>JAYKKT010000062.1:11635000-12320000 GCA_036023115.1 Brasenia schreberi
CATAAATATTTTTAGGATGAGGTGTACTTGTATTTGAAGTGAGGTCAAAATACTTATATTTTCTTATATATAACGACAAACTCAAAAAAAAAAATTAGAATTACATTTATAGACAAAAATAAAACTCATGTGGGAGAAAGCTTGGCTTTGGTTTTTCTTATAAGCTAAAACTCTGATATGATTGACGTAAAGAGAGAATCATGTGGTTTATGAGTTGTAGTTTATTGTTGCAAAGTTCTCAACGTTTAGATTATTATGGTCAACTTCATTCCTTCTATTTAACGTGCGAGAAAAACACGTTAAATTAGAAGGAATTAAGTACGTGACTTTTTTTCCTCTTTTTCTTCAAATTAGAATGACAAATTGTTGTCTCTATTGTTTAATTAGCCATGTAAGTACGCGGAATATAATTATTTAAGTAAATGAAAAATGCTTTGTATTTAATGCAGCGAATTCTGTGACATCTTCGACGAAGTGAGATTCAAGGAGACGCTGAGAGAGGACGTCCACGTGGTCTCCTCTCTACCGTCCGGGCACATCAGGAGGCGTCCGATCACGGACTCCGTCGGAGAGTTCAACGTCGACGAGAAGTGGATCCGAACGCACTTCCAGAGAAAGGTCAGCAATCCTATTGTTCCATTGATTTATACCCGACCACCCCCCGTCCCCACCCCTCCTCCTCCGTGTCTTCGATATGTTCCAGTATAACGATTCAAGGTACACACACAATATATAAATAAATAAATAAATATATACACTCAGCCACACATCAGGTCGACTTTGATATGTTCTACGATAACGATTGACGGTAAAAGCTTTGACCTAAAAGGACACCTTACGCATGCATGTGTCCCATGTGCGTATGTATATGTATATGTATATGTATATATATATATATATATATATATATATATATATATATATATATATATATATATATATATATATATATATATATATATATGTATGTATAAAATTTCCAAGGCGTTTAAGCTAAGAAAATAAGCACATAAAGACGATTGGGTTATGGGGATTTAAAATCGAATGGTCGTAGCCTTTTTATACTCATAAATCCCATCTGCACATTAAGGAGTTGATACTAGATAGTTTATCGGGCATTCTTAGCATATAATATATATATATATATGTGTGTGTGTGTGTGTGTGTGTGTGTGTGTGTGCGTGTGTATGTGTGTGTCAGCTATTTATAATTTATTTGGTTTGCTTGATCCGTGCATACCATCAAGTAAAAAGTTAAAACTATCTTAAATATTCTAGGAAAGAAAATTTTATACGCTGACAACCATGTGCTAAATGGTGCACAATTGGAACCCGGAGAATATAAGTTCTTTTTTCTTGTGTGTGTTACAATTGGAGGCTGAAGGCACCCATATATGCAGAGCCAGAGAGCGCTGCCAGATGAGCTAAAGCTTTACAAGCAAAACGCAAGTTTTTGAGGGGGAAAAGTTATGCCAACGCTTGGTTAGGTTCATGACCTTCATTTTGAAGATTCTTTTGAGCCCAAAGACAGAAAATAAGGGATTATGATACATAAAAATTATGTGCACACCAATAATTAGAGAAGACCCATCAGTTCGTGTAATACCTTATCTTTATTGGCTTTTCCTCTCCTTTTGTTTTATCAATACATATGACGAATATACAAACTTCAATGATAGATAAGGATGGTAGACCCGATGAGAAACAAGAAGATAACAGAAATTCGATCACCACATTAAATTCTTGCAAAAATTTAACCTTTATTATTTGTTTGATGCCCTGTTTTTCGCTTTATTTTTAGATTTCATTTGTTCAAAATGGGTTTTGAAAAGTTGTCCAAGGTTTTCTCTAGAGAAGTCCATGTCTACCCAAGCGTAGGTGTCATCATGGTAAAAAGTCACTATCATATTAATGTTAATATGCCATTATATTCCATAAAAGTTAATGCTCCAATAATATTATATTTGTTATTAATACATTATAATAGTATATAAATTTCATGAATATATAATTATATTATTTATAATATTTAACGTATTAATATTGTATAGTATAAGTGCAGCAATAGCATAACAATTTTTGGTCCGAGGGGCTTCGGAACCTTGAGCATCTAGTCATGAGATCAACCCTTGGGGCGGTGTGTGTGGAACAAACACGATCGGGAGGGAGAAGTCCCACACGAGAACATGAACACATAGCACCACCTCCGTAAAGCTACGGCTGGAAACACAAGACACGATATGAAAACCTGATACGATCATGATTTTAAAAATCCACTCAGTCCTACACGTAGCAACCAAAAAAAAATCAGTTCGTGTATTGGTGGACCTATTTCTACAGAAACACGAAACGACACGACGCAAGAGTGATCAGAAACACAATCACTTAAAGCACGCGAAGAGAATTATGTTCAGGTTGACTATTATCTGACAGAAACAGGAAATAACACGAACGAACATAACCCATAACACGAAAGCGTCACCCCTTACATGAAGCAATACACTTGCCTGGGTCTAACCCAATAGAATTCCCTTAGCACCTTATTTAGCCTCTCCAATCTAGTCCCGCAAACTGATCGGATCAGGTCACCGTGGGTTACGGGTTCGACCCAGGTACCCCGACGACTTAGGATATTTAAGTGGTCGTTAAATATATGTTAGCTGTATTCATACAATTATGAATCTTAGATCAATGAATTGGGTGAAGTCAAGAAGCAGTTTAACTACCACTTATCCGTTGGTTGCTTAAAATTTATATCCGGTTGGTAGAGGGAATAATTTAATATTTGGCAGCTAAACTTTTAGTTGAAATGAAACAATCAGCTGTTCGCTTAAAGAATAAAATATATTTCGCATTTATACTCTTTTATGATTAAGTACCCAACCCCACTTAGCCTGGGAGGAAGCTTGATTTTCATGAATAAGAAATTAGGATCTGAGTCCGATCTTTTTATTTATATTATTTTACAATTTTACTTTCTTTGTTTTAGAATCAAACCGGAACCAGAACCAGAAACTATTAACCGTAATCTGAATCGGTGCGATTGCGGTCATGGTTCTGTACCGGAACTGGCAGTTTGAACCTAATTGGTTGTCCCAACAGATTCAAAGAAATGGCGTGCTGCTTCTTCGTGGACTTGATTCAAGGCTCTCTAAAGATCTTAATCCTGACCTGCAAAAACTTCGGTGCAAGGTTCTCTCTCTCTCTCTCTCTCTCTCTCTCTCTCTCTCTCTCTCTCTCTCTCTCTCTCTCTCTATATATATATATATATATATATATATATATATATATATGTGTGTGTGTGTGTGTATAGATGTATGTATGTGTATTTTATATTAATTTTTTATGCAGGTAGCTTTCCATGCATTGCAATTCAGAACAGCCATCCAGGAAGTAGGAGAGAAGCTGGCTGCAAGGATGGCTAAAGAGGGTCCATACTTGGCCCTTCATCTACGTTTGGAGAAGGATGTCTGGGTCCGAACCGGATGCCTACCAGGCTTAGGCAATGACACAGATCGAACCATTGACATGGAACGGGAAGCACACCCTCACCTTCTCACAGGTCGAGCCAACATCCCGGCACGAGAGCGATATCTTGCCGGTCTATGCCCTTTGACATCCATGGAGACTGCAAGGTGCATACCTGGTTTGATTCACTAGTTCTGAATTTTGAGGTACCTAGTTGTTTTCAAGCTTTTTAAAGGTGTAAGGTTTAACGAGGCAATTTTCGAATAATATATTGAGGTATAAGTCTCTAAGGGTTTCGAGGCTTAGTCCTGGTGGACATGGCCAGTTTGGAATCGGCCTGATGCTTCCAACAGGAAATAGATCGGGTAAGGAACTGGCTGGAACCATAGTCGGTCAAACCAGTCCCAGAACTGGGACCACTCAGTTCGGTTTGGGTTCAACTGGTCTGACTCCCAATAAGCAGTTATGTAACTTCTTTAATCTTTTTTCCGAAACTTCAATATCTTACTGTTTTTTTTTCTGTTCGACATTTTAGGACTTAAACCAGAACTGGCCCAGCCCCAATTTGATTCTGATTCTGATTCTGGTTCCTGGTCCCAAGAAAACTGGTACTGGTGGTTCCAAACTGCTGGTACCGGTTTACCCGAACCCGGGCCACATCTAGTCCTAGGAATCCAAAATGAAACCTGGCCTACACTTCAAACTTCAATCTGCAAGGCTTACTTCACCTGAACTAAGAACACATTCACTATGTCAAGGGAACAAAGGAATGAGCTAACAATTCATGGTGTCTCTAACCAGACTCTTAAAAGCTCTCGGCGCATCAGCAAATACTCGAATCTATCTAGCCGGAGGAGAACCTTTCGGGGGTGCCTTAGCACTCGAGCCGCTTCGCGCTCAGTTCCCAAACATACATAACAAGCAAACCTTGGCGATGGCAGATGAGCTTCAAGATTTCAAGGGTCAGGCTTCAGTGCTAGCAGCTCTAGACTATATCGTGTGCCTAAAAAGCCAGGTCTTCATGGCTAACCATGGTGGTAACATGGCTCGAGCAATGCAGGTAAACCAGCATATTCAGAGTTATATCCTAGAGCAGTATATTACTTTGAACCGCATTTTGATTAGATTTCTTTAACCAAAACAAGGTCGTCTCACGCTAAACGGGTTTAGCTAAATTGACTTTTAGTCTTCGTTGTGCTTGATATAGTGTTGAAGTTTTTACCTTATAAATTCTATGGCTTTCCACAAGAGCTTCGCCCAGCCACCTCTTCAAATTTCCAAACTACGTCAAGGAAGCCTTTCTCAATTATCTTGTATTGGTGTCGCACCAACGTTTTCTTTAATTACTTAAAAGAACGATTTCTTTAGTCAATCTTTTCTTATATGGGTATATTCTTTTAGCTTTATATTTTCATTTTTACTACGGACATCTTCTCAATGTATTTTAGAAGCAGTTTAAGCTTTGCTTAGACGACTCAAGCATGCATCATCTGCATTAAGATTTCAATTGCTGTTGCTCACCAGAGCTGCATGTTGATTGAAGCAGGGACACCGTGCATACTTGGGACATCGAAAATACATCACACCAAACAAGAGAAGCCTCGTAGAGCTTTTCGTGAACAATCAAACCTACACCATGGACGAGCAAGAGGTGAATAGGGCAATAAAGATTATGCATGCAGACTCTTTGGGGGCTCCCCTCTTCAGGACAGACAAGGAAGGAAGGGATATTATTGCTTACCCTGTTCCCGAGTGTATGTGTACATGCAATAAGGCCAAACGCGAGCCCTTTTCCACATGAGAGAGCTCACAAAAGATGTGAATTCATCAACTTTCACACTGTTGGTAGCAGTTAGTCTGCAAAATTTTCAGCATCATTCATTTTTTGTTGTGCTATGATTCATTTATGTAAATGAAATTAATATGATTTTGCTGATATAACAGCTTCTAGCTGTCAATACGTGTATAATACAAGATATAAGTTCTACAATAGTCTTGCACCTTTCTAGCTGCTCTCTTAATGAAAACAAGTTGAAAGGGTGATTGCAATGGACTAGGACTCATCGTGCCCTCAATGGAACATGGCACTAGGGATGCATTCAGAAATAGGTGATCGCATATCAACCCAGACAGGGTGATTACCTCACTTCCACCTGAAAATTCTGGTCAGCCGGACAGGCTGGTCGGAGAAGTATGGTATTTGCGCCATAAGCATGCATGTGAAGAGCTAGTTGTTCAGGGTACCTTGCTATATACAAATTATCAGTATTACTATCCAAGCTACGTTCAATTCTGTTACATGATTCGTTAATGAAAGGTAATATGTTTAAAGAACGCTGTCTGCGTTACGTTCACGCTTGAGAGAGAGAGAGAGAGAGAGAGAGAGATGTTGAAGTACGACTTCAAAGGAGTGCTTGATGCTTATTATAATTGGATCGATACAAAAGGACGCATGCATCACCACCATCCACAGAAAGGACAAACTCAAAAAGAAACAACAAGCTCGTGTTTATACAAGCATTTACAGAAGTTAGTCATATTGATATCAGAATGACAGGAAAAGGGCTCAGAAGAAATCAAGTCGCATGAATGAAAATCTATCTTCCGGCCATGAAATTGATCAGTGCTTGGTTTTCATAGAAAGTGCCAACATCCCAATCTTCAGATGATGAAGAGAGGGTCATAAGTGCAACTACTACCGACCTCATGTTCGGCCTATCCTGAGCTGATTCTTGGGTACATAACTTAGCGAGCTGAGCCATCTGAATAAAAGGAAAAGGAGATGAATATCATTATGGAAACAAGCATTTAAGATTGCATCAAGAAGATTAAAGGAAAGAAAAGGAAAGGAAATGGCAACGACCTTATAAACGGCATCAAGAGGATAATTGTCACCAAGCCTGGGATCAACTAATTTTTGAAGGCTCTCCTTGGGATCAGCCTCACGAAAGAGATTGTCAAACTGCCATCTCAGATAACAAATAAATAATTTAGCTTCTTTTCATTGGTAAATGAGATCAACAAGAAACAAGTAGGAAGAAAAGAACAACCAGAGCAACAAGACCCTTGGATTCAGATACAGTTGCACCAGTCCTTAGAACAGCTTCCTTGGCAGAAATAAGCTCATAGAGAACAACTCCAAAGGCATAGACATCAACTTTGGGAGAAACATCTCCAAAACGAGCATATCTGATTTTATGTATTGCAAACATAAAACTCTGTAACTCGACAATTATAATGATAATACACAAGGAAAATTCTAAAGTAGAGCCTGTACAATATAATAATCTGTTAATCTGATACAGTTACTGAAGCTCGACCAGTGGGATATGGTTTGCACAAGAAATTATTGCCATCTTGCATCATTGCTTTAGAAATTGATTGCAATAACACCATAATACGAGGAACTATATGAGGAATGTATTCTAAAGTTCATCTTACTCAGGAGGCATGTAGCCAAAAGTACCAACAAGACGTGTTTGTGAGGAACCACCAACTTCTGTAAGTTTAACTAATCCAAAATCTGCAACCTGAAGCAGGCCCTGAGTTAACAGATAAGTAGTTCAAGAGACAACTAAGAGGACTTAGTTAACAAAGAGAGAGCCAAAACCTTTCCACGGAAATTCTTATCTATCAAAATGTTGGCCGACTTGATATCTCTATGAATATACACAGGAACAGTGTGCTCATGGATATATTCAAGCCCCCTTGCTGAATCAAGGGCAATCTGAACTCTCACAGGCCATGACAACAGTTGTCTTCCTGAAAGCATAAATGGAACAGTTTTTTAGGCCAGAAGCAAACCATAATAGTCTCCATCTCAAATTTACAACGATTCCATGAGAATAACTCTTGACATAGATCTCACCTGCATCATGTAAATGCTCGCTTAAATTGCCGTTATCTATGTACTCAAAAACTAGGAACAAGGAACGTTCAGTGCAATACCCTATCAGCCGCACCTATATTAATTTGTGAAAGGAAATTTCAGTGAGATATTTTAGAAGAAATAGATCAAAAGTAATAAGGCTTATGTGAATAATGAAACATTACAGGAACCTACAGATTGAGATTGATGAAGAGGGAGTCAAAAGGTAAAACACAATCCTCATGGAAGGGCAAAAACGAAAAAAGGACGAGCACATTCTTGTGATGCATTCTGATCTCCATCTCTAGTTGTGTCTACATGTATAGGTTACTCTTGCAGTTATATAGTTAATCTTTCTCAACCTATATCTTGTAGTCTTCATCCGTAAGTTCTCAAATGGAATCTGTAACAATCAGCCTGGAGCTCCTATAGCTCCCTCACATCCTTCTCATTTGTAGGAGCAGGCAATTGGACATAATGGTGATTTTCTTCACCTTCGTTGATCTCAGATGCAAATACCATTTTTTGGTGGAATGCCCTGGGTGACTTGAGCAAACATGTGACATATCATATTGGGGCTCCTATACTATTTTAACCGATTCACTGAAAACTACGCTCTATGTACTTAAACAAGAACATAATCAATTATATGGACAACTATTCACAAGAACATGAGTCCTCTTGTCTTGTTCAAAAAATTCCCAAATTGTTCCACGTTCATGAGTCACATACTTGTATATGGAGTGCTTGTAAGATAGGTGTTCCCTGCTCTTGGTATATTTTCTTCTTATATCTTTTTTACTTTGATTCCATCTAGTATGGGAAAAAGCTTTGTTGTTGTTGTTGTATCTTTTTGACTTTGATTCTACCCTTTTCTGCTTACTCTAATAAGAACTATAAACAAATTTGGAATAAGAGTCCCAAAAGTCATTGGAGTTTATAATTGAGTATCAAGCTATTTCCTTGCAGTGATTCATTGGACAGTTGCTCAGCCAAAAGAAAAGGAAAAAGGAATCTAAAGTTATGTTCTATAAAGCCAATATACCCTTAAACATGATGATTGATCTGCTGAGGTAAACAAACACAGCTGCGCAAGCAAAAGTTGGAGTGTGGCATGATAAGTTGAAACAGTTGGGTTACCCAGAAATAATGCCCCATAAATCCTAGGTGCCAGAAGGACTGAAAATGACGGGAAAATTCAGAAGTGTCTAAGTACTAGGTGTTTTGTGTCCACATGCGCACATCCCAAATGACCACTCGTGTAGACCACTATAATACTGCCATTCCTGAAAATTTTAAGGGAGCCAAGATTAAAATTAAAAGACTAAATAATGTGGTCAAGAAGATGAGTGACATCAATGTTGTATATGCATGTAACACACATGGTACCAGTAAGTGTATATAATACCTTATCATATGATGGTATAATACTTTTTTTCTTCATGTAATAAAGGAAGGTTAGTTAAATAGAAAAACCAAATTGTGAAAAGAAAGAAACAATAATATCATATGATATGAAACGTTAGTATTTTATGATACATACTGCATTGTATGATACGATGAGATGCAGACAAATACATGGGCAAATCTGACATGGATATCTGGATCATATCAGTTGCCATATGGAAAATACCCAATAATACAAGACAATAAGATGTTTATAACATAGTTTATATCATATTTGATCTCCACAGCATAAAGTAGTCCTATTGGAGTGGAAGAACAACACTTTTCTTTACATGGAAATGTGATGAAAATCATTTAGAAGCTCAAAAGATGCTGATCAACAATGAGAAAATTGTAGAACTAATAAGATTCTGCAAGAATGTTGCAATACCAGGTTTAGATGATGAACACGAGTCAAAACCTTCAACTCAGCGAGAAACTCTCTTGTTGCTTCCATGTCCATCTTCTTGATTGCAGCTTTCTAAGCATGAATAGCAATTCAAAAGTTAGCAATCATAATAGCAGTAAGTTGGGAAAAATCAAAGACTGCAGAGGAAAACATACATCCACTATGATGATAAGGGATGAAAATCAGATTCCGTAAAATACCATCATCATAGAAATCACACAATATAAATGGCATTTCATAAAAGTAACAGGAGGAGAGATTATCTGAATTTCATCCTCCATTTTAAACAATTTACATGAGAATAGTTCACAATACTACCTCATAAGTTGAATTGTCAACACACAGGTGAGCAACTGCTGATTTTCTCTCAGTCTGAGAACATCAGCAACAGAAAAATAAAATGCACTGCATACCTCTCCTCTTAGTTCTGCATAATATACAGCTCCGAATCCGCCTTCACCTACTTTGTTGGCCATGCTGAACTCATTCGTAGCTTTGGAAAGCTCATCATAAGAAAATTCTACGGACTTATCCATAGTAATGTATAATTTTCCCGAAGAAACATCACCACCAAATGATTTTGTCTCATCAAGTTGGCTCAAAGACCCTACAATCCCCCCAGCAAGTTAAAGGGTCACTTTCTATGTTATTGAAAGACTAACATAAGTATACCAAGAAGGTGAAAAGAAAAGTGAAAAAGGAAAGCAGATCATCATCATCTTTTTCGATCTAGCAACTTATAGAAACTACACTACAGAAAGATAACTGAAATTTAGCAAAAATAAGGGGGGAACATCAATTGCAGCTTAGTCTACTTTGCACTGAAAACCATTAATTGTTGCAAAAGAATAGAAAGAAACGCTCATATGCACATAAATTCTCCTGGAAAAGAAATGCATCAAAAGTAATAACTCCATGGGCGTTCTTGATGACCAGATGAATGCTTTAACAAATCAAAAACTCCAAGTTTTGCAGCGAGTTTCATTTGGCCTCTCATGCTATGTTACAAATGACATAGTTTCATGATGCATTATCTATGTTAAATAATAACGCGCCTTATGCACCTGGCATTCTCCCTAGTTTGCACTAGTAGTGGGACCAGTAAGCTTAGTACAGAGATTGTCATAAGCCCCTCATGAAGGTTTTAAGGGGGTGTTGCTTCTAGATAACAATTTATAGTCTATGAAATGACTGATTGACTAGGAAGTATCTGCTTTTAAACCATTAACAGTAGAGATTTAGTACAACTTGAACCCACTTTCTTTGTTATTGTCAAGCTAGGATTAGGCAGACTGCCACCAGATGCACACCATGGATTAAGCTCATGACCTCCTTACCCGAAGGTTTATGAGTTAACCCCTTAGGCAGAAAAGCAATCGCTCTTTGTACAACTTAAGTCCACTTGCTCTAGGAAATAGAAATATTAACAAGAGCAAGAAAAGAACTCCAAACTTGACAAACACCAACGCAAGTTCTACATGAAACATCTTTGATTATTCCGGTTCATTTTCCCCACAATTCGCCTTCATTTGTTACCAATAAAGCACAAACAAGATCATCTTATCAATGACAAAAGCATAATAAAAAATGGATAAACAACAAAACGTTAGATTTTCTTATATTGTGACTCGTCCCTCAGTCATAAACCAAGAAAAGCTTCCAGGTAGATAAAACCTACTTCCAGAAACCAGGTTTTATTGGGTGTACTGTAGTGTTGCAGTAAAGAGATAAACAAAAGGTATATAATGTAGTGTTGTTTGTACTGTATCACATCGTATATCATTTTTCTCCATGAGATGGGTGTATCGTATCATAATTTTTTATATATTTTAAAAATCAAGAAAATTTTAAAAAATCCAGTAAAAATCAAGAAATATTATATGATAGATTAGTTTTCTAATTCGTGGGCTGGTAGAACTCGGTTGGAAAGGTATTGAGTGGGCAAAGATAGCTTTGTAACCTACCAAAGTTGGACGTGATCATAATTGGTAAGTTATTGAAAGAATTTGCCTTTCTCGTTCATGAGAACTTTGGAAACTACTTATTCCTATTATGGGGAGGTCATTCTTTAAGGCAAGAAGTCCCTTTTCTATCGTACCGTGATTTCTCATGATATGATACAATACGGCGCAATACACATAACACTAGGTACATATGGATGTATGCATGCATGATAGAATGCAAATTGGGAGTTGTGTGTGTATACACAATAAATGTAAGCCCTATTCATGCTTGTTTGTGCAATTTCAATGAATAAGCATATGACTACAAAGTCTAACTGCACATAATGAGTGCATGTAAGCCGGTGGCATATGCAACTTGGAAGGTAAAATGACAATAACAAGAACTAAGCCTTTTCCATATTAGATGGGGTCAACTACATGGATTCTTTGTTTTCATAGAACTCAGTCATGTGATAAACTAAATCATGTTTTATTGTTTTCTTCTAACACTTTTGTAGCCTTCTTTTTCTTCTTTTAATATTTTCACAATCTAGTTTCTCATACCTTCTTACCCGAGCTTCCTTTGATTGTCTTTCTACATGTCCAAACCATCTTAAACTTTTTCTTCATTTTGTCATCTATTGGTGCCACTCCCAATTTGTTTCTAATAACCTCATTATGTATATAGTCTTTTCTTTTGTGAGCACTCATCCATCTCACCATCTTCGTTTTTGCTATGGGTATCGTTTATACATATTGATGATTAACTACCCAATACTCAAAATCATACAACATAGTGGGTCTAATTGTTGCTCTATGTTATTTACCTTTCAACTTTAATGGTATCTTCTTGTTATATAGAATATGTGATGCATCTCTCTATTTTAACCAAAAAGAACTATTCGTTTTTGTATTTAACACTATATTAATTCATAAGAGATGAAAGGAAAAAAGTCAAAACAGTGAAGAACACATTCTACATATTTGATGTTTCAGATGGAACACACTAGGTGATTCTGCATAGAAAGGGTTGCAAGAAATATGTTTAACTCAATATAGAAAATTACCAGGCATGTGCTTGGAGTTGGAGTCAAAAGAAAGCAAGTGGCCCTTCTTCTTTCTTTTAGCTAAAGCAATATAAATAAAAGAAGCCAAGAAGAAAGCCACAATGATCACCGCAATGGATATACCAATAAGTGCTCCGGTACCAATTCCTGCTTTGTTTGAGTTTCAGTGGGTATGAGAATTTCAGTGTAAGAACTCAGCTATCTGATGGAGAGAAGTGTGTATACTGAAAACAGAAGAACAAGAACGGCAGAAAGGAAAAGTTACAGAGCCGAACCTTTGCTGCAAAATGGCAGAGAGATTCTGAGTTAGAGAAAGAAAGAGTGATTCAAGTCATTCAATTGATTAACTAACAAATATTTGCATACAACTTCAATATGGCAGGTAACATATGGGGAACATGGCAAACATATCATGTATAGATAACCAAGATTTACAAAGGAGCAGCAATGACCAAGAAACAATACAAGAAGTGTAGCAAGAAACGGGGAGAGATAGGTAGGTTTATATGAAGAGGGTGAGTGTTACTGAGAAATGTTTAAAATACTTACTAGGAATTTTATTTTTTATGATTGGAATTAAATGAGTCAATATCATAGTAGTCTTTGACTACCATATTCATTATTAAGTAGCTAATTTACATCCAAATTGTTGGTGCAGTCACTGGAATGCTTCATTAGTGTAGTATCATTATTGTAAATTGTTTTATGTATAGGCACAACCCAACCCTTGTTTCTCAAGTTCCTAATGGTCTCCTTCTGCCTTTGTTTTCATGTTTCTATATATTTTATCTACTAGATAAACAATGATGTTGTTTCATTGATCACATTGTTTTGTTGATTAGATTTTAGTTGACAATCTCCGGCTGCACCTACAGCCAATCAGGTAATAGATGGCTCCACCACCGAGCTACTGCAGATGAGGGAAGATTAGATCTCATAGACTTTAACTTCCATTCTGATGACCAATATGAGCCCAAAACTTCCTTTGTTACTCCTGCCTCCCGGAACTTATTTGATGAAGCGGCAGATCCATTTGCGACTCCTTTGGAAATATTAGCCAATAGTACTTTTTCCCATGAATAATGACAAAATATAGATAGTAACATTGAAAAGATGAACAAGAATAAGCAATATGTAGGAAACGAGTAAATGACAGGTTAAGCTAGCTTGAAAATGCAGGAATTAATAAAGAAAAAAGGTACACTATGACAAACCCTCAATCCTTGAGAGGTTTATTTTAAGACTTTGGTTGCCTATATCTAGTAAATTACTTGCCTATGATAAATTTAGTATTTCAAGTAGACTGAATCTTTTAATTGGATTTTGCATGTGAGGACTGAACATTACGGCATTTTCATGAATTCAAGTCAAATATGATATAACATTTACTCTTTCATTTAACCAAAGTAGGTAACTTAAGCTTATTCTCTTATAGGCACTTCTTTCACTGCCTACTTGGTAAGTAATAAAAGTAATCTTGTTATACCCGAATGTCATACATGTTGACTCTATTTCTGATAACAGGGAAAGAAAGTTTCTTCCAGTTTCCAAGAAAGCGCATGTATACTGAAAAGTATCTGAACCAGGAAATGAACTTCCCCGCAAACTAAACCGTACCTTTTTAGGGGTCGATAGCTGCCACTTGGATCTGCCAAGAATTTAGCAACAAGTTATTGCAAGAAATAAAAAACTTGGAGCATTATTGGCCCTAAAGTTATCAAAACAAAGGAAATTAAGTAGTATCATTTTCCGTGCAACTGCATAAGCTTTCATAACAAACCTATACCCCTGCATTCTAAGCCGTCACATGATCATGTCTTTCATCTAGGGCACTGCTTTACAGAAATTCTCCACATATAACAGAGAAAAGCACAGTTGTCAATATCTCTCTGTGATCTCATGCCTAGGTTTTACCCTACATAGTGATTCCAAGAATTGTATTTCTCAGGAAAAACTGAATAGGTCTTATTTTTTCTCACATATAAAATTGTTCGAACCCTTGCTCTACTATATCTTTCATGAAAAATTAAAGCAGGTTATTAAAATAAAATTATCAGAACCGAAAACCCCTTCTTGTAGAACACAATCTAACCATCAAACTCTATCGCGACCTCTCACTCATCAACTCTTTTAAGAAAGTCAGCGAAGGTATACATTACAACCTTGCTTCCAAACATATTTAAATCATCAAACACTTAAACGAAGCCCGTGAAACTTTCTAAGCCCCTGCACAACACTACCAGGGCGCGTTAAAGAAATAAAACAGACATTCTCATCCACCTTGTAAGAACTCGATCCTAAATGACAAGGAAAAGATTCACAAAAAACATTTATTCAATTAAAAATCAGCCTTAATCTTAAAGAGTTCGGAATTGAACCTTTGACAGGAATGAACACAAGGCCACTACCGAGGTTGAAATCAACCGATGGGTTATACTGCTTTAACGTATCAGTCGAAATACTGTAGTTGGTACTCAAACCAGTTATATTATCTCCCGGCTTCAAAGGATACGTCAAGAACAAGCCATAGTCGCGTGATATTTTACGATCACCGCAGCTACAATTGACAACGACCTTGAGGTTCCCAGATGAAGGAAGACCCGTATCGTTGATACCATTCACGGTTCGAAGCCACGCCACAGAGGTCAGATTCGAGTAATACCCGGAGATTTTCGTGTAAGTATCCCCTGATTTGAGAGCGTAAACAAAGGAATGACCCAGGTATTGGCCACTGATGCAATCACAGCTAAATGGGATCTTCAATTGGGCTCCGGTCAGTATGAAATCCTTACTCCGCAGTCCGTTCGCTGTGACTACATCTTGTTCAGAAACGTTTGTGAAGATAGTGGCAGTGAGGACGTCGAGGCTGTCGCTCTCCTTGACGAGATAAGATCCGTAAGAGAGATCGCAACCTGCCTTACACTGTCCTCGAGCCCCACCGATGCAGAAAAGAAGCAAAATGAACGATACCCATTTGAGAATTTCGATCCGAGGCATCGTTGGTAGCGATAAATTGAGCTCAGCGTGAGGAGAAAAGACGTGTACAAGACCCTGCTTTATGAATTATATCAAAATCGGCGAAAACTGGAAGACGAACCAAAACAAGGAATACATCTTCGGATTTCCATTGTGGGTATCGTGAAGAGTTGAGGAAAGCGATTAACAAGTCAACAAGCCTAGAGGGGGGAGGCCTCAGGTCAAAATACTACAGTGAGGCTGAAGCAGTGGCCTTTTGTCCGTTAAAAAAATTGTAGGGAAGGAGCCGCCACTTTGACTAGGAAGGATTGATCATCGTTGAAGCACGCGACATAACGTGACAATACGGTGTTTCGCTACCAATACAATTATTCAAGCGTCTATAAACTGAAAAAGAAGAAAAAGAATTCCCACACGACACATAACACGCTTTGGGACGGGCTTCCTTCCTCGTGTGTACTAATACATTAACTATTTAAAATATCAAATTACTCGTGTAAGAGAAGGTACTCACCAGCAAGATGTCTAAATTAAACGGTGGATATTCAATAACACTAAACTTGGTATCTTATTTTTCTCTAAAATACATCACTCGAGGGTAAAACATAATTTTGCCCCTCAATATGAATTTGTAAATTTTCAATAAAATAGGAGCAACCTTATCTTTTAATATAATGGCCTTTTAATATAATGGCATAACTTTGTATCTTTTACCGGATAAGGACAGGAAGGTAATTCAACTTCTTGGTATTTCATAATTTTCATAAACAATCAGAGAGTACAATGACATTTTGCTTGTTTGAAGGTAAAATTGATTTTTTACATAAAAATATCTGTATATTTTGATAATTTTAATCTGTGGCAGTTTATAATTTTCAAAATCGGTTAGGGTAGAACGAACTTTTCAGTCTGTTGCTTGAGGCGATTTCAGAAATCGTTGTTAATTTTTCAAAACCAGGAGCAGTTTCTCGAAAGTATAAAAGGAAAGTGAGAGAGATGGAGGCTCCTGCCTTCCTCCGTCTTGGCCATCGGCCTCGTGCTTTCTCTCTTTTTCTAGCCATTGACAAAACTTGGTTGTTCCGTCCCTTTTCTTGATTCTAATCTTCTACTGCTTTTAACCTTTGGCAGAACTTGACCACTCTAGCCCTTTGGCCGATTCTGACCGATCTTCTGACCGACCTTTGACAGAACTTTGTCGCTCTGGCCCTTTGGCCGATTTCTTGTTGCGGTCGTCTAGCCTTTGGCAAAATCTAGTTGATCTTATCCTGCCAGTTGTTTCAAGCCATAGTTTGTGGTTTTCAATGGATAACTTTTTTCGGAAAGAAGAGGGTGTTCTCCCCTCTTGTCCTCTTCTCTTTTTCTTTATTTTTATCTTTATTGAAAAAGTAATTATGTATCTTTTGTTTGTAGGTAACGAGGCTTTGATATCAGTGTTGGAATCCCTACAACGGCTTCAATAGAGATTTGTCATGCAGTGGATGACCTCTGTATTGAAAACGAAGAGCAGAAGACACAGAATGAGGTATGTGATTTTTCGGGTTTCCCACAACCAGTTTTTTCAAAGAGGTTTCTATTGATTTTTGTTGTATCTACTTTTGTGCGTTGCTCTGTATTTATAGAGCAACACCTTATTCCTTCAACTGGATATCTAGGCTGGAATTTTCATTATAGAGTTCTCATTGGACTGTTATGGATTTGTTGTAATAGCTTCCATGAGAAACGGCTAGATGACCGATCTAGACATTTTCGTGGGTGAAACTATGGAGAATGGGCAGTTTCTCGCTTACCAAATTTCAGATCATCTTATGAGTTGTTCATCACTTATCCGCTTCAAGCAGGCGAGAATTTGTCTGCTCTCTGTATGGACCTTAATGTATCAAATTATCTGTTGTAGGATTAAAATCCCTTGGTGAATTTCAGTTTGGAAGAGGGCATCGTCTTCATTCTTGTGAGAAGTTTGGTTCTACACTTTAGATCTATGTTTGATTTCTTTAACTTCTCATTTTATGAGATTGTGAATTGTTCTTGGTCTTCCAAGTTGGTTCCTGTTCTTTTTAATTGGTTAAAGTAATTAGAGGATCAATCTTAATCTCAAAACTCTAAAGCTTTTGCATAATAACTCGAACAGGTTTTAAGAGCATTGGAAGTTTGGATTAAGGAGAGCCCTATTACACCTGCTCCAAAGATGCCAACTAGCAGTTGACCAGATAAAAGACCATGATTCATGGTATGTCACGCATATTTCGTGATAGTGCTTCTGGCCTACGACTGCAGGTCGCGAGACATAGCAAATTGGATATAATTTGACAGAAAAAATAAAACAGATAAACTTCTAAAAATGGACTCCAAATTGTCAAGAAACACCTTCTTAAGTTTAAATGACAAAATTGAGCACATATTGAAAGATTCCTGGAGAGAAGGTAACGATATCATTTAAACTTAAGGTGGCAACATATGTTCCTTGACTATTTGGAGTCCACTTTGAGAGGGGCTCACTCATGCATCCAATTGCTAGCTCCTTTTTTCGTTTGGATTACCAATTTCGTAAATACTTGATATGGGGATGAATTTGATGTCCCAAGTCCCCAATTTTCAACTTCTTTGAGAAAATGATGTTGTTGTCACCATCAATATCTTTGATTACTAGTCCTTTACAAGCATATAGACTCTGAGAGAGAGAGAGAGAGATGGTTTTCTATAGCAGTCTAAATGCTTTTATTTGGACGGCAGAGATGCTCACCGACTTGTAGCAGATTTCGAGTCCCTGTTTCGATTTAGATAATAGCAAGGTTGGTTATTTCACAAGTATCATGGCCTAAGTCAAACTGCAGATTTCTTTTATTAGGATGCGTTGATCTTAAGAGCATCATAATGGGCACTCATTATTGCTATAAATTGGATGTCCAAGTCCAAGAATAGAAAGGAAACAACCCCATCATCTGCCAACACAGCCAATTCAACCATGGCTGCCTCACTAAATGTCATGGGGACCAATTCGAACAATCAAAATGCGATTTTGAAAAATTATAATATCAGACAAACAACTAAAATTATTGGTTTACCCCTGCAGTTTAGGAAAATTATTGGTGGTAGGAACTTTTGGAAAAAATTACAAATTTGTTTCCAATTTGATTTTATAACATAATCAAGTTATTAAAAACTCAATAATGGTACTTAAAATATGAATGAAATTAGTTTTAAGTACTATGAGTTATTTCAATTCAGTAGTTGGATATTATGCATTCTGTTAGTTAAATATTTGTTATCTAATTGTTTGTTGCTTGATAAATATTTTTTTTTAAACCGTTTGATTGTTAATTTTGCCAAACACATAAAAATGAATTCAAGAATATGTGTATCTCAACTGATAAAAACAAAAAAATTAAATGGTCAAATTTTCAAACGTCGAAGAGAAGAATCTTGTTAGATCTTACACTAGAAGGTATATAGTATGTATAGAGGGAAACAGTGTGTTCTCCATCTCCTAATGTCATCGAGCAACAAAAGGAAATGTGTAAAATATTCGTAAGAGATAATACGATAGCAAGAACTGTCATGTTAACATACATAGAAGATTTATCTGTACCAAAATCAGTAATCCCAGAACTGATGCAAATATCCACAATACTGAACAGTCTTCTCCTATCCTTGAACATGATCACTGTTTTCCTTATACTAGGGCTTCAAACAAACATTTATAAATTGCCCCTTAAACTAGCAATTGAACGAGAACATATGAAGAAAAACATAAAGAAAAAATTACTATTAGTACAAGACAAGATAGGGTTCAACTAAACAAGAAATAAATCAAATAAAAAGTTTGACAAAAATAATAAAAAAGGCAATCAACCTTTTAAGAAATCGTAGAAAACCATTTCTCGAGTTAAGTGTTTCAATTGTGAAAAAATAGGATACTAAAAGAGAGATTGCCGCAACAAGAACACATGAACAAAAACAGAAAGAAAAATTACTAGTAGTATAAGACAGGATAGGATTCAACTCTAAAGAACAAATAAACTAAACAAAAGGTTTGACAAAAATAATAAAAAAGCAGTCAACCTTTTAAGAAATCGAAGGAAACCTCTTCTCGAATCAAGTGTTTCAGTTGTAGAAAAATGTGTCACTAAAAGAGGGATTGCCACAACAAGAAAAATGGTAAAAACAATCAACAATATGAACAATCGGAGAAACAGGATATAATCTCATGATATCAAAATGTTTATACATAGACTGCCCGGTGAGTGGTTAGTAGATTGACTAAGAAGAGACGAGACACATCTCAAAAAGCAATGAAGGGGCAATGAATCTAAAGGAATATAAACCAAGTGAACATCCGATATACATGAAAAATAACATTTTCTCAGATGTTCTTTAAATTGGGTACTTTAGAATTTATGTACAAGGCACACCAGTTGTATTGACTGATTTATTGATTATGCCAACTATAATGCGTAATCTGGATTCGGTCTCTGCCTTGGTTAAGAAGGGTTTTGAGGTTAGGTTTATTCCTGACAAAGTGATTGTGAGGAAGTATAGAAGAGTGTTTTTCTTTGGAGAATTTGATGTAGAACATAGATTACTCAAATTGAATATCAATAAAAATGAAGGTTTTTCTACCTATATTGATTGTGCATTTAATGTTAATGTGAATATATGGAATAAACGCTTAGGGCATATAAGTCTAAAAAAGTTGAGAAAATTATACAACTTTGACTTATTACTAAGATTTGAGGAAAACACTTTTCATAAGTGCAAAGCCTGTATAGAAGGAAAAATAACGAGAATTTTTGTTTCCAAAGAAACAACAAGGGCAACAACTCCGTTGAAAGTTATTCACACTGATTTATGTGGATGCCTTAGAATAATATCACATCGAGGAAAGGTCTATTTTATAACTTTTATCGATAATTACTCGAGATATACATATATTTCTTATGACATAAATATGATATACTTAAAGTATTTAAAGAATATAAGAAGGAAGTTGAAAATCAACTAAGACATACAATCAAAGTCTTAAAATGAGATGGAGGTGGTGAGTTCACATTTTCAGAATTTTGTAAAGACTTTTGTATTTTGAAACAAAATACAATGCCCAGAACACCTCAGCAAAATGGTGTAGCTAAAAGATATAACAAGATCTTACTAAATATAACAAGATCAATGTTAATAAATGTCCCTCTACTAAATATATTTTGGAGAGAAATAGTAAGTACAATTATGTACATACTCAATAGAGTACCATGCAAAATTGTATTCACTACACCATATGAGATGTGGTTTGAAAGAAAACCCAACATAGGTCATCTCATGAGGTGGGGATCTATCGCTCATGTAAAGATCCTTGATAAATCTAGAGACAAGTTATACAGTAGGTCCTTGAGATGTATATTCATTGGATATCTTAAAGGCTGAAATGGATATCATTTTTATCATAAGGATCATTAACTGATAGATAGTAGAGATGTTGAATTCTTAGAAAATACTAAGAATAACATCCTTAGAAATAATGATGAGTATATTGACGATCTAGTAGATCTAAATCAATCATCATTTGAACTCATAGAAGATCTTACTTAATCAATCGAAACTTTAAGTGGACATAAAAAGCCTACGATCACACCATATTACTCAAAGGATTATCACACTCATCTTGCTCAAGAAATGTGCAATTCAGTAGGTTTAGATGAGCTGACTGATAACTTGACTTATCAATAGGTTATTGACTCATTTGAATCAATAGAATAAGAGAAAGTCATGGATGAGGAAATTGAATTTATTGAGAAAAATCAAGTCTAGTAGTTGGTTGATTTGCCAAAAAGAAAAAAAAGTCATAGGATGTAAGTGGGTTTTGAAAAAAAAAAATTGATGGATCAATCGGCAAGTTCAAAGCAAGGTTGGTTGCAAAAAGAGGGGATAAATTATGTTGAGAAATACATCCATGAGAATAATCATGATGATATTAGCATATTATGATTTGGATTTACATGAATTAGATATAAAAATTGTTTTTCTAAATGGAGATTTAAATGAAATCATATATATGCATCATCCTAAAGGATACAAAGTTGAAGGCCAAGAATATAAAGTATATAGGTTGAAAGAATCCCTATATGACCTTAAATAGTCACCTCGTAAATGATATTTAACTTTTCAAAATATCATTATTTAACTTGAGTTTGTGGCTAATGAACTTAACCATTGTGTCTATGTCTGAAATAGTGAGAGTTACTTTATCATCTTATCATTATATGTAGATGACATATTGTTCACTGAAAATGACAATAAGATGATTGTCAAAACAAGTCATGGTTAAACTCAAGGTTTGAATTGAAGGATATGGGAAAGCATCATATATCGTGAGAATAAAGATTTCTCGAGATAGAGAATTTTAACTTCTATGCATATGTAAGGAGAGATATATTAATTTTATTCTCAAAAAGTTTTAAATAGGTGAATGCAAGCATGCATCTATACATGTTGTGAAAAGGATAAAACTTAGCAAGATTGATTGTCCCGATGAAGGAGACGATAAGCCTAATGTTCTTTATGCACAAGTTGTGGGTAGCTTGATGTATATTATGTTGTATAAGACTTAATATCAGCTTTGTTGTTGGTGTTCTAAGTAGATATCAAAGTAATCATAGATGGCAGCATTAGATAGTTGTGAAAAGAATTATAAGATATCTTAAAAGAATAAAGGAGTTGAAATTATGTTTTCAAGTAAATGAACTAAAAGTAGTAGGATACTCAGATACTCACTTTGCTAAGAGCAAATATAACAACAAATCAACCTCTGGACAAATATTTTTATTTGGAGGTAGAATTGTTTCTTGGGTTTGTAAGAAACAGGGTCGTGTAGCGTTGCATACACAAGAAGTTCAGTATATAGCTTACTTTATGATTGCAACAAGTTATGTCTGGATAAGCCACTTCATACAAGATTTAAAGTTGGACATAGCTGACGAGCCAGTTGTCATTTACTGTAACAACAATGCAACAATTACTCTAATCAAGAGTGGAGCTGACAACTCCAAAAGCAAGGATATAATGGTTAAATACCACTATGTTCATGATATGGTTATGAGAAAGGAAATATTCATCTCATACATGCCAACTCAAGATATGCTGACAAACCCCGTGACTAAAGGCATAACAAATGATATTTTCTCAAAACATGTTATAAACATGGGTTTTAGATGCGTTTGATTATTGTGTAAGTAAAAAACCATACAACAGGTAATGATTGTAATAGCAATCATAAAATAACATAACTAGGGAAATGTCATAAAAGTGAGAGGAAAACTAGTATGTCAGATTATTTGGCTCAAATGGCATAGTAGGAGATGTTAAACTGAGAAACTGGTCATTCTCAGCAGTTTCACCTACGGAAACGACTAGATCAGTCATCTAGATGTTTCCCGTGGAGGCTATTACAGAAAAAATCGGTAAAAATCCGACTGTTACGGATTTATTCTTTAACAACAGGATAAGGGTTCTAAAACAGAAAGCCCAACCTTGATATCTGGGAGGAGTCAGGCGTTGCTCTATAAATACAAAGCAACGCATAGAAAGAGATACAACAAAAATCAATAAAAACCTCCTTGGAAAAAGACTGTGAGAAACCAAAAAAATCACATACCTCATTTTACGTCTTAGCTTTTCGTCTTCAATACAAAGCCCATCCGTTGTGTGGCAAATCTTTGGTGAAGCCATTGCCGGGATTCCAACAAAATCTCCGCACATGCAATGGACTGTCATATTGATCTTTGCAGTATAAGGAATATCAGTTTCACCATAGGAATTCATTGCTCGAATCGCATCAGCAGTGGTGAGGTTCGCGTAATGCTTCGCAATCTTCTAATGAATATCGGTTTCATCAACATGGTAAACAAAAATATTGCCAAGAAGATACGACCTATGCAGTCACAACTGGGTATCCTGAGGCTGGTGCCATCAGATACACTGTCGGGGTTCTCCACTCCATTGTACAGCTGAAGGTCAGTTACAGAAACAGGGTCGACGAGGTTTGCAGAAAGGTAGTAGAGAGCGTCATTATCCTTCAAATATGCCAAAGCAAGGATCACACCCTGATTTATATCGTGATTCAGCATTCCTGATGCAAAGATCGCAAACAAAGACCACCAACTTAACTATATGGAGTAAGGACATCGTGGAAGGTGAGAATTTGAATTGAGGTTGCTAGTACACGACGGTTTTTGTGGGCTGACATGCATCAGGAGGGGTGGGTATAAACAAATCCAAAAGCAGTTAAAAACACATCATACTTCTTTCAAACAGATGAAAATCATTAAAAAAAGAGCAGATAGAAATCCAAATACCATGTATTAATCTGTTCACAAGGGACGTGAAAGATGCAAGAATCCAGATGTTTGAGGGATCCAAGATTTCGGTTTGGAGTTAAATTAGGCAATGTCCAAACGGGAAAGACTAAATCAAAGGTAGAGAGAGAACGAGTGCTTTGAGATTGGACGTGAGTATTTTGCATATACATGTCAACGTAGCCTGGAAGGCTAATCAAGTTCCGTCTTTGGAGGGATACGACATTTATGATGGTTGTAACCAATTCTTGATGATAATAAGACAGCTCTCCGAAGATTCCCCACTCAGAGGTGACAACGATGAATCCAGATGTTTGTTTGAATTACGGAACAGCAAGAGAATGAACGTTCTCCCATGTTCGGTACGGGCCCCGTGTATCAAACACGCAACAGATAGTAGGGAACGGCCATACTTCTTGATTTACAGCGCAAACAACCAAACATGTTTTGGAGAATTTTGAGTTTGGCCATGTTTTATTGAATTAACCGATCAAATTAAACTAAACCATCTAGAATATGTACTCATGATTTTGTTCATTTTGTGTAACCCATGATGACGTGAAATTTAATCCTCCAGTTTTTCTTGAAGATGGACTTTTATCATAGAATTTGAAGTCAAATAAAGCAACAAACACCATGCATGCCATGGAATTGGAAATACACCTCATAAATTACACTGAGCCATGTTCAGCACTTGTGCCATAACTGGAGGTGGTAAACCCAAATCAGGGTACAAATAATACCTGCACCGATGCCTCCCACATGAATAGATAGCACAAGGATGGTGACACAGCAAAGGCAGCAGAAGCAGTCCCCAAAATTACAGAAGCATGAGATGCTTTTGAAGGTGGTGCAACAAGCCAGACGGAAATCTTCCACTATGCAGGACCATGCAGCTGCCAGTGACACAAAAATGCAGCTTTCGATTCAACGCATCTCACTATGTAGGTGGGAAAAACCGGTTGAGGTTGAAAGGAAGCATATAGAATTCTTCGTTCCTATTGTCTCCTCTAAATGATCTGAACTTCACCCACCAAGGCATCCCTCTGTCCTTCTTTGATTTCTCAACTTCCAATGTGTTGTCAAGAAGCACGGCAACAATCAACCCAATCGTTGGTGGCGATGAGAATATAGTGTTTAAGAATGCATTAAACTGCAAATAGATCATAGATAAAATCATGTATTAGGAACCTAAAATTTCACAGAGATAAAGGAAATGAGGGCCATCAAACTAACCCAGCTTGCATTGGTATGAACTGGGCCATGGCCCGAAGAGAGCCAGAACTCGTTGAAGTACTGTGGAATGGACAACCCAAGGAAGAGAGAAACCCCAGTTATGAGAAGGTTTCTCATGGAATTCATGTTAGTGAACTGGAGAAAGGAGAGTCCCACTGATGCTGAACCACAGAAAAGCAAAAGAATGAGATGCCAATAAAAAGATATGGTTAACAGAGTGTCCCCATTACAGACCTACAAGACCAAAGAGAATACAATACAATGCCGCAAAGATGGGAAACGGTATCGATGCAAAGAGTGCTCCGAATTTCCCTGCAGTAAGAAGAACAGAATGAAGCACAGCCAAGGGACTGCAGGTGTGGAGGCCAACCTGCCGTTGATGAACCTAAACCGTTAGAGTGAAGGTTAAGCTCACCCAACATTGAGAAAAATATCATGAATCCAGCTGACAGCTGAACTACTCTGCGGCTGCCGACTCTGGTTAACCCCAATAGCCCTACATTTTCACTGAAATTCAAAAGCAAAACGTTTCTAACTCCAATGCTTACTTGTGTGTTCATGCAGGTGTGTGTGCACGCATGTGCATGTCAGCTCATCTGAGCAACTCTTTTATAAGTTTATTAAGCTCTTACACAGAAACGGTAGAACCGCTCGCTGTTCCAAAAAGGCCATCAAGAAGTATTCCTATGCCCTGATAAGACAGATTAGATAGAATGAATCACGAAGTAAATTAGGAAGAGCAGACTCATGATATAATGAAGAAATGAAAGAAAAAAGTCACAAGACCCAACACCAGTCGGGACTGTTTTCACTCACAAATGAAATTTATTCTTCGTATATTCTTAGGACAAACTACGGGAAAAACTCACAAGTTTTTGCACAGAGATGGCATGGAAAAGAACAAATTAGATTCTAGCAATACAAGGAAAAATCAAAGGTAGACATATCAAACATCCAAAAGCGGTTTACAAGAATAGCACCTAATTTGAAGAATAAAAAGAACAACACTTCAAAAGTTCTGGTTAGGTTGCAATATCTTGCATCCTTTTCAGATTAGCCTGATTCGGACATTTTGCCCAAACATTGAATCATAAACTATCTTTCCGTTTGCAAGATAGGTAAGTGGATGTCTCTGTATCTGGGCATGTAATATCATGAAAAGAAGATTTGGGTCAATCTTTCATGCAATTTACAGAAAATTTATGGATGCAAACTTCAATACTTTACCTGCCAACCAATGCCTCTACTAAGAACATAACCAGGAGGTGGCGTAGCAATGGCCAGACGGGATGCTGCCTTATAAGCACCAGTAGACTGTAAAAGTAGAACCAGAGTGTTCCACAGTAAGAACGTGCAGGAAGAACCACTAGATTCTCGTGTATCACCTACTGTACCTCTATGAGTGACACAAAAGCTGAAGCCATCATAGCAAAGGCATGCCCTGCATCAAACGTTGGTGGACCCCATTGTAAAGGATAAGGAAATTTAAACCTGTGAAGTACAACACAACTGATGAAAATTTTGATTTTCTTAATGTCATTCATTCATTCAAGTAATGCAACTATACTAACCAAGGTGCAGAAGATATTAGATGAGCTCTATCAGTACGGCAGTGAATTTGTGTTTTATCTGGACTACGTTGGTATGCACCTCCAGCAGTTAGGATATGGGAATACACCCAAATAACAGAGATACAAATGAGAAGGGGAAAGCGCTCAAATATGGGCACATCTCTTACTCTTATATGCTTCAAGTACTGCATGGCAGATGAAGTAAATGTAAAACAAGCTAAGAAGAAGCAAGCAAACTCACCCAGAAAGAAAAATGACAAAAGCAATTCCCGAACCTGTGAAAGCCCTAGAGTTATGAGAAGCATTGGCAAGCCAATTTCAACACACTTTGCCACCTATTAGAAGCCAACCACGATCAACATTTCAGAAAGATCAAAAAATACTTCAAATGACTGCCAATTATTTATTTATATATATATATATATGTATATATATATATATATGTATGTACGTATGTATGTACGTATGTAAGTATGGACACACACACACACACACACACACACACACACACACACACATATATATATATGTATGTATATACATATCTTAGAAACAACTCAAGTACCAGTGGAAAGCCTCGACCGAATAAACCAAGTCCAACCAATGCAATGACAGGTGCCATACCAAGAGGACTGAAGAACCTGTGAACAAGAATCAAGGATAAGATGATAATGAACTTTCCTTGCAAGCACTACCTGATCTCCAAAGATTATGCATATGTTCCAACATACCGGGAGAAAATGCCCCAAAGCTGGCTGTAACCAAGAATTATCTGCAAGCTTGAGGCAACAATAGTTGCTCCTTGAACAGCCCGCATGGTCTGTATAAATCTCTGTAAAGGGGGAAAGATGTCAAGATTGACTTTCCTAGTCCTCTCAATTAGTTGGGCAGCACTTACCAATGTCCACAAAGAGCATGAAGAAAAGGAACAAATTTGAGAGAAAAACACGTTATAGTAGACAGAATCACAAAAGAAGGCCATGTCATACTTCATGGGGATCAGGTATCTGCTGCAGCGACGAGTCATTTATTATTGACAGGATTGGTATAACAAAAGCATGTGAACCACCTATTACTGTTGGCAGTCGTGTACCAAATAGTGCTTGCAGCAGCGTGTTCAGACCAGCCACAAATAATAGAGTTTGAACGACCTGAACTTTGTCACCCTGTTGCAGCGATTTTAAAGAAATAGTGCAAAAATATTACACGATTAAATAAATGGACAGATCCGGAAAATATATACAATTTTGTTTGGTTCACGAAGACATACATCATCTCCACCCATAAGAGGCACAAGCATTGAAGGAATCATCACACTAGTGCCCAGCACCAAGATGTAATTTTGAAAAGCCAAGATTATGGTTTCAGCTGCACACAAAAGCCTCATTAGTTATTAGCCCAAGCTAAGGAAAGGAAAAAGAAATAAAAGAAAAAAGAAGTAAAAAGTAGAGATATGAACAACTTTTGCTTTCTTTTTTTCTTTTTGGTTACAAGGAGGAGGCCAAAGCCTAACACAAACACCCACACATGCACCTCCTGGGAGTCGAACTCCCCACCAGGGATAACTAAGATATCGTGGTATATAGTTGATAGATCGATGTAAAGGTCAATAAGCCGTAAAAGTTTTTTTTGGTGAGTCTAAAAGTTGGTTTCACCCAGGATACACTAGACCATTTTCATTTCAGTTTTGTCAACGTGTAGGCCATAATTTGCTTATGAACCAACACTAGAGTCCTATATTATCAATTGTGGATAGCGGGATGCAAGTGCCAAGTAAAGTGTGGCAAGGTTATAGCAGATTTAGCAGTGTACCGCTAACTAGAGAACCAAAAAATGCAATTATTCTAAAAAGTAACAATCTATAGAGCACGCATTTCATGAATAATTATGAAATTCAAAATCAGTAATTTTGAGTTTAAAGCAAGTATCAAATATAAAAAAGTTAAGATGTACACATCCATACAAATCACTAAACCTGGACGGTTAAAGGTCTGGCCTAGCTCTCATGCCATTATAGTAGAAAATGAAATAGCACCCCAGGACTCTATCACAGTCTATTGATAACATAGCTGGACAATGAAACTTCAAATGGTCTGTTGTTTGATTCCTTCAAAAAGCCCTTGAAACTTCAAATGATCTTTTGTTCAATTCCTCCAAGAAGCCCGTGAAACTGTGATAATCCAGCACTGACATATAATGGAAGCAGCAATGACCTTTGGAAGTGAAGCATGCACAAGCCAGGTGTAGCAACTTCCTTTGGAGGGGCACACACCAGCAGGGTCTTAACACGAGTCTTCATTAACTTCACATTCGAGTCTGGCCAGGTAGCTCAGAACTGCTGCAAGATAACAAAAACTAGAAGAAAGCACCTCATCTTATCATCTTTTTCCACAAAGAACATCTAGTGCTGCAAATTGCCTCCCATCGGGTTGTCACGAGACTCATGACTCACAACTACCCGCATTAAGTAAAACATACCAGGCTAAGCAACTTTGGATGGGAAAAAGGACGAGAACACTTAGGCAAGGAAAGTCATGCCTGGTTCACAAATAAGACAACAACAACAACTAAGCCTTTTCCCATACTAGACGGGGTCAGCTACATGGATTCTTTGTTTCCACAGATCCCTATCATGTGCCATGTTAGCAGTTAACTCCCAATAAGCTAGATCAATCTTTATTGTTTCTTTCCAACACTTTTGTGGTCGTCCTCTACCTCTTTTAATACTTTCCAAATTTAGTTTTTCTAACCTTCTTACAGGTTCTTCTTTTGATCTTCTTTCTATATGTCCAAACCATCTTAAACGATGTTCTCTCATTTTATCCTCTATTGGTGCCACTCCTAATTTGTTTCTAATAACCTCATTATGTAAACGGTCTTTTCTTGTATGACCACTCATCCATCTCAACATCTTCATTTCTGTCACAGACATCTTTTGTACATGTTGATGATTAACTGCCCAACACTCAGAACCATAAAACATGGCAGGCCTAATTGCTGCTCTATAATATTTACCTTTTAATTTTAATGGTATCTTCTTATCACAAAGAATACCTGATGCTCCTCTCCATTTTAACCAACCAGCATTAATTCTATGTGTAACATCTCCATCAATTCTTCCATCACTTTGAAAAATTGACCCTAGGTATTTGAAACTTTCCTTTTGTGGAATGCAATGTGTGCCAATTTTAATTTCTATGTCCTCTGAAGTAGCCAAATGATCAAACTTACATTCCATATATTCTGTCTTTGTTCTACTAAGTCGGAGGCCTTTGTTTTCTAATGTTTCTCTCCATAGTTCCAATTTTCTATTAACTTTTTCCTTAGACTCCTCCACTAATACAATGTCATCTACAAATAACATACACAAAGGTACTTCATCTTGAATATGTTTTGTTAACTCATCCATCACCATTATAAATAAGTATGGACTTAAAGTTGATCCTTGATGTAACCCAATATTAACTTCAAAGAAGTCTGTCGTTCCTTCATGAGTCCTCACACATGTTTTTGCACCATCATACATGTCTCTTATAAGGTTAATATATGTCAATGAGATACCTCATTTTTCCAAAATTCTCCAAAGAACCTCTCTCGGTACCCTATCATAAGCTTTTTCTAGATCAATAAATATCATGTGAAGGTCTTTCTTTTTTGCTCTAAAATGTTCCATAAGACGTCTCAAAAGGTGAATCGCTTCAATAGTAGATCTACCTGGCATAAATCCAAATTGGTTCTCTGTTGTACTTGATACTTGTCTTAACCTACGTTCGATAATTCTTTCCCATAATTTCATAGTATGACTCATTAACTTGATACCTCGATAATTCGCACAATTTTGAATGTCTCCCTTATTCTTATATACGGGTATAAGTGTACTTGCTCTCCATTCCTCGGGCATCTTTTGGTTTTTTCATATTTCATTAAATAGTCTTGTGAGCCAAGTGATTCCTATTTCTCCTAGTATTTTCCAAACTTCTATAGGAATATTATCTGGTCCTACCGATTTACCACTCTTCATATGTTTAAGAGCCTCTTTGACTTCATTCTTTTGAATACGTCGGTAGAAATTGTGGTTTATATACTTTTCTGACTTGGCTAAATCTCCTAAACTAATACTAACATCTTTATTTTCATTAAAATGATTATAAAAATAGTTTTTCCATCTATTTCTTATATCATCATTTGCCACTAGAATTTTTTCATCCTCGTCTTTTATGCATCTAACATAATTAAGATCTTTAGTTTTCTTATCTCTAGCCCTAGCTATCCTAAAAATATCTCTTTCACCCTCTTTTGAGTTGAGTTTTTTATATAAGTCCTCCCAAATCTTAGCTTTTGCTTCACTAACGGCCTTTTTTGCTTCCTTCTTTGCTTTCTTATAAGCTTCTAAAGTTTCACTAGTTTTCTTAGCATAATGTAATTTGTAACATGCCCTCTTTGCCTTGATTTTATTTTGTACTACTTCACTCCACCACCAAGCTTCTTTTTGTGCCGGTACACCTCCCTTAGATACCCCTAACACATCTTTCGCCACTTTCCTAATATGTATAGCCATATTGTTCCACATATCAGAGGGTGTACCAACATAATTCCAAACATCTCCTTGAAGGACTTTCTGTTTAAATATATCTTCTTTCTCGCTTTTGAGGTTCCACCATTTAGTCTGAATAGCTCGATGCACTCTTTTCTTCTTTGTCTATTTTTTTATTTGTAAATCCATAACTAAAAGTCGATGTTGGGTGGTTAAGCTTTCTCCTGGAATTACCTTACAATCTTTACAACACGCTCTATCTTTTTTTCTACAAATAAAGTAATCAATTTGTGTTTGTGATAAGCCACTCTTATAAGTAATTAAATGTTCATCTCGTTTTTTGAAGATTGTATTGACTATAAAGAGATCAAATGACATAGCAAAATTTAAAATCTCCCTACCTTCCTCGTTTATATCCCCATAACCAAAGTTTCCATGAATCCCTTGATATCCTAATGCCTCTTTACCGACATGTCCATTTAAATCTCCTCCTAAACAAATCATCTCCCTGTGTGGAATCTTTTGAAACACCTTATCTAACTCTTCCCAAAAAACTATCTTTATACTATCTTCTAGTCCTACTTGTGGTGCGTAAGCACAAACTATATTCAAAACCTCTGCTCCTAACACTAATTTCAATATCATGATTCGGTCACCATATCGGTGTATGTCTACTACACTCTCCTTTAAATCTTTATTTATGATAATACCAACTCCGTTTCGGGCCTTTTCTTTACCTGCGTACCATAATTTAAAACCTGTATCCTCTATCTCCTTTGCTTTTTCTCCAACCCATTTTGTCTCTTGTAAACATAGAATATGAATCTTTCTCCGAATCATAGTATCTACCACCTCCATTAGCTTACCCGATAATGTTCCGATATTCCAAGAACCAATACGAATCTTATTATCTAGGACTAGCTTCCTTACCCCCGCATCCGTCCATAATCAAAATGCGGAGACCCTCTCTGAAAATTTTTCACTACATTCGGGCGGCAATGTAGCGGGACTAACTTCTTTACCCACACCCGTCCATGATGTATGAACCCTCTCTGCAATTGATTCATTACATTCGGGCGAAAATGTAGTGGCCCTTGCTTGCTTCTTACTGCATTCGGGCTCTACAGCACGTCGCTAGGCGGGGACGCCCCAAAGCAATGCTCATAATTTTTGTAATCCATGTTGTAGAAATCCGACGAAGTTTTACGCTGGCTGTCGGAAGCCTAACACAATCCTCCTCCTTTATCCGGGCTTGGGACCGGCAATGCAAGGGTGATCCCTTACATGGGTGGAGTTGTTCACAAATAAGAGCGCCCAAGAAAAAACGAAGGTCCATTCATTGTCCGTTTAAGTTCAACATCATTTAAAAGGTGAACATCAACCCAGTTCTCCACTCAATCCTAGAAGGGTTCACAAAGTTGCAGAGTCCAGTCATTTCTGGCCATCACAAACTCTTCATGCAATAGAGGAATTTGGCAGGACTGAACAGAATCAGTTATTCGGTGCTTCATCAGCCCATTTACCAACGCTAAGCTGACTCAAAACTGTCAAGTCCTGACCAAATCCTTGATGTGCTGTACTGCCATGGTTTGGTCCAGCCTAGCCATATCCAAAGATCCTTGCACTGCCTGCACTCAAAGCACAAGATTAAGGCCTAAATCCATGACACGGGTTTGGCTTTAGTCTTTTAGAAACCTAATCCAGCCTAACCATATCCAAAGATCCTTCCACCTCCTGCACTCAAAGCACAACATTAAGGCCTAAACCCATGACACAGGTTTGTTTTTAGTCTTTTAGAAACCTAATCCTGGAAGAATTTCCAGTACTGAGAAACCACCACCTTTACACAAGCAGCGCTTGAGTCATTTTTCTTATGTCCGCTTATTTCAAATACAAGCTCTGCCGCAGTGAGAGTTTGCCCTGACATAGCTGATCTGAAGCCAGAAAGATGAAGAAAGTCAAAGTAGCCAACAACCAGAGCAAAAGTTCGTTGAATCTTTTACCAAAGGTGGGATCTTTTCAGTACTAGTAACTGGATCCTGTTAATAATCCATACTTAAAATTAAAGGCAATAGTTCTAGTAGAACGCATGATTCCCTTGAAGATGCTCATTTTGAAGCTAACCTGCCTAGTGTTGAAAAAGGCCCTGTTAAGGTTGAGGTTCTTCAAAATAAATGCATTGACAGTTAGCATAGATCTTCCAACTAATCAAAGAACCTTTCTGCACATCCATGACACCTTGTGATAAAAGAACTGAAGATTTTAACATATTGGCTACTTTTTTCTTGATATCAAAGTGATACACAAGAGCACGTAAAGGGGTACGAGAAAGCATGTGAATGATTAATGTAGCATGGTCTGTTAGGAGTAAACAGCACTTCCATAAATATATGTTGGTTCACTCCTGTGTTCAGTGGATGACACTTATGTTCCCTTTTGAACTGATGGAGGATCATGTTTTTTGAATATTTGCCATCAAAGAGGCACCGTCACTACTTCATTGCTATCATTGTTAGCAAGACTCCAGTCATTCCCAAATCAAGGCCCATTTAACTAGGATCATTGATTGAAAAAGCCATTGAAGGCATCAATCACTTCAGGCTCTTGCAATACTTTGGTTTGGACGTCTTCAAACATCATATGTTAAGTAAACTAATACAGAAAAGGGTGATGAGGCAACAAAATATATATAGTGTCTACAATATGTTCCCAGAATAAAGAATCAATGATCTGCTTGGCTTGGAAATGCGCATTACTCAAGCACATCTTTAACATGTCATCACTCAAGTCAAATATTGTCAGTAATGTTTAGTCTCCATATACCATAACCATGAATTGACATAGATCCTCTCAGACCATGTCATGCACATCCAATTAAACTGACAAAAGCATTTTCACCATACTTGGTTTCCACAAGTACTTACCAAGTAATATAGTGCCTTCTTTATGCTTACCACGTTAGTTATATAGAATGGCATCTCCTTACATATAACATTTCCACGGTCCACCATCTAGATGCATCAATTCCTTTCCCTATGCAATTTAAAGGACTTTGAAATTCTCATGCCACCAAAGAGGCACAATAAAACCATACTTTGGCCAGTCAATCTAGTAGCTCTCAACTTCCTTTCAGAAATTCAAATTTATTTCACTTGTGTAGATACCAGAAGACTCAGAAAATATGTCATTGCATCAAATATAGAGAGGACAACTTTGCTAACTAAAGGAACAATAGTCAAAAGAATGCTTAAATGCTTAATTTTTAAAAGTAAATAAACAAAGGAAACATTTCCAGTCATTTTATAAAATTTCTTATGGAATCAAAAAAACTATATATAAATTCACAATCATCATCATCATCATTATCATCAAACCTTCAGTCAATAACATAGGGTCAGCTAACTCTCTGGACCAAACAAGGATATCCGGACGCATCCAAGGAGTTCTTATCGCTACATAGAAAAGGTTGGTTGGTAAAAACAGTCAGCATCATGCAGTGCGAAAGTTATTCATCGTCACTGACACTCCACACGAGTATAACTAGTTATTAGTTTTACGAAGTACGATCAACTGAAACAGGGAAAGGAACCAAAAGCTTCATTTTGAACGGATTAGTGCAACTAAAAGTTATGGTTATCAACTCATGCAATGATCAGGAAACCCTGAAGAGAAAGAGACTGTGCACTCGCGCGCACACGTACATGTGATAGTTCTAAGCACCTTCTTCCCCGTCATTAACCATTTTCAGAATGTAGTACAAAGAAAATGCGAGAGTAACTGAACGAATCAACATTTTCCCGTATCTGGGGAATAGCATACGTATAGCAACGGAAGGAAGAATAATATAAAACTGATCTTTCCAAACAAGATAAACGATAAGAGCACAATGTTCATGAAAAGACTTCATTTTGAGCAGCATCCCCACACTCTTTTGGGCACTAATGAACAAGCAAAAGACGCAACAAAGGAACCAACAGCGACCCATCACAGGGAAAAGAGTGAAGACTCACGCCATGGTGGATTTGAGTCTATGCAGTACTCGAGGTCCTGGAGTTGCTCCATTGGAGGGTGACTTATGTCCGCCATTAACAACCAACAAATATGACGACTATGTTGATGACGGGGATACCAAGATGTGACGTTTTAGGCGTGCCTGGGATGAAAGAAACCGATTTTGATCATGGGAGATGGTAAAGCAAAGGAGGGAAATCAATACAAAGGGAATGAACGAAGAAACCCCTGCAAATCACAGAGAGAGAGAGAGAGAGAGACCTTTGTCACTCTCTTTCAAACGGAATGTTTTTCTTGCATAAAAACCCACGTTATTTGATGATATTTACAAAATCGTGACGACCCAAAAGCAATCACTGCCTCTGCCTTTTATGAGCCTCTGATCAGACGCAGATTGATACCAAAGGGATGGATTGATACCAAACCCTACGCTTGAAGCCAAGTCGGTTGTCTGGTGACCCAGCCAGGTCTTCCCTTAAAGTTTGCTCGATGGTGTAGCTTGGATCCCCTTGGATAGCCTTGGCTCGTGCCATGGCTCACCTCGCTTTCGGCCTTCTCTCGTTGTAAACTCATCCAACCTTAGTATTTCTTGGACCTCAAAGATTAGTAGATCATTTACAAGTAAAATGAACATGTTCCTCTAGGCAATACCAAGTTATTGTTTTGATCATGATCTAAAGTGAACACAAACGCGAACTTGGAAAAGTTTGAACTTGGCTCTTTGTATTTAAACTCAGCTCATAACAAAACCCGCCATCGAGTTCGAACATGAACTATTCATAAATGTATGAAAGTGAAGTAGATCATATAAGAACTGAGCCAACCATGAAACAACCTGTGTTCAGTTTGTTTGGCTCGTCCACCAGCCAATTAATAGCTAAGTAGATCGAATTGACTGCCTTCTAGCTCGATCCACGATCACTTATTAGTTGAGTTTATTAGGTTGCAGTAGCCGTTGGTTGGTTAACTCTGAGCACCAAGTAGGTGGAGTTTGATTTATGCCTTAATGGCTATGAAAAGGAAAAGACTTGAGCCAGAGTACTGAGTTGGTGGGCTCCTCCAATGTTTGTTTGATCAAGCTTTATTGTCACTTATTGCCAAAAGGAGCACACAGCATGGACCAAGGGGTTGGCTCAGTATCGAACTCCTGACCTATTCTCTGAGAGCCACCACCCTATTGTGTGTGGTATGTTTCCCGTACGTGTGTGTGTGTGTGTATGTGCCAACGTCAAGTCTAAGCCTCGACGGGTTAGTATAGTAGAAGACGGCCTTGGGTAGAGATGTCAATACGGGCCAGGCCCGCCCCTTGTGCCACACTCTTTTTGGCACGCGCATGCACATACACACACACATATATATTCCCCCAAAGGGATCATCAGCCATTAGAAAGCTTTGTAGCCAAGAAATAGAAAAGAAGGATGGTGAGTGCAAAAGGAGTTCTTCCCCTTTGCTTTTGTGGGGGATCACTAAAACTAGATTGGAACCATGAACAAGAGAATTTCTCATGGCCTAATATGATAAATAGAATAGTGAAAAGGAGAAATATAAGTACAGTTTTTTCTAGCTTTATGTCATTTTAATACTACAACCTTATCAAAATCATTTGCCAACATGATGCATGACACCAAGCATAAAATCCACCTGACCCGCTCAAGGCTCCTAGCAAAGGAGGTCGACTTGAAAGAACCTTTTGCTTGAAGGTCAAGAGTTCAATACCCAGGATGTGCATATTTTTGGTACTGCTCTGCCTAAACCCCCTTATTGCCAATAAAAAAAATACATATATAAACCAAGATAAAAAAAGGTAATGGAGCCCTTGCCTCACCAATATCATTAACATCAAAGACTATTTCACAAGAGCATGCTACACTAATACTGTTAGGCAGCTTGCTTTAAATTGCAAAATATTAGAATTTAAACTATTAAAGAAATGTAACGTATGCGTATAATGTAGAAGACAAGGCCAGAACTGTATATACATCGCAATCAATTCGACTCAGTAGCCTTCCCTATACCTTGGTCTGTCTATACAAGAAATTTAAGGGGAGAAAACGAATACGTACAAATGGTAGCATGTATACATGTAAATACCATACATACAAAACCAAACTACACTATACAATCTGGCCCAGACATGTTCACAGCTTGGCTTGCCCAACTATACGAACCGAGCTATAACTCGTCTTCTGTCTATAACCCACTCTTTCTTTTGGTTACAGTTAGGAGGCCAAAGCAAGATGCACACCCTGGGTATCAAACTCATGGCCTCCCATTTGTGAGTCGACCCCCTAGCTGGGCGAGCTATTGTTCATCATGCGAACCTGGGTTGTGCCTGAATTGATTTCAGGTTACGACACAATAACTGCTTTGATGGGTGCAAGAGCGGCCATGGAGATCAAGAAGAAATCTCCTTTTAATTAGCAACATCTAAACAAATTAGAAAATCTTATGAGATTCATGCATGATGTCCAATGACTCTTCACCTTATGACCAATAAGGGTGTGTCTATTACAAGGTCTGAGGAAAATTGTATTTTGATTTTTGGTACTCATAGTTTCAAGTTTTAATGTGCATCAAAATGCTGAACCTGTACTTCACATGAAATTATAATTCTATTGGCCTAATTTGAGTCAAGAACTTTCATACCAAAAGAAGGTGGACCACAAGAACTCGATCCAATGATTTTACACTAGAACCCAAGTACATCTTTCTCTCTCATATTACTAACTTGACTCTATTACTCACGAATCAAATATAAAACCATGGTTCCTCAATGGTTACAAGCTCATATGAGTATAAGCTTGCAATTCTAATATAAAAGACCTAACACCATGGATCAAACACGCCATAAGAGATCGAGAGACACCAATATGATTACTTGCAATTTAGTACAAAATCTACATCTATAATGCACAAACTAAACCTACCTATAGTCTGAGTGACGCTCAGTGACACACTAACTAAGTTCGGTTGACCAACTGGGTCCAAACATGAGCAACTAAGGAAGGGGAATATAAAATACAACCTGAAATGGAAACTGTTTCAAGTTGGTTGTCATTTAAATTGTAGTAAATGCTATATTTAATGGCATTGCAGTATCCACGGCCGTGAGAGTTTGTGCACGCACTCCACACACACACAAAGGAAACGTACTTCAGTCACCGTCGGGCAGGCTGGCCTGCCCACACGTCCGTAATGCGTGCATGCATGCAATCGTGGGGTGATTGATTGAGAAACACGGAAACAACACGAAGCATTACGTAACCATGGAGGTACCAAACTTATAATAAAATGTCCGCACCACGTGAAAGGCGAATATCCTTTGAACTCGGCCGAGGGATCCGACGACGGATCTGATACCAAGTCTGATTATTGAATTAGCATTTGCCAGACTTTTGCATTCGATTGTGAATGCGAACTACGCCTGATTATGACAAGTTATGGAACTGGATTACATTTCATATAAAATGTTGCCGTCTGGCTATGGAGTCAGTGGCGGATCTACGTTGAGACGAGGTGGGACAGTCGCTCAATCTAAAATTTGAAAAATTAATAAAAAAGTTACGGGATGTGATTGAATCCATATCCACTATTCACAGTTCATCTCACCAAAAATTTCTTGATCCATCACTGTAAGGAGCCGACCCACAAATTGAAGTTCAAGAGTTTTGATACCTGGGTGTGCATTATCCTACTTTGGCCTCCAATCGTAGGAGGAAAAGGAAAAAGTCATTGTTTGTGTTTTGGAAGCACACTCAAACCTATTATTGAAATCTATTTATAATGATAAAACGATTTTGTGGGTTCCTTAATTTTTGAGGATTTGGAGAAAAATTGCACATAGTGTGCAAGGTTTAAAAAATATAGACTCTACTCGAGTAGTAAGGACTGAAAATTAAAAAGAAAAAAGAAATTATCTTTTCACAAAAAAATCTTACACAAAAAGACTATAAAAAAGACAAGACTAAACTTAAAAAGAAAATAAAAAATAAACTATTAAATTGGAAAAGATTTTAAAAATTTCTTGATTGATCAACTGATTGATGCTCATAGGCCTCCAATGCTTTGCTTTAGAAAGCAAATTTACCCACTTTATCAGGAATCAACTCACCAAGATCCTTATAATCGTAAACTCGTGAGATTTTACGTTCTAAGATCATGATTTTGTTTACCATGACACATAATAAGACACTAAGACTCGTATCTTAGTAGTAGCAGACCCTCCCTTATCGCAGCGAGCCCACCTTTGGAACCATAATCGTCAGCCTTGAGCTGTAGCTACGATTCCTGAACTGGTAAAAATTATTTAAAAAATAAAAGAAAAAGGAAATTTTTAAAAATACCAAAATTGGCAGTTCTAGGTGAGTTACAGTTCTATGAAAGCTAGAACCGAAACTGAACTGGGTGGTCCCTGGTTCCAAGTCTGGTTCTAGTTTCAGCTGGTTCTTGGCTCAGGTTCCGGTTGAAACTGCTGGGTCAGTTCAGAACCAGACATGTCTACCAGGTGGTTGGTCTCCAGTTCTAGGTTCAGTTTGACTGGTTCTGACCCTGGCCAAATTCTTAATCTGGTCTTGTTTCAGCTGGAACCGTCGGGCCAGTTCCAAACCAACCATGTTTATCAAGCTCTATGAAAACGAATTGTAGCCTTGAAAAGGCTTAGTTGTTATGCAATAGTAGAGGGAACTCTGCAGACAGGTCGAGTTCGTCTATTAATAGGAATAGCAGACGAAAGTTATTGCCAGCAAATGGACGAACTAAAAGAAGAAAAAGCAATTTTTATGCAGCAATATTGTGAGGTTGCTACCAACGCCTTGGTTGATTCAAGCGGTTAGGGCTCTTGCACTCCTTCAGCAAGGTCTCGAGTTCGAATCTTGTGAATCGAGAAAACCAGCACTGGGAGAGCTTCACCCCTAAAGTGGGATCAACCTGGTTCGGATCGGATTGGCCGGGTTCCAGTGGGCTTCCAGAAACTGTGGTTTAGACCAAAAACAAAAGATCTTGTGAAGTTGCTGCTTGGAACATGAGGCAATGTGGTTGGCAGAGGTGAGAATCAAAATCACGAGGGGAGGGGAGGGTGGGGAAATGAGAGAATCTCTCTCTTTCTCTGAGCAAAAAGACACGGGCTCTTCCCAAGTTAAAAACGTGATTGTTGATTAAAATTGAACGCGGATTCTAGTCACATATGCTCCACTTTAGTAAGTTGAATCATACTTAGATACTCTCAGTCAGCATTAATCTCTGACCAAAACAAACATAAACTTTTCAGTTCTTCTATCGAATATCGATCTCAAAAGATTCCGATGTTCATGATTGATATACCCCCCAATGTTATGGTGCAAGCTTTCACAACCACAAATTTATACGTTATTTATGAGAAGTGGACCCATTGTGCCATTTATTGCTGTACGCTTGAAAGAATGTTCTTCCTGTTGCTAATAATTGCAGCATATTCTTCCATGCAGATTCTCCTATAAAACCTGCAAGACAAAATGGACTGTGAAGTAAAATGATCACCAAGCACAAAAATTTATCATCTAGAGCTATATGGAACGAAATTGGTTCAATCAACATGTCAGCGAATTGGTGGACTCATGTGGTGACTATTCCTGTGGTGAAGCCTATGATCATCAAAATCTGGAACAGATCTTTACTGTTACTGACAAATATGAAACTAGTAACGCAAAGATAAAAAAAGGAAGCTGCTTATTCTTTTACGTGAGGAAACTTAAGAATTTGCGTCCTTGAGGAACTTACTGAGACCACTGAGGAATGGAAATTGGCTTCTCAAATGTAACTATCCAATCTATAGAGTTAAACAATGTGGGTCCAGTTTTTTAGCGCAATGTTTCCCTTCTCTTTATGTGCAAGTTACAGCTTGTTTATAAGACCAACAAGATAGTTACTTGAGCAACACTTTTTGATTGGTAAAGTTCGTCTTCTTTGCCTGGCTTGATGAATCATCCCAATAAATGGCATCTGTCAATCACCAAAAGGTGAATATGATGCCGAGGTACAAAAAGCAGGTTCCTCTTTCAGTTGCAAGAGATTCTTCTTACTCAGTTTGGGAACAATAGCAGGCAATAAAGCAACACATAGGCACACAAGCTCAAGAAGCATTGTTATTCATGTTCATTCATAGCTGCGCAAAAGCACACTTCTAAGCACATCTTGTATAAAAAATTTAAAATGGCAGGGAGATCCTTAATTGTCATCTATTTTATGCTGTTGAGACTTGAATATCGTGCATAGATAGAGAAAAGAGAAATTCTGTATATAGATTGAAAAGACAATTTGGTCTAGAAGAAGGAGAACGCCCTGTTTTACTTGTTGAAAAGGAAAGAAATTGTACGATAGTGGGTATAACACCCTATAAGTGAACAATTATACTTCATTTGGTAATTCTGCAGCTATTAAAGTCTGAATATGATATGCATCCATGTTTGTTCTACATGACTCATTATTAAGCTTTTTCAAAATGGTGGATGGACTTTTTTTACAGTTACTGTGTGGAAAGAGAGTGGAGAGATTATTCAAATTCATAATCAACATCAGTGATATTTTGTAATGTGCCATTTCAAAATAACAGGGAAAGAAATATGGTCATAATGTCATGATATTTGACATGTTCTAGAGCATCATGTTTGTTTATCGCAATCTGATTTCTAGATGCATGTGGAGGTATTTCTTTGTTTAACATTTATGACAATCCAATTCGTAATGTGATGAAGGGGGGTGCTATTTGATGGGCTAGATAAACTTGTTCCTATTTGGCTAATCAATTTTCATACAAGTTAATCACTTGTAGCGAGATTTTTCTCACATCAGTTCTTATGTAAAAAAACATCTTTCTGCCTTCTGGGTATAAATTCTTGCAGAAACGGCTTGCTAAGGAAGCTCATGACCAAGAAGTTCGCGCAAAAAGTACTGCTCTTGGAAAGAAGTTGAAAGAAGTACCGGCTTTAAAGAATATTAAAGGGAGGGGAGAAACTTCGTTCTTTAAGGTGACTTGCAAGGTATAGGTTTGTCAGCTTTTGTAGTTCTTAACCTTCAATCATACCTCATTACATTCTTCCGTACACTCCTTTTTATTTAATCCTCTTGGGAGCAACCTTTTGGATTCGTCTACATTTAAAAGTGACAATCTGGTTAGACAAGTTTGGATTACTGTCACTGTTATATTCCCATTCTTATCCATATTTTCACTGGGAGGGAGAATTTAGTACTTCCGAAGCAAAGGAAATCGAGAAGTTTCTATAGCTTATGGATTGTGATACTTTTTGCAGGACAATGGGAAAAGAATGCCCCATGATGATGATATCCTTAATATGTTTGGACGAGGTTTGTTGATGCAGAACTGAAATCTCCAACTGTAAGCAGAAATTGTAACTTGTGCTTGATAGGAGCTTAAGCTCATGTCCAGATTGCTTGGGCGGAAAAGATAATCTGATTGAAAAGTGAAACCTGGGGAACAGAAACCAATATTGGGAACCTTATATCTGTAGAACAAGCACGCTAACCCACAATTAACAGCAAGATCTGCAAGGCACCCACATACTTAGTTCTGAAAATCTAATATATACTCACCAGTCCTACATGTGAATTCTTAACAGTTAGGACTGTTCACTGATGACTAATTTTTTGTATTGTTTGTTTGGGTAGCCAGTTTAGAAGATGACTATGGTTGAGCTTCGAGATCTTGGGACCAAGTAGTGCGCCAGCTATTTTGTTTTTTGAAAAAAAAAACAGCGTGATGATGGAAGTCATGCAACATCTAAGATTAGCAAGAATAGAAGACATACATTATCCATATTAATATTGTGAAAGATAGGTCTATCCCTTTGAGAGAAACTTTTTGAGATATCAAAATGGTGATGATAAGTACATTGAATTATCATCCATCAAAGAACTGCTCTTGAAAAATGGGCTCATAGATGAGGCAGTGGCATATGACAAGAACTCAACAAGATAATTCTCGAGATATTTACACCATAAAATCCATCATAGCAGTTCCAGCACTGGGCTGTATGTTTCGTGTTCTGCCTAGCTGAAGCTGTTACATATTATCACAAGTCATAACCATCCTCAATACTCATTAAACTTGCCACGATGAATTGAACAGTTAAGTGGTATAGAACTTGATTTATTTAGAGCTATTTCATGATGATCAAGTGTCTTGTTCAGCCCATCTTCGTCTTCATTGGGCTTCTTCCATTTCCATCCTTTGTACGTCTTGAAATCCATATCATCATCCGATGAATCAAAATTGAGAAAACTGTCTGAATTGCTTGGCCGATTGCATTCACATCTGTAACAGATTTTGTTCCTTCTATAATTTACGTAGGCACATCTGCAAACAGACCAACGTAAGCAGGGCAAGCATATCGATAACCAAGAATAGTTAAAGAGCTCTAGAAGGAAACTTTTGCCAGTCTTATACCCTGGGCATTCCCATTCTCCAGGCTTCAAGCTTTTTCTTGGAGGTAGTACACCACATCGCATGCATCTTTTGTTCTTTGCGAAGTTCATAAACTCACATCTGCATATTTTGATAGTAAGAACTAGATGTTTTGATTGGAAAGATTTGGATTCAGAGAATAGACTCACTTGGAGCACATCCAGTCGCCCTTTTTCATTTCTATGTCATCCCAACCAAAATTCTGAGCCATCTTTGAAGAGTTCTCGTAGTCAAGATCAAAAGGTAGTTTGCTCAGCTGAACAAGTTGACTCAGTAGCCTGTGAACAGACACTTTTATGCTACCCTTTTGCAAATGGCTATGAGAAGGTGAAGATTTCAAGGATGAAACATAACCAAAAACAAACAATAATCTGAGAACATCAATCATGCGCGATGTTTCTTTCTTGCAAGGGTTGATGAATGCCATAGTACAAGAACCTCTGAGATTACACCGACTACACACCTGCAGTTTTGAAAGCAGAAAACACTGTGCACTGTCCAAAGGAATAACAACAAAGTATGGTAGAAATAGGCGGAATAGGATAATGAACAGTGTAAATCGGCAACTAACATCATAAGAAGGCGTACTTCTCCTTCATCGATGTGCACATATGCTCTCAATCGCTTGCTTGAGGTGATGATTTTAGGATTTAGACTGGGACAACCAGTAGCCACCATCAACTGGATATCTCTTCTTGACAGATGCCTGTAGATTATTAAGTTTCATAAATAAATTAGTTGCACTGGACTGCTATAATGAATTACTCCCTACATTATCACCTGGAATGTGTAGATGAAATAAACTTCAAACACAAAACCGTTTATGTATCAGAAATATCAAGAACAGATTTTGTAACATAAGCTATGAAAGCATTCACAGTGCATAGTCGTTAAACCTGGTGATCGAGGCAGCTCAGCCACTAAATCATCCTCATCTTGTCTAAACCAGGATCATCCCTAAACACCACTGAATTAAATTACCCCAACTCGAGTGTGTCACCTCTCAAATGGTGAGGTCATTTATGGAGGCCTGCAGAACTACCTTGAGACTCCTGGTCCAACAGAAGCAACTCCTACGGCCAATCCAGCAGCAATGTCTTTCACAGTGTACATCGCATTGACTCGATCACAGTAATTATAGCTGTCAAGTTCAATTTCGGTTATTACTGATTTAACTATTACCTTTTATTTAGTGACTTACTTATAGCATTATGTATAGTTATTTGCTTTCCATCATCGGCAATCTATCGTTACATACAAAAAGAATAATCTTTTGATTGAAAAAAAGAAATTCAAAAAATACCATGACTAACCCCGCCAAATTAACCGAGTTAAGACACTGCACGGTGAGTCTGCGAGCCACACAATCCAGTCATGAATCGGTTCTGCCAACTACAAGGGAAGATTGCGTCTTTGTGATGTATACGCTTGAAGAGGACACACATACCATCACAGAGATTGTTGAGCGGGATGCAACTCTATGCAGTAAATTTGGGTCTTCAACCATTTTTTCTTACGTTAAGATACATGGGATCTTCAAACTCACATGGTACAAGCGAACATTCGAAAGTCTGGGATTAACTATAACCTGAATTCTGATTTACGTAAAGAAACCAGCAGTAAATATACCTTTATGATCACGCTAGCACGTGAAATCTGCAGCGCCAAACGTCAAAATCGAACAGTTTTCCTCCTCCGCATGTGAACCCAAAACAAACTCCAATTGCCAGATATTGGAACTTATCAAGACCACCAGGATTTACAAAATCATCAGAGTAGGAGAAGAAAATGAGGATGGATGTCATCTACAAAACCACGTTACCTCATCAAATCCACCCCGTGGAAGGCGAACTTCGCAAACCCACTTGAGAGAAGCTTCTGTGCGTCCTTTTCCTTCTCGCTTCCCGTCGAAAACATCTTCTTGTCTTCGAAGAGAAGCACCCTTCCGTCTCTCTTCGACGAGAGGTAGTTCCCTTCCACCAAGACATCCACGAATGCGATCCATTCAGGCATCGGGTGAGAAATCTCGAATTCGAACCAACCCTCCTTTGAATCCTTCCATTCTGGCCCTTCGAAAGGATTCGGAACGTCGGAGATTGGTCTCTCGTTGTTGGTATTTTGGGCACCATCGATTTCTTCGACGATCCGGCCGAGCCACGGCCCTAATCCCTCGAAACCAAGAGGGAGGAAACCGTTGTCTCCATCTTCTCTACAGGGCTGCGAGGAAAGTAGTCGCCGGAAAAGCAGAATATTGTGCGCCATAGCCTTCAATGAATAACGAGATCGCATTGTCGTGAGCGGTAGCATCACCGTTTGGTTTCGGCAAAATTTTGCCGTGGAAAATCGGCGCCGTGAAAGGAACGTTCAGGTGGTGCAATGAGAATCCGAATTGGATATCAATGGATCGAATTCAAACTCGAATTAGACCCGATTTTATATCAAGCAGGATGTAAATGGTTCAGATCCAAAACCAAATTGAAGCAAAACTGGATCAAATTCAAAACCATGCCTTACCCAAGGCTGAGCTGATTTCCTTTTTCTTTTCTTTTCCTTTTCTACAATACGAGGACGAAGCCTAATGCGAATCCGAATTAGATATCAATGGATCGAATTAGACCCGATTTTATATCAAGCAGGATGTAAATGGCTCATATTCAAAACCATGCCTTACCCAACACTGAGCAGATTTTCTTTTTCTTTTCTTTTCTTTTCTTTTTTTACAATACCAGGACAAAGCCAAACACTTGCATGCATGCCCTGCGAATCGAACTCACCACCTGCTACTGGTAGTCAGAGAGTCCTGCCAAATGAGCTAGCTCTCTGGGTGGAATCTTGCATTGTAATAGCATCTAAATGAAAAAAATAAAATGTTTTATTATTTCCTTACAATACCTAAATGCATTCTTCTACCTAAACATAATCCAAACAAAAGAAAAATAAAAAAGGTAAAATGTGGAACCTCGAACCTGAATCAAACCAGCCCAAGGCCGGTTCAGGGCAGTTTCAGTTTAAGGCGTAAAATGCCTGGAACTGGTAAAAAACATTTAAATTTTTAAAATTTGAAAGAAACAGATCTGAAAAAGATCCAGAACTGGCTGTTTCATGAAAGGTTTCAGTGGTTCCCAGTTCCAGGTTGCGATGCCAGACCGGTTCAAAACCGGCCATGTCTATTTCTACCTCTTCTAAGAGTGTGCACTGTCTAGCCAACCGAATTGAACCTATCATTCGGTTTCATTTGAATCTGAACCTAAATCAGTGGATACTGGGAACTGTATTCGGTTATCTATCATAAGACAGTACTGCGATGGATCCAATTTCAGAATTTTGCAATCTAAATCTGATTATGGAGTATTTAATTATGTCGGATTGGATAATTATAGGTTCCACCTTTAACCTATCCTTGACCTAGATACAGCTGGGTCGTGTACATATTTGGTTCTGAACCCTACAATGCATGCAATGGATGCAGGCATACAAACGGATCGGATATTGCTCTCCAAATCCCATTAATCGGATAATACTGTAATCGGATATGAAAAGTCAATAGCTCACCTGGTAAGGGGCTTGACTCACAAATTGAAGGTCAGGACTTTGACATCCCGAGACACTGGCTTCAACCTCCCCATTTCACCAGAAAAAAACATAGCTGAGCATCGCTTTTGTGTATCAAGTATCCATTAATGATCTTGAGTACCCTTTGGGTGTATTCGGTTAAGCAATATCCAAATCCATATTCGATTTGATTAGCACTCAGGCATGGGTTTCACATATTAGATCTCACTAATCTGATTCGGAGTCCATTGGATATTGGGCATATATATATATATATATATAGAGAGAGAGAGAGAGAGAGAGAGAGATGAGAATTTAGGCATACTGACAAGTCGGTGAAGGCATGGACGGCTCCTTAAGATTAGACATGCTTGGATTTATTCACGCCTGGTTTCGGGTAAATGACTCAAAGACTCAAAGACACGTCCTTCTGATAAGAAATGACTCAAAGACGATAAAATAGAGGCTTATTAAAATACGATATAATTTTGTATATTTTAATAAGAAAAGTAGAGTGACATGTGTAATATAGTTACAATACTTACATTTAAAAAAAAAAAGAGAAAAGAAAGATATTAGTGAACTAAGATGGATTTTACAGTTCGTCAAGAAAAGTTTGTGACAGATTTGATGTAATTGTCGCACTGCCATTTTGCATAGAAAATGAAAAGGGGCATGATGGATAATAATGTCTGAGAGCTGGGGTTATCGTCAAGTGAAATGATACACAGTCGCAAAGATAAACACCAATGAAAACACATTGCTCCCTATCCTAAGAAAATAAATGGCAAGCCCAAAAACATATTGCACACCAGTAAATTTCAACAAGACGGTCCGTATGATCTTTCAAAAGCTTCATGTCATTTGCATTGTTCTTTTTATCCCCTTATTTAGTCAGATTTTGAGTGAAGCCGCCGCCTTGCCTCACCTATGAGTGGTGGCGCCGCTAAGTTTCCCCATCTTGATAAGGGTCATAAGCATGATACAATGGCCATACTGTCTTCTTGTTAAGGAAATGAGGAGTATTGAAGCCAATGTTCGTTCACATGCACATTCTGGTGTTTCGATCCTCTTTCTATGCATACGGTGGGAGATGTGAGACTTACGACTCACACAAAATCTAATTTTTTTAGGTTTGTCATTGCATATAAGAAAATATAAGTGTTTTATGGATGTGAAATATAAGTACGCTTCACCTGAAATACAAATACGCTTCACCCAAAAAAATCATAAGTCTGAGATCACGTGAGCCGAGCTGAGTTGCCTGAGAAACAACCTAGTGATTCCACCTTTGATCGCTGCTTCCGGTCGGAGCTCGATCATTTGCTGAGTTTGACATCTCTTTTTCATCATGCATAGTGCTATTTTGCTTCTAATAATGAGCTGATCCTAAATTGTATAGGCTCCTAATGTTTAATGCACTTATTGCGTGAAAATTCATACATACACTAACCGAAACCAAGGAATGATCTGGGATTGACAAGAGGTTGGATTGGAGAGCCATGTGATGGGTTCTCTTGCAGTTCAAAGTTCAATAGAACCAATTCTTTTGTCTTGCCTCAGACATGACTCACCTACGAAAAGTGTGTGTGTGCACGCGCAGATGTATGTATATGTGTGTGTGTATGTATTTATAGACAATACACACTTAAGGTCTTAAAATCTGCCTTGCAAAACCAGATATAATTGTCACCGTCCATCTATGTCTCGAGATGCTGCCATGTGGCAGACACACGAAGTAGCATCATAATTTTTGGAATTATATAATTGACGATTGAAGGTGTTACTTGTCAAATAATTTTGGAATCGTTGGTCTGAAGTTGAAAATAGATATGAACATGATGACAAGTTATCTTAAGAAAGCGAAAGCGTAGCTTTTTCATGCAAGAAATCTGGGCCAGAAACCTGCCCTTCAAAGGAGTGGCGAGAGGCAACTTTGTTGAGGTGAAAGCTCAACCACTACCACATCCACCTTATTAAGTCACTAGGTTATGTATTTCGAGAACTACAAATTTCATGTTTTTGATGAAATTTATATGAGAACGATTAAGTCAATATCAGTATTTAATTCTAAAATAACAATATGATTTTTTATAAATTCCTTCCAACACTTGCAGAACCCACTTAGTTGAAGTTAGAAAATGATACACGAGGCAATAACCTGACACGAACACGACCTGAAAATTCTGAATCCGTGTCCTTGTGAGGGTCTAGCACAGTGCCTCCATTTCTTCAAGCATGATTGAGAGAAAGAGGATGATAAACTGAAATGCAATTTAATATTGATGATGTGATGTCCCCTTTAAGTGTAGGCCCGTTTCCTACCCACTAGTGAGGTTTATGATTACTCATCTGATCATGAAGAGTCCCACATTTAGTGATCAAATGCATTCAAGAGTACCTCTTTCACTTGAGGGGACCCAAGGTTCCTAAAAGAAGTGCGGGGCCTCTTTTCTCTACTCTATTATGCATGTATGACCTATAAATTTACAGATCGTTATCACAATGAGATCTTATCAAAAGCATGTTCCATTTGTGACAAGCTGATAATGGTTTGGCTCGCCCGTGTGTGGTTGGATAGAGTCATGAATTGAACTCTAGCAAACTCATAGATCACCATGAAAGCATCGTCGACTCGATTCATGATGTCATTATTCGACTGCCTGCCAAACAACTAACTAAAAAAACACATCATGCATCAGGCATGCTCTTCTCTTTCATGATTCTCTCTCTCAATTTAATACAACAACAACTAAGCCTTTTCCCATACTAGACGGGGTCGGCTACATGGATTCTTTGTTTCTACAAAGTCTTATCATGTACCATGTTAGCAGTTAACTCACAATAAGCTAGATCATTTTTTTATCGTTTCTTTCTAACACTTTTGTGGTCAGCCTCTACCTCTTTTAATACTTTCAAAATCTAGTTTTTCATACATTTTTAAAGGTTCTTCTTTTGATCTTCTTTCTATTTGTCCAAACCAACTTAAATGATATTCTCTCAAGTCGTCGTCCTCTCTCTCAATTCAATGAAAAAAATTCAAAGGCAAATTAAGGCACATCATAATACTCTATAATAGGAGCCAACATCCTTGAATATGGTAGGGCTAAAATGCGGATGATGATGACACGAGGTTAATGACTAAGGGACACAATAATAGTGGGACCTAATGTGGATCATAACATAATTGATTCTAAATTCAAATCCACTACTCAAATTATGATCCAAATTACTCTAAACTAAATTAAATCTAAATCAAATATGATGTTTTTAAATCTGAATCCACGTGCCGAGACTGTCGATATACTCCATATGCGGTCAGCACCTTGTTGTATGTAGTTAAAGGTACTCACAAGTGATTTTCGACTCGGCTTGGCTCATGTATGTAGGGATGTTCGTGGGAGAAGAGAGAGATGGGGAATCAAAGTCCCCATCTTCATTCTTGTTTCACAACCATGTACCTATCTTACGATGCGGACCAAAAACAATCCTACGAAAAAGAGTTGTTCAAACACATGTTGAAGCTCACTTTACATATAAAATGAAATCTAATTTATGCAATCTCTTAAATTAGAATGTATTATTATCAGTGAAAGGTGGAGAATGATGATGAGTTCATTCATTAAAAAAAGAAGTAATATTTTTTTTATTTTCTCTTATAGTTTAATCGAGAAAAAAGTCGAACTTGAGTTCGCGATATGGAAATATACTATCCTCATCCCATCCGGATCCTCGTCAAGGATTTCCTTTGCTCTCTTGTCCCCTTTTCCAAGGATTTCCTTTCTCTCTATGTCCCGTTTCCACTTTCCAAATCCCCTTCGTTTGAGGGACACCACTTCAACATGACCGGGCACCACTTCAACATGACTGTATAATATTTAGGCATATAAACAAACAGACAAGGATGTTAGCCTAACGAGTTGGATCGTTGCACTTATGTCAAAAGTTCCGTGATGACAAGGGAGCTTATAAAAGAAAAGGTTAAGTGCTTTTGCTTAAAATGGGCAAAGCTTATATTAAGAGATTTATCTTCATAATAGAAATTGCAAAGAAAATTGTTTTCTTTTAAGTAAACACAGCTTGGACTCGGCTTGTTTAGCTGAGACTCTGCATATCGCTTTCAGCTTCAGTGAGTAGCAAAACGAATCCGAACAACCCTTCTTCGGCTTGTTCAATTCACCTACCAGCCTCTGCCTGTATTACTGTGATTATCAAATATGGATTCACAATTTGGATCATAGTTTGATTTTTATGGATTTGAGCCATATGTAGAAAGGAAATGTACAGTAAAGAACAACCACCACAGACCACAAAATATCAAAGATATGACCAAAATATGAAGTCAAGAAATACAATAATAACTGATAGAAATCCTCAGTATAGCAGCAGGGAGGGGAAAAAATCAAGGATGAGGAAAAGCAATACATGATAGGGATGAGACCACACAGAACCCATCTTCCTAACGAACTCTCACTAAAAGGAAGAACAAAAGAGAGAACAAAGAGCATAGCTACCAACTAAAAACTAAAATCAGCCTTCTGTACACAGAAGGGGCAGCTGAAACTCTCATACACAAGCCATGTCGATCATAGTACAGAAGCTAAAAGGGATACACGTCTGCTAAATAGGACAGTCTTTCTTCAGCATATGATCAGCGTCTACACTCCCGACCTTTCACCGAACGCATTGGTTCCATTAGCACCATGACCATGGTGCGATTTCTCCTCAGATTGTCTTGATTTCCTCTTCAAAACTATAACCCATGTAATGGCTTCTAGCAACACTATAATGACAGCCAAAGAACTGATGACGGCCAAATAACTGTGCTTATATTTCTTGTCAGGCTGAAGAATGCCGAATCCCTTCAAGATGTTCACAATGCTCAAGATGATAACCGAGTATCCAATGGAATGGTGGTATACGTTCCAGTAGATACGGTACTTGTGATCCTTCTTAGGCCTCAGAAGCAAAGCAAACACCTGCACGGACCGTACCCACAATCAGCATCTAAGAAAACTTTCAATGCACTTCACAATGCTCAAGAGATTGAATCTAAATGCTTGGTGGTGCAAGAGCTATCCTACCAATTAATATTTTACTGCATATAACTAGTTAAGTACCTATATCATATAGCACTCATAATTTCTTAATTACGCAGATGTTTTGCAGAACCATATACCTGAAGCGTTGCAAAAACGAACAGAATGATGCCGATGTTACGGTGACCAGTTTGCTGGATGCCCTTGGATTCGCTTCCTAGTTTAAGACCAGTGCCCCAACCGGCAACACCAAGTACGTAGGCAGAGAACTGGCAGGTGACATGGAGATAAAACCATGCTGGATCAGCAGCCTCAAACACCCTCATGTACCTTGCAATCATGGCACCGATGGGCATCAAAACTCCCCAACTGATGACGTTCAGGAATCCATGTATCTGAACCAATTAAACCCTTATATTAACTCTGGAACCAATATAATCTTTAGAAAGACATAAAGGAAAAACATATCACAGCTATGTCCCAATCTATACTTGCTGCTCACGATGATGGAGATCATCAGTGAAGTATGATTGATAGAACACGACTATGATTGATGGAACACAACTGAAAACAATTAAACTTTGCAAAATGGAGGCGTTTGTATGTGATTGAGTTACATACTAAGACAGTTAGAACTTAGAAGTAAAGCCCAAATTTTAAAACTGGGATACGATCAAGATTGGAAGATCTAACTCGATACTCATAATTCCTCAAACAGAAGAAGCAATTACAGATGGCTAAAAACAGGAGCAAATAAAAACTGAATGGCAGGACTATGAAGAAGCACCATCACACCCTTTACTTTTGGACGACGCAGTGACCATATCATCTGAATCCTAACCAAATCCAATAAAACTAATGTCAAATTGGAGACCAAACTCACTAAAACCTGGTTGATAAAGCTCCGAACAGAACTACCACCAGCAATAAGACTGTCGACTAATAACCGGACGCCACAACTCAACTCAGATATAAGCGCATCCAACACCTCAATCTCTCTATGAACTCCCCAAAAGACACCAAAGATCTCAACAATCATGACATGACCCACAAACATGCATGGACTCCCCACAAAAGAAAAATAAAAGGATAACAGCCTACTAGAGCAAACCATTAGAGACCAACATGAAACTAAACTTTGAAACCAGCAACAGAATCTCACCAATTGATTGAAGCAACAAAAATCTCAAATTTAACACTGAAACAAGCAACAAATCTCATTAAATCAAGCAAAATTCTTACGTTCTTTCTTCGGGTCCTCGAGTCGACGCCGCCGGAGGCTGTGCTAAGGCCAGAGGCGAGATCCAGCGTCCCAACAGACCTGGTGCTCTGTTGGTCGTGCATCGCAAGTTGGCCACCAGAAACAGGGCCAGTCTGCCACACCTGGTTCACCGTCGTGCTGTTAAGCGTGAGCGACGCGTAGAGAATGATATCGTTGCCGGAAGTCTCTCCGCGGAGATTCGACACGGGGAAGCTGAGCGACCCGTTCGCCATCGCCGTTTGGTAGCTATCGATAGACGTCGTGATGACGGTCACCTTCCCACTGTCCACGTAGCCGACGATGGCCTGCGAACCGACCATCCCTTTCCCCTTGGGGTTGATAGCCCAAGCTACCCACCCTCCCTGCGCCGCCGGCGCCGCCCGGTAGGCGATATCGACCGTGCCACTGTTCGGAAAGTAGCTCCAATGAAAGAATGCGTTCAGATACGGCAGATCGCTGCAGGTAGTGAAAACTTTATTGCTGGTGAAGGTCTGTGACTTGCATTTCTGTGCAGATGATGTAGAAACGAAGGTACCGACAAAGAAAAACAGCAGAACCAGCTTGGTGATATAGCTATTTTCAGCCATTTTGGTAGTTGGGGTCTCTCTTTCTCACTCTAAAGTGTGTATTTTGCGTGCGGCTTCCTCTCTCCTGAAAAGAGGGTTTCTTCTTTGCTTCCTCTAGAAAAAGGTAAAGAGAGGGACGAGCAAGGGAAGGAGGCGAAGAGGGGGTTTAATAGGTTGGGTTGGTTGGGGTTGCTGACTGGTTTCTCTGAATCATGGGAACGATTTCTTTGGTTGAGAAAACGAAAGGGCGAGGAAGGTGACTGATTGAAACGGTCCAGCCAAAGAAGCGGACACGAATTGGGTGGGGCGCTTCCATTATCATGTCTTCATCTTATATAAAGATATTAGTTTTGTTCTGGTTTACCTTAGTCATGTATACGCTGGTTAACAAATATATATATATATATATATAAAGAAATTTGATTAATTTATGAGATAAATGATTGAAATTTAAATTTTAAAATTAAATGAGTCTTGTAATCTTTTTCAAATATATTTGGTGTACTTATTAATTTTCACTTTAACTTAAATATTTCAATCGATGATCTTGTATATTTAAAGGGATGAAATCTATTAAGTAAATTAGAATACAAATTAGTATGTGCATGAACTAATCTTCATATACATAAAAAAGAAGAAGGATCATATACCTATTACCAAAAACATAAACTATGAATTCGTTTTTTATATTTACTTCAAATATTGTTTAGTGATGCATCCTTGTGAGATGGAAGGTTCATGGAATTTAGTTCGTGTATATATATATATATATATCAATAAAGGCAATCGATGAAAAGGTATAAACTGCATATATATATATATATATATATATATATATATATATATATAATATTGTTTAGTGATGCATCCTTGTGAGATGGAAGGTTCATGGAATTTAGTTCGTATATATATATATATATATATATATATATGTATATATATATATATATATATGTATATATATATATGTATATATATATATATATGTATATATATATATGTATATATATATATATATGTATATATATATATATATGTATGTATATATATATATATGTATATATATATATATGTATATATATGTATGTATATATATATATATGTATATATATATATATGTATATATATATATGTATATATATATATATATATATATATATATGTATATGTATATGTATATGTATATATATATATATATGTATGTATATATATATGTATAAATTTACGATATATATATATATATATATATATATATATATATATATATCAATAAAGGCAATCGATGAAAAGGTATAAACTGCATATTTGATCTAAGAAGCCTACTAAAGCGCATTCTCTCTCTATATATATATATAATATAATATCATCAAATTATTGTGGTTCAGACGATGTGGAAGTTGGTGGGCGGAAGTCTTGCATGATTCCAGTTGGGTGGGAAATTCGGACCCCGTGGTTTGAGCTGTCTTGTTCTATCTTTTGTCATCCTTTCTTTTTTACTTTCAACTAATTTAGAAAGTTGGATTCGCCATGGCATGTTTGCAGAATGCCTCAAAGTTCTACAGTATTCTTCAACCATCCAATGGTATTGAAATAATTTTCTGAATAAACTGTTTTCTCAATATGATTAAGCGGTCTAACAGAGATGTGAGTTTGTGGCTTCTTTTTTACATTGCTTAATGGGAACAAGTGTTGAACCACTTCTTTTTAACATAAGAATTGCTGAACCACTTGAACCAATTAACCAAACGTTGGTGAAAATTTATGAATGATAGGGTTTCATTGGAGACATTAGATGAGATCTCATTACTATGATCGTATCAATGCATTGAAGGAGATTTACTTATTTTTAGTTGCATTTATTTAATTTAATTACGACAACTAGATTTGCTTCATTTGAGTCATTTAATGAAATTTAATAGTGAATAGTTTACATGTGAGAGTAGGTGATCCAAAAGCTAAAGGCTAATATTTTCTTTTCAGGTAAAATAGTGAGTCTGAGACCAATGCATCTTTAGGGTATTGGACTCATGACCTTTAATTTGTGAGTAAACCTTCTAGCCAAGTGAGCTATTGGTCATCGTGTATTGAACCCATGACCTTAAGCTTGTGAGTTGACTGCTATTACTCCTTGTGCCAATATCATGAACTTTGAGGTCTCCCTAGGGTTCTATGTTGAGTTAGGAAACCAAACTCAGTGCTCTTAGAAATTTGTCATTAAATAATTAATTATTTCTGTTGCTTCGCTAATAAAAATAGCTCTTTAGAGGAAAACCCAAAAAATGTAAAATGACAGTTTCATTAATTTTAATTTAGAAAAGTTTTAAAATCCTCACCATAAACTAAGATAAACCATGATTGCCTTAATTGGGGTTTCTAGCTTAACCCTTGGTTAATCTCAATATTTAACTGGAGAATAATACTAAGATATACTGATTGCATATTAAGAATTTTACGCCAAAGCAAGATGATGGTTAAAGTGCCTCTTTCTTTACCGAGTAATGTCAGCTTGATCTGAGGGCAAATGCTAGTTTCGATCTCGAGGGACTGCAAGATTCGCTGCAATAACATTTATATTAAAAAACACCCTTTTTCAGGTCATCCTTTGTATGGGATAGTGATCTTCAATCTCATGACAATTACATAAATGTTTAATAAATTCCAGTGATGTTTGCAAAGATGCAATTATAGAAAAAGAAACAAAAAAAAGGATAAGTTTAGTTTGATCGTGACGATTTGTAGCTCGTTTGTTGATCCAAAGTATTGTTTCATGTTCACCTCGTTGGTTTGTTTCGGTCAAGCCAAAAAAACACGCCAAACATGAGCCAAGTTGAACAAGAGCTTCAATTTGTACAAAACTTTTAACATGGTTTGTGGTTCAAATTGCTACTTATTTTTAAGCATTCAACAGTGTTTGGTGATGATCCCTGAGGTTTGAGCGTAGGAAATTTAAATGGGTGTAGATTCGAGTCAAATATTACAACTTTTCTTTTTACATGATTATGAGACTGTTAAGATAGTACGGCTTTTTTTTACACGATTATGAGACTGTTCAGAAACTATCTATGGAGGTGAACCACTAGACTTGGTTCCACATGAGAGTTTTGCAGCCTCCACCACCCCTATGGGCGAATTTGCCTCACGACAATGGCTAGAAATAAAGATATCGGCATATATACATGAACTAACGTTAAATAGTAATTTAACAGATGGCGTGTGAAAATGTGGAGTTAGGGAAGGGATCGTTGCTCTCCTTTATTTATTACTTATCGGCTGCCGGTCGAAGCGTTCATACCGTCCACACGTTTCCCACAGTGATGCGAGTGTTCACATTCAACCAACCTGTTGTTCGTCAACTAGGCCGTTGAACCCATTTGAACCCGGATTTGATATAGCAAGAACCTGATTAAGCCATATGAGTTGCTCTTTCTTAGGCTCGTGTTGACACGCTGGCCTTGTATAGACGCTCTTTCTAGAAGAGCACGAACAGGTTGAGCTCGGTTTATCTCCTCTCCTATAGGCTGACATGCTTTGCTATGTACATGCATAAACACACACATACACATGTATATAAGTATATGTATCCATGCATAAATATGTATCAGGCATTCTCTCTCTCTCTCTCTCTCTATATATATATATATATGTATATATATATATATATATATATATATATATAATAGTGGTAAATACTTGAACCCTATCAATACTGAAATCTAGTCAACTATTTTTATTGTTTGATTAACATGATCGAATGTGGAATTAAAATTAAAATTATCATTATATTTTTATACTTTTTTTTAATATATGATGTATATTAAATGTTTTTCACTTTATTATCTAAATTATTCATCTTAAAGATCGAATGATTGAGATGATAAAGTATATTTGAACAACCAATTAAAATTGGACTCGATGGTCGTATTAAAGAACTATAATTTTGCTATTGGAATTAGCAATTAATGTCTAACTTAAATTGGCAAAAAATTCATTCAAAATGTAAATTATGGCTCGAGCCGGAAAGTTAGCCTTGGGGGATAGACCAACTCCCCAATGTTAATTTCCAAATATTTTGCCTTTGGGGACGATTTCGTGTGTTAGGGGTGAAAATTTCGTGTTCCCACTCTCAGTCGTGTTTGTGTCATGTCACAATAACGTCCTCCCGAAAAACATATCAACCACAACGCATCCCAATCCTTCTGTGTCACTTTTGCTTTGTGCACGTTAGATCTTGGTGTCTTACCAGCAATTTCGTGTTTGGGGCATGTCCATGTCAGTCATGTAAGACAGGTGCTGGAAACAGGTCGACCTGAATATAACCCGATTAGTTTGTATCATTTGAGGTGAATGTGCTTGTGTTTCATTCCTACACAAAGTAGAACCAAAATCAAACCAAAATGACAAATTAAAATGTAATGTTCCCGCATCGTTCGTGGATCAGGATCCAGTTTAGAATCCGGTTCACTACAAAACCCAAAAAATTGGGATTGGACCTGAACCAAACCCGATTCTAGTTGTTTGACGCAAATTTATAGAGCGGCCTCAGCCATTAACGTCCCACTCCATCTTCACAGGACCCATACTTGATCCGGATCCACATTGTGGCAGCATAGGCCACACCTGAAATGAACTTTTTTTTTAATTAAGTATTGGAATTTCAAAACAAAAGAACGTTTTTAAAGCCCGCCCCACGCAAAATAAATTTCTGAATCCGCCACTAGATCTACTGGTCATCTCATCCCTACGGTAATCGAGATCCACAACCGGATCCAAAACAAGAATACCCGGATCCAGAAGTAGAGTACGCATTAGTTAGTGACAGTACATAGGCAGCAGTACACGACGTATAGCAGGACAAGGACCCTAATACGTCAACGTCTTTCTGACCAAGGGTATTATAGTAATTAGGTCTACAAGCCGCGTTCGGACGAAATAAAGGTCCACACCCGATCCACCAAAGGCGGACCCACTCGACGTCGAGCCCTCCACGCGCTCGGACCCGACCCACCTTTCCGAAGACATCAGCCAAGCGTCACGGATGCGTCACCGAGAGAGCCAACTTGTTCATCGACTCAAACGCCTTTGTTCAAACTTGCACTGCGTGCACAGGAGGACATTTTGACTGTGTTTAACTCAACTCGTTATTCTAAAAAAGCAGTTGAGTCTTATGCAGAACGTTTCTTCTCAACGTTCCAGTGTTGCAACAAGCAGTCGTATACTTTTAGATGAGATAGAGAAAAGGAAGAGAGTAAGAACAAAGTTACTCACATCGGTTTTGTCGTGAAAAAAGCAATGTGTAACAATTTGTTTTGTATATACCGGCTTTTTCTTCTTTCGAGTTTTTCTCTTTATACTTCTCCTTAAAAAAGTCATTTCATATTCCTTAAGGAGATGCCAAGGTAAAAACAATTTTAAATAAACTTTACTTTTTTATAAAAAATAACTCATGAAATTCGAAAAGAATACCCTTCTTTCTCCATTTTATGTTTGACGTTATTGGTAAGCAGTTGGCTCTAATACCACTATTGTTATTGGTAAGAAGTTCAACTCTCAAAGAGTCTCTGCTTGTGTTAGGCTTCGACCTCCTCTTGTAACCTAAAGGAAAAAAAATTATGAGCTAATATTAAAATATTTTGGTATTTTTTGAAAAAAAAAACCATGTAGGTGGGTCCCACTAATGGAAAGTCTTAGTGGCTTCAACTTTGCCCTTAATGGAGCCACAAGATAAATGTGATTTGTTTGTCCTTAGCTCCAACTATGTTTCATTAAAAAATAATATATTTATTGACTAAATTGGTTTGCCCACTTTTATGGGTCGTCAAAACTTTTAGGTGAGAAAATAAAATATTATTCTAGTAACAAAGAGAAGACCTAAAGACGCCAGCAGGTCGATCTATATTACGTCAAGGCCAAACATCCGACTCGTTCAAATTTGAAAATACGTTTAGTGGTAGACATTACTGGCCGTTTTAAACATTTCAATTTGGTTTCGGTTTCGGTTTCAATTTTGTTAGCTGCTTGTATGAGCTACATTTGTAATCTTTTGTAACATTTGTAATCTTTTGTAACTTAGTGTGCCGGATGAGCGGACACCATCTGGAACGGAGAATCGAACACGACATATAGCGTTGCATGAAGGTCTCCACCTGTCTTGAGATCAATGTCTCAATGATGGGCATTTGCAAAGCAAAGTCCTTATAGTGATTGACAAACCTTCTCATTGATAGCACTGGATGATGATACTCTGAATCAACGAAATAAACACTAAAATTGAACCAAAATGAGTCACTCAACCTTGTATGCGTCCCATTGCAAAAGTATGATCACTTGGGTGCACCATCCTGCTTTTATGAGGAACGGTCAAAAAGTGGGGGTAACCCAAAAGAACGACATATCCTAAATCAATCATCTAATCCTCCTTTCCAATCTCCTTCGTCATAGTTCACCCGCAAAAGAATGACACTAGGCATCCAAATATTATCCCATTGATAGGGTGATGCGTTCCATACCGATAGTCCATCAAGGAGGTCGTTTCGCATACCTTAAGGCTTTCGGCCTCTGCATAGCAGTAATGTTTCCTCTGTCTAACACAAAAACGATGACAACCTTGACTCTTTTAGTGATGAAAATGTTGGTCCATGAGCAACAATTTGGCAACAATCTATTCCCTTCCTCTTCACCCGATTTTATTTTAGCATTCCGTATAAGGGAGCAAATGTTTAAGAGATTGGTGGGGCAACTTGAAGACCTAGGATCCATCGCAACTAAGCTTAATGACTTTGAGGTTGGATCAAACTTGCTTGGATAATACCACTTTTGTCATGGACAAACCATCGCCAGGTGCACTAGTAGGATTGACTGTGACTGATGCTTAGCCTCAGGGCCAAACAAGCCTTAGTAGATTTCACCTAAGTGTTGTAATTGCCCACCGACTTGCAAAATAGAACGTGAGAGTCCCTCCACCAAGTGTCAAACTTTTTGAAGTCTTTGATACTCGAAGACTCACTCACCCAAACGACAAAGGCAAAGAGGCAAAGCGAGTAAATGCACTCATTGAAACTCACTCCACTTAGCTCAATAATCACTTAAGAGAAAGGTACTTAACGCCTAAAAAGCATTTCGAAAATGTAACTTCTTTATTGATAGCAAAAATGAGTGCATGACTCCATCATGCAACATGGGTATTCAGGGCGTTTCTCTCAAAGAAAATTTTTAATTTAGAAGCAGAAAGCTAGCAAAAAGTTCACCGTTACGAGACAAGTAGAGGACACGCTCGCTTGATCAAGACGAAGTCAGTCAACAACGACGCCTTTATGTTCAACTCGTCTACATGAATCGCCTATTCTGCATGCCAACAAATAGAAGATCAACTGTTCTACGCTTGTTGCCTCAAAGATAGAACTATTATGTATGAACGATTTCTTACTATTAAACATGGCCATATGGAAAGATTTTTCCACACAAGTTTGAATACTAAGCTAAACATTTAATCATTGATTCTCATTGACCGCGTGCTTCTAAAGGCTCTTTACTTTAATAAATCTCATTATTCACCTAACTAAACTTTATTTAACAATAATAGGACCGTCTAAGCCCGGTGGCTTGTGGGTAAAGCCTTTAGGCCCTATAATTTTAGGACACTTCTTCTTTCTTTCTTTCTTTCTTTTATAATAAAGCCTTGTTTTAACTGCTTTAGGCCTCAACTCGCTCTATGTTGAGCATTGTTTAAAGCGAAACAATCAAAGACTTGTCACGACATAAATGCAAGAATGCATTTAGGGAAAACTTCTTGTTTATAAAACCTAAAAATAAAACTCTTTTTATGTGCATAAACAATTTGCTTAATCTCGATCGTTGGATGAAATTTGACACAACGGTTGAGATATAGTATTGGTATGCTCATCGCTTTATTATTACTATTTTATAGGCTGATACTTTGGTTAATGTAATGAGATGATTAACTACGTAATACAAAGAGAAAATTATAAGTTTAGAAAGGTTGTATTAGTTCTTCATTAGTGTAAATCTTGGTCAATATTATATTATGCGAGTTAGAGGTACTGATATGTAATTTATTTAGATCTTGATGAGACAAAAAAAAATCGAGGAAATTATTATCGTATGTAGAGATGTTGAGCGTCTCAGCCTCGAACTCATGGTACCACGTTGGATGGGTTAGCACCAGGGTTGACCAAGATAAGTGAAACAAGTGAAGCATAGTTTGGCTCGTCCCTACCATGTTCGTGCTGCGTTTGTTAAACTATACAGCCTACTTTGGGCTGATCGACGAGAGGTAGGTTGGGGCTCATTGGTATAGAAACCAAGGTGAGAAATGAACAAGGGTTGCTCGGTCCGGTCCGGTTCGGCTCGGGTTGGGTCGGCTCGTTTACCAGCTCTACCTACTTAGGTGAGGATTTCTTAATCCATGGAGAAACAAGGGACTTGGAATATGTCAAATTTCGAAAATTGTCATATACTTAGGGATTACAAAGCCCACTTGACTATTCAAAAGGCTTGTTTGGACCGGACCGAGTCAGTCTCGGCTCAGTCCATACATCAAGCCTGGACTTAGAAAGTAGAACCGGAGATAGTTCTCGCTTTTGACCGTAATGCACTTTCCTTGGGTCGTTTGTGCTTTGACTTGATTTAGACTTTTGTTGGCTGGCTGAATGCAAGCTTTGAACATGAATAGTAGGTTGGAAATCACCAGGAAAGATCGGTTTCCCCTTCTACAAGTCCGCGTCCTATCTTGGTTTTATTTCAAGCTTAATATTGAGTCTAGAATCTTCTAGAAGAAGACTCGGGAATCTTCTAGGCTATTTTTTTCTTAAAAGATATTTATAATTTGAGGTGGTTGTAGATGCCCCCACCTTAAGTTTACACAAACCCGACTTTCGGTGTCATGAAAGGTGAAACCGGAACCGAATCAAGTTGTCCACGGTCTTGACCTGGTTCCACCAAGTTCCTAGCCTGGTTTAGTTTCATTGGAACTATCACACCGGTTCCAAACCAGTCATGTCTACTCCAACAGATGAATTCGACGTAAAAAAAACTATTATTTACATCATGCATCGATAACTTATATCGTTAACCACACTCTAAGAGGGATAAACTCTAAGAGGAATGAGATTCAAACAGTTCTCTCTTTATATATATATATCCTTCTCTGTCCTTCTATTACTTTTGGGTGACATTAAATTTTTTTTAAGAGACTTTAGAAAAGCACCAAAGATAGTTTTATTACACTCATGTAACAAAAGACAGTGAATGAACATGATTCGATCTATCATATAAAAAAACTAGATCATGTCCACTTATATATATATATATATGTGTGTGTGTGTGTGTGTGTGTGTGTGTGTGTGTGTGTGTGTGTGTGTAAAGAAAGCACCACTGGGCAAAAACTTTTTACAGGGAGTGTAAAGAGAGCAAAACCATCGAGGGGTGCTGAACAGGGTTTCACTCTTTCTTTTTTCTTTTCATAATGTATTCTTTTCCTTAGAATAGAGAGGCCAAATCTTTACACATGACCCACATCTCGGACTCATGACCTTCAGTTGTGAATAGAGTTGCTAGTCAGAGATTGTTTAAGTAAATGTAAACATGGATAGGTGTGCACATGAACTATGCTTCCCTCTCTCTCTCTCTCTCTTTATATATATATATATATATATATATATATGAAAATTGGATTCTATCCATCTCTAATATGTCCATCCATTACTTTTGGATGGCATCAGTGTAAAAAGATTTTTATTATACTTATACTACTCAAAAGCAATGAATCAATGTGAGTGAATAGATGTTGGTGGTAGGAGAAGATTCAATCTCTCTCTCACACACACACACACACACACACACACACACACACACATATATATATATATATATATATATATATATATATATATATATATATATATATATATATATCCAAGATGACAAGATTTCTATTATCACTTTGAGTAGATTTGAACAAGGATATTTCAGGTCATGTTAATATTAGGTTCCATCAATTGACTTGCCACCCCTACTAGCTGGCAGGCTAACAGATTGGAATTTGGGTTCTGATATTCGACAACTTAAACACATTTGATCAGGTCTGTAACTAAACTAGACTTGATTAACAATTAAATGGGATTCAGCATCGAATACTTCCTCTTAGGACCAATACCGAATTCAGTATGAAGTATCTGGGTCACATCCCATATCCAAATTGGTGACCCGAACCTGAACCCGATTATGCAAAACTACAAAACTAAGGAAACCTAAGAAGCTAGGGTCGGGTAAATCTATACCTAGGTCTTTGAGGGAAAACATCTTTGAACAAGATTTTTGCACCATGCCATGGGGAAGTCGAACCTGGATCCAGAACACTCAATATCCATATCCAACCCTGGCTTCCATACACAACAAATTATGAGAAGAAAATACCACCGAAACAAACCATAAATGCTTCTCTTGATTTCTTTTACAAGACGTTAAAATGGTATATTATCTTCTTAAGATAAAGGTAATTTAGGAAGCATAAGCTTTTGAGACAGTGAAGTGGTTCTTAACAACAGATCCAATATAGTTCCCAAATTTTTACAACCAAGTCTAAGCTGAAATCCAATGGATACTCTCATAAAAGACAACACGACTACGGAAACAGGCTGGACTAATCTTTGGAGTTTGGAATCCAACCCCAAAGTCTGAATCCAAAACCAAATCATATTTTTCCACCATCGCTATTCGGGTTCGATATGCTTGGATCTTATCCGAATCCGATGTATTAAACTGCACAAAAAGTTGAGCAGGCTATTCATCGTGTTGACATGTCCTAAACAGGTACTTCTCCTTTGAGGGGAAAAATAGTAAGGTGAATTGATTACGGGTCCCTCCACCACCAACTCTCACATGATGCACACTAGAGTGGTCAGTAATAGGTCGGCTGGGATTTTGTCTCTCGGGTTGTGTTTTGTGTCGTGTCACTGTTTGTCCGTGTAAATAACAGGTAATCCTGAACATGATCCTTTCGGGATGGACGTGTTCACACTTCTCTCGCCGTGTTTGGTGGGAGCTTCTTGTTGTGTCTAAAATCTCAAGTAGTTTCGTGTTCTGTTTTATGCCAAAATAGGTTATCATTGTAACATGAAAACTTGCTTCCCTTAAGCAATTCCTCGAGCTTGAGTCTTGTGAATGGAGCAAACCAGTTCCAGTGGGCCGACCTGGCTCACACCAGATTGGTCGGGGTCCTGTAGGGTTCGAGATACCAGTGCTATACTTCACCCATACACTTTTGGGTCATGTTCGTGTCGGGTTCTCGTCTGGAATCGGGACCCCCTACCAAAACTTCCAAAGAAAGTTTTTGTTTTCTTGTTGAGTATTTATAAGCTTCCAGATCATCATTTTGAATTATGAGATTTTCTTTTGGCTGGCCCGTTTGCATTGCTTAATTTAGTTCGAACTGCTTTGTCTCCCTGCTTTGGGTTCATCTCATAGAAATTAATGGTCCAGCAAATTCGAGTAAGGGAACGTTTGATTGCAGTCCTGAACATGGATCCACATGAAGGATGGATTTCATTTCTCGCATGAATCATTTCCAAGCGCGCAACAAGGCTAAATACATTCTCGCAAGCGGGAAGAACCAGTTATTTTATAGGCTTACGAAAAGGATCCCAAGTAGACATGGCCAGTTCTGGTTTTCTTGGAACCAGGAACTGGGATAGGTCCAGTTCTGGTTTGTCCTAAACTGTGTAGAATAAGAAAAAATTATTAAAAAGTTATATATATATATATATATATATATAGAGAGAGAGAGAGAGAGACGCTAACAACCAACCTCTTGATACAATACGGACATGGTAAATTAGTTTTATACGTGTATGGATGATGGAGCAACAGCCTCTTGTAGAAGTGTAGGCATTGGAGAGGGTAGAAGGGCTGTTCTACAAATGGGGCAGCTAGCGTGCAGCTTTAACCAAGGATCCACGCATTGGAGATGGAAGAGGTGGCCGCAATCTGGAACCTGCCGGAGCACGTCGGAATCCTTGTAATCCTCCAAACATATGGAGCAACAATTGGCGATCATCGGGTCCGACGTCGGCTTCTCTAATGAGGCCTGAGCATATGTAAGCTCAGGATAACTGGGCAGTGTTGATTCATCCAAGCCTCCTTGTTTGCAAGCTCACCGCCGGCCAACTCTTGTTAACGTTGTTGTGGGGAGGTTAGCCTCTACAGCACCCACAAAGGTATGATAGTATTGTGATGGTGGTGACAATGAAGAGCACACCTACAAACACGGTCGTGCCGCAGGTGAGCCCAGTTGTGACACCATTGCTCTGGCCATAACCCGACCCCTCCCTGTCGGCATTGCTCATCACATTGATATCCTTTCCTTTATTTGAACTCGATGCGAGATAGAACCAGCTTTGTGCTCATGCATGAATATATTCAACCATCTCATATGCTTCCTCCAAGCACATAATTTTCATGTCTAGGGGGCTAATTAACTTGAGAATTCAAGAGGAGGGATGTGCCTCTTGCAGGTGGACCATCATTTACAAGAGCCGGGCCTGTAAGTCCCAAAGCAATATAAAACACTACACAGTTAGGATTAATAAGTCTTAATGTAATATGAAATACAAGTCCCACATATTGATGGCAGGCATGTTTATGGTCAAGCAATAACTTCCTTTTCTTCGTGGTGTGCAATATGAAAATCACCAAACACCTGGATCCTGAGCAATCCACCCGATAATGGACCCGAACACGAGTTTTGATTTCTCATGAAGTTAGTAATTATGTTCTCAAAGTTATCCATTTGATTCAAGCAAACTTACTATCTTCTTAACATTTTAAACTTTCATCTTCAGAAAGTTGTGCATACGTTCATTACACTGTAATTTCTTGAGTTTTATTTTCAAATATTCTCAATAGAAAAAAAAAACCTGAGTCATGGCGACCCAGTTAAGGGGGAAATGATTCAGTCTAGATCTTGCATCAAAACCCGAACACGACCCAAAACCAAATCAAATTAGTCAGTTGTAGCTGTTCGAGAAAAGGAACTGATTGTTATTCGGGCCGGTTTAGGTTCATATGAAGGATGTAGGTTTCTCAATTCTTAAACTGAGAAAATTTCCTAGAGTCCTAAGAGGATGAAGACCACCAAAAGGATACAACTTGAGTTCTTGACAGTTGAACACAGCTATTTTTTTTCTTTTTCTTGGGTATATGGAAGCCCAGACCCGATCTAATGTGGTCTAAGCGGTGTCGGCTCACTAGCGCTGGTTTTCTCCATTCACGAGATTCGAACTTGGAACTTTGCTTAAGGGAAACAACATGAACCAACCAAGCGTTGGTAGTGATAATCCTTGCATTCTACAACCGTTTCCGAACCAGAACAGAATGTGGATTATATACAAACAACAACAACAACTAAGCCTTTTCCCATGCTAGACGGGGTCGGCTACATGGATTATTTGTTTCCACAGATCCCTATCGTGTGCCATGTTAGCAGTTAACCCCCAATAAGCTAGATCATTCTTTATTGTTTCTTTCCAACACTTTTGTGGTCGTTCTCTACATCTTTTAATACTTTCCAAATTTAGTTTTTCTAACCTTCTTATAGGTTCTTCTTTTGATCTTCTTTCTATATGTCCAAACCATCTTAAACGATGTTCTCTCATTTTATCCTCTATTGGTGCCACTCCTAATTTGTTTCTAATAACCTCATTATGTATATGGTCTTTTCTTGTATGACCACTCCATCTCAACATCTTAATTTCTGTCACCGACATCGATGTTTCGATATTCCAAGAACCAATATGAATCTTATTATTTATGACTAGCTTCCTTACCCCCCGCATCTGTCCATAATCAAAATGCGGAGACCCTCTCTGAAAAATTTTCACTACATTCGGGCGGCAATATAGCGGGACTAGCTTCTTTACCTACACCCGTCCATGATGTGGGAACTCTCTCTGCAATTGATTCACTACATTTGGGCGAAAATGTAGTGGTCCTTGCTTACTTCTTACTGCATTTGGGTTCTGCAGCACGTCGTTAGGCGGGAACGCCCCAAAACAATGCTCATAATTTTTGTAATCCATGTTATAAAAATCCGACGAAGTTTTACGCTGGCTGTCGGAAGCCTAACACAACGCTCCTCCTTTATCCGGGCTGGGACCGGCAATGCAAAGGTGATCCCTTACATGGGTGGAGTTGGACATGCATTACTTCCATAGTTGGATTCAGATCCAGTTGTCTGATTTTTTAACATATTTTGCAGGACTGATCAAAGTTGGATTTGGTAATCCGACAAATTGACATCTCCAATTCACTCCCCCAACAAAAGATAATAGCCTCCATACATAACAATAAGGAATGCCAAGTACATGAGCAACAAAAAGTCAATATAGATACAAACTGAGGATTGTTATAATTGAAAAGAATACATGAACATGTAAAACTTATAAGGAGTGGTGAGAAAATGACAGAAAACATTTCTAACTCATAAGATGCAGATCGTGAGTTCGATACCTGGGACATGCATATTTCGGGGTTTGGCCTCTCTGTCATAATCGGAAAAAAAAAAAGTGGTACACGAAGCAGGAAGCAACTAGAAAGTAAGGTGGGAATCATCATACGAGAATCGAGTTTTCCTATGTCAGGTCGTGAGTTCGGTACCTAGGACATGCATTTGGCCTCCCTGTTCTAACAAAAAACATGGTACACAACGGTCGGAATTATATTTTTCGATAGTTTGGAACAGTTAGAATAGGCTGAACGACAAGTCAGAATTTGGTCGTGTATTGTAGAGGTGCAAACATGAGAAACTGACATGGAAGTTAAGCTGGATTTAAAGAGATAAAAGAACAGCGAGAATTCAACGCAGAATTAAGCAAAGAGCGAATCAGCAAAGGGCAAAGGAGAAAGATATGAGACGAATGCACCAAATTTGACGTATTCACGACAAAACCAAAGCACAGTGAGAATTCAACTCAGAACTAAGCAAAGAGCGAATCAGCAAAGGGGAAGAAGAAAGATATGAGACGAATGCACCAAATTTGACGTAATTCACGGCAAAACAAATTTAGTGCCTGTTAGTACTTATGTCTTTCATAACTAGCATCGAACGAATTACACATCGAAGGAGGAGGATGAAGCCACCAATCTGATCAATCGTGGCAAGATATGTTGCAGACTTTGCAAATTAATTTCTATGCATGTGCTGATAAGGGAGGAGCACCTTCTGTTAAAAGCGAAGGTCTTTGGATGGGCAGAAAGGATGTTCTACATATGGGGCAGCTGGCCCGCAGCATCAACCAAGGATCCACACACTTGAGATGGAAGACGTGGCTGCAGTCGGGAAGCAGCCGGATGACGTCAGAGTCCTTGTAATCTGCCAAGCAGATGGAGCAAGAGTTGAGCATGATCGATCCCGACTGCCTCTCTAATGGTGCCTGCGCGTATGTAAGCTTAGGATAAGTTAGTAAGGTTGCTTCGTCCAAGCCCCCTCTCAGGACAACCATGCTGTTGCCAAGCTCATCGCCCGTTGCCTCCTGTGGTTGCTGTTGTTGTTGGGAAGACGAGCGGTCATGGAATTTACAAAAGTATGAGAGTAGTCTGATGATGACAAAGAGCAAGAAGACAACCACAGTCACTGCTGTTACTGCGTTGCTCATCGTCTTGATCTCCTTTCCTCAATTGAATTACGAGGGAGACAGATCCTTTGAAGTCATGAATGCGTATATATTCATTCAATCTCATGTTAAAGGGGTTTACTCAGTCTTTATGCAATATAAAAGTACATGGTTTGATATTGGAGGCATGCATGTTTAAGGTCAACAGATGACATTTCTCTTAGCGGCTAAAATTTCTAAATAACTATTCGGGTTGGATCTGGATCCATGACATGATAACTAAATCGGGCCGAATTGGAATCGACGGGATTGGGTAAGATGTTCGTAGTCCAAAATCCGTTGAATTGGTTTGGGGTAACCTCTGGTCTGTGTTTTCCTAGAACCAGGAATCAAAAACTGAACTGGAACCTCGTCAGTTCCAGTTCCAGTTCCAGTTCTAGTTCTGGTTTGAGTCCTAAACTGTCCAGAACAAAAAGAATCATAAAAAAATTCGAAACTTGAAAATAATTTTAGAAGATATGGAACCAGTGGTGCTAGTTTCATGAAAAGGTGGAACTGGAACCAAATCGGGTGGTCTCTAATTCCATGTCCAGATTAACCGGTTCCACTCAGTTCTTGGCTCTGAACTGCCAGGCCAGTTGCAAACCGGCCATGTCCATATTTGACTGTGTTAGAGAGTGGATACTTTCATCTCTGTTTTTCTCAATCTGATCCTCTCACAGGTGTTTGTCTTTGGCAAACTGCTTGGAGGAACCAACAGAATGCTCATTAAAATTGTTATCCCCGGTTAAGTGGGAAAGGATTAAGTCTAAGACATCAATGTATTGCATTAAACCTGAACCCGGTCTGAAACAAGATCAAACTAAACAGGTTAAGTAAAAAAAATCTCTCTGATTGGGAAATCAGGTCCAACAAAGGACCTGATAACGTCCAATCCATTCATATGAAGGATCTTCGATCCTTAGATCTTGATATGTTTTTAAAATGTGGCTTTGAATATAAGACCTATAAATCTAGTCTTTAACAACGGATGAGGATGACTTGATTTTTTTTTTGTGACAATAGGGAGGCGAAAGTCAGGTATGCACACTCCGGGTATTGAACTCATCCCCTTCATCTTGTGAGTCGAGCCCCCTGACGGGTGAGCTAACCCTCTGGGTGAAGGATAACTTGAGTTCTTGATACCAAAAAAAAAAAACCTAGCTATTCAACTAGTTTTATACGGAGCAAGTGACCAGAAAGCATGATGGGTACAATGAACAATTTTGAAACGATTGAGAAGGCACAAAGGAATCAAAAAAAAACCTGACTAGAAATAAGTAGGTATATTTAAACAAGCAACGTAAAATCAACACAAAATCAAATTATAACAATACCCATTTGTTCCAAAATAACATATATGGTTTACTTATGATGGTTTAGCTTGATATACCAATACCATCAACTAAACTCCTTTAACGAGCAAACAATCAAGAAGAAAGAAACTATTGGAATGAGAAGAGAAGGCGGTGTAGATATATACATGTCGCATAAGGAGTTCAACCTTGAAGGAATTGAAGACTAAAGAGGATGAAGTTCCCAAACTGATTGATGACAAAGTAAGCTCATTTATGGCTACAACAGAAATATATACAAAAGCTTCTAATTGTTGATGAAGCTTTAAGTTGGGCATTTGTGACTGGAGAAATGTATCATGTTGACATGAGGATTTTCCACAACTGGTGTCATTGCTAGAAATCAGTTTTCTTATATGGTATATGCCACCCACATGGTCAATTAGTTGCTGGTAAGGGAACAACAGCCACCTCCACTGAAGGTTCAGGCATCGGAGACAGCAGGGGAGCCGATCGACATATGGGGCAGCTAGCGTGCAGCTTCAACCAAGGATCCACACACTTGAGATGGAAGACATGGCCGCAGTCCGGGAGTATCCGGAGCATGTCAGAGTCGGCGTAATCGGCCAAGCAGATTGAGCAACAATTGGTGATCATAGAGTCGGCCGGCCTCTCGAGTATGGCCTGTGCATATGTAAGCGTAGGATAACTGAGCAGCGTGGCTTCGTCCAAGCCTCCTCCCACAACAACCAACCTGTTGGCGCGCTCACTAGATTCCTCAAGTGATTGTTCTTGTTGCTGTGAAGAGGTGCGGAGACGGCAGCAGAAGTATCCGCAGATGGTGAAGATGGTGATGATCAATAGCACGCCAGCGCTCAATCCCATGCCATAGGCAATCCCAGTTACATGATGACCGCCTGGACCATCCAGATTTTCAACAGTACTGTTAGTGCTCATCATCTCAACAATCTCTCTTCCTTAATTCGCATTTGAAGCAAGAGGGATTCTTTCCATGGATTTACACATACCTTCATCTGATGTTCTTCTACTAAGCGTTGAGAACCGGGGGGGGGGAGAGGTGCTTCTCTTGCATGTTGAGCAGCAATAAGTACATAATCCCATCATGGATCATAAACAATATGATTTGATATTTTCCTCAGAGGAAAGACATTAGTAACTCTTCTTGTAATAAAAAATGCAGGATTTACAGTGACAGGGATGCACGTCTAAGGTCAACAGTTGACTTTTCTGATTCATGGTCCGCTCAACCCAGCTTCTCTTTCTGATGTCGTCGTCAGCCATTGACGGTTTCCTTGTCCGCTCCCCATTTCTTCTTTAATGAAAACAAGGATTCCTTTTGTCGATTTTCTTGCAATCTTTGGTTTCTTTCTTCTGAAACGCTGGGATGAGGTCCTTAGGGACAACCAATTCCAGCCTTAGCTCGTTGGCTCCTCAGCCAAGTCTGCAATTTTTAGGGTACTGTTACTGAGGTGGATCAAATAAGTTTGGGAAATAATGCATGGTCTAACACCAAAACAAACGTCATTCATTTCGCCTCGGTATGGGCATATCATCGAGATGGTAGATGACATGAATTTTGATTCGGGGTCGCCTCCCTGAGGTCACTTGATCCATGGCATGTTTTCCCTGCTCAGCTTTCCGATTTCTATCACAAACATGAATTAATGTTACTAGTGGTTTGGCGGGGGTTCTACCAAGAAATCTTTCAAGCATGAATTGAAGAATTTTTGGCATAGAGATGGAACTTTCTCTTGGATTGACCGTCACTTCTTTTCACATATCCCCTTAAACCTTTAAACCTTTGAGAGTAAATCATGTGCACACGATTGCTTCAAGTGCAGTCTGCTATCCAAATACCTCTGTATAGCTGGACCCATTGCTTCAAGTGCATATCATTTATATTGCTAAATCTTAACCTTCCATTTCTCCCTTTTGCATTTACTCTTTGCCCATATCAAAAAGATTTTGATGGTCGGATGGCAATGGGACGGTGTGGGGCGGTTTTCACCCCACCCGCACTCGCCCCACGCTGAACAGCTCCTATTAGACCCGGCCCTGCCCTGCCTGGCAGGTCTTGGGGGATAAACCCCGCACCCAATATGCTATAACCCCTCCTCGCCCATACAAAGTATTTTTTTAAAAAGCAAAGTTAATGTATATTTTACATAAAACATAATATTTAATATATAATATTCCAAATTATTCAATTAAAGTGATTATATATATATATGATGCACATATATTTTATATGAACATATATAGACACACACATATGTACCTGTATGTGCATATATATGGTGGGTTTACCCCAGTGAGGCAGGGTTTTTCCCTTGAGAACCCACTCCATATAGGGGCAGGGCGGGGAGAGTACCCACGAGGTAGGTAATTGTCCCTATGTGCAAGGTTTCCCAGTTAAACTAGGAATGTTGGACTTTCCGATATTGTACTATACAGTGAGTTAAATGAAAAATATAAACAATTAATATGTTAAATTTGGTCAAAAATGAAAAATCGAGTCACGCTAAGGGTTAATAAACAAAAGGAGGGAGTAAGAGCGAGGTCTTGGAACGTTCATTTCTTAATGAAACGAGCCATTGATGTAGGGTGCATTAATAAATAAGACAACCAACAGTGGTTCAATAGGATCCAGAATTTGGTGAGGTTGTGACGCTTCTGAATCACTAGGTTATCCGCATATATAACGGTTAGAAATAAAACATTGCAATTGTGAAAGCAATTTAAACAAGACAATTGTTATTCATTGGCCATTAAGCAAGTCGAAGAAGCTTCTTCAAATTTGACTTCTCACAATGTCACACAAAGCTTCGTAAGATTTAGATGCGTGTCATGCACTTGGGTTTCTGGAGGTGCATACACACGCATAAACATTGCACGCAATAATTCCTAGCATCAGAGGCCTTGAAAAAAAATAACAAGAGTCTCTTCCAACACCTAATGCATTAAGTTATCCACAGTTTTAACCCCCAAAATAGGAAAGGTGAAACATAAAGTAGCTTACAGAGTACACATAACAATGCAGTAAAGTTGACTTTCCTCAATGAAGTGCCACACACACACACACAGCTCAAAGTTCAGTTTTTGTCACCAAAATGGACCCCCGAGATTTCAACGCATTCAAAATGTGATTTGAAGCATCTCCTGAACTGCTCCTATATACACTTTCTCTTCATAAATCCAATGAGCAATCAAAGCCACACGCACTCACGCACAAACACAAATGCATGCACGCATGCACAGAGAGCTACGGCTGAAACTCCCATATATTTCCGTGTAAATTTTCTTCTTTCTGCTTTATTTCAACGTTTTATAGTTCACAGGAGAAATCCATCTACTGACAGTGGTTAATTCCTTGTTCTTTTTCGAGTATTTTTCTTCTTTTCTCCTCCCTATCTTCACCCCCGTTGTTCCATTGTATTGTTTTTCACAAGATAAAATTAAATTCATCCACTTATAGTTGTTACTTTTTTTTTCATAGAAGAGAAAGAGCTTATATGAAACCCCGGTGCAACATTCCTGGTTAACCAAGAATAGCAGTTCGCAAACAGATACCTTGTATGGCCACAATGATCAAGTCTTATCAAAAGACTATAGCGGCAAAAAATGATATGGGAATAAATCAAACAAGATCATCTGACACATAATAATATCAAGTAAATCTACAGATTCATGGCAAAAAATGATATTCTGAACAAATCAAACCGGCCAATTATTTGATATATACTATTAAATTAATCAACCATTGGTTCCATGACAACTTGATATCATCAATACCATCAATATCTTACAATCTTGAGATTCTGAAACATCATAAAAGAAGCTGTAAAACAAAACTAACGAAGAGAGAATATCAAAATTAGATAGAAACAAAACTTAGTAATCTGGGTGACTGAAGAAATGTCAAAGTTGCCCATACTTGGACTTCGATAAAGATTGGCAGAAGGAAGAAAATGCTTCTGCCACATTACATGGCAATGGTAATGTAAATGGAGGAAGAACAGGGTACGAGACAGCTGACGATTGACAGCGATCACCTGCATTACTCGGTCTTGAAATTGCCAATGCAGGTTGCTGCTTGTTCAATCCTTCGATAATGCATGAGAATGCTCCAAATGTCACACAACTCTGGAATAGAGCTGGTGGCGCACCTGAGAAGGCAAAGAATATAAAAGACAAAATATGATACACTTTATATGCAAGCATGCCAGTCATCGGACAACATTTGGTTGCTTATCAGATTTTGATGGAACATTTTGTATTTTATTTTCATGTTAACTGGAAGCTTCGGATTTTGCAAATGCAAGAGATAGCATGGTAGCTTGTGCATTCCTAGAGTAGTCAATCACACATTAGATACTCCATCTATATCATATTTTACTGGGACACTTCTTTGAACCATTTCTGACACCGTTGTTACCAACCCAAATTAACTAGAGATGGCAACTTTTTCAACTAGACGTGTCTTAAAGATAGACATTTCAAAGGTCTGACTTTTCATGCTCAACATGTCTATGAAAGTAAGAAAATGTTCTTCTTATTAAACATGCAGACAGAACTTGTAAAAACTTGCTCACTCCCCAAGTAAGGGACCCATTGAGGTACAAACTTGACAGTTCAAACATGCTTTGTTTATGTAACCTGCGAGAAAACAAGTCAAGTTAGACCAGAAGAAAGATTTCGTCGAGAATGTGATCGAAACCCCAGAATGTATCCTACTTTTTGGCCACCACCCCCTCTGAATTGCAGAAGACAGTGGGCGGTACCACTACAAACTCACACCTATTCTTCCTTGAAATTGGCTGAAGACTATGTGCTATTTTTCTTTTTGACATCACGTTCCGGCAGAAATAATAATAATAATAATAATAATAATAATAATAATAATAATATTTAAATAAGATTTTGATTCGCTATAATTTTAATTAATTTATTTTTTGATATTAATCTCTATATTATTATTTATTTAAAAATTTTGATCCTTAATATTTTAATAAGTTAAAACTATAAAGAACTAATCTTATATGTGAAATATGAGAATTAATATTTTAATAAGTAAAAATTATAAGAATTAAAAACCTAAATACATGAAAAATATAGAGACCAATTTCTTAACAGTAAAAATCAAAATTCAAATTAAGTGAAAATATAAAGACAGTACTAAAAAAAAAGTATAAAGATCAAAACTTTAATAGAATGAAAATTATAGATACCAAAATTTTATTTAACCTATTATCTATTATCTATTACTATTATAATAGCGATTGTCATCTTTGGTGTCTAATTTTTTACTGTTCCTAAAAACTCATCTAAAATAATCTAAAAATTAAAAGAATTAAAACATAACTTTATTAAAGGTATAAAGTATAAAATGCGTAAGTCTCACTACCCACATTTTGAAAAAAAAAAAAAAAAAACTGTTCGGAAGTTACAATCATCTTGATGTGGGTGGGAGTTTCAAAACCTCGTGAAGTGGGTGTGGGAAGCTTAAAAGAAGCCCTTCTCTAGCTGCCAAGAGCTCTGCCCTGTGAGAATGAACCTCTCCATTAAATCTAAGAGCCTTGCCAGCAATGAAACCTCCATCATCATCCCTTATAATAACAATTCCTATACCAAACGTTTGGGTCCCTGTGGAAGGGGTAAATCCACATTTTATTTTGTATTAGTCTGCCGGGCTTAGACCAACGAAATGTTGAGAAATCGCAGAATAAAAACACAACGAAAAAAAGGATTCCTATCAAGAATTCACGTGGAAAGAGAGTCATAAAAATGTAATTTTTTCGTGATTTATTTCTTTAAAGTTGAGAGCGACAAAGATCAAGCAAATCACCAAGACGCAGCAATAACGCGATACCTTTACGTTAAGCACCACACTAACATACTCACAAACGCCTAACGTGCGATCTGCGATCTTAGGTCTCGTATGTCTCCTGATAGTGCTAAGCAATGAAGATAAAAAGAAATCTGCTACTCTCTCATTCTAACAATAAGCATTCAAGTATCGGCGTAAATGCAGCAGCTCAGAATTCACATGCTCCTTGTGATCAATCTTCGCGTAGCATACTATTTATGGTTGCTGGTCGCACTTATCACAGTTGCCGAGTATACAAGTAGGTTTTAGCGGTGCGACCAAAGGGCAGCAACCTGACCCATCTATTACGTAGTCTAGCCTAATGTATAAAAACCACTAGTTCAACTTGGATTGTAATTGCTTAATATCAACATTGCTGATTATGTGTGTGACTCTCACAGGATTCTACGTAGGACGTTGATAGTAATATTTAAATCTCATTTTAATATTATATGTAATGACGGCCAGATCTAAGTAACACTATCGTCAGCGCTACTCCAAGTAACGTTAATATTAGCGATTTGACATAACCTTCTCTGCGGACCAATATTTCTCAGTATAGCTCTACCCATTTACGTCCAAATGTCTAAATTGAACACAAGAGCATGGAACATGTCACCCCATACTGTCAACCCTTGTATAGTTCGATACTTGTTCTTGATATTTGGGTGAAACTGGTAATAACAAATAAAATCAATATATCATATTAACTCATTTGAACATGGTTATGCATTTCGCGATAGTCCCAATTTCTGATTAGGGGAAGTAGAAGATATCGCCTCAAGTTAGCGTAGTAGGGACAAATCTCATCTAGGCCACTCACATCCTTTCACAGATGATTGGCGGTATATCATTTGGCTAACCTTGATTTATAATTGGGTGCTTATGTTGACGTATGGCGTTTGATGACATTGAAACATACAACTCTCTCGTAGCGGAATCGTAGTGATTTCAGTGTCAAAGGACCACATACACCATTATCAGCTTTGAGAATCAACATGTGCGACACTCACGTAACGATTGATGCAGGCAGGTTCTCATGGTGGAGTCGCCTCCAATACATTATTACTCAATAATGTATCCCATTGTGAAGACTTGATATCTCATATCCATGACCCGTGAGATATGGTCACGTCAGACATACTAGTTCTAATGTGCATTATTGTTATCCCTAATTAATAATAATACTTGACTAGGAAAAAAATTTAAGAATAGTGTTTTGATTCCTATCCATTAACAATAATACTTGACTAGAAAAATTTAAGAATAGTGTTTTGATTACATCGATGAATCTCACGATCAAGTCATCCTTATTAATGCCCCATGGCATTAAACTTACTATTCTAAGAACTTTATTATATGTTTATAATAAATAACACTGATAAATGAAATGTCTCATGTATTAAATAAATAGCATAATATAATGTATGTAATATGGGTGAAAATAAATTAGCCTACAGTAAGCGTACACGACCAACCTCGACAATGAGAGGAATTTTGGTGCACATTGCCACCAGATGTACCCCCTCGGCTTCCGAAACGATATAAGATTCACGGTACGCATTTTCTCAGCAGCCGAGAGATGATGGTTTCAATGATTTTCCAATTCCGTACCACATCGTTCCCCCAAGCCCCATGTCGTTCCCATACTCACTTCTTCTCCGCTAGGTATGGGAACCCCAGAAAAAAGCATGAAAACTCAAACCACCTAAATCCTGCACTGAAAGCAAGATTAAGAACCACAGTCGGGATAAAGTACGATGCATTCACAACGTATAGACACTCTATGTAGAAATGACGAGTTTACTTAGTTCCATTTCCACATGTACTCGCGAGTTAGCGCTAAGAACGAGTTGGATAAAGTGTCGAATGCATTCTGGCAATCTGGAACAACTCTATGTGAATAATGACGAGTTTACTTGGTTCGTTTCACATAGTAACAATTTCATCCCAAGATAGAGTAGATTAATAAAAGAGAAATACATGAAAGTGTTACGTAATCACAAGTTTCAAGTAAAAATATAAGTCATTGATCAAGTTTCACACAACATGTCAATGATGAAAACTTAATGGAGCATCGATGCTCAAAATCTCTTTAGTGCGTATTCAGAAACGTTACTGCGTTGAAATTTTTAGAGCTTGAGTGCCTTTGGTGATGCACCCAACCTAATGATGGGTGTCACGTTAAAAGCATTCACACGTAAATCATCCACTGCGTATATGTTTGCCTGTAAAGATTAAATCTTTCCAAACAAGCTGCATTTCTGAAGGATTAAGTCAGTTTTGTGAAATAATTATTATGTCTTGGGTAAAAAGATTATTTTTTAAAAAACTTTTACACAAAAATTCAATATAAAATAAAAGTTTTTTTTCAAACTAATAATCATAAACCAAAGATTGAGAGCTATGATTTTAGCTTATAGATTATTTCTTTACACTTTGATTATGTCTTATGACTTTGATGTAAATACTATTTGTCCTCAATCCCGAATAATTTTCTTTTAATCATTACTATATCCTATTTTTAGTAATTTAATACATAAAGTGATTACTTTTTATATCATCCAGAAGCGAATTATATTAGCAATTTTTAAAATCACTTTTGCATGTGCCTAAACGATCCAAACATATAAAAATGAATCGATTATAATCGATTATAATAATAATCGATTATAATCGATTATAACAATAATCGACATTATAATTTATAATTTATCGTTTTCCCAAACTACATGCTCTAAAATTGGAGCAAAAGTGAAGCTGAAGGTGAGTTTTGATAGATATGAAATAAATGAAAAAAGAAGAAAAAGCGTTGAAAAATAAATAAATTTGGAGGGCTTTTTCATGAATAATTAAAAAAGAGTAAAAAAAGTAAAAAAACTAGACATTATAGAGCATGACGTCGGGAAAGATTAATTCTTTCCCAGACACAACCTGCTTTTGGAGGATTCAGATAGATTGGTTTATTGTACAAGTAATGTAATAATATTAGATGTTTTTGGTAAAAGATTATTTTCAAAAAAGCTTTTACACAAAATTCAATGCAAAAAAAGTCTTTTATAGCTAATAATTATAATAAGATTCGAAGATTGAAGAACATGATTTTAGACTTATGTATTATTTCTTTATGACTTTGATACGAATCATCTATCTTATTTTGTCTCAATCAAATACTTTTTTTTAATTATCAGTATACCTATTTTATTAACTTAATACATAAAAGTAATTATTTTTATATAAATTCAAAACAAATCATATTAGCTTAAAATCGCTTTTACAGCCTAATACGTCCGGCACATAAAAATGAATCGATTTATATGACAATAATCGATTATCGCAAGATAATCTATAATTTTCGGCTTTCCCGAAACAAGCCACTTGGCTTGTTGCTACTATTACTCCCAGCCAAAGAGCCCCAACTCACCGTGATGAAATTACCCGACCATGGACTCAGTGACCGTCAGGCCTACAACCCCACTCATGTCATCATCAACCTGCTATCGTACCATGGCTACCTCGTCAACTCACATCAGAATCCTAGAACCACTCAGACCCAAGCTCGTCGCGCACATGCTTACGTAATCAGTCTTCTAGTCCACCTCAAAGCCACCCAACACGGTCATTCATGGCCCTACCAACAACGACCCATAGTTGGCGGCCCTCGCACTCCACCGCTCCACCGTCATAGCCACACTTACTCTGTGACCACCGTTAGAAGCCCTCTTCGCCGGGCCGTGGACTCAACCTCGCCAAAGCCCGCCGCCGCTACTGCCTACTCGTAGCCCGCCCAAACCTCCGCCTTGTTCCTACCCGAACCAAATCCACTCAAACCCGCCTTGCTCTCGGTCACCAATCATCCTACATTCCACCGCCAAGCTTGCTGTGCAGCCTTACGAAACGAGTCAGCTGCCGCCATCCACCACATGACACTAGATCCTGACTGTGGCCATTAACCACTGCACCTTAGCAGTCGGAATCATCCACAAACGTAGATGTAGAGCCCGGTAGTTGCAACTTGAGGCTCATGCCGCGCAGAGAGAGAAATTCGCATTACTTGAAGAGAGTAGGATAATTTTTATAATTCTTCTGCAATTCTTTAAAACAAAACGAAGATAGCAAAAATTAAGAGTTTCTAAGAAATAAATAAGCCCCGCAAACTTCTTCGCTGGGCGACGAGGTGATGATTTTCAACTCATTGATTTAAAAATTCACATAAATCACGATCAGATTGTAACACATTGAGTATGAATGCTCAAATAGTTTTAAGAGTATTATAAATGTGTCCTCAATATAATAAGACACATACCTTGTCCTCATAATCCCACAAATGCACTCATGTAGTAGTAGGAGTGTTTAGACTCCACCCATTCTACTAATTGGAAAAGATTATGATACTAAAAATTAAATTTGATGTGTGTTTTTAAGTCAATAATCAATTCATATTTCTAAGTCATCCTAGCTTGATTCGATACTCAACACTTTATTTTAAAAATTATAATTTTTATTACAATTAATTATAAACAATAAGACTTATTAACTTAAATTAATAATTTTTATATTAAATAATATTATGATTATATTAATATATTTTATTTTAAAGTATATATTATAAAATATACTTTAATATTAATATTTTACTTTTATAATTTTATGACTTATCTATACATAATATTTAAATTCATATATTATATCTACTTATCAAATCAATCCAATTCCAACCCGTTCATTATCGAAGTATGACTAAGTCAGACTCCAAGTCAAAGTAATTGACCCAATAAAATTATCAGGTTAAGTCAAGCCTGTCCCATGAACAACAACCTTATTTGTATCAACACTCACTGTAGTCCTTGAGGAGAACACTCAGTAGTAATTGGAATGATCTTTGTTATATATATAAAGAATTCAATCGATAAAAGTGTCCAATTTCAATACTCTCTCTCTCTCTCATCTAGCAATTCAAACCGGCACAAAAATTAATCATTTATCAATCAATGTCAATGTAATAGAACACAATGAACGATTGAATGACCAAGCGTCAGAAAATGACCATAAAAACCTCAGCTTGAACTCATAACCCAGACACCGGTTTTTATCACAACTGAATATCTGCTTAATGGATCATCACTGCTCGATTGGATACAAAACAACTCACAAAAACAAAATCTTGTATCACAAGAAATCCCTCTGCATTTTCTGTTTTATACGTTGATCTTGAGATTTTTCTTGTTCTTTTTTTTTCCCTTGTTTGGAAGGGGTGCGGGAGTAAAGATATTTATCTCCATTTCTTTATATATTCAAGCTAGAGTTCCAAAATTTCATGATTACCTTACTCCACAGCTCAGAAGGATGCAACCATAAAGTTTCAAGGACAAACCGGGTTCTGGACAATGCTGATTCAGAATACTAATGTTTGAGAGCCGCCTAGGGATGAACTTTGGTCATCAGCTTTTATTTTAATCTGTGGACTTGGCTGACGATGTGTTGATTATACACTCTACAAGATAAGTATTGATGCTTTCTTCCGCTTTTGAGCAAAAGAAAAAGAACTTGGGGTTAGGGAGATCTGACCACACCGGATGCAATGCAGTGTATCGAATGACTTTAGCATGTGCCGGAGGAGTGCATTGGGAGTTGCCGAATGATGGTAACTCTCTGAGGACTTATAGAATATTCCTGCATCTAGATTATGAATGTTAACATACCACAAATAAACCAAAATGTTTGACATTTTTTGTTGGTAGAGAGGCAGCGAAGGCAAAGAAAAAGAGAAAAGATACAGAAACATACTTAAAATACTTCTATGCTAACGCTACCATATTAATGAAACTGAGATTATACTCTTCAAGGCAAACCTCACGATATAGATATTGGCAGTTGACGCCATTTCTGCTGAAATGAGCCAGGATCCAGTACAGCTTTTGGGTTGAGACTCAATGGAGGAGGTGAAGAGTGTGGCTGCAGTCCCAACTGGAAAAATCTAAAACCAAGTAGATCATCGATTGCCGGGTTAGATGTTGGGCTTGACCAGTTACGCTGGTACTTGAAAATGCCAAATCTGCAAGTGTTTTATTGTGAAAGTTGCAGAAGGGGCAGAGGAACCATTATAGGAAGGAGCACTATAGGCAGAAACATTGCCACCAGGATCTCTACCTTCCTCTTTTTCTGTGGTAGCTTAGAAGCAGATCCTTGTCATTTGCCTCCACTCCTCTGAGCTGGTTAACAATAGAATCTCCAGATTCTGCACTAATAGACAGATTTCCAAGTTCATCTGAAAACCTCAGAAATGTCCCTGGTGTTCCTTATCCAGTGAACATGTAAGAAGGAATGAAAACTAAATTTGGAAAGTATTAAAAGAGCTAGAGGACGACCACAAAAGTGTCGGAAAGAAACAATAAAGAATGATCTAACTTATTGTGAGTTAATTGCTAACTTGGCACACGATAGGGATCTGTGGAAACAAAGAATCCATATAGCAGACCCCGTTTAGTATGGGAAAGGGCTTAGTTGTTGTTGTATATGAAAGGTACCAAGAACATTTTTATATGTAAATATTGGGAAACCAAATCCTCCCAGCTTATACTCATTTACACCTTTTATTTTTTGAAGGCAAATATGTAATTTAGAAAGTTACAAGAGTATACAGAAAAATATAAGAGTAAATCCAATCACTTCTCTCTCTCTCTCTCTATATAAATATATGTATATACATGTATGTGTGTGGGTGTGTGTTGTATGAAAAAAATATTAAAAACATACTTTTTACAATCTTACCTAAAAACCAAACTAATGGACATGGGCTGCAATATCAGAAGTGAGTAGAATTTAGTCACTCTAAGCATATGCATATGTATGTACACACACGCACGTGCACACACGCACGCACACATATATATGTGTGCGTGTGTCTATAGTCATTGGATGTTGCTCACCTCTCATAATAGCTTCTTACTCAGCATTTAATTTGGAATGAGTGAAATGAGGGTGTGATTATCCTTATAACATTTAAATGATATTTATGCCCTTCAAAAACAAAAAATGAGTACGAAAATGCATTGTCAAAGGTGGGTGGCGTCGAGCATTTTAACTTGTGTGTAATATATATATATATATATATATATATATATATATATATATATATATATATATATATAAGATGGGTGGTGTCCAATTTTTTATATTATATATCTATATAAATGTGAAAAATGGATCCATCTAACCTCTAACACTACATATTGATATATACCTATATTTTTTTAAAAGAATAAGTGTCATTTAAAAAGTTATAATAGTGTTTTTAAGAATATAAAAGACCCTCCGAAAATTAATGGGCGTGTATAAGTTTGGAGCATTATAGATGAGTTATATCTCTTTATATATATTTTTATTTATAATCATTCGGTTTTCTTTGAGTTTCAAAAACTGAACCCGAACCAAATTAACTGAATTTTTTAAAGTTTTGAAATCAAAACCAAACGATATGAAACTTAGGTTGTTTCTCTTCAGTTAATCATTTTGATCCTGTTGTGCACCTCCCCATTTGTGATCATGTAGTAAAGAATGCTCACAAACACTGAACTTGAAAGATTATAGGTGATTCATTCCTGTTTATGTTAATAGTCATTGCGTATTTTCCCTATGCTCATTATTTAATATGTTATTCTCTCCAAAATCACGAGAAAGCGCAACTCTCAATAGCTCACCTGCCTAGGGCTCGCTCACAAGTTGAAGGGCATAATTTTGATGCCCCGGATAGACATAGCCGGTTGCAGTTTGGCCCAATTCTGGTTTTAAAACTGGTAAAACTATTTAAAACATTTAAAATAAAAATATTTAAAAACACCCGATGGTCTTTGGTTCCAGTTCCAGTTTCAACCAATTCTTGGCCCAGTTCAATTCTGATTAGAACTGCTGGCTGGTTTGGAACCAGGCGTGTTTAGCCTGGAGCGTGCATATAGCTTGGGCTCCTCCATTGTACCAAAAAATAATAAAGAGCAAAACATTGGCTTAAAATTACAATTACAAGCATTAACGGCTAAGTCCTTCATGAAGGACAGGCTTTAAAGTTGTTGGTATTTGTTCATCATGGATCGGTCCCATATCATTGTTTGACGGACACAAGTTCCACGACTCGGATATGGGTTTCTCGTGCCCTCCACCAAATAAAAACCATGAATAAATCTTCCTACGATGGCTAAATGGGGCGACGCGCGGCAGACTGCCACTCAATAATGGGTGGTGGACCTTCATTTGAACATTAGGGTTTGAACTGCTGACCTCTTGTCACAGAGCCAAAGCTGTATCATTACATCCTATTTACATTAGACATATTTTATTCAATAGAGGAGAACCTCCCTCTTTTCATTCTTTTCATCTCTCTCTCTCTCTCTCTCTCTATATATATATATATATATATATATATATATATATATATATATATATATATATATATATATATATATATAGAGAGAGAGAGAGAGAGAGAGAGAGAGAGAGAGAGGTCGAACCTGATATATGCTAGGACACTTACCTGTTAGTATATTCCAACAAATCTCAAGTATTCATTTTGTGTTGATAGATGATTGAAATTAAAAATAAAAAATAAAAAATGCACATGTAAAACAGTACAAACGTAATTTGTATTTTCAAAATTAAAATAAATAAATGGTTGATATTTGCTTCATACTAGCACCTAAGTGTGCTAGCTTATACTATATATAATGACTGATGTATGCAAACTAAACTAGACCTTTATCCATAAGTGATGAGCGGCCCATAAACAAAGAAGTTATTTTTTGCTTTATGAGGAAAGGAAACAAAAATAATTTTGACTTTTTCGCATAATACACTTAGTAGGTTTTTGAAAAAGAGGCGTCTGTACAAGTTTTACATACAAATTTTCACATATATAAGTACATATGTATATATTATACTTGTGTGTATATATGTAATATACTTATGTGTATATATGTGTGTATATTTGGGAATTGTGACAACGGCTGAAACAACAAGAAACAACCACATACCTTTTTATCATAAGAACAGCTGAAACAACAAGAAGCAATCTCGTATTTTCTTTTTAACATAACAAATTAAAGACGCTATATTGACCACAAACACATAAATTAAAAATACAAACGAGCAGCATGTGGCTGCTTTATTCTGCATCACTTAGCGATTAATATACGCTTTATTATATGATACGCACTATATCACATCATATACGGATGTATCATGGACCCAACCTATGTCTACACTGGCACAAAGTAACCAAAGTTGTGCACAGGAGGCTCATTAGGTCCAGAAAGATCTTCCAATACTTCAGCACGATAATATTTATCCTGAGAGCCGTCTTTAGCTTTGATCGTAATCCGGTATGTGTAATGTTGAGTCCCGCGGTCGATCCTGCATGCCTTGGTTACCAACTCGAACACGAGGTCGTCTTGAGTCTGCTCATTGTGCCTTGTCACGGCAAATTTACCCAAATCTTGAACGTTCGGGTCAGAAGTTGAGATGGTAACACATGTTTCTGCTGCAGCAATGGCTGCCAAGATGAGCAGAATCAATGGGATGAGCCGGCTCATTTCTGGCGATCAGGGATGCACAAAGAAATACAAGGGCTGGCTTTGTGATGAATACATGGCTCAATGTTGATCATATATTTATAGCCCAATATTCACTTTATAAAAAGCAAAAAGTCCGAAGGTGGCAGGGCGGATCTACATTAAGCCGGCGTACAGGACCTGCCCCACCCAAATTTTAGAAAATCAATGGTGCAGTAGATGACTTCTAAATCATATAAATAATGAAAGACCAAGTCCAGTGTGTTTAATTGTCTTAATATATATAACTAGGGGCGGCAAATTGATGCGACGGCATTGGGGACTTTTAAAGAATGTAAGAATGATCATTGTAATAAATAACATCAATTTGTTGTAAAGAAGGAGAACGGATGGATTTTGAAAAGGTCATGAAAGGAAGCTCTTATAAGAAGTAGTGAGAAAAATATTAAAAAAGAAAGAGTAAGACGATAAAAGTATCAATTAAAAAAATAAATAATAACCTTTGTTGTGTTAACTGTTTGCATGGTACACGATCGAGCTCAAAGGAAACAAACAATTCAATCTGGTATAAGAAAAGACTTGGTTGTTGTTTGTTGTTGGTTACGACTGTAAGTGATTAGGAGGCTTTTGAGGTGGTATAGATGAATAATTCCCTGATTTAGACCAATGACAATCCTAATACAATTTAATTAAATTAGCTAACTCAATTACATAGCTATTTAATACAATTTAATAGCCTCCTAGTCAGTGTTCCAAAAGCCTCCTAGTCATTGACAATCCTAATACAATTTAATTAAATTAGCTGACTCAATTAATACAATTTAATAGCCTCCTAAGACTATTAATTAATTACATGGCTATTTAATACAATTTAATGGCCTCCTAGTCTTAGGAGGCTATTAAATTGTATTAATTGAGTCAGCTAATTTAATTAAATTGTATTAGGATTGTCATTGGCTAGGAGGCTATTAAATTGTATTAGGATTGTCATTGGTCGACATGGAACTGGTCTAAATCAGGGAATTATTCATCTATACCACTTCGAAAGCCTCCTAATCACTTACAATCTAACCAACAACAAACAACAACCAAGTCTTTTCTTATACCAGATTGAATTGTTTGTTTCCTTTGAGCTCGATCGTGTACCATGCAAACAGTTAACACAACAAAGGTTATTATTTATTTTTTTAATTGATACTTTTATCGTCTTACTCTTTCTCTTTTAATATTTTTCTCACGACTTCTTATACGAACTTCCTTTCATGACCTTTTCAAAATCCATCCGTTCTCCTTCTTTACAACAAATTGTTGTTATTTATTGCAATGCTCATTCTTACATTCTTTAAAAGTTCCCGACGCCGTCGCATCAATTTGCTGCCCCTAGTTATATATATTAAGACAATTAAACACACTGGGCACGGTCTTTCATTATTTATATGATTTAGAAGTCATCTACTGCACCATTGATTTTCTAAAATTTGGGTGGGGCAGGTCCTGTACGCCGGCTTAATGTAGAGATGCCCCTGCCACCATCGGAATTTTTGCTTTTTATAAAGTGAATATTGGGCTATAAATATATGATCAACATTGAGCCATGTATTCATCACAAAGCCAGCCCTTGTATTTCTTTGTGCATCTCTGATCGTCAGAAATGAGCCGGCTCATCCCATTGATTCTCTGCTCATCTTGGCAGCCATTGCTGCAGCAGAAACATGTGTTACCATCTCAACTTCTGACCCGAACGTTCAAGATTTGGGTAAATTTGCCGTGACAAGGCACAATGAGCAGACTCACGACGACCTCGTGTTCGAGTTGGTAACCAAGGCATGCAGGATCGACCGCGGGACTCAACATTACACATACCGGATTACGATCAAAGCTAAGGACGGCTCTCAGGATAAATATTATCGTGCTGAAGTATTGGAAGATCTCTCTGGACCCAATGAGCCTCCTGTGCACAACTTTGGTTACTTTGTGCTAGCGTAAACATAGGTTGGGTCCATGATACATCCGTATATGATGTGATATAGCGCGTATCATATAATAAAGCGTATATTAATCGCTAAGTGTGATGCAGAATAAAGCAGCCACATGCTGCTCGTTTGTATTTTTAATTTATGTGTTTGTGGTCAATGGCGTGTCTTTAATTTGTCATGTTAAAAAAAAACATGAGGTTGCTTCTTGTTGTTTCAGCTGTTCTTATGAAAAAATAAAATATATGGTTGCTTGAGTTGAATTGATGTTATAATAAAAAAAAAATATGTGGTAATTTCTTGTTGTTTAAGGTGTTGACAATTCCCAAATGTTGAGACACACACATGTATAGGTACATGATATATGTATGTGTGTATATATACATATATAAAATTGCTGTATAAAAACTGATAAAGACATCCCTTCGTTTATATATGCTAGCAATATTAGAGGATAGCACATCCAATCAAATCTTAACCATCTAATTTTAAAGATGGACTATTGAAACTTAACTTAAATTCAAATATCAACGGTTCATTTTTCAAGATGAATGATTGATATTTGTTTGAATATGTTAACATGTAATATTGCTAGCATATATCAAGTTATATATGCTACCAAACCTTGACATCAGGGGGGAGGGGGGGCTCTTTGACATCAGGACAGGGGTTCAAACCTTGACATCGGATCAAGGTCCTCCACCTATTACTGGATAACTGTAACGTCAAGCGTTACTGCACAGCCTGTGCAGTAACGCCCGAGCGTTACTGCACAAGTTGTGTTGTGCAGTAACGCCCAAGTCATGAAGGGCCTTTAAAAGAGGCCTTCATAGCCCCATTATCCAGGAAAGGTTGGGGCAGCCTCAGACCGACCGGGAAACGCGAGAATCGACCGGAAAACGTGAAGAGACGTCGGAATCTGGTAAGAAAAGTCCCATTTTTATTTTTGTCAAATTTTTCGATTTTAGTTGCTAAAACAGAGTTAGATTATTGGGTTTTTGTTTGGTCCATGTTAAACCTTCGAAAACAAGCCTCATTAAGCGAAAATCGGCTCAAAACAAGCGTAGATTCATTAATTTTTTCTCAAATCCAAGTTATTGTTTTTCATGAATTTTCTAGCGAAAAAGACACCGTCGACGACCATTGATGGATTGGGTTAGAAGAAGAAGGGAAGGCGATTGATTGAAGACCATCGTCGGCCTTAATCGTCGTCAGAAACCGGCGAAATCAATGCCGAAAAACCATGGGAACCAGTCCTTTTGGGCGTGTCCCTCGTTTTCATGTCGTGTCATGTCTAAAATGTCATGAATCGACACTGATTCATGTTGTATCCTCGTACCGCATGTTAAGAACCAATTAAGTGTCAAAATAGGTTCTGTGTCGAGTTATGTGTCGGAAACATGTCAAGTTTGGGTCGTGTCTTAAAATTGATTTCTAGGTTAAAAACAAGACTCATGTCAGTAGTTACAGGTTCTGTGTTGACACAGTGACACAAGCTACCTATTGTGTCACTCATTTGGATCAGATATGGATCTGGGTATCAATTTGGATCTCAAATAGCTTAAACGGATCTAGATTGGGGTTTGGGATTCGATTCGGATACAGTTTGTTTTGTCAAATTCATAGTTAAATAAATTTTAATATTTAATTATTTGTAATTATTTAGAGATTAAAATTTGAGGATTTGGTGGTGATATTAGTGACCCAACAGCTTGGGGATTGGATCTTAGCGCTCCTTCAGATAGGGGGTTATGCATTCTTTTACAGAACCATGCTAGAAGTGATTTTACTGTTTTAGATAGATTTAAATGTGCATGATTAATAAATGCTTTATTGATGTTTGTGAAATATTATTCGCAATTATGGGTTATTTGATATGCTTTTCAAATAGAACATGTTTATGACACTGTTTGATAAAGAGCATGTTTTGATGTGCATGGGTTGTATAAACATAGTATTTATATGTTGTTTAAATGTTGTGTGGATATGAGTTTGATTTTGGATAGTGGTGGATCTGAATATGATTTGTGAATGTGATGAACTGAATTTGGTTTTAGAAATGTAATGATGTGTTAATATACGAGCCGTACTTGTGTGGTTTGTGTGGGGTCTCTAGAGACTTGCAGGTCCCTCGGGCGATCCGGCTTGAGGCAAATACAAAGTATGTTCTCGAGCACTCTGCCGTGAGAGTCGACGTGGTTACCGTCGTGACGGAGTTACCAAGGTCACGTTAGGGAGGGCCGGACGACTCCCGTGGCCTTTTGGGCAGACACAGTATGGGTTGTAATTATCGAAACTAATGAGGTGTGTGTGTGTGCGTATGAATTTTGATATCATGATTTTAAGGTAAATGTGCTTTGCTATGAAATGATTGTTAACTATGCATGTTTTTAGTATGTTTTCTGTTTAAAGATCTTTAACTTCCCTACTGAGCTATGTATAGGAGCTCACCCTATTGTTTTACAGCTCATCCTGAAGCTAGCACTTCGAAGGCACACGTAGTAGAGTAGGAGTTTAATAGAGTTTAATAATGTGTTTGCCCCAAAGGCCATGAGAGCCGACCGACCCTCCCTAACGTGACCTCGGTAACCCTGTCGACGATGGTAACCATGCCGACTCTTATGGTAGAGTGCCCGAGAACACACCCTGTATTCGCCCCAAGCCGGATCGCCCAAGGGACCTGCAAGTTTCTAGAGACCCCACACAAACCACACAAGTACGACTCGTATATTCACACATCATTACATTTCTAAAACCAATTACAGTTCCTCATATTTACAAATCATATCCAGATTCACGAATATCCAAAATCAAACTCATATCCACATAACAATTAAACAACATTTAAATATCATGTTCATATAACACATGCATATCAAAACATGCTCTTTATCAAACTGTGTCATAAACATGTTCGATTTTAAAACATATCAAATAACCCATAATTGCGAATAACATTTAACAAACATCAATAAAACATTTATCAATCATGCACATTTAAATCTACCTAAAACAGTAAAATCACTTCTAGCATGGTTCTGTAAAAGACTGCATAACCCCCTACCTAAAGGAGCGCTAAGATCCAATCCCCAAGCTATTGGGCCACTATTATCACCACCAAATCCTCCAATTTTAATCTCTAAACAATTATAAATAATTAAAATATTAAAATTTATTTAACTATGAATCTAACAAAACAAACTGTATCCGAATCGGATCCCAAACCCCAATGTAGATCCGTTAAAGCTATCTGAGATCCAAATTGATACTCATATCCATATCTGATCCAAATGAGTGACACAATAGGTAGCTTGTGTCACTATATCAACATAGAACCTTTAACTATTGACACGGGTCTTGTTTCTAACCTAGAAAACCATTTCAAGACATGACCCAAACTTGACCCGTTTTCGACACAAAACCCGACACGGAACCTGTTTTGACACAGAACTAGTTCTTAACATACAATATGAGGACATGATACGAATCAGTGTCAATTCATTACATTTTAGACACGACACGACACGAAAGTGAGGGACACGCCCAAAAGGGCCGGTTCTCATAGTTTTCCTAAATCGATTTCGACGGTTTTCAAAGACGATTAAGGCCGACGGTAGTCCTTAACCGATCGTCTACCCTTCTTCTTCCAACCCAATCCATCAATGATCACCGACGGTGTCTTTTTCGCCGAAAAATTCATTAAAAACAATAACTCGGATTTGAGAAATTTTCATGAATGTATGCTTGTTTTGAGCAGATTTTCGCGAAATAAGGCTGGTTTTCGAAGGTTTAGCATGAAACAAACAAAAGCCCTATGATCTAACTTCGTTTTAGTAACTAAAAATGAGAATTTTGACAAAAATTAAAATGGAGCTTTTCTTACTAGATTTCGGTGAGTCTTCACGTTTTTCGATTGATTCTTGCATTTTCCGGTTGGTCAGAGGCTGCCCCAACTCTCTTCCCCTATAGGTCACCCCTACTCTGCCCTTATATAGCCTGACCAGCCAAGGGAAGCAAAGGGTCGTCCCTTTGCATCCCTTGCACAGAGTAACGTCCGAGCGATATAGATACTTTTGCCCCAACTCTGCCCCAACTCTATGCTGCGCTCTTTCAGTGCCTGACCTGTTACACATAGAGCCAAAGATTGTCCTTTAGAGAAGAACTTTAAGCAAGGCCAGGCTCAGACATTTAGCAGTGTATAGAATGAAGACATGAGAGACTGTTGTTTCATATGTAAAGAGTTCGGTCATCGTAAGGTTGATTGTCCACGCGCTGCGTATTATCCGTCTTCTTCAGTTCAGGGAAGTGCTATGGGGCCTCCTCGTCCTCCAGTACCTGTTCGTCAACAAGGACCACCTCGATTGCCTCAACCTCAAGTAATTAATCAGGGCTGGGTCTATGCTGTAGAGGGCCGAGAGTCAGGTACCTCTCATTTAGTTGTTAGTACCTTATCAGTTTGTGGTATGCTTGGCGTGTTTTGTTTAACTCTGGTGCAACACATTGCTTTGTTTCACCTATTTTTGTAAGTCATACGGGTTTAGACCTGAAACCATTAGATGGATTCTTTGTATGTTTCTCTAATGATGACGTTATTGTATCGCATCGGTTTTTGCGAGATTGTTCTGTATTGGTTGGTGGTCATGACTTCAGAGCTGACTTAGTTTTGTTGGGGATTTTGAACTACGATGTAGTTTTGGGTATGAATTGGTTATCAAGGAACCATGATGTGATTGATTGCAAGAAGCGAGAGATCACTTTCTCTATTCCTCGAGAGACTACTTTCATTTTCCAAGGTCAGCGATAAGAGAACCTAGTATCTGTTATATCTACTCTTCAAGCATATAATTATATACGAAATGGATGCAAATGATACTTAGCATTTGTTATGCAGTCTTGTGTTGAAGAGAAGTTATTAAATAATATCGGTATAATTAATGAATTTCCTGATGTTTTTCGTGATGATCTACCGGAATTACCTCCGGAACGAGAGATAGAGTTTGCTATTGATTTGCAAACAGGTGTCAATCCTATATCTAGAGCACCAGTTTTACATGCTCAGTTTGCTCTAGCAGAATTACGAGAATTACATGCTCAGTTGCAAGAATTATTGGAGAAGCGTTTTATTCGACCAAGTACCTCACCATGGAGAGCACCAGTTTTATTCGTGAAAAAGAAGGATGACTCTCTTCGGCTTTGTATCGACTATAGACAACTTAATCGGGTGATTATAAAGAACAAATATCCATTACCCAAGATTGCTGACTTATTCGATCAGTTGTAGAGAGCTTCTGTGTTTTCGAAGATTGATCTTCGGTCTGGATATTATCAGTTGAGGATACGAGAAGCTGATATACCTAAGACTGCTTTTAGGACTCGGTATAAGCATTATGAATTCTTAGTTATGACTTTTGGGTTAACCAACGCTCCAGCAGCATTCATGGACTTGATGAATCGGGTATTTCGAGAGTATTTGGATAAATTCATCGTGGTGTTTATTGATGACATTTTGATATATTCTAAGAGCGAGGAGGAGCATGTTGAGCACCTACGTATCATACTTGGTTTGTTACAAGAAAAGCAATTATATGCTAAGTTCTCTAAGTGTGATTTTTGGTTGGAGCAGGTTGGCTTTGTAGGTCACATTATATCTAAAATGGTATTTCAGTAGATCCAGCTAAGGTCACGACTGTAGTCAATTGGGAGAGACCGAAGAACGTCTCTGAGATATGTAGTTTTTTTGGGTTAGTAGGATGTTATCGGAGATTTATTGAGGGTTTTTCGAGTATTGCTGCTCCTCTCACTCGATTAACAAAGAAAGATATTCAATTTGAGTGAATAGATGAGTGTGAACTGAGTTTTAAAGAGTTGAAGATAAAATTAACTTCTGTCCCAATATTAGCATTGCCAGTTAGTAATGAAGATTTCAGAGTTTACTGTGATGCCTAGAATAAAGGTCTTGGTTTTGTCTTGATGCAAAAAAATAAAGTTATTGCTTATACATCACGATAATTGAAGAAACATGAGGTAAATTATCCAATACATGACTTAGAACTTGCAACAGTTGTATTTGCACTTAAAATTTGGAGACATTATTTATATGACGTTAAGTTCCAGATATTCACTGATTATAAGAGCTTAAAATATATCTTTACACAGCCTCACCTTAATATGCAACAAATGTGATGACTTGAGTTCTTGGAGGATTATGACTGTGAGATTATCTATTACTTTAGGAAGGCTAATATAGTTGCAGATGCTCTTAGTAGGAAAGAAAAAGAGCTGGTAGCTAATTGTTCTACTCTGGTTCAAGCAACTCCTGAACTTTGGCTGAGAGTACTTGGAGCACAGAGAGACGATCTTGAGTTGAGGAGGATTATAGATGAGATTCATAATGGGAGTTGGCCTGGATATGAGATACGCGAGGATGATGATTCCTTATGGTTTGAGGAACGCGTATGTGTGCCTAAAGATGAATCACTTCGAAAGGAGATATTAGAATCAACACATCATAGTCGCTTCAATATTCATCCTGGTAGCACAAAGATGTATAAGGACCTAAGCCGACAGTATTATTGGTCTGGAATGAAAAAACCTATTGATGAATTTGTAACTAGATGTATGACTTGTCAGAAGGTGAAGGCGGATCACCAGCGACTAGCAGGAACCTTGAGACCATTACCTATTCCTGAAAGAAAATGACAACATATTAACATGGACTTTGTTATTGGACTTCCTCTCACCTCACAGAAGCACGATGTTATTTGGGTAATTGTCGATCGACTTACTAAGGTTGCACGATTTATATGTGCATGATTGATAAATGCTTTATTGATGTTTGTGAAATGTTGTTCGCAATTATGGGTTATTTGATTTGCTTTTTAAATAGAACATGTTTATGACACTGTTTGATAAAGAGCATGTTTTGATGTGCATGGGTTGTATAAACATGGTATTTATATGTTGTTTAAATGTTGTGTGGATATGAGTTTGATTTTGGATAATGGTGAATCCGAATATGATTTGTGAATGTGATGAACTGAATTTGGTTTTAGAAATGTAATGATGTGTAAATATACGAGCCATACTTGTGTGGTTTGTGTGGGGTCTCTAGAGACTTGCAGGTCCCTCGGGCAATCCAGCTTGGGGCAAATACAGAGTGTGTTCCCAGGCACTCTGCCGTGAGAGTCGGTGTGGTTACTGTCGTGGACGGGGTTACCGAGGTCACGTTATGGAGGGCCGGACGACTCCCATGGCCTTTGTGGCAGACACAGTATGGGCTGTAATTATCGAAACTAATGAGGTATGAGTGTGTGTGCGTATGAATTTTGATATCATGATTTTAAGGTAAATATGTTTTGCTATGAAATGATTGTGAACTATGCATGCTTTTAGTATGTTTTCTGTTTAAAGATTTTTAACCTCCCTACTGAGCTATGTATAGGGGCTCACCCTATTGTTTTACAGCTCATCCTAAAGCTAGCACTTCGAAGGCACACAGAGCAGAGTAGGAGTTTGATAGAGCTGCATTTTTATTTTAGATGGTATGATAAATGTTGAATGATTGAGAAAGTCTTTTATTCGTGGTTATCGTTAGGTGGGCCCCGCACCATTTTGAGCGTGTTGTTTAGAACTTCGATATGAATATTTATTTCAGTTAGATATTCATTGAGTTTGAATTAAATTAGTATTGTATTTGGTTACTGCTCACCATCACGCCCGTGCGAGAAGCGGCCACGTGACATCGGCTTGGGCTGGGTCGTGGTCGCGACTCGAGCGGGTGTGACAATAACAGTCTGCATATGCCTATTTTGCCATGGAAAAAGGAAATGTTCATGGTTCTTCTTTGGTGGATGGCATGAGAACATCCAAGTCGTGGAACTTGTGCCCGTCGAGCAATGATTTGGGACCGATCCATGGAAAAACAAATACCAACAACTTTAAACCCTTTCCTTTGTAAAGACAGCCATTGTAGGTCATGCTTGTAATTGTAAATTTTTACCAATATTTTGTTTATTATTATTTTTTGGTACAATGGAGAAGTTCAAGCCAGATGCATCCTCCGAGCATCAAACTCATGCCTAGGAGTACTCAAGGAACCGCCCGAACCAAACCAAACCACTACAGCCGAATCGAACCGGTAGTTTTGGTTAGGTTTTAGATGTTGAAAAGTTTGGTTTGGTTTAATTTAGTTCTAACATGAGAAATAATAGGCAGTTCGATTCAGGGTTCAAATGTTCGAACCGAATCGTTAGTAAAACCTTTTGGGAAAGAGAAGTTTTAGTATGGTATTGAGAAAGCTTTTTGGGTTAAGTTCAAGAGTAGTGATCACATGATCATTTTGATGGAGTGTGTTGCTCATCATAGTCTTTAGCCAAATCTTAAATAAATAGAATCGTGCTTCAAAACCGAATCGAAACCATTAGTTCGACTTGATTTGGTTTTGATCATGCCACAATTTAGTTTGGTTCTCATACCAAGAACAGCAAGCAACGGACGATTCGAGGTTGAAGCTAGAACCGAACCAAACCCAACCGTGAACACGCCATTCAACTTGTGAGCCGACCCTTGCCAGGTGAACTATTGCTCGTTGCGTTTGCTCATGATTTTGGAGTGAAAAAATATGCAACGACCATATGCACAATAAGAGAGAAAACATAAACAGGAATAACAAACCAGCTGTGATCTTGTATGAATTAGATTTGGATCGTGTATGCAATAATGGGTTCAAAGTATAATATAGAACCGGATCCAGATCTTTGAGAGTCTCAGACCTAGGTGTACGTTAGACATGGGGCCCACACAACTGTGGTAAGACATCTTTGGATGCGTCTGATACTTTTTTCTTAAAGTGTTCTGAAATATGAGCTGTTGAATTTTGTGATGGAGGGTGTCATTTCGTCTCTTGGGGGTCCATTGGGTCCCGCCAAATGTACCTTAGAAGAAGATACCGTCCATCAGTAAAACGCATGGCTGAGATTTCAAAATCGTTTAGAGAAGAAGTACGGGTTTTCTTTTCGCATGCATCCAGCGCGTTCTGAATGGACATCAATTCCGAAAGCAGGTGTGGGGCCCACATGTCTCATGAAGGGTTTGCTGTAATTTCATACCCGTTTGAAATTTAAACTCGCGCTGCCGCTCGGGAGATCCAAGACTCTCTCTCTCTCTCTCTCTCTAGTTCAACAGTCGCACAGTGTCTATCTCTCTCTTAACAGAATGAGAGGAGTTCATGGAGAAAGGATCCTTCAGGAGATCACTAAGCCATTGCAATCTTCCAATTCGATCTATCGAGGAAAAGTCTCCGGCGTCGATAAGACAGCTACGATGAAGAATTCGAGCAAACAGAGCAAGAACGAAAGCAGACGGACCGGTAATAAGGGTCAAGAAAATATTCCTCCTTCGGATCTGGATGTTTTGAATCCAAAATCTCCGTCTCTAAACGAATCCAAACAGAAATATGATCTAAAAAACGTATCTGATGTTTCCTCTGGTCCTGATGTCCAGGTATGCCGCTGACAAATCTAGGATATCCGGTTATACAGGATTTTGTTATTCACATTTTTTTCGTTTATTCCTGGAATTTCGTGAAGGTTTGTGTGCGGATTCGGCAGTTAAATGCTCTTGAGGAATCGAGAGATCGATCTGTGCAGAAAGTTTCTTCAGATAGCATGTCAATTGGTGATAAAACGTTCAGATTTGATTCTGTTTTTGACTCGGATTCGACTCAGGTTTTCTTCTTGGATTTCACTTGTTGTTAGGGAAACGTTAAGGAGATTGCAGCTCCTTTGACTCGGATTTCACTTGTTTTTGACTCGGATTCTTCTTGGATGTTTGCTGTCCTAACCCTTTTCCAGGAAGACGTTTTCCGTAAGGTTGGCGTTCCGCTGGTGAAAAACAGCATGGCTGGTTTCAACACAACGTTGTTGCTTTACGGACAGGTTTGGGAGAAGTAGATTTTCTCGTCATTTAGGAAATATGAACACGCTTTTCTATGGAGGGGATGTCAGATTAGTAATTTTCCTTGGAATTGTTTTCACTAGACGGGGAGTGGGAAGACGTACACCATTTGGGGCCCACAGTCTGCGATTATTAGTGATGGCATCGGGAACAGTGTTCATCGCGGTGTGGCTCCAAGGATCTTTGATTTACTCTTTTCTGAAATACAGAAGGTAGCTTTCTTGTTGATTTCTTTTCAGTTATTAGTTTGGAAGAAAACACAAAGAACTGAGTTCAATGTTTTCTGGTGTTCCCCGATCAGGAGAAGGATAATTGTGTGGACAAACAAATGCATTACCAATGCCGCTGTTCATTTCTTGAGGTGAAAGTTTTATGATGCCGATAGTGCAGTTTTACCATTCAGCGAAACATATCTCATGCTTCAAGTTTATAATTAAAATACCGAGTTTGTATTTTCATTCTTCAGATTCACAATGAACAGATTGATGATCTGTTGGACTCAACTAAGAGAAACCTGCAGGTACGTGCCAATTTTTGGTTGGAGCAATTTTATTGCCATTTTAATAAGTTCGATTTTTTCATGACTTACTCTATTTACGTCTACGAACAGATTAAGGAAGATGTTAGGAATGGCCTTTATGTTGAAAACCTCACAGAAGAGTGTATCACAAATATGGACGATGTGAACTATCTTCTAATTAAGGTACTCTGTTATCTGGCTGATTTGAGGCTATTCGACTGATGGTTGTGGGCTATGTTACAAGTGGTGCAGGCGCGGGCGCAGTGTGAGATACTAGTGCTGTGAGACATTGTATCGTACAATATGTCCCCGTACTCTGTGTCATCTGATATTGTACCATATCGTGTTGGCCTTGGAGCGGCATACGATAATATCACATCGTATTGTATTTACAAAATTGCTATGGAGGGTCCATGTGATACCTGATCGGTCCTGATTGCATATTTGTCTAGGATATGCAATTTTCTTAATTTTCCAATTATTTTCTTCTAAAGTTTATAATTTCATTGAACCTTGTCTACGATAAGGATGCATACTTTAGTTAATCTTCTGGTGCTTCGGAAGCGATAAGCAATTATATGACACTATTCCTATTAATGTTTTGGTTTCACTTAAAGCTACATTTTCCACTTATATCATAGGTAATCTATGAATTAGAGTTACCAACAGCAAGTTTTCCTTATCCAATAATCGCTGGTTGCCTATTTATCCAAGAGGACCGACATACCAAATGTTCTCCACGAAGGTGTTGGTTACTATATTACGAAGATATTGGAAAAAGAAGTTACCTGAAGTGTGCAACACATGAGAAGTGAATAGTTTGAAGAAAACAATTAAAAGCTCTATTGATTTAATGCTCTATACCTGTACTCAAAATCGTCAATTAGTTTGAAATGAATTTTAACGTCACATTAAGGAGTACAACTTATAACAGGTTAGTTACTAGGATATTCAAAATTGTTTTCTCCTTGCTTTTGCAAACTAAACTGCTTCAATCAAACCATTTATATATTATCATTTTATTGCAGGGGCTCTCAAATAGGAGAACTGGTGCAACAAGTTTGAATTCAAAGAGTTCACCTTCTCACATAATCCTAACCTGCTGTGTTCAATCATGGTGCAAGGTATATTCGAACTTTTATGACTTGCATCTCCTATTTTGTTCTTCCATCGGAGAATATAAAAGGAATTTTTCATTTGCTCTATAATTTAACAGGACTTCGAGAATTAAGAGATGTTGTTATGTACCTATATACTATTGTTGGCATTTGTTCACTGTTCTATTTTTTTCTCTGTTACTGGTTAAATTATGAAATCAAATATGTTGTTCTTTAAAATTGAATGTCATGCAGGAAACATCCTCGACATGTTTGAGCAGTTCAAAGCTAAGCAGAATAAATCTCATTGATCTTGCTGGATCAGGAAAGGAGAAACTTGATGAATCAGGCTATCAATTCAGAAATGTCAAACAATCTCTGTCACATCTTGGGTATTACTAATGAACACATCAACTTAATATAGTTAATCTACTGAACTGGTTATCTTTTTTGTTGCATATTTGTCTTTATTACATAGCTAGGAAGAATGCGTGGCATGCCACTATGAAGCGAGCACACAAAATTCATGCTTGGATATTTCTGAGAAGTACCTGTTTATCAAGCTCCATTTTTTCATCAATACCTCATTTTGACTCACGTCTCAAGTCACTTATATATTAATTATACTGAAAAGTCCATAAATGGATTGTGTTTCTGTATCCATATCTGTTTGGTCACTAAATTATTAATTGCGTCAACAGTTTTGCAACAATATGAACAACTGTCGACATCTTAATATTTGCCCAAGGATTCCAAGTTCTCAACAACTCTTCCTTATAGTTTGTAGTCAGATGTTTCATATTTATATCCTTTTGATCGTTAAGCCATTGCGTTCAGCCATTAGCGATGAAGATCATGATAGTATAACGCATCACTTGGTCAATATTTTCACCAGAGGAAATTCTTACCTGATTCATTCCTTTATATTAACTGTATTTATTGGATGGTGATAGCGTTGACATTATTGAACAAGTGGATATTGTTCACTGGTGTTGGGTTGGATGACCAATAGAGAAAGGTATTCAATCTCCATTACATTAATGACGTGTCTCCATTGGCTAATGGGAATAATTCTGAATGTTCTCACATGCATTAACATAAAAGAGGATATTGATTACTCCCAGTCCAAAGCTTCCAGGTACATGAGAATATACATAGCAACATGTTGCAGAAGCACCTCCATTTTGCTTCAATGTTCTAGCGTTGTGCAAGTTTTGAATCTTCATTGCATCTCATTTCTAACTCTATTAGTTTTATTTTTTCTTTCTCAACAGCGGTTTTGAATCTATCCTGCACCTTATCATGATAATTCTTCAACTTTTCATCTTCGGCTAATAACTTTATGAATTTGAATGTACAGGAATCTGATAAATATTGTTGCTGAGGCAACTGAATCAAAAGAGGCCCGTAGCATCCCATACAGATCTTCTTGCTTGACACATCTATTGCAGGACTCAATTGGTGGGAACGCAAAGCTTACAATTTTATGCACTGTTTCTCCATCACAAAGGTCAGACTTACAGAAGAATATTAATAATCTTGGGTGCTCTTTTCTTTTCCCCATGGCCTGATAAATATTTCTACTTCAATGCAGATGCTATTCGGATACACTGAGTACCTTACGGTTTGGGAGACGAGCTAGAGCCATGCAGAACAAAGCTACTATGAATGAAATCACGGAGGAGGATGTAAGCAATTTGAGCGACCAGATTTGTCAACTGAAGGTACTAGTTTTGCTTCTCCATGTCGGGTTAGTTCTCTATCATTTCCAACGCGCTCTTGGAAGTGTAACTGGATTTCTTTTGGGATCCAGGAAGAGCTCATAAAGCTGAAGTCCAACACAAATGGTTCCACTAGTGACAGTTACAAATGTTTCAGAGAATGGGATACCCGAAAAAGCTTGACTAAGTTGAGACTGAGTCTTACCCACTCAATGTTGTTCTCTCAGATAGACTTTGTCCGGGATGAAGAGAAAATTCCAAGTGAGGACCTTGAAGAGCTGTGCACTCAACTGCACACCTTGTGCTCTTCCATTGAAAATGATACTCATGATGCAGTTTCGTCCTCCGGTTGTGCTGTGTCTCGATTTTCATTGCAAACAGATAACGGAACAAATATGAGGAGCCTCCAAGTTCATTCATCTGATCCTGTTGAAAGCAGTACAAGCCCATCGAAATTTGATTGCATAGATGAAGCCGAAAAGAACAACGTTGAAAAGGATTCAGGCCCCACTAATGGGTCTATTGAGGTGACTGTGACTTATGACACCTCCCAGCTTGAAAGTGGGCGGATTTCGGAAATTACGGGAAAAGACCCAACTCATGAGACTTCTAGTGTTTTCTTATCGAGCTCTCTTAAGATTGTTCCACCACAAGTATCTCATGTTCTTCTTGATCCTTCTGAATCAACCTCCCCAAGAATAGACGATCGGCATAGAAAAGGCTTGATGCGTCGATCAAAAGTTTCAAAAGATACCCGTTGCTTATCCCACTCTCACGTTCATAGTAAAGAGGTTCCAAAAGTGTGTGAATCAGAGTCGTTGAGAAAAAATGGTGCCAATGCATCCTTGCGATCAAGTAAGATGTTATCATCACCATCTGATTATCTGGCTGCCAGTCTACAGCGTGGCCTGCAAATAATTGATAATCATGAACAACCATCAATCACAAGGAAATCTTCGTCCTTCTCCTTGATGAAGTTGAGTCCAGAACCATTTCAACAAGTAGATAGTGTTGACACTGAGGTGCAAACACCACCGATGCCAACTTTATCTGGATCGCTTACATCCTTTATATGCATGTCTTGCAAGAAGATGAACAAAGTGAGTATGGGACCTCAGAAATCTGCTGAAATAGATGATGGATCATCTTCAGCTAAAGTAATAAGTGCAGAAGTTTCTGAAAGCAAACTAATCTTAGAAATTTAATTGCTGTATTTTCTATATGACGTTTCTCTCACTTTGATGTTCCTAAACAAAGTTTTATCCTTATCTCTGAATTAGGAAATGGGAGATGTCGCCAGAGCACCAGATAGTGAGACTCTGCTAGCAAATATCTGCTCTGAGCAGGCTGCTAGAATCAAAGAGCTGGATCTCTTGGCAAGTTTATAATTCCTATACCTCTACTGGTTTTAATTTTCGAAATTAAATCATGCTGATTTTTAATTCTCTGTTGATGAGATTCATCAAGAGTTTATATTGATAGCAGTTAATAAATCTGCAGGTCCAGAAGTATGAGCGAGAGCGCGCACAATACTTGCAAGATAGCCATATTCAAAAGGAGAAAACCCAAAACCTTGAGGGCATGGTCGATAATAAATTAGAATTAAATGAGGAATCTGAGATAGGAAAATGTCCTGCCCTGGCAGATGAGTGTGGGGTAAGTGTGTTATCTTTTTAAACTTATGTCATGCAGATTTATGAGCTAAATGCACTTATTCAATGATGCAGAGCCTAAAAGACAAATATGATGACGACCAAGAGATGATAAAAGCAAAGGCTGAGCAGCTACAGGACCTGAGACTGGACCTGGACTCAAAGTGTAAATCCTCACATGAACTGACTGATAGGGAACCTCTTCTCAAGGAGATAGAAAAGCTGAGGAATCACTTGAAGTTATATATGGAGAATCCAAAATTTTTGCCGAACAGATCTTCCATGTCACAATCAACTAAGTTGATGGAAAACAATTACTGTGAGGCAACAGAAGATGTGCCATCTTCAGATGAGGATAAAGCGTTTGAGCTTGAAAGACAGAGGTGGCTAGAGAGTGAAAGTGAATGGATTTCATTGACAGAAGGGTTGAGGGTCGATCTCGAAGCCAACCGGAGGCTTGCTGAAAGGAAAGAGCTAGAACTTAATCTAGAAAAGCAATGCTCAAATGAATTGAGTGATGCGCTGCAAAGGGCAATATATGGGCATGCCAGAATTGTTGAGCAGTATGCTGATCTCCAAGATAACTACACAAACTTGCTTTCGCGGCACAAGAAAATTATGGAGGGAATAGAAGATGTGAAGCGTGCCGCTGCTAAGGCAGGAAAACGAGGTTCAATTTTTGTTGAATCCCTTGCTGCTGAGCTCTCGGTCTTGAGATTTGACAGAGACAAAGAAAGAGATCAACTCAGGAAAGAGAACAGAAAGCTGCGACTTCAGCAAAGGGATACTGCTGAAGCTGTACAAGCAGCGGGAGAACTCCTTGTGAGGCTGAAGGAAGCTGAAGCAGCCGCAGCAAGTGCAGAGGTTAGCTTGTTTCTTTCTTTTACTAGTATCAATTCCATGTTACACTTAGCATTATTAGCACTTAATGCCGATTATCCACCGATCTGCATGGCTAAGCACTCCACGAATGCCTCTTAGGGAACAGAGAGGTAGAGTACATTGAAAATTAAATATAATGTTTTATAGAAGTAATTAATAAACACATGAAACTCTCAGACACCATCAATAAACTTAAATCAACTCTAACTCACTAAGTTTATGAATGTTTTATGAAACTTAACTGTATCAAAACTTTCTTTGATGGGCTTGGATGATTTCTGCAACTTTACTGCTTCTCCATTCTTCACAATAATTCCCTATGAGGTTTTATTTTCACATGTATGCTTCCAAATGCATCATACTTTCTTGGCCTTTTGAAAATGGAAGTTTATGATTTGAATTCCCTTTATGTAGGCGAGGTATGATGGTGTTAAGCAAGAAGCTGAACTTCTGAAGCGGAAAATAGAAAAGCTTGAGAAGAAACACGCCAAAGAACTTGCTCTGATTAAAACACAGCTTGCGAGTAGCCGTCTGCCAGAATCTGCATTGGAGCCTCTGTATCGGCATCAATCAGATCAGGCAGTGAGCGGCCGGCAGGAGGAATGGAGACACGAGTTTATGCCGTTCTACAAGGATGCTAGTGATCCATTTTCTACTGACAGCAACCAAACTGTTTCCCAGAACAACGTAAAGAATGTGCTATGGGATAAATGGAATGAGAGTCACATCTAATCCAGAAAGCAACTTCAATTGATCCGGCTGGCTTTGCTCGCTTACTGATTCGTCTCCGGTGACGGATTTGTCACCTTCTGGTGCCTTGTGTATGGAACTTTGCGTTGGCTTTTAAATGCTGTTTGAGGTTTGCTTCTTTGTGTACAATTATGCCTTCTCTTGTACACCAAAATAAGGATATTGTTTGTATTGGAAACTCGGCATGTTGTGTTTAGAGAATGAATGTTGGATTCTGATGGACATCGGTCCATGTTATTCAGAATGCACCTTTGTATCCTTCCGGCGTGTGAAAAATACATGGTAGCTAAAATCCCGTGTCTTCGAAGACGTAAGTAATAGTAGGTTTAAGGACAAGCGATTGGCTTGACCGCTTGTCTTAGTTACAATTACATTTAATGCACAACATACAACATTAAATGCAAGTAGCAAGTAAATTTCCATCGTTCATGTCAAAAACATCGTGGAGATGCTTAAGTAAATTTATGTACTAAACATTATTATGCAGCTAAAATGTTATATATATAAAATTAGTTCATGCTTAAACATTCTTAAAATCTCAATCATTACTCGATTAGATTGACAAGTAACAAATATTTTTCTGTTTTTAAAATATATTAAATGCATTCAATACTATTTATTTTTTTACTTTAAAAGATGTAATTCTTTTAAGTCCCTAAGAATAATAGATCATGTAAGAGTTTGTGGATGGAGTATAGATATTACAGTAAATGCATAAGGTATGTTTACTAACATTGTTCGAAGGGATGAGATTTTTAAAATATGATAAAGTATGCGTACGAATGAATCGTTCACTTTTTTCACTCTCTCTTTCTTTCTCTCTCTCTCTATATATATATTTTATATAATCCTTTTTTCCTTTTTCAAATCCATGTTTTCATTCTACGTGGCATACATACCTGGTTTGACATCCTCCATCGTACATAAAAGAAAGTCGAGGAAAAGGCATCTACAAAAGGAGGCTAACCAAAATAATGAGCAGAGGCGCACAAGTGTCGTGTTCCACCTCCGCGCAACGACAATAATTTACCGCCCGTCTAACGAGTCGACGGCCGTGACCACGCACCGAGAATTTCAGTGTCTGCGGCCGTGGTGCTAACTTTTTGGGCAAGATCACTGAAACGCACAAAGAGTCGAAGCCAAAGGCGAAGAAGTAGGAGGGAAGATTTCGCTTTTGTGGGGAGAAAGGAAACAAACAGAAATGAGAGCTAGTGTGGTCGGGGAGAAGGTGATTCTAGTCCCCTACGACAGGGAATACGTCCCCCGCTACCATCAATGGATGACGGACCCCTCTCTCCTCGAAGCCACGGCTTCGGAGCCCCTCACTCTTGATGAGGAGTACGGAATGCAGGAATCTTGGGTGCAAGATCCCAACAGTATGATCCCTTCTCTTTTGTTCCTTTTCAATCAATACCTACTTGCAAAAACTTGTGCTCCACTTCCATTCTTGTTATCTTGCATTTCCGCTCCCTATTTTTGCGAGTTTTCTTTTTGTGGGTGTTGCAGAACACACTTTCATTGTGTTGGATAAGCAGCTGATCGATGGTGATTTCGTCCATGGACAACCACACGTTGAAGGTGATTTGGTTTTCTTGATAATGCGTTATTGGATTGTTCCTAGACGTCCCTTGAAATCGTGATGAAAGCCGGTGTTGCCCAATTAGTGATACATCATCGTCATGATTGCTTACCAATTACTGTTACTCCTATCTGCTGAATATAGCTTCCGAGCTTTTATGCTCAAAACAAAAATTTGCCCGATGGAATAGAAGAGTGACACAAACGTGACCTTAAGATGTGTTAACTGTTAACGACACAAGCGCACGACGTCCTGTGAAAATCACTTTACATTACTGTGGTAATGAGAGGAGGTTTTTTTTGTTAGTGGTGGCTTGGAAGTATTGAGTAATGGAATGAAGTGAAAGTTACCAAAAGGTTGAATTCTTTTGGAGGGGTTGTTGGTGAACAAAGAAGCTAGGTGAATCTAAACAAAGCGCGCTGAATAAAAAAGGAGCCAGTTCAGAAGATGAGGATAAAGAGAATGTGCTACAAGATATATTATAGAAGCAAAAATCATTAGGAGGATTACAGAGAGAGAGAGAGAGAGAGAGAGAGAGAGAGAGAGAGAGAGAGAGAGAGAGAGAGAGAGAGAGAGAAGCATAAGTGTTAAACAAACAAAACAACCCTTGGAGTGGAAATTTTGTACAAAAACATTCATAAAAAAGGACATGAAATGATGAAAGTACAAGAAATGGAAGAAGAGTATGATGATGATCCACATACAAGAAAAGGAAGATACCCAAAATTCTGTCAACTAGAAGAGAGTTAATGCAATGAGTCGAACTATCAGGTGATGGAAAACTATTTACTGAAAAGGTTAAGACAACTGCTTCAAAGAATTTTCATGAATGAATTGGTTATGATTTCTAGAGGCATTCGAATTAGTCTTTAGGAGTGGGACAGCATTTAACAAGATATCAAGTTTTCTGTATGGCATTGTCAATGTGAACTATACTAGATCATCATATTGCAAGGAACATGACAGATGATCCCAACTGTTGAAATTCCAATGATGCACTTCTACCCAATATAAAATCATTAAAGTTTTCTAAAAAATCTCTTTTTTCATAAAACTGTTTGAAAAGTCATGCTATTCATACTGAAGACGGTCAATTATGTTAAAGCCTTTCTTGTACGGTTAAAAATTGAAATTAAGTATTTAGTTGTGAGTTTCACAGTGGTTGCATCTTTTATAACAAGATCATATAGTGGTGCAGCCTCTCTTTATTCCTTGAACTTTATGTATTTAGTTGAGAAACGGGCTAACTCTCTGAGCTACATTTTCTGATTTTTCTTTTAAAAGATAGTAATCTAAACATTGTGTTATATTTTGCTATGATGACTTAATTACATTCTGTGCTTGCTTTGTCATAGGTGGTGTAAATTGGACTGCTACCTTCCTAAAATCAGCATTGTCTTTTTTGTGTTGTAGCTATGGTTGGTGATGTAAATATATATATGAATGACATGGATGACTCACAAGTGGCTGAAATTGAAATTATGATAGCCGAAACAAAGAGGTATGTATATCTAAACAAATTGAATTTTCTGGTATTAAAAAAACTTGTGGTTTGGAGGCTCTTACCAGATTTGTATATGATATACCTACATGTAGACATGTCTAGCTTTAAATCGCCGTTAGCCCGGAACCAATAATTTTATTAAAAAATTTAAATTTTATAAGAATTTTTTAAATGCCAGAAAACTCCGCCCATGTAAGGGATCACCCTTGCATTGCCGGTCCCAAGCTTGGATAAATGAGGAGGGTTGTGTCGGATTTTATAACATGGATTACAAAAATTATGAGCATTGCTTTGGGGCGTCCCCGCCTAGCGACGTGCTGCAGAGCCCGAATGCAGTAATAAGTAAGCAAGGGCCACTACATTTTTGCCCGAATGTAGTGAATCAATTGCAGAGAGGGTTCCTCATGGACGGGTGTGGGTAAAGAAGTTAGTCCCGCTACATTGTCGCCCGAATGTAGTAAATAATTTTCAGAGAGGGTCTCTGCATTTTGAATATGAACGAATGCGGGGGGTAAGGAAGCTAGTCATAGATAATAAGATTCGTATTGGTTCTTGGAATATCGGAACATTATCCGGTAAGAAAAGGCTCGAAACAGAGTTGGTATTATAATAAATAAAGATTTAAAGGAGAGTGTAGTAAACATACAACGATATAGTGACCGAATCATGACGTTGAAATTAGTGTTAGGAGCAGAGGTTTTGAATATAGTTTGTGCTTACGCACCCCAAGTAGGACTAGAAGATAGTATAAATGCAGTTTTTTGGGAAGAGTTAGATAAGGTGATTCAAAAGATTCCACAAAAGGAAATGATTTATTTAGGAGGAGACTTAAATGAACATGTCGGTAAAGAGGCATTAGGATATAAGGTATTCATGGAAACTTTGGTTTTGGGGATATAAATGAGGAAGGTAGGGAGATTTTAAATTTTGCTATGGCATTTGATCTCTTTATAGTCAATACAATCTTCAGAAAACGAGATGAACATTTAATTACTTATAAGAGTGGCTTATCACAAACACAAATTGATTACTTTGTTTGTAAAAAAAAGATAGAGCGTGTTGTAAAGATTGTAAGGTAATTCTAGGAGAAAGCTTAACCACCCAACATCGACTTTTAGTTATGGATTTACAATTAAAAAAATGGACAAAGAAGAAAAGAGTGCACCGAGCTATTCAGACTAAATGGTGGAACCTTAAAAGCGAGAAAAAAGATATATTTAAACAGAAAGTCCTTCAAGGAGATGTTTGGAATTATGTTGGTACACCCTGTGATATGTGGAACAATATGGCTATACATATTAGGAAAGTGGCGAAAGATGTGTTAGGTGTATCTAGAGGTGTACCGGCACAAAAAGAAGCTTGGTGGTGGAGTGAAGTAGTGCAAAATAAAATCAAGGCAAAGAGGGCATGTTACAAATTACATTATGCTAAGAAAACTAGTGAAACTTTAGAGGCTTATAAGAAAGCAAAGAAGGATGCGAAAAAGGCCGTGAGTGAATCAAAAGCTAAAATTTGGAAGGATTTATATAAAAAACTCAACTCAAAAGAGGGTGAAAGAGATATTTTTAGGATAGCTAGGGCTAGAGATAAGAAAACTAAAGATCTTAATTATGTTAGATGCATCAAGGACGAGGATGAAAAAATTCTAGTGGCAAATGATGATATAAGAAATAGATGGAAAAACTATTTTTATAAGCTTTTTAATGAAAATAAAGATGTTAGTATTAGCTTTGGAGAGTTAGCCAAATCAGAAAAGTATATAAACCACAATTTCTACCGACGTATTCAAAAGAATGAAGTCAAAGAGGCTCATAAACATATGAAGGGTGGTAAATCAGTAGGATCAGATAATATTCCTATAGATGTTTGGAAAATACTAGGAGAAATAGGAATCACTTGGCTCACAAGACTATTTAATGAAATATGAAAAAACCAAAAGATGCCCGAGGAATGGAGAGCAAGTACACTTATACCCATATATAAGAACAAGGGAGACATTCAAAATTGTGCGAATTATCGAGGTATCAAGTTAATGAGCCATACTATGAAATTGTGGGAAAGAATTATCGAATGTAGGTTAAGACAAGTATCAAGTACAACAGAGAATCAATTTGGATTCATGCCAAGCAGATCTACTGTTGAAGCGATTCACCTTTTGAGACGTCTTATGGAACATTTTAGAGCAAAAAAGAAAGACCTGCACATGTAGAAAAAGCTTATGATAGAGTTCCGAGGGAGGTTCTTTGGAGAACTTTGGAAAAAAGAGGTATCCCATTGACATACATTAACCTTATAAGAGACATGTATGATGGTGCAAAAACATGTGTGAGGACTCATCAAGGAATGACAGACTTCTTTGAAGTTAATATTGGGTTACATCAAGGATCAACTTTAAGTCCATACTTATTTATAATCGTGATTGATGAGTTAACAAAACATATTCAAGATGAAGTACCTTGGTGTATGTTATTTGCAGATGACATTGTATTAGTGGAGGAGTCTAAGGAAAAAGTTAATAGAAAATTGAAACTATGGAGAGAAACATTAGAAAGCAAAGGCCTCCGACTTAGTAGAACAAAGACAGAATATATAGAATGTAAGTTTGATCAGTTGGTTACCTCGGAGGACATAGAAATTAAAATTGGCACACATTGCATCCCCCAAAAGGAAAGTTTTAAATACCTAGGGTCAATTTTTCAGAGTGATGGAAGAATTTATGGAGATGTTACGGATAGAATTAATGCTGGTTGGTTAAAATGGAGAGGATCATCAGGTATTCTTTGTGATAAGAAGATACCATTAAAGTTAAAAGGTAAATATTATAGAGCAACAATTAGGCCTGCTATGTTTTATAGTTTTGAGTGTTGGGCAGTTAACTATCAACATGTACAAAAGATGTCTGTGACAGAAATGAAGATGTTGAGATGGATGAGTGGTTATACAAGAAAAGACCGTATACATAATGAGGTTATTACAAACAAATTAGGAGTGGCACCAATAGAGGATAAAATGAGAGAATGAGAGAATATCGTTTAAGATGGTTTGGACATATAGAAAGAAGATCAAAAGAAGAACCTGTAAGAAGGTATGAAAAACTAAATTTGGAAAGTATTAAAAGATCTAGAGCACGACCACAAAAGTATTGGAAAGAAACAATAAATAATGATCTAGCTTATTGTGAGTTAACTGCTAACATGGCACACAATAGGGATATGTGGAAACAAAGAATCCATGTAGCCGACCCCGTCTAGTATGGGAAAAGGCTTAGTTGTTGTTGTTGTTATTGTTTTTAAATGCTAGAACCAAACGGTTTAGAACCGTAGGTTCTGATTTTGTAAAACATGAAACCAAAACCGGACCAGGTGAGCCCCGATTTCGCCGGTTCTGGATCCATCCAGTTCCAGACTCGGTTTGGTTCCGATTGAAACCACCAGGCCGGTTTGGAACCGGCCATGTCTACCTACATGTTTAAGGGAAAACCCATAAAGAAGAAGACCAATAAATATACAAACAAGCTCATAAAAGATGACTTATGTGGCTCAATAGTGTGCCCACATCCATGGTAACAGTTTAAGAGCACTTAGTTGAAGCCTATGTCAACAAGTGATCCTTCATCTAGGTGAAGTGTCAGCTTAGACAACAATGGCAATGGTATCCAAACCATGATCAGCCGTCAGTTACATGGGAATTTATTTTCGTCCAGTTTTTTGTGAGGTAGCTTGCAGTAATTGTTCTACAAGACAACTTGACATAATGTAATTCCTGCCTTATCATGAATATAATTACTATGCAGGAAAAACAAGAGATATGTTTGTTGTGCGTACCCTGCATTGTTCAAGGTAAATTAGGTACGATAAACTTAAACAGGATGTGGCACTATCTGCCATATGCTGAAGGCCTTCTGAGTATGCATATCTGCATTATAATTTCCTATTTGTTTGTAACAAGTATTGCGCAAGATTAGGCATCAACTAGGAGTTCATGCTATCTTGCTTTAGTTTCTGTTGACGCGCGAAAATCCCCGCCTCTCTTGCCTTTTGAGGGCTGGAGCGGATCCTTTCGTGTGTCTAAGGCCTATTTATATAAACAGGGTGTGCCAGCTAGCTTACCTAAGCTAGCGAAGATATATTTTGAACTGACTTCTAACGTGGTGACTGTGAGCAAGTGAACTCTTGTCGTCGTAGACCTTCTTGCACCGATGCGCAAGGGTCAGTTTGTACGCTTTAAAAATCGAGTTTTTGGGATTGGGAAAAGGCTTGCGAAGCGGTTCGAGGTGTCTTGATTCGGGTCTTTAGTGCGATTACAAATTTTAGATCACGTGGATTTGCACGTGCCTAAGTCTTTCTTTTTATCCCTTTATGGGCCACCTAGGTGTGTGTTATGAACACTCCACTACATGGGGCGAGTTTGAGCGGGAGTACGGGGTTAGCTTTTATGCAAGATGCGTCCTACCTCGTGGTATGGCGTAGATGCAATGCAAACTCACGCAACTCCAAAGGGAAAACCCGAATGTAAAGACAATGCCGAAGGGAAATGACTTGTCAAGTAAATGACTTGTAAAGTAAATGACTTGTAAAGTAAATAGCGGAAGGGGAAATATGGCTATATCTTAAGAGCGGAAAGGCTCAATGTGTAAGTGTGTGTCGTGTATATATTGAAAGACAACGCACACGACTTGAACCTTAAAACCCGAATTTAAAAGACATAGCCGAAAGAGATACTTTATATAGAGTATATGTAAGGGCCCTTACTTGGGTCTTGCAAATAAGAGCGAAGGCTCAATGTGTGTGCGTGTGGGAATGTAAAGACAACTCACACGACATGAAATGAAACCCAAATATAAATTGCAGTATGCCTTGATTAAGGTCTTGGGAGTAAGAGCGAAGGCTCAATGTGTGTGCGTGTGGGAATGTAAAGACAACTCACACGACATGAAATGAAACCCAAATAGTATAACCCGGCCCTTACTTGGGTCTTACAAATAAGAGCGAAAGCTCAATGTGTGTGCGTGTTTTAATTGAAAGACAACACACCCAACTTAAGCAAAACCCTACGTAAGTTAAAATATATACATATATATATATATTTCTATATACTAGGGGCGGATTAGGCCCATGTGTGTGCAAGATGTGTACGACTAAGAGCGAAAAGGCTCAAGTGCACGTGTGTGGTGTGTGTGACAAAATCACCTTATTACAAGTGGGGGGAGGCGAAGCTCCGTTATTACAACCCCATATCAAATTAATTTAAGCTTAAGCTAGTTCAAATAACAAGGACCAAGTTAGGCACTTACTTCTAGCTGGTCCGAGCGTGGCTTGCTTGGGCACTTGAGCCTTTTGAGTCACCTTGGGCTGCAAAGGGAGGAGTGCTAGGGGGGCGCGGTAAAGGGGAGGTGCTGGCCGAGTGTCACGAAGGGCGCGGCTGGCTGCGCCTTGGAGCTGGCCGGGTGCTAGGGGCGCGCGGGAAGGGCGCTGCTGGCCGGGGCTAAGGCGCGCGGGAAGGGCGCCTTGGTGTGTGGGGCTAAGGCGGTCAGGTAGGATCACTAAGGGAGAATAAGGTTAGGGAGTATGGCACTAAGGGAAGGGAACTAGCTAGGGGAAAGGAAGTGGCTGGCCGACTACAGGGGTGACAGTCGGTTGGAGTGGCCGACTAAAGGGGTTTGGTGGTGGCGGGCTGCTAGGGTGGCTATGGGTGGAGTATGGGAAGGAAGCTAGCTAGGTAAGGTGGTGGTGGTGGCAGGTGGAAGGGCTGGTGTTAGGGTGCTATGGGAGTGGATTAGGTGGCTGAGAGTGGAGAGGGAGTGAAGAAGTAGTGAGGTAGGATGGAGGGGACTTACCGGGTAAAGAGATGGTGGCGGGTGGAAGGGAATCAGCCGGATGATGGTGGTGGTGGTGGTGGCATTCGGCTGGAAGGTAGTGGTGTAGGTGGTGGCGGGATGTGGAGCAGGTGGAGTTCGGCTGAGCTAGGGAAGTGGAGGACCCGGCTGGGATTGGGTGGGGTTCTCGATGGGAAAACCGCGCCAAAGGGGTGGGTTTATATAGGGCTGGGCTAGGTCGGTTAGGGCTGGTTTTGGGGTAGTGGTTAGGTGGTTTAGGTAGGGTGGTGTGGTGATAAGGTGGGCTGGTATTAGGGTAGGGCCAGATATTTTGTTTTAATGGTTTTGGGGATATGGTGTGCTAGGTTTAGGTGGGGTGGTTTAGTGGTTTAGGGTTTAGCTAGGTGGGTTGGTTTTGGGGTGATGTTTAGTGAGGTGGGTTAGGTGATTAGGCTAGGTTTAGGTTAGGATTAGGGGATTTAACCTAGGTTTAGGGAAGGATTAGGGAAGTGGGTTAGGTGATTAGGTTGGGATTAGTCCGGGATTAGGGAAGTGGGTTAGGTGATTAGGCTAGGTTTAGGCCGGGATTAGGGTAGAAGGCTAGGATTAGGTGTTTTTGGTTAGGTTTAGGTGAAGGAGCTCCCTTTGCATGACCCATGGACCTTAACCACATCATGTTGGTGCAGCCCTAGGTTAGGTTTTGGCTAATTACAAGCTTAAACCCACTTAACTAGGCTAACCCACATGATTAACCCCAAACTTGACACACAAGTCAAGCTTAATTACAAGACACTTGATCTTATCCTCCCCCACTCTCTCTCATGCCCATGATCCCACGTGAAATTCAAGTGGGCCCCACCTCCATTTATGAGAAGGTGATGTGGGCCATGGATATGGATATTGGATTGGATCTCTGGATCCGAATCCAAATCCAAGTCCATACATGGGTTTGGATTGGGATCTGGATATATATGGTCCAGATTCGATCCAAACTGAACTCTGACTCCTTCGAGCTGTGTTCGAAACGAACGATTTGTGCGGGGTCTGATAGCATCAGTACTCCGTCTGCGTTGGGTCTTCGCCAACATGATCGTCCGCCTCCGTTTCTGCCTTCCGGAGATGACTTTAAATGATGTTTTGATAATAACAGGGTCTTGGACGTTCGAGATCCTGGGGGTGTGGATTTGATATGAGAGTTGCTGTGCTGGGATCGACATGTGCTCCGGTTCCGGGCTCTCTTTGACCTTGCTGGTCCTGTCTGGATTAGGCCAAGCTGCTTTGGGGTTTCAAAACGTGTTTTGAAAGGTTTTCAAAAGCCATATTATATATTTTTGAAATATAAAGTTTAAAACATATATACAGGGTTGTCTGGAAGGCTCCTGGGTTTCTAGACTCAAAATAGCCCTTTGGGGCTGCTTTTACAAAACCAGATGGTTTGAGAAATTCGTGGGATTTCAGGGTGTTTACAGTTTCCTTTTCAAATTTTTTTATCTTAGCTTTCTTATCTTATAAGTCAAAAGACGATACTGTTGATTATCGTAATATATGATTCTTATTCTTAATATCTGATCAGTTGTACTGTCCAACTATGATCATTGTGCATAATGAAAGGCAAATTTAAGGAAATTAATATTGTAATATATGATTCTTCAGCTAAAACCTAAAATTATGTGATGGTTATATCCCAAAAGTCTTAAACAGGGCTCTTTGTTTCGTAAAAAGCAAAAGATAAAATCAGGCAGGTAATTGAGGATGCTCCTAGTTTGCACACATTGAACTGAAAGTATATCTTTTACTGAAAAGCAAAACCTAAAATTCTGTGTAGTGGATCAGCAGAAAGTTGTAATTTCAATGGTACAAGAGAGCAAAACAAACTGAAACAAAAAGTAATTGTAGTATGAAAAAAATGAGTTATCAAGAGATAATAAGAACGCTATTTCTGCCTACCCAGCATATATGAAGGTCGCTGCAATAACTTGAATGCCAAATCTGAAAATCCTTGGCACTGACTTTCTTTGCTTGAGCTACAATATCGTAAGATTGAGATCCCACCTTTACTCAGTAACCACTAGCTGAAGAAGCATCCCACCAGAAGAATGGCTGATATGTTCTCTTAAAACTTTTGGGTGGACAGACCAGCATCCAATGTAATTTCTTTTCCAATATGAGCCAAAAAAATATGTATCTGCAAAATGCTCACCCACTTGCTTTGCACATCTTTGTGTATGTGTGTGTGTGTGAAAGTCAACTCACTTTGAAAAGCCAAGTGCAGTTGGTTGTTTGTGTCCATGCAGGTGCAGATGAATGTTTGCACGTGCGTCTTTATATTTCAATTTGCTTCTTTTGATTATTTCTATCTTCTGCTGTAGCAAGGTGCATACTTATGAATTATTTTGCAGTCGGGGAAAGGGACTTGCAGCAGAATCTGTGTTACTGATGATGGCTTTTGCCTTTCAAAACCTTGGGATACAATTATTTCGTGCTAAAATTAAGGAATCCAATACTGCATCACTGAATCTATTTAAAAAGCTGGTCTCTCTCTCTCTCTCTCTCTCTCTCTCTCTCTCTCTCTCTCTCTCTCTCTCTCTCTCCTGGACATTAAATAAGATGCACATATGCAGCTAAGTCATTCCTGCTCGCAATTTACACCATTTACTGACACCTCCAATGTGTATTCATTAGACTCGTCATAATGTTACCGAACTTCTGATCATGGCAATTTTCTCCATTTGTCATTCAGGGCTTCCAATCTGCTGGACATAACCGCATCTTTAATGAGGTAATATGTTGATTAACAATCTCAGTCTTGGTTTTGGACTTAATGCAGAAAAAATGGCCAGCCATGGGACACTTCCAATTAACTCTTATTTTCCTTCTTCCATAACTTGCCAGATAATCTTAGAATTTCACATTAAGAAGAATGCTTGTGAGAGACCGGACATGTTACTCGGCAGCTTGAAAGTATGTTGCAGCGATAACTCACCATGCTGATGGCAATTCAAGTCACCATCTCATCATGAAGGGGATCATTATCACGAGATTCCTTATCTATTATAAGTTTCTTGTATGACGATGATGCTTATCGTGTCCACTTGGAAATCACAAAATGTCTGGACGCCATATGAAAGCTATTTTGGCTGAAGGAAAGGGAAAAGAGAAGCGTTTGTCCATTAATATGAAAAGTCCAACTCACAGATGAGGTTTCTCAACGAGTTTGACAAGTAGGTTGATGTTGGTAATTCGTTTTATGGAACGGAATGTTGCGCTATTGCACTGCCTGTCTTTCTTGAACGAGTACAGCACTACTGACGTGGGTTGCTGATCAAGGGCGACCACCATGTCAGTTACAGAGAATATGGCACGTCTTGGTTTATAACCATTGAAGTTTGACCGTTGTAATTGTGATTACAGCTGCAAATTAACTGTTTTATTTTTACAAAAAGAGCTCTTATGGGAGAGATTTGAGTATACTAGTTTCACATTTCAAAGGCAGTAATCAGCTAAACTATGATTCTTAAAGAGTGAAAGTTGGTCTGTCATGCCTGTGATCAGCAATCACGAAAGAGTGGGTGCAAAGAGACACCCTGGATGAGTGCTACCATAAGCTGAACTTGCTCACGTTGGTTCATTCTTTGATTTGGTGTCATAGTCATCAGTCACAAACTCAGAAATCACGGGGCAAAGCAAGTGTGCACTAAGCTTGATGTGTTCTGTTAGCGTATGCCAGCGTTCTAACTCCATTTAAAGAAATCTTGAGCTTCTAAAATAACTGGCATATACAATGGCTGTTAGTGTGACTTTAAAAGTAGCTCACGCCGCATATCCTTTTTATTTCAATTATTATTCACGGTTAGTCTTCCTACTTTTCTGAGATAAGATGCTTGCTGTTTCACTCGTAGATGATGAGTCGCATTCCTGATGGAGTATGCAGTTCAAGTATTCGCCATGAAATTTCCTGTTGAACATTACCTCTGACACGATCCACTTGCTTGTTTTATGGCTTAATTTAAAACGGTCCAGTAAATTGAACGTGTGTTTATGGAGAGATTAAGATATTACTGTTGCCTACGAGGCCAAACCAAAAGAACATTGAACTTGAAGGTCTTGAGTTTGACACTCGAGGCGTTGGAGCCTGCATAACCCCATCTTGCCAATTAAAGAAAAACGATACCTAAATGAACTGAGGATACTATTCAGAATGAGATCTGCGACACTTTCTTTTGCAATTTTCATGTGTTTTATGTGCTCCATGTCTTCACAAATGCATCGACAGCTCAAATATTTGGTTCTTGTGCCCATGAACAGAAAAAATCAGCAGTGTTGAGGAAGAGACTGCAACTGTTATCTTCATGTTCTCTTCACCAGGGCTTGTGAATCAATTTAGCTGTTCATGGTTTGGCTGGGTTTGGTTTGTGATGAGCTCGGTCATGTTCATTCAGAGAAAATGAAGGCAAGCTTGCTCGCTAAGCTATACGAGTTAAACATAATTAATCTATGTCAGACCGCCTCAGCTTGTATTAGTTGTATAGTTAAGCATATCCACCTTTTATGCACATGCAAGCCAGGAACCCATGCAAATCAAATAAAATCAGTGGAAATCATGCCCCCAAAAGAACAAATCTTTCAGTTTGTATAAGAGAACTCTCTGAAAATTAAATTGTAGACCTAATTTCACATTCAAGAAATTAAATTTTCTGCACAAAGTGCAATAGCTCATCTGGCTAGGGGATTGAGTTATAAGTTGAAGGTCATGAGTTTGATTCCCAGGGTATGCATCTGCTCTGGCCTCCCCATTGTACAAAAAAGAAAAGAAATTGAAACTTCTAGTTATCTGCGAAAGTTACATACATTCTTAACTTTAACAAGTAGCTTGCCTTTAGCTCATCTCATCTATTCTGCTCTTGTTCGATCGTGATCGACTTGGCTTAATCAAGCTAACAACTCAAACATGAACAAGACCATGGTTCGACGAACCAGGATTGAACGTCCCCTCTTCCTTCAGCTCCTTCACCAGCCCTACTGCTGTTGCACACTCATACCGATCAATTAATAGTAAATGGACTATATAGAAAAAACGCTTCATAATTTGTGACAACCATGGCCAGCTACACAGCATCTTTCTCTTCTTCGGGAAAAGAAAACAATTAGGATTTCTGTGAAAATTGACATTTTACTGAAGAAGGGCTGCAGTGAGGCAATATAGTATTCTTGTTGGTACATCCAATTATCTTTGGGCCTTTTGAGGAAAATATTAATGCATACAGATATATCATACATGTGAGATACAATACTCTGTATCACTTAATAATATAAAGATCTACTAAATAGAAAAAATAGAAAATTCAATGACACCATATCATATCCTGCAAAAATATCATAAGATACAGATCGATAAATGAGTAAAAATGATACAAGTTACTTAAACGTAAGTATGTAGATACATATATGTATATATGCTATAGTTTACTTTTCCCAATGGAGATGTTCTCGCATAATATTATATAGTATCATGGATTCGACATGATGTTTATAAATTATAACATCGCCAGGGCCAGGGGCATCCTTCTGTGAGTAAAGCAAAAGCTTTCTGTACCGGCTACTAACGTGTGATGAAGCCTGGTTTAGAGGCATCGTTGAATTTCTAAGATGTTTATCAACACACAGTGTCATATTATTCTCCTTGCTCATGGTGCAAGATTCTTTCCTCCTGTTTTCTGAAGAGAAAGTCTCTCTCTCTCTCTCTCATACTAATGTTACTGTGGTGGTAAATTCAAGAATTTATTGGGATAGATGACACCATTTAGAGAGATCGATCAGTCTCCATACTTGGAACCCGCAAGAGATTAAATTTCACAAAGCTCTTTTCTTGCCGGTTTAATGGAACAAATTTGATGTAGTTCACTGCAAGAATAGTGCAAGCACATAAGCATTTGTTGACAACTTTTAGGCATATTTGCCGCCTCCGGAGCAGATGCAAGGGACTCCGGTCAAGTTAATAGACAAAACCGGTGTATACAATACGATAAACTTCTTCCATATCTTTTAAACACACAAAGCACTGTATGATAGATTTTCCAAGATAAATATTAAAACGACTCATGTGAAGGAAGGAGGAATTGAACTCATCCTTCATGTTGGATAATGTCACCTGCACAGTTCGTTTCCTTCTTTTTTTTTTGGTTAAGACAGGAGGCTGGTCGTTCATCCTCCAGTAATTCAACTCTGGCTTGCAACAAGGAACCAACGAAACTGAATCAAACCACTGGAACCAAACCAAATTGATAGTTGAGTTGAGTTCCAAATATTTAAATAGTTTGATTTGGTTCAGTTTTAATAGGAAAAGATCTTGTTGTTTGGTTTACGGTTCCAAGGTTGTAATGGAATCAAACCATTACATAATCCTTATTAAATCTGGATCCTAGATTCTTTGTCCAAACCGGAGAAAAATCTTTCAAGTTTCTTTCCCAAATCCACCTCCCTCCTCACTACCTGTTTGTGTTCACACACATATGTGTGTGTGTGTGTGTGTATATATATGTGTGTGTGTGTGTGTGTGTAAGTTATCTGTCATAACATGATTTGGATATGGTGTTGCTTAATATTGCCTATTTGTTATACACAACACAACCGCCACATATTAGCATAACATAAAATGTATTAAGCCGTGGTTCATGACCGAACAAAACCATAACCGAAGATCTGGTTTGATTCCATTCCTATGGATAAATGGTTTGGTTTGGTTCTGCAAATGTCGAGAACCGATTATATTGGTTTTGTTCAATTATGTGGCAAGACCAAACCGCCGTCTAGCCACCGATCTAGGTGCTGCATAGATCGGTTTTCCTCATCAAGAAATATAACTGCACAAAATGCCACATACATGACATTAAATGATGTCCTAACAGAAGTCCAGACATTTGGAATAACCAAAGAGTCATGGATCTTGGAATTCCATCACCATTCACGGAGTTACTTATATTGAAAAATACCTCCCAATATTTACCATGGTTTATTCAACAATCAAAACCCTTCGGAAACAACAAATAGAAAAATATAGCATTCAGAAACAAACATATCCCACAGTAGACGGATATAAATCCATAGCCTCTCACATACACTTCCCTGCTGAAGAGGGCAGTCAGATTCCTCACTCACCTCCGTCCTCCATCCTGACTTCTCAGCAACCATGCCCTCCTCTCCGTTATGTAGCTCTGATCAATGGCGGATCTACATGGAGTGAGGGGGTGGCTGCCCCTCTTGAAATTTGAAATTTTAAAATTTCATACTTTACTGTGAATATATTATGGAGTGAATATATATGGTTGAGATTCATGCCTCAACCCCCCTAACACGATGAAATATATATATCACCCCTCCAACACTATTTTCTAGATCCGCCACTGGCTCTGATCATCGTCTTCTCTAGTCGCCAAAGGTGCTTACATGTGTATGCGTGTGATCGCGATCCCATCCATGAGCCAAATATCTCGTTACGGAGCCAAGGGCGACAGACCGGTGACACTCAAGAGGAGGTTCTCGCAAAACCATACTTCTCAATGGGTTTAATGGGGTCAATGTGCACGTTTACACAAGCACACAAACATAGATGTCAAGTGTTTAAAGCATTCAGGTCACCATTTCGGTTTTCCAAAAGGTTATCTGATGCAGACGGAGATTCTGTACTTGGGAGTCTTCGATCTCCCAAAATCCACCAGGTCAAGGTTTCAGGAATCCACCAAAAGCCAATGCCAATCCACGAAAATAAGAACACTTTTCAGTTCTATTATATAATGAGATGATCTTCATATAGAATTGACGCACTTTATATAGGCAATAGGAAAAGATAAATATGTAATTTAAAAATGAATGCTTAGGCATGAACCAACCGATTTTGAATTGTTATCAGCCATGTTAAAATGAATGCTTCTCATCCAATTTAAGTATTTCTGAGAAACATTTATGTTTCCCTTTCCAATTTGAGAAATGAAACATATGTTCCCATTTAGCTCAAATAGATTCAGTCATAACACAAAATAAGCTCGCTACGAACCAAATCAAGGCAAATCGAGCCAATGGACGAGCCATAATCGAGTCAAGGCTATCTAAAGATGGATCAAGCATTCAAAGAGGACTAAAATGTGGGTGAACCACCAGGCCGGACAAGAAATAAACAAAAGCAGGAAAACACACAAAAGAGTGACCTGGACAGACACGCTTACCCCGCCCCACCATCATATCATCTTCCGCCAGAAGTCGTGAAAACCATAAAAACAAAGGTGGGATACCTCCAAAAGCAAAGCCCTTCGTCTTACTCTACCCGTCTGATAACCAATAGCAGGAAAAGAGAGGAAAAAGAGAAAGGAACCCATCAACTATACGAAGTCATCGTCACATGCAAGCTGTACACCATCACAGAGACAGAGAGAGAGACCTCTCTGGCTATTTACATCAAAAGAAACGAGTCAGTGAAGATCATTAAACATAACTCTCACATCCTTTCTCATGGAGTTGGTGAGCCATCGTCCAACGTATCTTCGTCTTGGGCTTGGTTCCCCCCTTGCCTCGGTTCACGCAGATACCGAAGAAGAGCCGTTGCCTGCCATTCAAATACCCACGTTTCCCTGTCATTATTTGCTTTTGCGGTTACGCTTAACACCGAATTGATCAAATACGAGAAATGTTAAAACTGAAATCCTAAGCATAGAACGATCTCTTTCAATGAAAGAAGCAACATTTGTTTCCTAGCAAGATAACAAGAGATAAAGAGAAAGCCATGAGGAAACGCAGAAACCACCAGCGAATATATTCTAATCGTCAGTCTCGATAAACGATAGAAAACCCTGAAAACAATAAAATTATATTGAAAACAAATCCCAATAGGAAAAAAGAAGAAATGAAAGGGATAGTGAAGAACTCGAAGGCAGAAATTTACGAGGATGATTTTATGAACAAACAAAGAAAGAGTTTTTCATAAAAAAAGGGGAAACGATTGTTTTCGGAAAAGGAGTTGAATTAATCACCTTGTTCTTGGCCCTTGCCGTTCCCGTCTGCGAGAGAGCCACCAACGGTGGAATTCCGCCTTCCCTCACGAGGAGCGTCCGATTGAAGATGCTATCCACGCACAGACCCAACAGCGTCGCCACTGCGAACTCTTTCGCTTTCTGCGTCCCGTCCTCGATGACCTCAACCAGAACTGGAATCCCGCCGTCCTCTACGATCGCCGTCTTTCCCTCGGGGAGGGTACCCAAACTGCTCAGCACAACTACGGCTTTCTCGACGACGCCGGAATCGCGGTTGCTGATGAGCTCCAGGAGAGGCCTCACGGCGCCGGCGGTGATCGCGCGCTCTTTGTTCCCGCGGAGCGACGAGAGCTTATAGAGCGCCGTGAGTGCGTCCTTCTTCCCCCTTGCGGACCCTCCGATGAGTAGCGCCACTAGTGCCGGGACCGCTCCGGCGGCTCCGATGGAAGACTTATTTTCTTCCACCATTGCGAGGCTAGAGAGGGCGCACGCAGAGTTCTCCTTCGCCGTCGCCGTCCCCGTCTTGAGTGCGTACACTAACGGCTTGATACCGCCGGCAGCTGCAATCTTCGCGCGATTGGCATCGTAGAGCGAGAGGTTGAGCAGCGCGGTAGCGGCAAACTCCTGCGTCACCGGGTCCCTGCACCGGAGAAGCCCGATCAACGGCGGGATTGCGCCCGCCCGGCCGATGAGCTCCCGATTCTCCTCACGGTTCTTTGCTAGGAAGCGGATCTTGCCGGCAGCACTCCGCCGGACGGAGACAGACGTGGATCCGAGTGCCGAAATGAACACTCCGATAGTCGGCTCCAACTCCTCGGCATCCATGCTCTCCAAGAACCCCAGGATCTCATCCGCCTCTTCCTCCGTCGGTGGTCCAATCTCATCGGGGGACACGTCGGCATTCGTCTCCCTGTCATCATAGTCGCCGGCGGGAGCAGGAATGGACGCGAGGCGCTGGAGCTCGCCGGAAATGTCGCTGCTGCAGGCGGAGAGGTCGCTGAAGGCTTGTGAGAGGTCGATAGAGTCGTGTCCGTCGCGAAAAGAGGAAGGGAAGGAAGCGACGAGGCGGACGAGGTCGATGTCGCCGGAGTCAGCGCCGAAGGAAGAGCAGCGCGACGGCTGGACGACGACGTCGCCGTCGAGGAAGAACTTGGACCTCAGCGTCCGCATCGACCGAGCGCCGGTTGCCTGAGACTTGGCCAGATCGACGGCCGAGCACGCCGGATCCTGTGACAGCGAAACCATCCCACAGTAATTCCCTTCGCTATCTCTCGCAAACCACACAGAATACTCTCCTGGATCACAGAGAGAGAGAGAGAAAGAGAAGGAGCGTGCGCGTGTTTGTGTGTCGGGAAATCGTACAATGAGTTGTCAGGCTATTACCTCTTTTCTCTCACTTCCGAAAAAAAAAAGGCGAAAGGACTTGCAACTAGTCGTGCTAACCTGGACGATGAGTCGAGTTCGATCCCATTTCTGTTCGAGTTTCGGAAGAGCTTGACATGAGTTAGTTGAGCTCGAGCTTCTAGCTACTTCATTCGAGTTGTTAATGAGTAGCACACACATATCGGATCATGTCTACTACTCATGTTATTTATTCAGGTTCAATCATTACTTTTGGAGCTAAATCATTTAAAAATTAATAAAATAATAATAGAAAATGAGTAATCTCTCACACATATATGAAATGGTTAATAATTATATCACCTCTAGTTACAAAAACTTTGATGATAATATTATATATATTGATGGAGATGTTATATATAGAATCAAAATATATTATCGAAAATGAAGAGGTGTCTTAAGTGTTTTGTCTGACGAAAAGATATCATTAAAGTTAAAGAATACTATCAAGTACCAATAACACTAACTATGTTACATGGTTTCCAAATGTTGGAGAACCAATTACCAACATATGAAAAAGATGTGATAAACATGAAAATGTTGAGGTAGATGTGTCACCACACAAGAAAAGATTGCATTCTCAATGAGGTTATCATAAAAAATGTTGGACTAGCACCATATAAGATAAGATGAGAGAGACACATGTAAGATAATGGAGTAACACCAGATAAAGTTCTAGTAAGAAGGTAATGGAATTAGGTGTTTTACATTTTAAAATAGAAAGAAGAACACCATTATAATGCTAAAAAGAAATTATTAAACATGATATGGTTTTTCTATAAATAACTATTTATATGACACAAGATCATAAAGTACCATGTCAAAGAAAGAATCCTTTTATGTGATCCTAGTGTGAGAAAAAGCTTAGTTGTTGTAATTGAATCCGACCAAGCTTGCTTTATACTTAGAGAACACATTAGGTGACACTTTGAATATGATCTAATTGTGAATCACTAAGTGTTGGCCATAAACCTACACATGCCAAGATGTATGGCTGAGATTTGATCATGAGCCCCAATTTGTTATATACATCTAATCTAATTGCTTCATGTATAGAAATTACATTTTCAACATGTTCATGATTTTTAATGAATTTTAAAAATGTTAACCGAAATAAAGTAGTATATTATAACAATACAAACAGATAGTGAATCGTGGAAATTTCAAGTCTTTATTTGAGCACGTAGTTGACTTTTAAGTATTAAATTTCTTTAATATTTTCAATAAACTCAATTAGGTTGTTGTTGCTTACTTACATGTAGTACTTCAGTAACAAAGAATAAATAATAAAAAAATTTGATATTTACTTCTATCTTACATAACTGCACTTCAAAGCTAATGCTACCCTCATTTTGATATACATTGTTGAATTATTTTGTAACTAATGATAATAACAGTGTGCATATCGGTCGAATTTATCATGACAGGTTCGGTCTATGTAGGAAGAAGGTAGAGATGGCTGGTTTGGAACCGACCCAGTTTGAACCAAACCTAAAAGAATTGAGAACCAGGCAAAACCATCACTGAACCTGGATTTATAACAGAACTAGAGACCCACTTGGTTCAATCACATTTTCTTCTTTCATGAAACCGGAATCTAAACCCAATATTCAAACCACCAGTTCTAATTTTATTTCTCTTTTTCTTACAAATTTGAGCTTTTCTTGGTTTTTGATTCAAATCAAAACCCTAATCCCAACCAATGGTTACAAATCTTTACCGGAACCAGGCGGAGTCTGATCTTGCTAAAAGTTCGCCGCAACGACCGAACTTTGAGCCATCTTTATCAAAAACCGGCCATGTCTACATGAAGGCACCCGGGACTTGGTAGTGGTTAGCTGGCTAGATTGTAAGCCATCTATAACATAAATCAATGTCATTAATCCTTACTAACGCGCTTAAGAGTTAGAAACATCCTAATCACACTTAGGGCATTAGCTCACTTGACAGGGCTCTCGACTTACATGTTATAGATCACAAGTTCGACTCCTTGGGTGTGCTCACTCGGCTTCGGCCTCCCCTTGCAACCAAAATAAATCTTAATCTTTGGAATTAATTGTGGATGAAGTAAATATGGTTTTGAAGACAAAGACCAATTAGTGCCTTGAAAGCAACCATGCAAGATGTAGACCATGGTTCTAAAAAGCGATTTATTTAATATTAAAATTGATTGATCGCAATAACTTGTATTATTGTAAAATTAATTATATCACAAATACCAGACGATGTGTGTTATTTTGTAGATACCAACATTACGAAAGATTAATTTGCATCTAGCTACTTTTCTCCATATGGTCCAGCTGACAAAAGTTTTAATCGGCCAAAGTTTGCCAACAGAGTTGGTGACATTTTGAATGCTTTGGAGATTTCATTTTTTTAAAACCATTGAAAATAAAGCTTTTTTTTTGCAGGAAATCAGAAAGTACATAAATTTGGTTTTCAATAACTTTTATTACAATTTAAAAAAGCACAAAAATGCCTTTTATAACTGAACTTTTATGCATAAAAGCAAGTGTTGTAAGTAGATTATCACAATACATGTTATTCAACGTATTTCTAAGGATCATAGCATGGTGCATCCAACAATTTAGTGCTTTGAAAAGAAAAAAGTATGTCTGTAAGTAGCAATGCTTTTAAAACATGTTGAAGAGTCGCACCCGTCTTCGCTTCCTCATGAGCAGCAAACCCGTCTTTCTCAATGGAATCGAGAGATCGAACTCAATGGGTGCATGCTATACATGACATGGGCTTAAATCGTACTATAACCTTCGGGTTTTCGAGTTGTTTCTAACATGAAGATTTTCTTTGTACAACTAGAAGGCTAAAGCGAGATGCATGCCCTGAGTATCGAACTTATGACCGTTAACTTGTGAGTTGACCTCCCAGCCCGGTAAAGCTTTGCTACCCTGCAATCTGAAGATGATTAATCTACCTTTTTGCTTAGATTCAACATTGTGAAGCTCAGATGTATTATTTTGTGTGCTAAGGGAGCTGTTATCTGGTATAATACCGGTCAAAGTAAGCATGCAACAGAAGTTTGGCAGTTCAGGTGGTCATCACGCACACACATATTATATTATTATATATAGAGAGAGATTGAATAGTGTCACATTTATTCGTTCACTCATTAATAAAAGTAATTTTTTGTATTTTTATAAAACTTTTTTAAAAAATTGAAATTATATTTATACCATCCAAAAATAATAAGTGAACATGAATAAAGAGGTGTCAGTGTAGTAGGATTCAGTTTTGCTATATATATATATATACATATTTATGTATGTATATATATGTATGTATGTATTTATGTATATGTAGAGAGAGATGGTCACGATATGAGTCTTAAATGATATTAGGGTATGCTTGAATCTTAATTGATAAGAAATGGGTTTCAAATTTTCATACTTCAAGCCCAAGGGTGGCCCCAAGCTTTGGATTGAAGTTTTTAAATTTGAGACCTAAAATCATAAGAATAAAGTTATAGAGCATACAAAATTGAGTATTATACATAAAATATTGAGGCATACTAAATTGGTATTCTATGAGTTTAAATTTGGAGAGGGTGTGAGATTATGGGGATGTTTAATTATGAGGCCAAGCTTGCAAACTGCAAGCTCTGTTCCAATGACCCACCCTTATAGGTGGGTTGCTTGTGAGCCTCATAATCAAGTGAAACACATGATCGTATGATCTTACTTTTTAGTGCTTCAGCCATTATAACATTATTATATGTATCAGGTGAAGCCTTTATGCTTGACTATATAGTGGATATTGGATCTGATAGACTAGGACCAAATTGAAAAAATCAGATATCATATTAGATATCCATGGTGCATACACAAATCGAGTTGGTATTTGGATATCTTAATTCCACTAGTAGTATTTGGATTTAGATGTCAAATACAACGGATTCATCCATATCACTGCACGAACTCACATGAAGCTTATTTTGTTAAGTTCTAAAGTTGTAGACACTAAATGCTTTTATGCATGCATTTACATTTAGTTCTAAAAAAGAACAAGAAAATGTCAGTCAAACCCAATATTCTTCACACAAATAACAAAAGGACCGTTTGGGTGAATCCAATCTTACTAATGGACGGTATTTATAATAACATCAGGTAGTAAGTGATGGTAGTAATAACCATCGTACTGAAATGGTGAAATGGTGGACTAAGACTAGATGTGGCCGGGGCTCTGGCGGTTTCAATCGGAACCAAACCGGGTCAGGAACCAACTGAATATGGAACCAATGAAACTGGAATCGAAACCGGAGATCACTTGGTTTGGTTCCGATTTTACCTTTTATAAAACCACAATAAAAACCGACAGTTCTAAACCATCACTTCTTCTTTTTTAGATTTTTCCCATAATTTTTTATTTTAAAATAAAATTATTGTTTCCGAAACGAGCCCTTGATTGGTTCAGTTATGGTTCTAGGCTCTGGGCTAACCGGAACTGGGCATGTCAACTAAGACTTATCCAGTTTCACCAAAACCTGGAACCAAAACAGAACTGGCTCCCTTCTTGGTTGGGTTCCGGTTTCAGTTTCACCTGTTTTGGGTTCGGTACTGGTTTCAGTTTCAGACCAGGTATGTTTTCTATTGGGTTTCAGTTTCACTTTGAAAACTAAAGTGGAACTTTAAAACCGAAACTAGAAAACACTTAGAAGTAGTGGTTTTGGTTCGGTTCATTAATAGGTGGAACTAGAACCGAACAATGGAGGTCCTCAGCTCCGATTCTAGCTGGTTCCACGGGCAGTTAGGGTCTTGCTCAACCCGCTAAATCGGGTCAGGACCAAACAGATCTGAGTGGAGGTGGCGGTGGCGGTAGTAGATGACAATGATAAGAATGGGAGCGAGGGTAGTGGTGACGATGGTGAACTGGTGGTGTCGGATGAGTTATATTTAAAAATATTGCATTAATTCAAATTCAAAAAAATAATTTTAATGCACCACTTATTAATATATGAAATCTCAATTTCCTATTATATATATAACAGAAGGTCGAAGCCTAATACACCCAGAAGCATGCACCCTTAGATTTCGAACTCGTCACCTGCACCCTTATATATATATATATATACATTAGGTCTCAAGGAGGATCCGATTACACTTCCAGTAAATGCATTAAAATCAAGATTAAGAATTGAACGCTAAAAGAATAAAAAAAGAACAGGTCTTTAAGTTTATCTCACTCATACAACCGTCAGGTTTATGAACTAATGAGGGGCATGACAAGGTAATGTGTTCCAAATTGCATTGGTGTATATTATAATATATATATGAAGGAGAGAGAAAAAACTTAGTAGATACTACGAAATGCCAATGTTAAAGATGAATAGTTGATATTCATATTTGAAAAGTTTAAAAAGTGAACATATTACACAAGTACACTTACGTAAGTACATTCTTATTTTTTTGCTTTTGAATTCAAATCTTAATTATTCGTCCTTATGATTAAAATATTGTAATTTCTTACCTAACACTTTAAGTGTAGTAGCGCACACACACACACACACACACACACACACATATATATATATATATACATTTATAGTGATCATATCCTGCACACTCATGCCTGTGTATTGTATGTTAGGCTGCGGCCTCCTTTTGTAACAAAAAAAAAAGTTAAACTAGGTTTACAAGACTGCGATCACATTGATTTTCTTGCACCCGATTAGACATACACACTAACAATAATAATACATCTCATCGGGCTTTAAAGAAGCTGATGAACCTCTCTCTTCCTTGGTGCCAACGTTTTTCACTCAAATCCGTCTTATACAACCATATACGCAATGGGTTTTGCATTTGATGCATGCACAATGAAACTTAGAACTAAGAACACTAAAAATTAAAGCTCCAGTTCCCTTAGAACCACAAATCAAACACATAAGGGTATGCCTAACACCAGCTCTCACATCAAGAGCTGATAGCATGGAGGCATCCGTTTCTGCGGGACCATGGAATGCGGCCATTGGTCAAGCATAAGGAATCTCTTTAGGATTGAAATTAATGAGTGGATTTCGGGTTTAATTCGAACCTGGATCCGTTGATCTCATCTCTCATGCCTGACAAGCCAATCTAATTTGGAGGTGCTTCGAATGGGTCCCATGGGCTTCTGCAATGGTAATGCTCGTTCATGGGAGCAAATGGTTCGATATCAATGGGTCGGACCCTAACAGAGCTAAATTCTACGTGATTGGATCATGCATAATGGAGTTCGGGTCAGGATAAACAAATTCACAGCATCATTTGATCTTCAGACAAATAGAACCTAAATGTACACAATTTAGACGTGGCGGGTTTCGGGTAGTTCAAAACCACCTGCTCTTGGTTTGATCTAATACAGTTTTTCTTCTTTTCCTTTTGGTACAATGAGTTGGCCAAAGCCGATGCACACCCTGGGTATCGAACTGATGACATTTGACTTGTGAACGGACCCCATAGCTGGGTGAGCTGTTGGTCTTTGTGCCTGAAAAACCGGTCAGAGGAACCCCTTGGTCCATGGTTTACAAAAAGATTTTCTTGTGAATACAGGTAAAGGAGGGTATTTAGTTGGAGATAACCTTGTTCTTTTTAGCACACAGAGCAATAGCGAGCCGACTAATAAGTTGAAGGTCATCCGTTCGAACTTAGGGCCTTGCAATTGGCTTTGTCCTTCCCAATAACAACAACTAAGCCTTCTCTCATAGTAGATGTGGTCAACTACATGATTTTTTTAAATTTTCGTGGACCTTAATCCTATGCCATACTAACAATATTGACTTAACATAAGGTAGATCATTCTTTATTGTTTTCTTTCAACAGTTTGTGGTATTCCTTCGTTTATAGTTTCTCATACTTTTTTATCAAAACTTCTATTGGTTATATTTTCATATCATCTTAAACAATTTTCTCTCATTTTATCATCTAATAATGACACTCCCAATTTGTTTCTCATAACCTTATTATGTTTAGAGTCTTGTGTTATGTAACCACACGTTCATCTCAACATCTTCATTTCTTACATAACATCTTTTATACATGTTGACTCAAACACTCATAACCATATAATATAGTGGGTCTACTTAATTCTTTACAATATTTACCTTTCAACTTTAATATCTTCTTACCATATAAAATACCTCATGCATTAATTGCTTCACCCTTCCCACCATTGTACAAAACCGAAAACCTTGTTCATTTACCACCATTTTAAGTTACGATATGAAAGTGAAGCAATAGCCATCTCAGCAGTTATAAAGATTTCTGATTCCTCTATAAGAATCGCGATCCACCTTGTATTTTTAAAAGCAATGGCCATCCCAGCAGGAAGGCACTCGAGAAAAAGAATTTTGGCATTAGACTCCTGCATATAATAACTTCTTGAGAGAGAGAGAGAGATGCTTTTGTGAATGCAACGAAGGATGGTGAAGACACCCGTCTCAAACATGTAAGCAAGAGAAGATTCTCATGATGATATGAGAGTTCAAATTCAAAATGGTCGACTTTAAAGGTTTGAGAAATGAAGAGAGGTGTATCTTTAGTGGGTGCAACCAAGAATGGCGATCACACCTGTCTCAGAGAAATGCGAATTCTGGTCACCTGATATGAGCTTTCAAAATGGTTTACTTCAAAGGTTTGAGATTTCTCCAAAGAAGTAAAATGATGCACGAGGTTCTCCACGAGCCCTCCAGGCGACGAGTTGGAAAGAGTTCGGATAAATACTGACCCAGTTCGATCTAATTCTAGTACAGCCACCAGGCTTTTCTTTCTCACTTCCCGAGTATATATAGAGAGAGAAGGTGGGAGGAAAGCTTGGCATATGCCTAGCATATGCAAACAAATTTCAACAATCTATATTAAAAGATTAATAATTAAGAACTTAATTTAAAAGAAAAAGTATACATGCACTTTTTCAAAGTGTACTTATCAAAAAACAATTTTTTATTTTTAAATTCAAAACTACATCCTTCTTCTTTACAATGAAATGGTTGAGATTTGTTTAAATTTATTAGTATGTAATATTAACACCATATATCATTATATATAAATAATGGCCAAACGTCCTCAAAGGGCCAGTCAACCTCTTGTCGATGCTTTCTTGGCTACTTAAACCAACCTTCTTTTGATCCATAAAACGAGCTTTATATTTAAGCTTTTACTTCTTTTTTATACTCATGGTTGAGCATTTTTTTTTTGTTACAAAGAGAAGGCCGAAGCCTAACAGAAACAGACACAGACACCCAACCTCACATGCATCCTCTGGGAGAACTCTCCACCAGCAGCAATGGTGCTAGAGCGCCCTGTCGTTAAGCTAATGCTCTCGGTACTCGTTCAGCACTTTAGTTCTGGTTCAAAGATAAATGAAAGCACTAGATTTGGTTTGTGTCAACTGAAGTGGTGGACTGATATATTCGTGCTCTAGGAAAAAATTCGAAATACCCATACAAGTGATATAATTCTTCTGAAACATTATCTGGACTTCCTCACCTGAACTTCACTTCGACCCAGAAAAGTTTATAGGTCCAAGGCGGTCCAGTCGACTCCTCAAGTTTGAACACGAACCAAAACTGAACCGCAGCTCTATATCGTTGTTTTATCAACTGCAAGATGATCCATCTGCTCATGTTTAGTGATTCAAGGAAGCATATCGAACTTCATTTGGAGATGCATTGACTTTGTCGTGTCTTGTGTCACAGGACAAGGTTTTTTTTTTTAAAAAAAAATCCATGTCCAGTTGAATGAGGTAGCTGCAATCGGCAGCTCCTATTTGTCTCCCACATGAGTCATCCCCGGAAATTTTCACACCTAAAGTATGGAAAGTAAAAGAACAGGCATAGCCCACAGCTAAATCCATGAGCTATAATACAACTGATAGAGCCTCGAGTAACAACATTGCATTGAATCGAGAAGTTTTGCAGTAGTGAGAAGCACTTGATTCAGCAACTAAGCCAGCCGGAAACCCATGATTGACACGAAAAACACAGCCTCGCACCGGCTCAGATACATAGAGGGCTTTAACGCCGGGGGGCAGCATTAACCGCCCCCAACACAGATAACGATTAAAAGAATAAACACGACACGAGAAATCGTTGCGTGATTCTGCACTAGGTCAAGGAGACGCTAAGCTTAACATCCTTCTTGTTAATCTCCTTCCAAAGTAAGTTTCCCTCTTCCGCAAGGAGTCTCGGTTTCTGTCTTTTCTTTGATAGCAATGAACCAAACCAAAGCACGTATTATTATGGCAAATCGTAGTGTAGGCCATTGGGGTTCGAGGGTCCATGACCAAAACAGCCACAGCTCACTCTTTCGGACTGGTCTCCCTAATGGTAGATGTGCACCTGGACAGTAGACAGGATCAGCCTAACACCAACTCTGCCTGTAAAGTTAAAGGTTTTCGCTTTAATCTTGTATCTGAAAACGCTTCCAAAAGAGAGAGAGTTCAAAAAATTTTAAACATAGCTTTTCTAAACAATTTGCAGCATAAATAGTGTATTTAAATCTGCAAATGTTCTTAGCATTTGCTATATAAGTGTCTAAAAACCTATAATCTTAGATACCAGGTAGTTTATTTCGCATTAACAGCATTGTTTTTGGTACAACCGGGAGCTATTGCTATTTGTGCATTAAGGATTACTCAACAATTGGTGATCAAATTAAAAGCAGCATAACTGCTGGTGATTGAGCAAATGAAGAACTCCCCAATGTGAGATCTATCCATCCCTATAACTCTGGATCACTCCCCTCGATTGGCAGGAGAGGCCAAAGAATGTGGCTTCCGGCATTAATTTATTTCGCCGGAGCTATTGTTATTTGTGCATTAAGGATTACTTAACAATGGGTGATTAAATTAAAAGCAGCATAACTGCTGGTGATTGGGCAAATAAAGAACTCCTCATGCGAGATCTATCCATCCCTATAACTCTGGATCACTCCCCTCGATTGGCCGGAGAGGTCAAAGAATGTGGCTTCCGGCTGTGGGTCTGCAAGAGAAATATAGGCATATGATTCGGCTAGCTTTGCATGGTTTCACTGCCACATATATATGGAACCCCATACTTCACACCATGCAGAGAAGGAATGGCTCAATCCGATACACTTAATTACCATCCGGCGTATTTAAGTGAACATGGGCATCAGTCAAGGCACATACAGCAATTCAATTGCCTGGATAGATTTGCGCTTTGACTGCGGAGAATCTAAGTCATTCATGTATATAATTCCTCAAGAACAACTAAGCTTTTTTCCATACTAAACCTTTTTCTCATACTAGATGTGATAGGATACATGCATTCTTTGTTTCTTTAGAGTTCAATAACATGCTATGCTAACAATTAACTTAAGTTAGATTATTCTTTATTATCTTCTTCCAAAAGTTTTATGATTTTCTTTATATTACATGTATATAACTCAACAAATTTAAATAATTTCTTCTAAAATTTACCTTATCTATATACTCGTACGTTCAAGTTACCATATCCAGTGAAATTGAAATTGGATGTAGAGATTCAGGCGGTGATCACCAAATATGTAAGTCTTAGCCAGAGTCTGGCATGCATGCACATGAAGATGGTTGCAAGATTCCTAAATTAAATGTGCGTCAGAGATCAAATAACGATGCATTCAATTACATACTTTCAAAGTAATTAATTGATGATCTGCAAAAGCAGTCAACTGCTTCATCTGTTACATTAATAGAACCATATGCCTACAACATTTTCATTTTTTTTCTCAAAGACAGAGTCGATCGAGGACCTATGTACTTTTTTTGGGTTAAACCTCTTTTATGGCATAAGATATATCGCTTATTTAGCAGAATGCTTTTCTTCCGGGGGCACAAGCGAGCCAAGCTGCCCATGAGCTAGTCAAGATTGATTCCATGAAAACTCGACACCGACTCAAGTGACTTGACATCCGAGTGAACCAAACTACACCACTCGAGATGCTCATGAACCAAAATCGAACATTGTGTTATTTACGTCAAAAACTTATATATTCCTAAACTATGAATTCGATCCTACAGAGCTTGATACAAGGGCGAGCTTAATATAGATTGTTCATGAGCTTGCTTGCTCAAGTTTGAAACATGACCCCAATAAGCTGAGCTTGAATTGCCTAATATAGCTCATGCCGAGTTTGAGCGTGAATATTAAAGCTCGATCAAGCTAAAGTCTGAGCTGAGCATTTCTAACAAGTTCTAGCTAGTTCGGGAGTTTGAAGAACTAGCTACTAGCTAGTTCGAAAACTAGCGTCGTTATTTGTATTAAATCTTACAATGAAAGGACCAAGTGTTACGTTCTTTCAGCACTGTGTCAACAATTCTTCATTTTTCTTTTGACATGAATAGCAAATTGTTTGATGGCATATCATGATCGCTTAGATTACGTGTCCCTGACTTGCAAACTCCACTGCGAACACATCGTGTTGCCAAGGTAATATAACATGAATGACATTTAATCTTGCTTTCATGGTGTATCGAAGATATGTTAGCGCCAAGATGGCATCAATTACATGCATTAATATTAATTTTAGATGAACATGGCATGAATAAGATGAATTTTCATGTTTAAGTTTTTTTTTCTGCATTTATTGCCTCTGCTTTAGCTAGTTAGGGTCCTCTGAACGCTTAATGGCTCATGCACATGGCTTCTCTCAAGCTCTGCAAATTGACTGTAAGCCCTACGGCAAACTGTTCTCAAGCGGTTTCTAGGTCTAAAGATTTCAATAAATTTATTGCACCCATTACGTACGATCCTAGTTATGGTCCAAAATTGTGGTGATCATAATTAAATTTTATGGTAAATAATGCAAAAATGCTCATGTCTGATACTTTAATTTGGTTCTTAAAAAATTTCAAAATTATACCGGCTACTGTCAACCCTAAACTGAATCTCAAGTAGTGATGATGTGGTGATCATAATTTATTGTATGTTATGCTTAATAATGCAAAAATGCTGGAATCTTTTAAAGAGTCTTAGATTTTAATTTGTTGGATGCAAATGTTTAATATTGAATCCGGACCTTTTGTCAATGAGATCCTGGTTTAGGTTTCACAAAACAGGTACGAGCTATTTGAATCAAACACAACCCATTTCCGTTGACACAAGTAATTATCACTCTAGAAAAAGAACGGATCTGCTTGTAGTTGGCCTCCTCGACCACTACAATTGCCAACATTTTTTACTGTTATTGAAAAAATTATGACTATCCAAAACAGTCGGAAAACGTAATCTTCATGGTTAGAACAGCCGAAATAAGCTCGTTCATGTATAATCTACACAAACCAAATACAAATAGCTCATTAAGCTGAACAAGCTGAGCACGAAGCAGTGTTTGTGAAATTGGACCGGTTACTGAACCGGGGGAAGACACATGTTCACTATGAAAGAGGTTTGACGGGGTTGAACCGGTAAAAATATATATTAAAATTCTTGTTATATAACGTAAAAATAAGAAATTTTATCTCAATTTAAATAAACACATGAAAACAAGTACTAGCTATTCAGTGTAGGCCTCCGAACTTTTGGGCCGTACTTAATGACTCCAGTACTTAGCTGTATGCCTCAGCTTGTGTCGAGTCATTCATGATGAATCAGTATTAATTGGGCTATCTACATGTGACCGAACGATCAAACGTTTCAGTTAACTGTTTATAATTGTATAAACACTTATAAATATTTCGACCTTATTATTGAATAAATCCAATCTACATTTTAAAAATACAGAAAATTCTGTTTTATAATTGTAAGAATCCCGTATTGTTGATTCGGTTCGTTTAGCAGCGCAGTATTGATGGTTTTGATTGTTCATGGTGGTGTAGAAGGTGATGGCATCATCAGTACACAAACAGCCGGTGCCTCGTACATCTCCTCCACTGCTCTCTGCAAAATCTTAAATGGTGGTTGTCCCTCCCTCTCTAACATATTTCTCTCTCTTCCCAAAATAAACATCGAATGCGTATTGCATTGATACAAACTCTATAAATACATGCTGACTTATCATCTTTTCTACATCGCCTTCTAAACTGAGACACAGAAATGGCTTCTTACTTGCCAGATTTCTCTTCCTCCGTGAAGCTCAAGTATGTCAAACTAGGTTACCATTATCTTGTTGACCACATCATCACCTTGCTACTCATTCCGATCATGGTTGCCATCTTCATAGAGGTAGTTAACCATGACCCGGAAGATCTCCTCGCTCTTTGGCAAGGCCTCAACTCCAAACTCATCCCTGTTCTCTTCTCTTCTCTCTCTGTCGTCTGCTTTGCAACTGCATACTTCTTGTCAAAGCCTCGAACCATTTTCTTGGTCGACTTTGCCTGCTTCAAGCCGCCTGAAACGTGTCGGAGTCCGTTTTCGACGTTCATTGAGCATTGCCACCTTTACTCCGCGCACAGCCAGCACCTGAATCCATCACACTATTTTGAAAAGAAGAGCATTGATTTCATGATGAAGATCTTGGAGCGGTCTGGGCTCGGCGAAGAGACTTGCTTACCACCTGCTTTACATTACATTCCCCTCAACACTAACATGGAAGCAGCCCGGGCGGAATCCGAGCTTACCATCTTCTCTTCCATGGACGATCTCTTTAGAAAGACGGGCATAAAGCCTAAGGACATAGATATACTCGTGGTAAACTGCAGCCTCTTCTCGCCAACACCTTCCTTGGCATCGATGGTGATCAATAAGTATAAGATGAGGAGTAACGTACGCAGCTTCAACCTCTCTGGCATGGGCTGCAGCGCGGGGTTGATCTCCCTCGACCTGGCCAAGGACTTGCTGCAAGTTCATCCCAACTCTTACGCAGTTGTGGTGAGCACCGAAATCATAACGCCCAATTGGTACGCAGGCAACCAACGCTCCATGCTACTACCGAACTGCCTCTTTCGAATGGGCGGATCCGCCGTTCTTCTGACAAACCGACGGAGCGAGAGGCGTCGGGCGAAGTACCGCCTGCTCCATGTGGTTCGTACCCACAAGGGTGCTGAGGACTCTGCCTACAGGTAGGTATATATAGAGCATATAATGCATGCTATGTATAACGCCTTGTGTCTGCACCTCTTTATTCACGCATGTCATATAAGGTGCTTGTCTCCTTCAAACCGAAACACTCACACACGCGCGCGCATATATTCAAATACTAACGGATAGAAATGGCGTCGATTTCGGGTTACATTGCTTGCCTGCTTTCTGCTCACCACATATCACGTCCCACTCGCTTTCAGAAACAGATAAGAGAGCCACTCAAATGAGAGAGAGGGTGAGCTAAGGTGAATAGAGAGCCTCACTTAAAATCTCTCTCTCTCTCTCTCTCTCTCTCTCTCTCTCTCTCTCTCTCTCTATATATATATATATATATATATATATATATATATATATATATATATATATATATATATATATATATATATATGAGAGAGAGAGAAAGATGGGTACTCAATACCCAATAGAAAAAATAACTCCGAGCCCCCCCCGCCCGCCCCACCCTCTCATGCGCGCGCGCTTGTGCTCATGATATCTGGTTTCAACTTTGAAAGAATGAAATGAGACTAAGAGCCTTATAATTTATTATCTTTTAAAACTTTTCATACTTCTAATTTTGGACTAATCTCAACAAAAGGTAAGGAGTTAACATGATTACCAGCTACGAGCTGATCATTATTTTATAATATACATATGTGTATGTACCTATGGACGTATGTATACACTTGCGCATATATAAATATGAATAATATATATGGAGTGAGAGAGGGAGAGGGCAGAGATTTATAATGATTTAGCTCTGTTCACTGGATTTGTTGCAGGTGTGTCTATCAAGAAGAAGATGATGTTGGCAAAGTGGGAATCACATTATCCAAGGACCTAATGATCACCGCGGGTGATGCACTCAAGTCCAACATCACGACGATCGGACCACTGGTGTTGCCGGTGTCACAGCAGCTCCGTTTCTTGTTCAACATGATTGGACGCAAGGTATTCAACCGCAAGTGGAAGGCATACATCCCAGACTTCAAGCAGGCGTTCGAGCACTTCTGCGTACACGCGGGGGGGAAGGCCGTGATCGACGAGCTCGAGAAGAATTTACGTCTGCTGCCGGAGGACATGGAGGCCTCGAGGATGACGCTGCACCGCTTCGGTAACACGTCGTCGTCGTCGCTCTGGTACGAGCTCAGCTACGTCGAGGCTAAGGGAAGGATGCAGAAAGGGGACCGAGTGTGGCAGATTGCGTTCGGAAGCGGGTTCAAGTGCAACAGTGCGGTCTGGAGGTGCAATCGCACCGTCGAGACCGCCGCCGACGGGCCCTGGTCCGGATGCATTGATAGGTATCCCCTTCATATAGCAGACCTGCATAAGCTTTGATTAGAGCTTCGTCTGCCTCTCTTCCTCTGCGTCCATGCGCTTCCACAGTGGGAAATTTCCATCTTGGTTGGCTGCGCTAGCGGTCGAACAATGTATCTCATGTTTCTAGATTTTCAATGTCTTGCTCCTTTGTACTGTTTCCCTCCTTTAATGCGTTGCCCTTATTCTAGTTTAATTCTCTACAAGTGCATGCGCGATAATTTGACGGCAACCACTTTCCAGGTTTTTGGGACATCGACCAGATTCATTTTTACCACCACGAACGTCTTTTCCTTTCTTTATTCGTGGAATATCATATATCTGATCCACACGCAATATTTATATATATATATATATATATAACTTGATTGTTTTTCGATGATATAAGTATAATTTTAAAAAATTAGAAGATTTTTTATAATAAATCTAGTCATCGTATATATATATATATATTAAAGAAAGAGAATTGTTAGCCTACTTTTCGTGTTTATCTTGACCATCAAAATAGAAAGATAAATAGTCTAAATAAAAAAAAAAGTTTTCTCTGAAAAAGGCAATAGGCACGAATTATGTTATGTACTTTTCTATTTTTATTTTTCATACAAATAATTTATATTTCCAATCTAAAGGTTTAAATTAGAATGAAAGGTCTAACATAATCAAAGTCTCTCTCTCTCTCTCTCTCTCTCTCTCTCTCTCTCTCTATATATATATATATATATATATATATATATATATATATATATATATATATATATATATATATATATATATAAGCAAACCGCTTGACAACACTAAAGCTTGAAGTCAAAATATCGAAATGGGAGCATCAAAGCAGAACAGCAAGTCGGCACACCAAATCCCAAAGCTTCATGAATTAAATTCATCAGCTACTCATTAAAGAAGTAGTTATGATCCCAGGGAAGGCAGCCCAGTCAGTTAATGCCATTAATTTGTAATTCCTTTCACTTGAAACACTGCACTCAGCTCACCTTTCGGGGGGCTTAGCTCAGAAGATAAAGGTAGACAGTACTTCGATAGCCGCGCATGCATACCTGACATAGATCTCTCCGTTTGTAAAAGAAGAAAAATACGAAGAGAAGGACGTTGGCTGTTCTATGAAGTTGCAGGGTTTCTGCTGTTCTATGAGGTTGGCTGTTCTGTTTCTTTGAGGAGAAGCGTAATGCTATCACAAGTGAAGGAAACACCTGAACTGGCGTTTCGTATTGGTTTTGCATCCTTTGAAGAAAGCCTTCATCAGTATACAGAATATGTTATGACAGACCACAATATTTAGCATAAACTACCACAAATGCCTTCCCAGAAAAGTATTCCCTACGTAGAATGCGTGCCCATAATAATGGTTTTGCGTACTGTGACTGATCGGGGTGCAACCAAACCAGTTAGTTGAACCACTGAACCAATTAGTATGTTAATTTTTTCCCTACTTTTGTAGTTGCCTATTTTTTAATAAGAAATTTAATAAATTTTTTATTGATTTAAATGGAGTTAGTTAATCATCAATAGTATAAAAGATGATCGTGGTAAAATAAAAATTTTGAGATGGATGAGTAGTCATACAAGAAAACATTAATAGAAGACAAAAGAAAGAGAAATCATTTTGGATGATTTGAACGTACAAGTGGATGATTGTGAAAATGGTAAATGAGTAAGAGAGACCATAAAGTGTTGAAAAGAAACACTAATAAATAATCTTAGCTAATATGTTATAATAGGACTCAGTGAAAACAAAGAATTCATGTAGCCGACTCTATTAGGAAAAAGGCTTAATAGTTATTGTTGTTGCTATTCTTTGGTTTAAATTGGTTTTCAAAGTCTCTTGGAGGTGATTAATTGAAGAAAATCTACTGAAAAGGCATCCTTCATTTAGAGTTCTTTATTTATAATTTTTAATAAATAATACGTGACATATAATAAAATTATAAGTATATGTATATAGAGGAAAAGTGATTCCTGCCCACCACCACCACTCATACTTGATCGTTTCTGTGTTAAAAAATGAGTTTTTTTAAAAAGTACGAACAACACTCTGGTCGAGCTGCATCAATAGTGAGCAAAAACCAGTCTATATATAATTGTTACAGGTATTCAGCTACTGTTCCAGGACCTCTTTTTAGTGAGCTGGTGCCTTCCCGGGTTCATTGACCCGTTCGGTTTCCTGAACACTGGTGAATAATATACATTGAGGATGAAGCGAATGCCAGTTGAATTATTGGGCCTAGACTGGTTTGAATCGGCGCCGGCCACAGCCCGGTTTGCCTGCCGTTAGTTTTGGACTTCCCCAATTCATGTTTTTGAAAGAGACACCAAGTCAGTGGTTCGTCCTCTCTTTCCAATCGTACCATCGCAATCCTTCCAAACCATCAAACAAGTCCTTGATGAACATGACTCTGGTATTGTTTTCTTGCTTTCCTCTTGACAATTGTTTTTTATTGGGTAATTTTTAAAATATGTGATGAAGGATTATGGTTGGCATTAAAAACAATTATCTTGAATGATAATTATGCTTATTAATTAATACATAATAACGACTGTAATTCATAGTATAATTAGCAGTCATATTATGACACTAAACCACTTTCTTGAATATCAATTATGTTCATTAGTAACACGGTTGTAACTTATGATATAATTAGCAACTATATTGTGACACTAAATATCATTTTTAAAAATTATAATTATGCTTATTAGTAGCACACATGAGTTACATCTTCATTATGTGTTAAACAATATTTATCAACTCTTTTTTCACGATGTGAATCAAGAAAGTTTATAAGCCTTATTGTACGGCTAATCATCTTTGTTTAAAACTCATATTTGTAGAAGATGAACCAAAGACCTTGTTAATGTATCCTCAAGGTGTTTATTGGGATATCGCGTCTCAAAAAATAATGTTATTTTAACTTTTTTTTTAGTATTAAATTAGATCTCTCAACCAATAAAAAAACCGTGTTATCTACAAAATCTCTGCATTAATCATTCCTTTGTGACTCTGGCCACATACATTCTTCCATCCCTGGTTCATGGGCGATCGTTCCCGATGCGAGTTCGTCACTGGACTTCATATTGCCAAGTACAACAATCAAACCCCCGCAGGATTGGTGTGTGTCCAAGTACTGGAGGGCCAGAGATGGGAGGAAAGGTTCTTCGAAACGTCTTTCAGTTGATGGTTCAGGCCAAGGACGGTTGGAGTGGTCTCTCAAAAGTATATAAATTTGCTGCCTCCAAGAACGTCGTTCCCACCAATCCTAAGATCCTCAACTCATTTGGACCTGTTCTTCCTTAGAGAGATGCAAGCTACACCATCACCTTCACCTGCTCAAGACCCTTAGGTCATTTAGAAATGTTCTCTTGGCCAGTCTTTAATTATACAAACAATAACTAAGTCTTTTCTCATAGGGTTGGCTACATGAATTTTTTATTTTATTATGCTAATAATTATTTCAACATAAGCTAGATCACTTTTTATTGTTTTATCTTTTAACATTTTCACCTTTTAATTTCTTATACTTTTTTACCTTGTATACCGCGGGTGTTTGGAAGCCTCTTTTTACAAGCTGGGTCGGCCATCTAAAAGATTAAATATCTACCACCAGTGGCCTTCCGTTCACAAGGCTTGAACTCGAGACCTTTGCTTAACTGGATCAAGTATTAACCACCTACACCAACCATAACGAAATTTTATAAAGCACATCTCTCAAACATACAAACAAGGTCGCCATCATGGTCAGTTGATCTATCAAGCAGCAGGCAACCAAGGTACACGAGAGGGCCTCTTTTTAAGAACAAGCATCTCTGATGTATTAATAAGTTTTCAATTTGAGATTTGAAAAAGGACTGCTATCTTTGATATGAAGAGGATTAATTGAGGGCAGCAAACATTTGAATGACTTTGAAATATTAATGGTCCTACATAGGGAGCACTAAATTTGGCAAAACCCAACTTGAAGTCCTCTCTCTCTGCCGAAACGCCATCATGTTTGATGACTGTAGCACCTGATCAGATATTCGACCGTGTTCAGGACCCTTCTTTGAGTTCATTGACACGACTGCAAATGCATTTCGGCCAATTTTATTACTTCATGAATCATAAACTCGACTGCTAAAGTCGACTCCTACATAATTAGCCAATTTGATCATCATAAACTCAACTACATGACTGGAAGGCTGACGACCTATCTAAGGCAGAACTGTTTCGAACGACTTGAGGGTCTTGGGCATGGTCGGAGTAATAACCATGGAAACAACACATTTATACACTTTGTAGAGGTTGGTGCTGGTCTTGGCCTGGACCAGCAACTGGTACGTCGATGAGCCAAGCATCCTCGTCGCCCAGATCTGACCTTCCAGAACTCTGGCATACACAAGTTGTGCACCGGTTTGCTTGTTGTATTCCGAAACCGCAAAGGTCCCGACGTCTATGAAGATGGACGACGTGCTCGCATCTCGAACGTCCTTCCATGAACCGGCGAAAGGAGGAGTGTAGGCAGCCATGGCTGCAGAGGAAACAGTAAGGATGAGGAGAAAACCAAGGAAGCAATGACGGCTAGCCATGTTCAGCTAGAACTTTTGCTTAATTCTGAGTAGGTGTGTGTGTGTGTGATGGATGAATGCAAAGTGAGTGAAGCCGGGAGCTTTTATAGAAGCGAGGTTGGTGGTTAGTCTTGAGAATACGCGCAGTTGACTTGGTGAGTCCTTCAAAACCCATGCATTGGGAAGGTCCAAAACAAAGGGCAGGCAAGTGGGCTGCAGCAGCTGCCGACCAATCTTTCTTGTTTTTATTAAAAATAGATGTAATTTAGCTTACTAATATTTCGAAGTTGATATTGTGGTAATCAGGATACGCTCAGTCTCATTTCTAAGAACTTTTATTGCTTAAAAACTTATTCATCTTCTCCTTTGAAAAGGAATATCATAGTTCTCTACCATGCTTCATACCTCATCAATCTCAAACCAGCACGTACTCCGGCTACTTGAATTGAGTCACTCACCTTAAAAACAATAAAAAGAAAAGATACAATGCCTTTATCATTTATTTATGAAATACAAAAAATATTTATAAAATATAAAAGCTGCATCATTTCAAATTAACATAACTCTTCATTTGAACTACAAAAGACATGACCCTTTAATTGAAATCGAAAGACAATTTTGAATACGAAATTGCAAGACAATTGCTGATATACACTAAGTTTGTAGTTTATATGTAAATATAATTTGATTTCCAGCAGACGGTAGGTTTGAAAGATACGTCAGGTGCACACAGAGATACCAAAGGGGGTATCTTGACTTGGGTGACGCACAAAAACCATTCATTTCCTCAAGTCCAAAACCGGAAGCAAGCAAGCGGGCCGCAAACTAGATGTAAAATGGTCCGTTTTACTCTTCTTCTTTTTCATAAGAGCAGGCCGAAGCTTAACACACATGCGCGCACGTATGTACCCCTTAGTCAAACTCCCCACCAGCAGCAAGGGCGCCAGAGCACCCTGCAATTGAGCTAACGCTGTGGGTGGAGATAAAAGAGGTGGTGGATTTGAACTTCTGAGGCCATAACACTTTAAATGGAGAGTTGGTAGGAAAGCAGTTAAAATAATGCATGAGCAAGCAAACCATGCACATATAATAAAATTCAGGCACGCACAAGCATACACACACAAACTCATGGAGGAATGTAAGTTTATGTATGTACTGTCATGCATGTATATATACACATTGTGCGTGTGCACACACATATATGCAGGACATGCATGTGCATCCTTTCATGAACATGAATCTATGTGCAAATATGCCATGGATGCACTCATGCACAATGTACACAGGTGACGGAAGTATGGACATACGTAACCTAAATATGCTCATGTTGGGCACCAAATATCCAAAGGTTTGTGTGGATATGATTAAACTAAGAGCTTGAATTTGATCTTTCTGACAAGTTAGATGCTTACTCAGGCTTTCTCTCTCTCATGGACAGCGAATTAATTTATTATATACAAATTAGATTATGCCATATGATATATTCACTTATGTTATATTTTAATGATATATATAAAAGATAATATTATTATACTCATGATTGTATCTAAAAAGCAATTTCATACATGAGTAGACATCATCATGATAGACAGGATCTAATCTCTCTCTATATATAACCGCACAGGCCACGGACTGCATGGGGCCCTTGTTTGCATTACACGAACACAGGCTGGCACTATGCGAAAAATGTGGTTCTGCCTTCACTCCCCGGCGATGCAAACACACCTTTAGTCAGCGTTTTTGACAGTTAAAATGCTTATGAAATGTTAGTATGTTTATTTATTAGGACCATTTGTAGAGTTTAGTGAGAAATGAAGGGTCACTTGGGGAGACATTTTCCTACCGAGCCCAAAGCGATCTCAAATAGTGAAGCACAGAGACTTGACAATGCATGAGCAGCTTACAATTTGACAGTTCATTTGTGATTTAGTTAGCGACTTTTCTCTCTTTTAACTAATTTTTTCAGAAAATTTGTTCCAGAGATTTGTCATACCGTGTTAGGGGGGCTACTTTTGCTTTTCAGAAAGTCTAATTTGTGTTTCTACATTTCTTAAAACTCAGGGGAGCTGGTCACTGACATTGCTCAGGGTGTGTACTGGTACTTGTTTCTCTAGGGACCGTTTGGTTCGTGGTGTGCAAAGAATTGCAAACCTAGACCCACATAGGCATGTAATCATGGTTTCGAGAGTATAATTCATAAAGAATTGATGTTTGGATTTCCGTGCAAGTGGTTTTGAGAGTATAATTCACAAAGAATTGATGTTTGGACTCGTGGGGTTCACACGACTCGAGCATTTGTGACATACCTTAAATTGGGTATATGGAACCACAGTTCTACGTTACCGACAGGTTTCCAATTTGATAGACAACGGGACTTGGATCTACAAGCATAAAAAATAAAGGTCCTCTCGGAGACAGTGGATGAAACACATCCCTAAGTATCCACAGAAGGGAGTATATGACCAATTTCTTTTAAGAAATCTTTTTTACATGTAAAATTCTGCCAATATTCCCTTTGTTAATTTACTTAATAAGGATAGTTAACCTTTAATTTAAATGATTGCTTTAAAGCTGATCATTTTGACTATGTAAAAACACAGAATATCAACAGAAGGGCGTATATGCAATGGACCAATTTCTTTTAAGAAGAGTATATATCCAAATCCAATGCACCTCTAGGGGGCCAACTCCAAGTTGAACGTCACGAGTTCGATACCCGGGGTTGCGTCTGGGTTTGACCTCCCTGTTGTACGGCAATGGGAAAAAACAAGGAGCCAATTTGCTTGCCTAGATGATGTAAAATATCATGAATCTTCAAAAGAAAAACTTTTATCATCACATGAGCAACTAAAATAAATACCTTTCAATTTTTATGCCAGGTAATTTGTTTGGTTAGTTTCATGTTGTTATGTGCAGAGATTTGAAACAGAGATATGCTCAGAGTTTGGCATGGTTCGATCTATCCAGTCTATTTGGTTCATCGTAGGGTATGAACAAGCTCATGGCACACAACTCGAATCGACTCGTAGGCTCATAGTTTAAGATTATTCGGTTGATACTCTTGAAATTTACATTCATCAAGCAAAGGAAATACCCAACATTTCTATCTATCAAAACCAGGATGTTTACGCAAAATTTTGTCTCACTTCCAGCCTAGATTCGGTCATCGGTGGTGGAAGGAATCCTATCTTTAATGAGAAACTGCAACTTAAGATCCAGAAAATGGATGAATCATTGAACTGTGAGGTTTGGATGCTAAGCAGAGCTGAAAACTACTTAGAAGATCAGTTGCTTGGATTTACATTAATCCCCATTTCTGCAGTCCTGGCGGGCGATAAGCTGGTTCAAGAGTTTTCTCTTTCTTCAGCTGATCTTTTCCATTCTCCAGCAGGTTTTGTCCATATTTCGATTTGTTATAACGGATTTTCACCTAATGTTATGGAGGTGACTACCGGTACCGATACCCATCACTCTCCATTACTGAAGATGAGAATCTACTTGATTCAGAAACCAACAGTTCTTTTCCGAATGATTACATCAAGATGAGTTCCCAGATTCTCAGATTGTCGACGAAAATGAACGCATGGTTACTGAGTATTTTGGATTGGCACAAAACAATTTGGTACCGGAGAGTTCTGAGAGCTTCACCAATTCAAACAATGAGAATCAATTGGCCTCTGAAAGTGTGAAGGATCATTCGTCTCCTGCAAGCAGTTCGTTGAATGGATCCCCGAGGGAGGAGCAGGCTTGCCCACAAAAAGATTTGATGGAAAAAGTGGGGGAGGTGTTGAGAATAATAATTCTGCAGGAGGATTTCTGATCAACACCATTGTTGAACCTTTGATCAATATAATTGTGCCGGAGCAACCAGTTGTGGATCAACAGATAATTGAAACGTACATTAAAACTGCATTCATGTCTCTACATGCCTAGTCTTTCCAATGGTACATGCATTTTTGGCTGTGTAAGAACCATAACCATGGATAGGAGTAACCACATAAAGTCAATTATGCAGAAGGATAGCAATGCCAGGAACCAAAGAAGACTGCACCGGATCAAGCTATTAAAGATGGAGACAAACATGTTCATCGCATTCAAAATGCAGCCATGTCATTCTGCTTGCTGTTTCTGCAATCTTCTGATTTTTATCCAGTAGCATTCCAATTAAACGCTCAGAATCTCGTACTTCGGGATATTATTCATGCCAAACCTGTAGTTTTAGCATCATTTAACAAGGTCACTAGCTTCAACACTATCAATGGTTCTAGGACCTGACCCTGCTGTCCTCCCCTCCCTGTAGACACTCTTTCAGAAGTTTCTCCATTACCTTTCTATACGAATCCTTATGCAGAATCCCGCTGTTTACTTTATTAGTAATCCATTTACCTCCCTGCAAAACCGTTGACAGCCCAAGACAAAAAATCCCAGTTCATGATAGTAAAATAAGCTCGCCTAGCCATCACAAAGAAGCTACAATTGCTCCTATTTTATCTATCTTCTCTGTATTCATGTCTGAGACTCTGAATGGGTGCTTCATTCTTGAATCCTCGCCTCATCATGTTGCAAAGTTCCTCCCATTTCAACATCGTATCTCTGACCTTAACTTTTCCAGAACTCGTCACTTCTTCAAAAAGTTCAACTTTAGGAACTCTCTCTACCAGATAGTTTACCGGTTTTTCTCATATAACATGGTAGCTTACTTCCTGACCTATATCATCTTGCATCAACTGTAAATACAATTTTACAGAATTCAACGTCCGAAATTTTCCTTTTTTCCTGTTTGTGCAAATTGCGATTTGCTTCATTGGTTCTTATGCGGTAGATAGCAACCCACTGAAGCATGCCCACCTCCAGACTCCAGGAATATTTTAGAGCTCTTACGCCAACAATTTTTTTCAGCATTTATGGGAATTGTGATCTTTGATTTCCCAGATCACTATCTTCAGACATGGTCCTTTCAATACTGGCATTCTCCCCGAGTCGAGCGAATTCCAGAGCATCTGTTCTTGCATGCTGCATTCACATCCATGGAACTAACATTTTGAGAGGATTCAGGGAATTGTTTCCTGATGTCAATGCTGCCAAAATGAGGGAAACTAGAAATGCTCTCTCCACTCTTTCTTGATAGTAGCTGTTTGAAGGGTCCAAAGTTTTTGCACAATATGAACATGAAATTTGCACGTCTAGTAATTTGTGTATGTATGCACGTGGAATTTACTTCATACAGTAGAAATTATATTTGCAGATATACATAAATTTATTATGTGTACATTTTTTCCTATACTTTTTATATAAACATATGAATGGTATACCGCCACTGGCGCAGTCCTGGAGCCCAGCAAAAATGTACACATGAACAAAATTTCTACCGCATTTTTCAAGTAGGGGTAACAAGCATATTATTTGTCTGTGAGATATCTGAACCAACTCAATGGCCGACCTGAATATTGTTTGCATGTACTTTCAAGTGTTCCCTGAATTCAAACACAATTAGTTTTGCACACTAAAGCCTGAATTCCAGACGGAATTCGCTATCAGTTAATAACTGAGGTTGCTGCAGAAAAGATTTCCATCACACACACACACATACACATTACCAAAGGTGCGACGTTCCTTTTGCAGCATGTTTTCAGCACCCGGAGAATAAGATGTATGGGCTACACATCACCAATCTCCATACCATGACGTGTCATAAACAGATTTCAAGATGCTAAAGCAGCTCGAGAAACACGATAGAAACATAAATTATCTTGAATGTCTGCATACATCAGACGTTTCAACTACAGTGTATGCTCTAGAATTTTCTAAATAAGAATCAGTTTGTATTGAATGATTTATGAGACTAAAAGGAGCTCATAGCAGCAACATTGAACTTCGGTTGCCTAGTAAAAGAGGACCACAGAAACCCAGTCAGTCTTACTAAGAGCAGCAACATAAAACTGCCAAATGATCAAACAGTTTTGCTTAAAGCGTCAACAAAGAGATCTTTTAGATGCCGATTAGATGCTGCGATTCTCTGAGCCATGATATTGAAATCCGCTCCTGATCTGAAATCAACAATAATATATTTAAATTAAAATTCGCAACAAAGTACATGAATGTTCAAACCGCTTTGCATCACAAAAACGTTGGTCATCTTAATCATCCAATTACATGGGGAATAAAATTTAGCAGGTTAGCAACTGGGAGTTGAATCCTTACGGATCAAAGACACAGCCTCCTGCTTCCTGAACCATCAGAGCACCAGCAGCGACATCCCTATGAATAACCATTAACAATTAATACTGTATATCGAAATGAAGTTGTTGCTTTGAAGTATCAGAAATGTGATTGTAATTATACCAAGGCCCGCCAAAACCAAGTTCATAAAAGATATCAAGTCGTCCACATGCAATACCACAGAGATTCAGAGCACAAGATCCACTCATTCTCAAAGATCGCACCTATATATGACAACGATGTTAGTTATAAGATATATGAGACTCATTTATTGAACATTCAATGAATTCAGCAAGCTTGATACCTTGAAAAGCAAATTGTTGATCCTGTTTGTTGTCGCATCAACAGTAACTTGATCACGTTTCGTGCCAACCTACTCAGTTGTGAGAAAACGAGTTGAAAGTCACTGCTGACACAAAGTAATAGAATTTCCAATGGCCAGATCCAAACATTTTAATTCCAAGGAAGAAACATATGGAAAAAGCTAGTCGCTTTCTGCTTTGCAGCCTTCAAACAAATAAAGCGGAATTGGGAAGCCAAACTACTAGAATGTAAGCAGCGACGCATGTATGAATGCATGTTCACTTACGTCAAACACACCTGGTTTATCTATTTCATTTGAACAGCTACAGCATTTATCTATTTTTAATAGGTGCAGTACCACCAGATTTCCACAGAAAGATCCCCATTTAAGGAGTTAACATCAAGATAAGCATTAGTTGCTTGAATAGTGAGTGGCTATGAATACATAGAATATTCGTAAAGCGGCTTAATATCAAATTGACTAAACACAACGAAGTTTTGTACCTCAGTTGCAAGGAGCGACTTCACCAATTCAGTTTGGGAGGATGCTGTGCCAAAACAAAAGTATGTTGGTTTGGTTTTGCAGTGAAATCCATATTGCAAGACTGAGTGATGACATGATTAAAATGTAGGCTTTCATCAATCTATAAAGAGCACAAGGTACCTTTTATTGGATTCCCATTGAGAAAAGCTCCTCGTCCTTGAATAGCGGTAAAGAGCTGCAAATTTATAATTGGAAATTTTCTGCTTTAGCAATCCTTAGAAGCTGGAAGGCTAACAAATAACACATAGTGATGACCAAAACCACAGCAGTAGGACCTCTGTGGCATATACATTGGTAATGGAGTTTGATAGCTGAACTGATGTCATATGTCTGTACAATGGACTACAGAAACACATACAACCACAAACATGGAAACGTCCAACATGCGCACACATATTACAAATCCTGTTCTCTATAGTATCTTCTGAAATAGATAGACAAAGAAATAACAGATAGAACAAAAACTGTACTTTGAGCAAAACTACCATGATTTTGAGGTTTTAAGCTTTTCAAGTCAAGGACTTAATAAGATAATGCAAGGCAGAGAAAATTTAGTAATTGCATATGCTTATCTCATTAACTCCGCTCATGTAAAACTTTGTTGGACTTAACAGCCAACCCCATCTAGTATGGGAAAAGGCTTAGTTGTAGTAGCATATGCTTACCTCATTGATTATTGGATTGTACACAACACCAACAGTGGGAACCTTCCCTATTGTAAGGCCAATTGAAACACAAACGAAAGGGAACCTAAACACAAAATCATCATTAGGATAACCATCAAGCAAGTTACAGATTTCCAATGTGGCATCTGCTTTTGAAGCTTTGAAAAATAAATGTGCAGGATGCATCCATACCCATGGACAAAATTGGTTGTTCCATCAAGAGGATCAACTATCCAAGTAGGTTCATCAGTCAATTCAGCAGTTCCAAGTGCTGCAGAAGTTTCTTCACCTATGAACTAGGAAAACAAAGGTGAAATATCATGACACTGAGATTTGGACATCTAGGACTTAGTTCAAGCAATTGCTGACATAATTATAACCATAAGCATTACCTTATGGTCAGGAAAATGCTCTTTGAGGTGATTGAATATGAGATCCTCACATGCCTTATCCGTTTCAGTAACCAAATCAACCTTCACACAGAATATACACCAACATTATTTGCAGGAAGAAGCAAGAGGAACAGCACTAGATGATAAGGAAAATCCAAGCCTTAGGTACATAAATGAAAACTTGGTGTGAATGGTGAACAAATGTCATTTGACGGCTTCACCCAAAAGAATGTCATTTAGGAAACACCAAATGTTAATCAACACGAAACAAAATAAAGCAAGTCAAATCATCAGCAAAGAGATGATCATGAAGATGAAGAATCAAGTGATGCAGGTATTCCATCCGATTCTATTAAAATAGCATTAAAAAGGTGCTTCCACAGTTTCATCCATAAGATGGTTAAATATCAACATGCAATAACTTCCAGAAATTAAACGGCAGCAAATAAATGGTTCCCATATAAATTCTTAGAGTTGGTTCAAGTCACTCACTATATACCCAGATTTAATCTGCAGTCAGTACATGAATCTATTAAAAGAGCACAAACCACATAAACAAAATGAATTCAAGTAAATGATACATGCACTTAGTTGCACTAAAAGTGCAAAGAAAAGGGATTCTAGAGGAACCGCCAAAACATCAATAAGCAAGAGTAGAAAACTCAAATTCATATATCAAGCAATGACTGAAAATCATCATAGGAAACATCAGCAATCTGTGCGACGAAAGGCACGGTTGTCAGTAGATCACATGGGAACACCAAATCAATAACAAATACAAACATGCAAAAAAAAAACTCAACAACATTACATGCCTCAGAATGTACCGACGTGATTACCTGGCCTTTATGCTCTACGCGCTTGGATTGATAGAATCCTTTCCGAATCACCTATACCTCACCAACCAATCAATATCAAGAAACCAACAAAAAAGTAGCTTTTCTTTTGGGGGGGGGGGGGGGAGAGAAGAACACTAATAATAATAATCTCAAAAAAAGGAAAAAGAATAAACAATTCATGAAACATAGCATCTCTTACGTCTCCAGCTCTTTTGGCAGCTTCAATTGACACAGCCAAATATTGCCCAACTTCATCTTGCTTTATTCCTTCCATAATGCACATCACCAAAATAAACAAAACTGAATCACAACATAAAAAGAGGCATTCCATCATTTTCAGAAATCATCAAATAGAAAAATACCGTTTTCCCCCATGACTGAGAAAGCCAATATTAGAGAGAGAAAGAGAGAGAGAGAGAGAGAGAGAGAGAGAGAGAGAGTTACTACACGCTAACGATTTGGTTAGCCAAATTTCTGGCGGACGGTGTTCTAAAAAGGGGGACGGAGCAGCAAGCGTGGGTTGCTCTTGGAATTAATAATATTCCGAATATTCGACCGGAGGTGGGTGGCATCAGGTTCCACCATGCAAATTTTTGCGCGGAGTGGACGGATTCGATCCCGTGACCTATGACCCCATCCATCGGCCACGAGACCACAAGCTTCCAGGACAAAATAGCGCAGCTCAATTGTCGTGAATCGTTAATTTGCTTGGTTTGTGTCAGCAAACCAACGGAAAATTAGGAAACCATAATATGGCGTAAGAATTTTCCTTTGAGATTATACATAAGCAGAAGGTGCAAGTGTCATCAATTTGATTCCATTTTCAATAATTGCCATATTCTAGGTGAGCTATGCTGCGGTCAGAACGTTGGCTCATTTGGCTGGGCGCTCCACTCACAAATTGGAGGCATTGAGTTCGATACTGAGGAGTAGACATGACTGGTATGAAACCGGTTCGACGGTTTGAATCAAAACTGCTTTGACCGCGGAACCGGCAGTAAGCCAGTTCTAGTTAATCAAAGACTCTTCGTTGCAGTTATGATTCATGGTATCTAAAAGCCGGTTGAAAATTGAAAACAACCGTTTCAAACCACCACTAAATATTGTATAAATATACTTTTGAAAACTTAAACAGCACTAATGGTTTCATAGTGGTTCCAAAATCCAAACCAGAACCACTCCAAAACCGAAACCTCTCCAAAAGCAGTTCGTTTTGATTTCAAGTTTCAAACAAACTGAAACCAGCAAGTTGAAACAGGAACCCAACATATATACTGGGGTGTGCATAACTAGCTTGATCCTCCCTATTGTAACCAAAAAAATGCTAGCTGAGTTGAGTTGGGCTAGCGTAAACCAGTCCTGTTATCCATCTTGTTTGAGTAGATTGAACAATTGAACCAAAATCCTGGTAATGCTTTTGAGGTGAACCCAGGCACTTCTTATATGATCTGTTTTGTTTGTCATCTTCATGTGAAGTTTTAGGTCCTTTTCAGTTCGATGACCCGGCTCGTGTTCGGGTTTGCTGTAGACGAGCCGAGAACAGGCCCAGCATCTCATGATATGAAAACCTCCCAACACACCCAATTCGTGGTCCAGTTTGATAAGAATATTCAGGCCCACAACGATCATCTCCTGTCAACGCTAGTGGCCATAATCAAGTCAAGCTAAGTTTACTGTTTAGTCTCGCATGGCTGCAACCTTTGAGCAGATTGTCCAATAGTGATGTTTCTCTCTCTATCTCTCATATATAGAGAGGGAGAGAAAACATTATATATAGAGAGAAATTAGTACATGCTCAACTGTATACTTAATTCAAGACTTAAGTATTTTTTTAAGTACCTTTATTGGACTTGGTACTTTTGACTTAAAAGATTGTCCTTAAACATATTTAAGCACTAGGCATGGACTAACCTCTCTCCCTATATATAAATATAATGGTGCAATTTAAAAAGCACGAAAATCATGGTAGTTTCTCTCAAAGAACAATATCATGCATTTGAGAAATCTTTTAAGGTATATGCAAAGAGAATCTTGTGAATTTTATTATGGGTTGTGATAGAAATCATTCAGCTTCAACTGTATTATAATATGAATGGGCTTGGAGTAACTTTTTGTCAGATTTTTTATCAATTGAACTGAACATCAAATAATCTTCTCTTAAATACAATTTCTTTTAAATAGAACCAAATAATCATAATCAACTTCTACAATCTATTTGAATGGAAAATAGGCATTCTACTTTTTCCATATAAGTATAATGCTTACTTTTAAAATTAATTGCTTTCTTTCTTTTATATTCATCACTTTACTTCTTCAACCTTTTTGCATTGAACAAATTACTATAGTATAGCAACTTTGTAATCTGTTATCACTAGTTTTTGTATATTGAGTCAACTCATTCGATTACATAACACTTTGTTTACCTTCACATTCAACCAATATATTATTGAGAACAATCATTTTTTATTTTCATATCTAGATTTTGTTTTGTCATTTGACATTTTATAATTAAGAAAAAAAGGAAAACAAAGAAGAAACCGAAAACCTTACTCACTCTCAAAGGCAAGAAAATCGGAGGAGAATAGTAGAAGAAAGATTTATCTCAATTTTCGAATATAACAGCGTCCAACTCCTCCGGCGAACACCTCCCGCGAGAAAAAAAACGAGAGACAATATAGCATAATTAGAGCGAACGTGAAAAGAGAGCGGGAGAAATCGAAAGATGGAGACGACGGAGGAGAACAAGAAAACGTAGTAGGGTACTTTTGGAATTACCATGTTCATGTTGAAGGATCGATGTCCGAGATTCAACCATCGGTTCGGGTTGTTGACAGGTTCTTTGGGGGGTTTTGAGGTCCATCCCTTTCTCTGAACTTTCTCCACTCCGAATTTTTGTAGCCTTCATTGCCTCGTTGTCTACCAATTCTAGTTCATCGCAAAAGCTCTCATCATGATTCCTGTGAAAGGTTTTTAAGGTACACCTTTTCTCCCGCTATTGAAAATTCCCATCCTTTTCTAGGTTCTATCATTCTCTGTGATCAGTTAATCATGGAAAGAGCTGTAAGTGCTTTCATTTTTCCAGTCATAAAATAGTTGTTGAACATATCTCTTCTATAAGTATTAGTAAGTAAAACAACGAAACCTTTGCAGTCGCAATACCAGTTGTTTGCTGTAAACTCGCCTTGATGTAAGGCTAGTAATAGTTGGTCAACTGAGGAGTAAATCTTGGCATCTTTCATTGATAAACATCAAGAGAAAATTTGCTCTTTAGAAGCATTTCTTCACCATGTGATAGATATTACTGACACTGAGAAACCTTCTTTGTGCTTGTAAAATTGTAATTGATCATGCCATTGATTAACTAAATCCATTGGCTTCTCAGAAGATGCGGATTTTTCTTTTTCTACTGCCTTTTGCTTCTCCACAATATGCCCTGATTTTCTCCATGGAAACCATATGCTTCCTAGCTACTTAAGATGTGCCTGACTTATCCTGTTTTTCAGAATCCTTTTTGTTTTGATAGAACATAGGTTCTCCTCTTCATATGTTCCCCTCCACGTACATCTACATTTTCTTATGTATACCACCTTATATTAAGGTAGTTAGAATTTGAGTGCTTTCACAGTGACAATAAGACTGCAGTTACTTCTATGAGACCTGTTGGATGATGTCTAACAGCGGCTTTCTGTGCATCACTATACTGACCGATATTTGTTATTTTCTGCTCAATTAGCAAAATTTTCTTTTGGTTTACTCTCTTAAGACAGATTTATTAGTTTCTACAAATATGACAGTAAGGATTTTTGTCATCTCTTTGTTTGCTTCAGGTGGTGAAGAGAAGACGATTTATGAAGAGTCAAGGTCACCTTTGTGAAAAAACACCATTGTTGGAGAGCAGACATGAAAAGGGGATTGTAAAACACCCCTTCCCAATGAAGTACTTTGTAAAACCATGGAAGCTAGGTGAATGGTTTTATCAAGTAATCAAGTTTGGAATCGTCCAATATGTATGCTCATCTTCAATCATTACCATTACGTGCTTTTACTTTTTCTATATGTTGTTCCAACTTTAGCTTGATTCATGTGTATCAGTTGTACTTTTCCTTTTCATTTACTCCATTGGGATTAGTTGGAAGTAACGGGTGCCTGTTGCAGATGTTGATCAAGTTAGTTACCGCAATATTAGCTGTGGTTTTTTAAGCGTTTGGAGTTTACTGTGAAGGAAAATTTAACTTAAAGTGTGGGTAAGAAAGTGTCTATTCAAATAATTTTTTTAATATTGTCAATTTTGTTGTTGGCACCCGGAGGTTTTTGTTCTTTGTCTTTTTCATGTTATTACTTACTAAGTTTGTCGAAGTTCTGCTGTTTTTGTTACAACTTATTCGAGCATATCTATTAGATACTATTGATGCTATTTCATGGACAATTCATCAGTACTTATGCCCAATTTCAGCTACTTATGCTATTTATGCTGTTTTTGTTCTTTAAGTCTTTTCCTTTGGTTTGCTTTGTCATAGATGTTAAAGGGGGCTGGAGCAGAGCCCCAACGGCTACTAGCCTTGTCAATGCTGACTTGTTTTTATGCTTGACACTGTTGAAACTGCGTAATGAGTAATCATTTAATTCTGTGCTTTCTTGGTGGTGATGCTTACTAGTCAGTCTTGTCGATGTTTGCTTGTTTTCTCTGGCTTTTGAGGCTTCGTTGATTTTAGTTATGTGCTTCTTGGTGATGTTGCTTATATCTAACAGGCTGATGTTCCTCAGTACAGATGGGTGTTGCTTCAGTTATTCACCTATACGTATACCCTGCTAAGCCATATGCCTTGATGGGTAAACGATGCTCTGCAAATATATCTATCCTTGGTGACTATGCAGATATGGATTGTCCATTAGATCCTGATGAGGTTAAGGATAGTGAACGTCCCACGAAGCTACAACTACCTCAACCTGATGTTGATACAAAAGGTGGAATGACGTTCAAAGAAAGTGTTCGAGATGTTGTCCTCGGTGGTGGTGAATATGTAAGTTTCCGTTTATTTTAGGAGCTAGGTCTCCACCAGCAGCTCTTTTTTGCCCTTTTTTTCGATACCCGATGTTAATTTCCCCCTATTTTTGGCTTGATTAGATTGTGAACGATGTCAAGTTCACGATGACTCATGCTGTGGTTCCCGTGGAGAAGGGTCTTACAAAGATCAACGAAAAACTTCACAAGATCTCTCAAAATATAAAGAAGGGTGGAAAAGACAAGAGGAGAAGCAAGGATGATAGTTGTGTCGGGTCACTGCCGCCAGCTAGAAAAGTTGTTCGCGGTATAGATGATCCTCTTTTCACTGGGAGTGTCAGCAACACTGGTGTTTCAAGGGGCAGAAAACATCGCAGAACATCCGGGTACACCAGCGCCGAGAGTGACGATGAAAGCAGCGACCAGAGTCGGAGGAATCATCATTCGTGGCAGGAGATGGATCACAAGCGACTAGAAACGCAGCAAGAATGTGCTGTTAAGATCTGCTACAGGTGAGCATGCAAGCCTAAGCAACTCTGCTGGTTGACAATGTCCATTTTGGGAAGTTCATTTCCCAGCAGCTTCTGTAAATATTGTTGAAGAATCACGAACATTGCAAAAGTGGGAGCTGGTTTTTTATGGGAAGATGGAAGGCCTAGCTTGTTCACTGGGTGTCAGTTTTGGATGCCATGTAAGAGTTACGTTGTCTTGATTTTTTATCTGATGAATGCAATATTTACAAGCTCAGGTTCAGATTTTGTCTTCTTTGTGAGAGCAAGTTAATAACTGTTCCTTTCTCCCTACAAGATCGTTTATAGCTTGAGCTTCCCTTTTCCTTAAATCCTCTTTTATCATGGTCACTCAGAGCACAAATGCACAATGACAACTAAGAACCATGTACCCGACCCCATTTAGTGCGACATTCTTGTTGTCTTACCCATCTAACTTTGTTTTAGTATATATGTTGAAATATCTTACTTCTGAACGAGATTGGGAGATTGGACTCATGTGCCCCAATTCTCTCTCTGCCCCTCTTCCTCTCTCACTATATAGATCCGGACTGAATGGAGTATATTACTTCTTCAAAATGCAATTTTTGGTACACACGGCATTACCCGCCTAACAGGTCTCTTAACTTAGTATGTTGTAAGTTTGACTATAAGGACATGCTTACATGGCTTCAACTAAAAACAAGCAATTTTGCTTTTTATTTAGTTCCCCCCCCCCCCCCCCCACCCCGCCCCCCCCCGCCCACACACACACATACATGCCCATATAGATGCTTAAAAAAGCTTTAAGATTTAAACTATTTGATCAATAACATTGGCAATTGAGATCTTTAATTAAAAAATTAAAAAGTATTCAAGTACTTTTTTCAGAGTTGTATTTATTGTATATGATACTTTTGATTTTGGCTTAAAAGGATCTCAACAACTGATCTCTCATATTGTTGAAATCTTTAAGTATATTTAAGCATGAATGAATACTCAAACCTGATCTGCACTCAAATCTATTTATATGTATGTATAGTAGTAAATACTTTGCACTCAAATCTATATATATATGTGTGTGTGTGTGTGTGTGTGTGTGATTTTCTAAATCTTGAATGGGTTTACTAAATTCGTCGGTTACTGTCCCACACTAAATGGAATTGGCTAATTTGCCTATCAAAGGACCTTGCTGAAAATACACTCAAACCACTGATTTCAAGCACTGGACACCTAGTATGTCTGCACTTGATCTGCTTAACCCCCTGATTCTTATAAAACAATGAAAATACAGGAAGTATTGCGAACCTGACACCTTAAGCGATGCTACACTATGTCTTCCTTCCTCAAATCAGCCAACTCCATATTTTCTTAGTCATCATCGTTTTTATAAATATTTTACAGGGTACCGATGTGCATTTATGTGCGTGTACGTACATACAATATATATATATATATATATATATATATATAGTCGAATGATACGGTATGATATTTTTTTAATTAAAATAATCATTGGAAAATAAGAATATAAATCTTCATAAATGGAGAGAATTGATCGCCAATCTTAAAGGTGAACAAAAATGATACAAGTGTCTCATCGAATAGATTTAGGTATACAATACACACCATACTTGCATTTATAATATCGGTCACCACTGCTAAGCACCCCTTCTATTCTCTGCACGATGCCCTAAATTATGGGTACCAAAAAGGGTGAACATAAGGTGGGTAGTCTTGGCATTTTATTCATTTTCTAATCAATGCTTTACTTTGAACTCCACTCATGTAAGGGATCACCCTTGCATTGCCGGTTTCAAGCCCGGATAAAGGAGGAGGGTTGTGTTAGGCTTCTGACAGCCAACATAAAACTTCGTCAGATTTTTATAACATGGATTACAAAAATTATGAGTATTGCTTTGGGGCGTTCCTGCCTAGTGACGTGCTGCAGAGCCTGAATGCAGTAAGAAGTAAGCAAGGGCCACTACATTTTCGCCCGAATATAGTGAATCAATTGCAGAGAGGGTTCCCACATCATGGATGGATGTGGATAAAGAAGTTGGTCTCACTACATTGCCGCTCGAATGTAGTGAAAATTTTTCAGAGAGGGTCTCCGCATTTTTATTATGGACGGATGCGGGGGGTAATGAAGCTAGTCCTAGATAATAAGATTCGTATTGGTTCTTGGAATATCGGAACATTATCGGGTAAGCTAATGGAGGTGGTAGATACTATGATTCAGAGAAATATTCATATTCTATGTTTACAAGAGACAAAATGGGTTGGAGAAAAAGTAAAGGAGATAGAGGATACAAGTTTTAAATTATGGTACTTAGGTAAAGAAAAGACTTGAAACGGAGTTGGTATTATTATAAATAAAGATTTAAAGGAGAGTGTAGTAGACATACAACGATATGGTGACCGAATCATGACATTGAAATTAGTGTTAGGAGCAGAGGTTTTGAATATAGTTTGTGCTTACACACCCCAAGTAGGACTAGAAGATAGTATAAAGACAGTTTTTTGGGAAGAGTTAGATAAGGTGTTTCAAAAGATTCCACAAAGGGAGATGATTTGTGTAGGAGGAGATTTAAATGGACATGTCGGTAAAGAGGCACTAGGATATCAAGGGATTCATGGAAACTTTGGTTTTGGGGATATAAACGAGGAAGGTAGGGAGATTTTAAATTTTGCTATGGCATTTGATTTCTTTATAGTCAATACAATCTTCGAAAAATGAGATGAACATTTAATTACTTATAAGAGTGGCTTATCACAAACACAAATTGATTACTTTATTTGTAGAAAAAAAGATAGAGCGCGTTGTAAAGATTGTAAGGTAATTCTAGGAGAAAGCTTAACCACTCAACATCAACTTTTAGTTATGGATTTACAAATAAAAAAATGGACAAAGAATAAAAGAGTGCATCGAGCTATACTAAATGGTGGAACCTTAAAAGCGAGAAAGAATATATATTTAAACAGAAAGTCCTACAAGGAGATGTTTGGAATTATGTTGGCACACCCTGTGATATGTGGAACAATATGGCTATACATATTAGGAAAGTGGAGAAAGATGTGTTAGGGGTATCTAAGGGAGGTGTACCGGCATAAAAAGAAGCTTGGTGGTGGAGTGAAGTAGTACAAAATAAAATCAAGGCAAAGAGGGCATGTTACAAATTACATTATGCTAAGAAAACTAGTGAAACTTTAGAAGCTTATAAGAAAGCAAAGAAGGAAGTGAAAAAGGCCGTTAGTGAAGCAAAAACTAAGATTTGGGAGGGCTAATATTAAAAACTCAACTCAAAAGAGGGTGAAAGAGATATTTTTAGGATAGCTAGGGCTAGAGATAAGACAACTAAAGATCTTAATTATGTTAGATGCATAAAAGACGATGATGAAAAAATTCTAGTGGTAAATGATGATATAAGAAATAGATAGAAAAACTATTTTTATAATCTTTTTAATGAAAATAAAGATGTTAGTATTAGTTTAGGAGATTTAGCAAGTCAGAAAAGTATATAAACCACAATTTTTATCGACGTATTCAAAAGAATGAAGTCAAAGAGGCTCTTAAACATATGAAGGGCGGTAAATCGGTAGTACCAGATAATATTCCTATAGAAGTTTGAAAAATACTAGGAGAACTAGGAATCACTTGGCTCACAAGACTATTTAATGAAATATGGAAAAACCAAAAGGTGCCCGAAGAATGGAGAAAGTACACTTATATGGTTATACCCATATATAAGAACAAGGGAGACATTCAAAATTGTGCAAATTATAGAGGTATCAAGTTAATGAGTCATACTATGAAATTATGGGAAAGAATTATCGAACGTAGGTTAAGACAAGTATCAAGTACAACGAAGAACCAATTTGGATTCATGCCAAGCAGATCTACTATTGAAACGGTTCACCTTTTGAGACGTCTTATAGAACATTTTAGAGCAAAAAAGAAAGACTTTCACATGATATTTATTGATCTAGAAAAAGCTTATGATAGGGTACCGAGGGAGGTTCTTTGGAAAACTTTGAAAAAAAGAGGTATCCCATTAACATATATTAACCTTATAAGAGACATATATGATGGTGCAAAAACATGTGTGAGGACTCATAAAGAAACGATTGACTTTTTTTGAAGTTAATATTGGGTTACATCAAGGATCAACTTTAAGTCCATACTTATTTATAATGGTAATGGATGAGTTAACAAAATATATTCAAGATGAAGTACCTTGGTGTATGTTATTTGCAGATGACATTGTATTAGTGGAGGAGTTTAAGGAAAAAGTTAATAGAAAATTGGAACTATGGAGAGAAACATTAGAAAGCAAAGGCCTACGACTTAGTAGAACAAAGACAGAATATATGGAATATAAGTTTGATCATTTGGTTACTTCAAAGGACATAGAAATTAAAATTGGCACACATTGCATTCTCCAAAAGGAAAGTTTTAAATACCTAGGGTCAATTTTTTAGAGTGATGGAAGAATTGATGGAGATGTTACACATAGAATAAATGTTGGTTGGTTAAAATGGAAAGGAGCATCAGGTATTCTTTGTGATAAGAAGATACCATTAAAATTAAACGGTAAATATTATAGAGCAGCAATTAGGCCTGCCATGTTTTATGGTTTTGAGTGTTGGGCAGTTAATCATCAACATGTACAAAAGATGTCGGTGACAGAAATGAAGATGTTGAGATAGATGAGTGGTCATACAAGAAAAGACCGTATACATAATGAGGTTATTAGAAACAAATTAGGAGTGGCACCAATAGAGGATAAAATGAGAGAACATCATTTAAGATGGTTTGGACATATAGAAAGAAGATCAAAAGAAGAACTTATAAGAAGGTTAGAAAAACTAAATTTGGAAAGTATTAGAGGTAGAGGATGACCACAAAAGTGTTGGAAAGAAACAATAAAAAATGATCTAGCTTATTGGGAGTTAACTGCTAACATGGCACACGATAGGGATATGTGGAAATAAAGAATCCATGTAGCTGACCCCGTTTAGTATGGGAAAAGGCTTAGTTGTTGTTGTATATCTATCTGGACCCTTATTGAACTTAAATGCTGATAAAATCAACACAGATCAATAGCATCTAATAATTTATTCATGTAATCAACCTCAGCTAATGTACTAAAGTGCTTGGACTTGGTTTCAAGATTTGCTTGGATTCTCTACGATTGAGAGGAGATCCGATCACACATCTTGGAGCTTTAAATTCTCCCTGGAAAGTCAGACTTATATTGGGATTATCTGTACCCTTGTTTCTATTTAGGAGCATGAAGATGTGTCTAAAAGGGGGTGTTTAACTCCAAGGTTGGAACTACGAAACTAGAATAGTTTTAATTCCAACAACTCGCATAGGTGGACCTCATAATCGTAAAAAGCTCAAAACTACGAAATTTAGAACTATAGTTTCAATTCCCAACAACTCAGATAGGTGAGCCTCGGTAAAAAGCAGGTTAATACCACCCTGCTTTTTATTGCAATAGACCGATTTGCAACAAGAAATTGAACTGAAGTTCCAATTCTTTAGTCCCAGACCATCTCATAATTAAACAATCCCAAGGGGGCATGATACAAGGAACTCCTTAATTACTAAATCATAAAAAGTGATTTGACCATGGTATAAAAAGAGAAAAATTAGCAGGTCAAGCTAAACCAAACTACAAAGCAAAATGAACCAATAAACCACCAGTTGATCGTCTGAATTGGTTCTTTGTAAACCCTAGTTTTGAGCAATTTAACGAGCAACAAGTGCTCTCTGTCTTCTTCAGAGTTAAAATGTTGCATTAGCCATAATTGATTTTTTCTGGTACAATGGGGAAGGGGAAGCCAGATTCACACATCGGGTGTCGAACTCATGACTCTTAGCTACCCATGACCAGGTGAGCAGTTGCTCGTTGGGCAAATTAAACTCCAAAAATACGTTAGATCCTGGGCACGAAAATAACGCCGTGTAAGTGGGACGGCGTTCTTTTCAAGACAAACGAAGCGTGAAATTCGGGGCATGAGCCCGAAGTGCTGCCGTCTAGAGTCATTCGGCGGTTCTCGTCTTTGCGCCAAACTCTCTCTTTCGACATGGTGGTCTTATCTTTTTGTATCTTCGTGATTCGTTCCACACACACAGAGGGCATGACCAACTCAACGATGATTTGAGGTCGGCGGCCATGTGGTCTTACCCAGCATTAGTCAGTGGTGGGGAATCCCTTAATTAATTCCTCTGTGCAAATTTCTGAAAAAAATAAAAAAGTTACAGAAGAAAACTCTTCCCATCTGTTAAGCATTCTTTTTGAGTAACCAATAAAGATCAAGTTTTAAAAACTAAAATCTCTCTCCCTCCCTCTCTCTCTCTCTCTCTCGAAAAGAAAAGAAAAGAAAAAGCGATCTGAATGAAGTAAAGTTAGTGTGATTCGCAGTCGAGTGTAATCTCGAGTTTGGATTTCTGGGTGTAGTGGGGAGTGGGTGAGCGAGGAGAATTCTTTCTTTCTCTCTAAGAGAAGAAGGAGAGAAACTGAAGATGGAGGGGGATGAAGGAGAGAATTACTTGTTTAAAGTGGTGATAATCGGGGATTCGGCAGTGGGGAAGTCCAATTTGTTGTCGAGATTCGCCAGGAACGAGTTCAACGCGAATTCTAAGGCGACCATCGGGGTGGAATTCCAGACGCAGAGCATGGAGATCGACGGTAGAGAAGTGAAGGCGCAGATTTGGGACACTGCGGGACAGGAGAGGTTTCGGGCGGTCACTTCTGCATACTATAGAGGGGCCGTCGGCGCCTTGGTTGTGTACGATATCACTCGAAGGACCACCTTCAATAATCTCGATCGATGGCTCGAGGAGCTCAAGAGTATGATTTTTCTACACTCTGCGTATGCATTTGTGTGTATGAGAGAGAGAGAGAGAGGTTTTGTTCTGTTGTTGGATTTTAGTGGGTTTCTATATAGTCCTTGTTGTTGGCTTTTGTGGGGTTTTCTCGAAGTTAGCCAAGAAGACTTCATGTACATGGTCTGTTTGAGAGCTCATTTTCCTTGGTTTTCGGATCTCCGTCTGTTCTTATTTCTTTCTTTCTTTTACTCCTTCAATATGTCTGATCTCTTCAAGTGTTCTCTTTAATCGATTAGAGAATGTTGGTCGCCGTTGGAGTTCGGATTGATTTTTGAAGTAGAACTCTGTGTTTGGTCTCTCTGCTTTGTGATCCCTCTATGTTTCTTTTGAAATTTAGAGCCTTCCAGTAATGGATATTGTTCTTCATGACTTGGTTAAGGAAAAAGGATCTACTAAGATGCATTTTATGGATTAGTCTGGATTTTGTTCCTCTTTTGTGACTGGCCTAAATTAGTGCAGATCTGCTTTTTAGCTCTTTGAACTCCAGGTTTTTCTAGGTGGGCTTTGTTTTGATTTAGTTGGTTTGAACCATTTGCAGTTCATTCTGACGCCACAGTGGCAAGGATCTTGGTTGGGAACAAGTGCGATCTTCAGAACATTAGGGATGTGACTGTAGAAGAAGGGAAGGAGCTTGCTGAGAAAGAAGGCTTGTTCTTCATGGAAACCTCTGCATTGGATTCAACCAATGTCAAAGAGGCTTTCGAATTTGTCATCAAGGAGATTTATGGTAACGTGAGCAGAAAGGTCCTGAGTTCTCAAACATACAAGAAAGAGATCTCCATGAACAGGGTGAGCCTTGTTGGTGGCTCGAAGGAAGAGTCTGAGGAGAAAAAGAGCAAGTCTTCCTGCTGCTGAGTTATTGCCTTTAATTATTTCATTTTTGTGAGATTTTTTATTGATATCCTATCTCAATGAATCATCCAAGCAGATTCTTAGCTCAACTTGATTGTCATAATATGTTTCTTTTCTTTTACCATCACTTGCTCTCTTATGTACTATAGTCGCTGTGTAAGAGTTACTGATTTTCTAGTAGATACAATTTAGGCAATCTTGTATTAGTTTGAGGTCTTGTTTAATTGGAAAGTGAATAAAGTTTGTTGTATTCTGAAACATGTGGATCTCTTCAAGTTGTGAGGTGGATTATGTACTGTATTTTCATCTATTATGGACAAAGCGTGGCACTGCTACTTATCTCACTGAACCCTAATGATTCAATAAGTGAAGATTGATATTGCAGTTTTGAAAATGGCAGCCTCTTGTCTCCTCTCACTGCGTTTCTGAAACCAGCATACTTGCAAAGGCCTCAACGTTATTATGATATGGCTTAGCTTTGAGTTCCTGGGACGTGTATCTTGGTAAATGAGAGCGTATCTCTTCAGATTTTGAAACACAGACACTACTACAGAATTTTAAGTTCAATACTGGTAGACCAATTTACCTAGAATGCTAGTTTAGGAAATGCTTTTTGTTTTGGTACTTGTGATCCTGGGCGTGTCTTTCTTGATGATACATATTCGGTTGATATTCTCACTAGAGGAATGAAAGAAAGGCTATCCCATGGTTCTGGAGATAAATGCTGACCATGACATGAGCTTTACAAGTCCTTGTTGTCAAGTTCAAAGAGCTCTCTGCAGTGAAGTACTCTACCTTCACATAACATACACATATCTACTTTTTCAACTAATGTACGTCTCTTCTTGTTTCTGTAAGTTCCAAGGTACCAAGGCTATACCACGAAAACTCTCATGGTTTTAATGCTTATGGTTTTATCCACCATTGTTCTGCTCTTTTTACGGTCTTCTCTTTTTACTGTATACATAATGAGGTTATTAGAAATAAATTATGTGTGCACCAATAGAGGATAAAATGAGAGAATATTGTTTAAGGTGGTTTGGACATATAGAAAGAAGATCAAAAGAAGGACTTGTCAAGGTATGAAAAACTAGATTTTGAAAGTATTAAAAGAAGTAGAGGATGACCACAAAAGTGTTGGAAAGAAACAATAAAGAATGATCTAGCTTACTGTGAGTTAACTGATAACATGATACATGATAGGGCTCTGTGGAAACAAAGAATCCATGTAGCCCACCCCATCTAGTATGGGAAAAGGCTTGGTTGTTGTTGTTTGTTGTTGTTGATTTTATCCACCATTGTTCTGCTGATCAGATCTGTTGAGGATGCTAACACCTCAATGAGAATGAGTGAAGTGTTTCATCATACTCATACCTTTACACCAAAGTATCATCTCCACTGGCCCACAACTCGAGCAGTGGGCACCATCAATTCCTTGATGGTCTGTCTTTCAAGTGGTGAGACCCATCAATTCAACCTTTTGTCATCATTTAGCTTCAATGGGGTATGGTGCTCCTATGGGCTATTGATCCTCATGCTGATGTCCTTGCATCCATAAAGTGACAGATTTCTTGTTCCACAACATTTTCGTCCTCACGCTCTGTCAACTGACACATTAAGAACGGGGATAAATGTTTAATAGTCACGGTTTGAAATATCTTGTCTAATGTCTTAAAGGAGCTTTTATATTGATATTTAGGTTGAGCGATTCAAGAAAGGGAACCGAAGCAGCTTCCTTTGAACCAAGATAGCTGCAATTTAATCGAGACAGCTTCATTTGAATTGCGACAACTTTTCTTTGACACGAGATATCTGCTCTTTTCATGACCACTATAGCTTCACCATCATAATCATCATTTATCTTCTTTAGATAGGTTAATGATTCTAGCCTTTGTTTTATTTTATGGTCATGTTTGCAACTTATTTAGGCATTCAACCTCCAAATGAATCCAATTCCTTGATAACATCTTCATGACAGGAGTGAGCTTTAACATAATGATGGACTAAAGTAGTAGATATTTACAAAGCTTGCTGCTTGATAATGCCTTTTTAAATCTACACCACTTTTCCAATGCACAAAAAGACTATTCAGGGAGAAAGATCTCTCGTGCTTCATGCAATCAAATACTCTCTACATGCTAGGGTTCTCATTAAGGAACAAGGCGATCTGTCATACTTCTTGGGTATTGAATCTGAAATGACTAAATATCTGCAATAGATATTTGAATAGATTAACAAATATGTAAATACTTCCCATTCATGAAAGGTACTCGACGGGCAAAGCAGAGTGATGGAAAGATGAATATCAAAAATCGGTTTCTTACATAATCAACTGCCTCTCATGTTGCAGCCCTCAAAAGAATAATCATGTATGTGAAAGGGCAACTCGTAATTGTGTTGTCTAATTGGTAAGAATTCCTTTCTGAAAGTGGGTTGCTATTCATATTTGTCAACATGAATCTGGTATTGCAAATAGATACAAAGCAGAAAGTGCTAGAAAGAGGCCGACTATGGAGTTTTACCAGACATTATGTGAATGGATATTCTTTTCTTTCAATAAAGGTAAAGGTCTGAAAGCGATTTCGATGAGAAGCTTTGAGAATGTGTTGCAGGCGATCTCCCTCTCAAAGGTAACGCTGGGTCGTGTTTGGTGGTGCTACTGCTATCAAAGCAGAAACGAAAGCAAGCCTTCGAAGACTTGAGCTCGATTTTGTGTTATATTAGCCTTGAACTCCGAAAAAAGCAAGACCAAATTTTATTCTCTTTCGAAGACTTCAGCGGCCAACCTCTCCGTATTCGCCATCGAGATTCTCGTACCTCCTCACTGGAACTCTAAGTAGCCGTCTCTCTAGATGTTCAAACCACCATGTCTGGTGTCATATCTATTATTTGTGTAACCCTTTTCTTAAACAACCTAATTATGGATCTGATCTTTCTTAGTATAAAACACACTCGCATCAACATCTTTATTTCTCCCACTTTGTTCTTTACCCGACATTCTAATTTCAGAGTATTCTTGATGCTGCTTCTGCTTCTATATGCAGAAAATGAATCGACTTGTCACAAACCTCTAGGATTTTCGAATGTTTCTGTTAATCGATGAAGGATCACAACTTATTTCATTGCATTACCGTCAAAAGTTTGGGTTGGGAAGGGGCTACCCTTTGTCTCCAAAGAATATAACCAAGGAATTTTTCTGCTGCAACACTTAATTATTTCCTAAAACTGAAGGCATAAGTTGGAGAGCCGTAATATAGTTCTTGTTTGAAGAAGCCTGCGTGCGTTCCTCATTTAAGCAAAATCATTATGAAAACCATGAATGGAATCCCTAAACTGGAGGACAAGTTCGGATTTGGTCCGATTGCAAATCCAGGCCGTATGAGTGAAGATGCAATTGAACCGAAATGGAAACGCCTACTGTTAAGTTGCCAGAAGAAGGCAGCATTTTATCTTTGACAGGCTTATCTCTCTTGCCTCTGGCGAGGCCCCACATTGGGCTTCTCTTTCTACTTTTGCCCACTGTAGTTAGTAGGTGCCCACGCACACACACACACACACACACAGCACATCAGCTTCTGGTTTCATCCTTGAAGATAAGTTTCATGCTGAACTATCAATCAAATCATAGCGCAAATGTTTCTCCCAAAGGAATTGGCAATGGGATTGCGCAAGCTCTTAATGTATCAGGTTTGAATGGACCTCTCTATGATGAGAACATAGTAAGATCTACCTTAAATTTCATGCAGCGTTAACATTACACCGTTAACTGTGAACTCCCATGCCTCATGCCTCTGTGGTTGTTATGCTGGTTCTACCATATACTGTTTCATTTTTCAAATGAAATTTCTTTGTTGAGGGGAAAAAAGTTAGTTTGACATGTTTGAATGGCAATAAGTTCATCAGTTTTACGTGGATAAAGGAGGACAGTTGACTCCGTGGGCTATATACATAGTCCGCCCCCACACTAAAAGAATCTGCACGCTACCTAAAAGACCCTAAAAGATTTTCTAGATCCACCTACTATTACAAATATGTTTTATTTTTTTAACGACGAATGATGGAACAATTCGGACGGTTCAAACGGCCGAAATTTATTGGAAACTAATTCTGGCGGTTCGACCCACTAGTACCGGTGGATGATCCATGACGAACTGGTGGTTCATTGAAATAGTCACTGAAATTCCATGCTTCAGCTGGTGGCTGAGAGTACCGTTGTGTCATCCACTTTCCCAGGAAAGGGAATCCGAGACCTGATGCATTTCCACAAGCCCCACTTGGTATTGGCATGTGGGGCTTGTTTGTTTCAAGGGAAGGGGAGAGGATGCCTTCCCCACGAAAATGCTACTTCTATGCAAGCATGGTATGAGCCATGCTTTCTATCAAGATGGAGTTAGGCCTAAATGGGCGTGAGTGCATTTTTTATAGGAAAAACGAGAAAACTTCGCTCTATATAGTGGCTGAGATCTACAAACTTTTCTCTCTACCTTTTACAAGGAAAAATGTAGTGCTTGTTTCATTTAGGATGGGAAAACTTTTCCAAGTGAAACAAATATGTCTGGTGCCAAATGATGGATACACGGTTTCTCCAGGATACTTCTAAAACAGATTCTCTACTAAAATCAATTCAATGGAAACCGAAGTTTGGGCATCTTTTGAAATTATAGCCCCATCTCGCATTCCTAGCGAAGTTGGATTTGATACAGACTCGAACCAGACCCAATATCAGGTTGCCAGTTCGGGGATGCTTGATCACATTCAGAAGCAAAAGATGACCAAATAATCTTAACTCCAAGCCAAGCCTAGCGTAAACCCTGGTTCGGGCCTCGGGGTTTCATGGCTGCCAAGTTTGCACCCAAGTCTCACCTAACCGCCATCCGTGGTCGCCCTGGACAATGATTCAAACAAAAAATCCACTCATGTTGGGATGGAGATACTTCACTCTCTTCCTCATATGCTTTATATTGGACCTAAACAAAGATCCGGCTTACGATGTATCGGTACTCATAACGACCATGCCGCTTTGTACATTTGAATTCGAGATCCGAGGCACACAAACTTTCCCAAGAAAAATGTATATGGGGAACAACTTTCACAGCTGGAAGGTCATGTGAAGTTCATCAACAACCTTGAAAGAAGGCAGTGAGTCTTTTGGATGTTCTTAATGGAGCGATGCATTGTTGAGAGCCAGTGCACATTAGGCATTGACTGTACTTCCGAAAGTAGCAAATCAGATCATGGATATGGATCTCAGATATAACTAGCTTTATTGTCCCACAAAATGTTCTCTAGTTCTTGGAGTATCCCACTTGTTTGAGCACATTGCCTCTCAGAGGAAACACCAAATCTGCACCTTGCTCATGCTTTCAGGCAACCTGCCTGTCCTCTCAAACCCTAGTGTGGGTAAGGGAGAAAGAAACTTTCCAACTTCTTTTTAGTGTTTAGGAAATCCAAATACAATGAGAGCAACTTGCAGTACAGTTAAGTTCCCTAAGTATTTCTTGTGTTGATGGCAATACATCAAAGTTTTCTCATTCTCAACTTGCTTGGCATACATAATCATGTCAAAACATGTGGTGTGAGTGATCTTCTCTCAAAACAATATTCCAAAGGAATTGTTTCTTTTTTAATTATGAATTAAGGAAATGGTACTCCGGAACCATATCTCAAAGAATCCAATCAACCCATGCAAATCTTCAAAGCTAGGACCCATGTCCTTCGGGTACATGCTACCAGTACCCATCGGATTGGTCCTCGACTACTAGTCTAACAGACAAAGGTCATTTATGATGGGGTTTCTTTACCTCAAGAAGGATCCTCGCCAGAGTTCTCTGTCGCACAACAGAGAGTGAAAGGGTTGAAGAAGACTCGCTCAGCAAAAAACAGATGGAGAAGAAGAAAAGGAACACGATTACCCACAAACGGATTACTAGAAAAGAACTTGTTTCTCCATCTATGTATTTTCTACTGTATCTGCTACAATATTTATACTGAAAATCTTTTACTAGAAATCAACTTCGTCTTCCTTGTCTTTCTTATTATAGGCTTTTCGTTATAAGCCTTAATCTTATCTTTAACATATATGTTTTTTATCTTTTAGATAAGGTATCCATGAAATCCAATAAGATGGTCAGTCTTTACATTTTCCATAGATTTACTGTCTAAATGGTCAAATCCTCTGTTACATCTCCCACTTGAACATTTGATCGAAGGTTTTGTTTTAACTCCCACTTTTGTGGGTTTCCCCAAGTCGTGTCAATTATGATTGCAAGTGTATTGCAATCAACACACATTATGTAGTTTTTAATACACTTCAAACAAATCTTAAACACATGTTTGCAACATGCTTTGAGAAAAGATCCTCTATTATGTATTTGGTTAAGGGATCTGCCAACATATCATGAGTTGGCATATATGATATAGAAATCTCATTTCTCTTAACCATTATATGCTTGTTTCGGGAGCTATCAGCCCCACTCTTAATAAGATGTAACTCCAACATATGTAACATTGGATTTGGCCATTCTCAGCAATAAACCCATGAAAAATGGTATGACATGTCATCTTTTCGGATTCAATGGATACATTACCTAAAAGATAAAAAATGTATATGTTAAAGATAAGATTAAAGGCTTGTAACCAAAAGCCCAAAACAGGAAAGATAGGGAAGATGAAGTCGGTTTCTATTGAAAGATTTTCACTATAAATACTATAGTGAATACAGTAGAAACAAATTCTTCTTTGATAATCCGTCTAAGGTAACCATGTTCCCTTTCTTCTTCTTCCTCTATTTTTTGTTGAGTGAGTCTTCTTCAGCCCTTCCACTCTCCACTGCAGAAATGAAGACTCTTGTGAAGATCTGCCTCAACATGCAACTTGTGAGATCTTCTCTTCCTTACAGAATTGCAGATCACGTGCAACCTCCATTGTGGGGGTCCTCACAATGGGGCTCAATAATGCATGTACATGCAGATGCACCCTGACCCCATGGCCTTAATCATGGCTAGTAGGACTATTTTCTTCTTATATTAAGAGAAATCACCTTTGAGTTGGAACTTCGAATCATACAGCATAAAACTTCAATGCTAGAACTCTCATTCCCGGGCGCACGCCCACACGCCTATGTTGCGTTAGGACTCGAAACCCTAACCGCCGCAGAACTAGTCGCAACAAGCTCCCAAGAATACACCAACCACAATTCTAGTATATACAACACCAACAACTAAGCCTTTTTTCATATTAGACGGGGTCGGCTACATGGATTCTTTGTTTCTACATAGCCTTATCATGTCATGTCAACAGTTAACTCATAATAAGCTGGAAAATTCTTTATTATTTCTAACCACAATTCTAGTAGATATGATTGGTAAATTGTTAAGATAAAATGAAGAAATAATTGCTCAAATCCTTTGTCAGACTAGCTGAAAACATCAAATTCTTATTTCTATTGATTATTCTAATTATTCCAGGTTGATGCATGCATGCATTAATGCAGCATGGCGTTCTGTCTTCTTGGCATGTGATTTCAGATGTTAATTGCTGGGCATTCTGTCTTCCTGGCATGTTCTTTCAGATGTCAATTGGTGAGTGTTGCTAATCAACCTAAACGCTTACATTCTCATTGTCAATTGCTTATGCTTTCTATCCACCATCAACCGAAACCCAAACCAGACCAAGTCTTGCGCCCACACAAAGCGTATATCGCCGGCGCGCCGGAGAATGATGGCCGGCGACCGTCGACAGGTAACACGAACTGGCCTTGGGGTCCGCGGCTGAGAAATATCTCGTTTATCTTCCGAAACTTGTAATCTCCACAAGGAATTCTTAGTTCCGAATTGCATTAGGCGGTATCTCGTATCAGATTAAGATATAACTCTGAGAAAGCAAGATTATGTTTTGAAGAAAATATAAAACCAAAGTCGGCATCAGCTTGCCACAACAAAACAACACACGTTATCATCTCAGTGGACTTGTCTTATCAAGGATGGCATTTCTTCATATGGGACGTGGAAGAATCTTGCACATATATATATATATATATATATATATATATATATATATATATATATATGAGAGAGAGAGTGTGAAAACAAGATTCTAGATAATTTAAAAAACCTAAAAGTTTTTAAAGAAAACGAAAAATGATGTTATTATATTCATTCAAAAAATAATGGTTAAATATGAGTTAACATGATTCAATTTCTCTCTTTATTTATATATATAAGCTTAAAGTTACTAGACACTCTCTCAATTTAGACTCATGATCACATGTACGATAAAGATCGAAATGCTTGTTAATATCTACACAATGATCCATGTTATTTAATGAACAGTAAATGCGATATCAGATGGGTGTTTTAATCACTATTATTCAATTGCTTGCACAAACGATAATGACGATCAAGCAATGTCTAACATGATATGGTGTTTAATAGATTTTTTTTCTTCTCCTCTCTCTCTATATATATACATATATATATATATGTATATACATATATATATATATATATAACAGATCTAGCAAATAGTGTTGGGATGAAGCATGTATTCCATTGTGTTGGGGAGCGGATAAAGCATTTGAAGCTTATATTCAACTGTAAAATATAATTTTTATATTGAAATCATAAAATTTCAGGAGGAGCGACTATTCCCTAGCCTTCTACGTAGATCTAGTATATATGTGTTGTATGTGCACGTGCAGGAGGAGGCAAACTTGGGGAATTTTGAGCCATGAAACCGAACCGTGGAGTCTCGGGCCAACTCAAAACCTCGACCTCAACATGACAGAACACAGTGGCACTAGTGCAACTCGAATAGTTGTTTCCGTGTCAATACAAAGCGACACAAAAGAAGTTGGACATTTTCAGGTGGTTGATTCGTTTTCAACAAGAACGAAAATGACACAACCCAAAACACAAAATTTCTAAAGAAAAAAGGTTGGAGGAGAAGGCCTTGAAAGGCTCTTGCACTCGGTCAACCTCCAAGCACTCATCAGACCTGTAGCTCACGTGGCTAGGGTGTCACGTCACCAATTGAAGGTCATGAGTTCGATGCCGGAGATGTGCATTTGGCCGAGAGCAACAACTTTCAAAATTTTGTTATTAAGATAAACTAAGATAATTAATCATGTAATACGCATTAGAGTATGAGATAGACGGTTTTCTGCTCTAGCTTCACCAGAACATGGTTTCCAACCAGCATAAACATTCATATTCGAAAACTTTTTTTAATAATAATCGATTAAATTCTCTGAATAATTCTGACTATTAGACCGAGTGGGACCCACACGGCTGCCATCCAGGTCACCCAGAGTCCGTCCTTCATGTCCTGACCAGATGAAAGATCAGGAAAAGCTGTGTTTGATGGTGCGGACTGAGCGCCACGTCAGCAGAAACTCTGGCACCACGAGGGCTTTACTCCTCAGCGGAGCCCACAAACCGCCCTTAGCCCGTCGATCGCAAGCTTTAGATCCGACGGAGACTTTCCATATCTTTCTTTTCCGTTTTCTCGATTTTCCTTCTCCTTGCTGTTTAGCAAGATCAACCCGAAGCTTACCTGCATCAATTTATCAACTTTTCATTTGTGTTTTTCTATATACAAGCGGGTTTTTGGCAGACCAACACGAAGGCTTGGTTGGTTCAAGTGGTTAGGTACTCGCTTATGGTGGATTCATTTTAAGGCAAGATGAAGCAAGTGTTTTACTTGAGATCCTCAACAATCCTTGGATTGATCATTGTATATAAAAAATACAATTATTTTTCAATATAAACGTGTTTCACCCAAAAAATTCTGAGTCCACCAGTGAGCTCACTCTCCTTGAACAAAAATCTAGAGTTTGAGAACAAACCGCTCGAACTAGATTAGTCGGGGTCTTTTGGGCTTTTGGACGCCACTGCTATACATAAAAAAAATGTTGGGTTTGGCAGAGTCCTATTCAGAGTATCGATTTTGAGACTGTTCACTCTTGAAGTCTTTTAATCGAACCCTAACCAAGAGAACCATAAATCCCTGTGTATTTTTTCACACCTTTACAAGGAAGTAAATGACAAAGGAACGCATGGAGGGCAGGTTGGAGTTTAGCCCTACTGCACAAAGCACACTGCCAACAGGATAACATGGCGAGTTGGCAAATACCAAAAATATGAATTTTCATTGCCACCCAAAGAAAAGTTCATCACCTTTACTGCCACCCCCATGATGTCATTCCTTTGGTTTTCAGAGTCTTTAGTGCTCCATCTCTCTCTAACTTTCTCTGAGATCGAGACGCCCCGGCTCTATATAAATCGTTCATATTTCCCCTTCCATTGCATCCATACGTTCATCTATTCTTCCCTTATCTGCCTCTCTTGGAGATCACTTCTTGTGCTTGTTGCTGTCATTCTCTTCTCTATAGAATTCAGTCGTCCATATAGCTTCATGGCCAGCGCCGAGGTATATTACTCTCAGTCTTGCTCTTTTTCTTCCCACCACCACCAACCCTCCTCCCCATTTGAATTTTGTCACGAATATGTGATATTTCTTTCGTTCTTGGATCTAATGATGAAGCACGTTCAAAACCGGGGTTGTAGTTTTGCTTTGGTGAGCAATGTAGTGCAAAGCACCATATTAAGTCTTTCTTTTGCATTTACATGTAGTCAGAACTCTTTTTCCTTATTTCCATGTGTGTTGGCATTAATGTGCAAATATTCATGTTTACACACACAAAGACACGCACACATACGCCAGGCAATTCTCTACCCTTACTCTTGTTTATTAGATGATTTTCTCAGTTCATTGCAGAGATAAGTGGACCTTGCCTGACTGTAGAGAATGATATGAAGTTGGACACTTGATCCAGATCACTTTCTCAGTTAAATTGTAGAGATAAAGGAACTTTACGGTTCTTCACACTATTTCGCGTTCCTCCTTCTCAAATGATACAAATTTGTCCTACTTGTTAGCCATATTCATCCACATTGGATTATGAGAGTTTAAAGAGTATTGTTAAAATGGTTAGCTAATTAGAGAACTCAATTTGTAGGTAGTACAAGCTACACCTTTGCCCAAGGCAGCCCCGGTGATTGAGACACCCATTACAGAAACCATTGAAGATGCAAAAGAACCGGCTAGCGAAGTGCCGGCCAAGGAACCGAAAGCGACAGCCGAAGCAGAGACAGAAGAAACAACAACAGAAGTGGAGCTACCGACAGTGGATGTCAAAGAACCACCGGAGGTGAAGGAAGTGCTAGAAGAAGAGACAGCAGTACAAGAGATCCCAGCTGCAACACAAACAGAAAAGCCGTTGCAGGAGGAAGCCGCAGTGCAAGAAATAGAGGCCTCCCAAACCCACGAGGCGTCTGAGGAGAAAGTGGCAGAAGAGACCTTGACAGCACCACCGGCTGAAGAAGTGGCTACGGAGCCTGCCTCAGCTCCAGAGGAAGCACCAGAACCCGTCTCTGAGGCTGCTACTGTGGTCGCTGCCAAAGAGACTGAAGAGGAGAAGCCAGTGGAAGAGACTCCATCAGAGAAGGAAGAGAGCAAGGTAGAGGAAGATGCTAAGGTGGAGAAGGCAGAAGGCTAGAGAGCCTCATGTAATGTGGTTTCAATTTGGAGTGCTTATTTGGTTTCATTTTCATGTTGATCTGTGGTAGAGATGATCATGGTCAAACGTAAGATGAAATAAAAGGTCTGACAATAGTACCAGTGCCACGTGAGCAGCAGGTTATTTTGGTCTACGTGGCAGTCAGCTATTGGATGTTTTGATGTTTTTCTTCTTTTATATGTATGTCTTGTCATATGAAATAAGATCAGTTTGCGTGGCTCTGATTCCAGTACTATGTCATGTTGAAGATCATCTTGGTAATATCATCGAGTTCTTTGCTTTGTTCTCCCTTTCCATCGTAGCTTGTTCTCAAGTTGATGCATTCCTTCACCTCACCTGATACACATATGGAGGTGGCAAATCGGGTCAAGGGTCTGTTAAGGTTGAGTCACTCCGGTTGTGGGTTAGAAATAGGTAAAACAAAAATCGGCCAGATCATCCTATCGAGTCACTCTGTACAACATTAACCCAACCCGACTCACGATTGTCTCCATGAAAAATGGCAATATTCATATGATGCTATGAGTCACTCCGCCTGCTGCCAATGGATTTGCCAATGACTCCATAGTCATGGATTTAATCAGGTCTTTGTTTTTACACGTTAACACTCTTATGGATTGGATTTTGGTTCAGATGCAAGAATGTGTATGATCCAAATACAAACTTGGTTGGATACTCTTTTGTGTAATGGATCCATCAGACTGGTTAGAGATTCAAATCTATGGACCTTGGATTTTTTTCTCAGGTTACAATGCTGCTTCCTGGTTACCTTTTAGCAGTAGCAAAACTCGGCAGGTCTGCGAAATAATTTCAGATTGCGACTGCACCTTAGCTCCACAAAGTTTGATTAAGCTATTAGCAAAGCACCACTCACAATGCACAAGCAATAGCTCATCTGGCAAGGGTGTCGACTCACAAGTAGAAGGTCGTGAGTTCGTTACCTGGGGCATGCATCTAGTTTGGGCCTCCCAGCTGTACCCACAAAACACCACTTGTGATTCATGTACTAGCCTATTAAGATTCAAAAATGTCATCATATCATTTAGCAAAGAATGCGATGAGATTCATTTATGAAATTCGTAAACCTAATTAGATCCAATGTTTCTTTTGGACTTTCTTTTCAGGTATTTACTGTTTTTCACTCGAGGAATTATCCGCACAAGATGGTTCTGCTGCAGCTGGTCCTTGGATAATTATGGAGACGTACCGTAATGGCACTAGGAAAGCATATCCCACATCTGTATTGCAAAGCGGCCCAGGAAAATCCATTTTGTGTAGAATTCCCATATATTCTGTCACTCAAACGTACTCAGAAAATACTAAAACAGTCTTGAACAATCTTACGTTTCTTCATATCATGCATCAATATATGTACTAAACGAGGCCACCCCATAACAACAACAATAACAACTAAGCCTTTTCCCATACTATGCAGGGTCGGCTACATGGATTCTTTGTTTCCACATATCCCTATCATGTGCCATGGTAGCAGTTAACTCCCAATAAGCTAGATCATTCTTTATTGTTTCTTTTCAACACTTTTGTAGTCGTCCTCTACCGTTTTTAATACTTTCCAAATTTAGTTTTTCTAACCTTCTTAAAGGTTTTTCTTTTGATCTTCTTTCTATATGTCCAAACCATCTTAAACGATGTTCTCTCATTTTATCTTCTATTGGTGTCACTACTAAGTTGTTTCTAATAACCTCATTATGTATACGGTCTTTTCTTTTATGACCACTCATCCATCTCAACATCTTCATTTCTGTCACCGACATCTTTAGATTAACTGCCCAACACTCAGAACCATAAAACATGGCAGGCCTAATTGCTGCTCTATAATATTTACCTTTTAATTTTAATGGTATCTTCTTATCACAAAGAATACCTCATGCTCCTCTCCATTTTAACCAACCAACATTAATTCTATGTGTAACATCTCCATCAATTCTTCCATCACTCTCAAAAATTGACCCTAGGTATTTAAAATTTTCCTTTTGGGAAATGCAATGTGTGCCAATTTTAATTTCTATGTCCTCTCAAGTAACCAAATGATCAAACTTACATTCCATATATTCTGTCTTTGTTCTACTAAGTCGAAGGCTTTTGCTTTCTAATGTTTCTCTCCATGGTTCCAATTTTCTATTAACTTTTTCCTTAGACTCCTCCACTGATACAATGTCATCTGCAAATAACATACACCAAGGTACTTCATCTTAAATATGTTTTGTTAACTCATCCATCACCATTATAAATAAGTATGGACTTAAAGTTGATCATTGATGTAACCCAATATCAACTTCAAAGAAGCCTGTCGTTCCTTCATGAGTCCTCACACATGTTTTTGCACCATCATACATGTCTCTTATAAGGTTAATATATATTAATGGAATACCTCTTTTTTCAAAAGTTTTCCAAAGAACCTCCCTTGGTACCCTATCATAAGCTTTTTCTAGATCAATAAATATCATGTGAAGGTCTTTCTTTTTTGCTCTAAAATGTTCCATAAGACGTCTCAAAAAGTGAATCGCTTCAATAGTAAATCTGCTTGGCATGAATCCAAATTGGTTCTCTATTGTACTTGATACTTGTCTTAACCTACGTTCGATAATTCTTTCCCATAATTTCATAGTATGACTCATTAACTTGATACCTCGATAATTCACATAATTTGGGTATAAGTGTACTTGCTCTCCATTCCTCGGGCATCTTTTGGTTTTTCCATATTTCATTAAATAGTCTTATGAGCCAAGTGATTCCTATTTCTCCTAGTATTTTTCAAACTTCTATAGGAATATTATCTGGTCCTACTGATTTACCACCCTTCATATGTTTAAGAGCCTCTTCGACTTCATTCTTTTGAATACGTTGGTAGAAATTGTGGTTTATATACATTTCTGACTTGGCTAAATCTCCTAAACTAATACTAACATCTTTATTTTCATTAAAAAGATTATAAATATAGTTTTTCCATCTATTTCTTATATCATCATTTGCCACTAGAATTTTTTCATCATCGTCTTTTATGCATCTAACACAATTAAGATCTTTAGTTTTCTTATCTCTAGCCCTAGTTATCCTAAAAATATCTCTTTCACCCTCTTTTGAGTTGAGTTTTTTATATAAGTCCTCCCAAATCTTAGCTTTTGCTTCACTAACGGCCTTTTTCGCTTTCTTCTTTGCTTTCTTATAAGCTTCTAAAGTTTCACTAGTTTTTTTAGCATAATTTAATTTGTAACATGCTCTTTTGCCTTGATTTTATTTTGTACTACTTAACTCCACCACCAAGCTTCTTTTTGTGCCATTACACCTCCCTTAGATACCCCTAACACATCTTTCGCCACTTTTCTAATATGTATAGTCATATTGTTCCACATATCACAAGGTGTGCCAATATAATTCCAAACATCTCCTTGAAGGACTTTCTGTTTAAATATATATTCTTTTTCGCTTTTGAAGTTCCACCATTTAGTTTGAATAGCTCGATGCACTCTTTCTTCTTTGTCCATTTTTTTATTTGTAAATCCATAACTAAAAGTCGATGTTGGGTGGTTAAGCTTTCTCCCAGAATTACCTTACAATCTTTACAACACGCTCTATCTTTATTTCACCCCATCCATTTACAAATTCCAAATACAATCTATAACCGTAAAAGAATATGGCCTCTGAGAGAACAATATGAGACAACTTTACAATGTCTCACAAAAAAAGTTTTGTTCTCCACAGCGATTTGAATCTACCATGCTCTCCTCCTGCCCTTCACCGAATAAAAGAAGCGCCCTAGAGATCCCAGGATTGCCCTATGGATTATGATTAGACGCTTTCTCTCTGAATTTGAGTCGACATAGAACATATCAAATCTGTGTGGAAGATTAAAGTCAACCTGCCAATTATAGAAGAATTTGTACACTCATAAGATTGCTTTACTCCACTAAAGAAATGTTACTCCACTAAGTACTGCTGGAACTTGCTGTTTGTATATCTCAGCAAAGCTATCTTATACAACAACAACAAATAAGCTTTTTCCCATTCTAGATGAGGTCGGCTACATGGATTTCTGTGTTTTCACACAGCTACACCAAGTTCCAGCAGTACTTGATGACACGTCTAATTGTTGCTCTATAATATTTACCTTTTAACTTTAATGGTATCTTCCTGTCACAAAGAATACTCGAACCTACTTCCATTAATTCTATATGTAACATCTCAATCAATTCTTCCATCAATATGAAAAATCGACTCTAAGTATTTAAAACTTTCCTTTGAGAGATGCAATGTATACCAAATTTAATTTTTATATCCTTTTAAGTAATCAAATGATCAAACTTGTATTCTATATGTTGTGTCTTTGTTCTACGAAGTTGGAATCCTTTACCTTCTAATATTTCTCTTCATAGTTCCAATTTTCTATTAACTTTCTCCTTTAACGCCTCTACTAACATAATATCATCTACAAATAACATACACCAAGGTACTTCATCTTCAATATTTTTGTTAACTCAACAATCACCATTATAAATAAGTATGAACTTAAAGTTGATCCTTGATGTAACCCTATATTAACTTCACATAAGTTTGTCATTCTTTCATGAGTCCTCAAACATGTTTTTTCACATCATACATGTCTCTAATAAGGTTTATGTATGTCAATAGGATACCTCTTTTTTTCAAAGTTCTCCATAGAATATCCCTTAGTACCATATCGTAAGCTTTTCTATATCAATTAATATCATGTGAAGGTCTTTCATTTTTTTTCTAAAATGTTCCATAAGATGTGTCAAAAGGTGAATTGCTTCAATAGTAGATCTACCTAACATGAATCCAAATTGGTTCTCTATTATATCGATATTTGTCTTAACCTATGTTAGATAATTCTTTCACATACTTTCATAGTATGGCTCATTAACTTGATACCCCAATAATTCACACAATTATGAATGTCTCTCTTGTTTTTTCATATGAGTATGAGTGTACTCGCTTTTCATTCCTCGTGCATCTTTTGGTTTCTCTATATTTCATTAAATAGTCTTGTAAGCCAAGAGATTCATGTCTCTGCTAGGATTTTTCAAACTTTTATAGGAATATTGTTTAGTCCTAAAGATTTACCACCCTTCGTATGTTTAAAGAACATCTTTGACTTTATTCTTTTGAATACGTTGGTAGAAATTATGGTTTATATACTTTTTTTTTGCCTAATTCTTCTAAGCTAATACTAACATCTTTATTTTCATTAAAAAACTTAAATAAACAATAAACAAACAACAACTAAGCCTTTTCCCATACTAGACGGGGTCGGCTACATGGGTTCTTTGTTTCCACAAATCCCTATCGTGTGCCATGTTAGCAGTTAACTCCCAATAAGCTAGATCATTCTTTATTGTTTCTTTCCAACACTTTTGTGGTCGTCTTCTACCTCTTTTACTACTTTCTAAATTTAGTTTTTCTTACCTTCTTACACGTTCTTCTTTTGATCTTATTTCTATATGTCCAAACAATCTTAAACGATGTTCTCTCATTTTATCCTCTATTGGTGTCACTCCTAATTTGTTTCTAATAACCTCATTATGTATAAGGTCTTTTCTTGTATGACCACTCATCCATCTCAACATCTTCATTTCTGTCACAGACATCTTTAGTACATGTTGATGATTAACTGCCCAACACTCAAAACCATAAAACATGGCAGGCCTAATTGCTGCTCTATAATTTACCTTTCAATTTTAATGGTATCTTCTTATCACAAAGAATACCTCATGCTCCTCTCCATTTTAACCAACCAGCATTAATTCTATGTGTAACATCTCCATCAATTCTTCTATCACTTTGAAAAATTGACCCTAGGTATTTAAAACTTTTCTTTTGGGGAATGCAATGTGTGCCAATTTTAATTTCTATGTCATTTCAAGTAACCAAATCATAAAACTTACATTCCATATATTCTGTCTTTGTTATACTAAGTCGAAGGCCTTAACTTTCTAATGTTTCTCTCCACAGTTCTAATTTTCTATCAACTTTTTCCTTAGACTCCTCCACTAATACAATGTCATCTGCAAATAACATACACCAAGGTACTTCATCTTGAATATGTTTTGTTAACTCATCCATCACCATTATAAATAAGTATGGACTTAAAGTTGATCCTTGATGTAACCCAATATTAACTTCAAAGAAGTCTGTCGTTCCTTCATGAGTCCTCACACATATTTTTGCACCATCATACATGTCTCTTATAAGGTTAATATATGTCAATGGGATACCTCTTTTTTCCAAAGTTCTCCAAAGAACCTCCCTCGGTACCCTATCCTAAGCTTTTTCTATATCAATAAATATCATGTGAAGGTCTTTCTTTTTTGCTCTAAAATATTTTATAAGACGTCTCAAAAGGTGAATCGCTTCAATAGTAGATTTGCCTGGCATGAATCCAAATTGGTTCTATGTTGTACTTGATACTTGTCTTAACCTACATTCGATAATTCGTTCCCATAATTTCATAATATGACTCATTAACTTGATACCTCGATAATTCACACAATTTTGAATGTCTCCCTTGTTCTTATATATGGGTATAACCGTATAAGTGTACTTTCTCCATTCCTCGGGCATCTTTTGGTTTTTCCATATTTCATTAAATATTCTTGTGAGCCAAGTGATTCCTATTTCTCCTAGTATTTTCCAAACTTCTATAAGAATATTATCTGGTCCTACCGATTTACCACTCTTCATATGTTTAAGAGCCTCTTTGACTTCATTCTTTTGAATATGTCGGTAGAAATTGTGGTTTATATACTTTTCTGACTTGGATAAATCTCTTAAACTAATACTAACATCTTTATTTTCATTAAAAAGATTATAAAAATAGTTTTTCCATCTATTTCTTATATCATCATTTGCCACTAGAATTTTTTCATCCTCATCTTTTATGCATCTAACACAATTAAGATCTTTAGTTTTCTTATCTCTAGCCCTAACTATCCTAAAAATATCTCTTTCACCCTCTTTTGAGTTGAGTTTTTTATATAAGTCCTCCCAAATCTTAGCTTTTGCTTCACTAACGGCCTTTTTCGCTTCATTCTTTGCTTTCTTATAAGCTTCTAAAGTTTCTCTAGTTTTCTTAGCATAATGTAATTTGTAACATGCCTTCTTTGCCTTGATTTTATTTTGTACTACTTCACTCCACCACCAAGCTTCTTTTTGTGCCGGTACACCTCCCTTAGGTACCCCTAACATATCTTTCACCACTTTCCTAATATGTATAGCCATCTTTCATTAAAAAGCTTATAAAAATAAATTTTTCATCTATTTTTTATATCATCATTTTTCACTAGAATTTTTTCATCATTATCTTTGATGCATCTAACAAAATTAAGATCCTTAGTTTTCTTATCTCTAGCCCTAGCTATCCTAAAAATATCTCTTTCACTCTTCAGTTGAGATTTTTATATAAATCCTCTCAAATTTTAGCTTTCGCTTCACTTATGGCCTTTTCACTTCTTTCTTTGTTTTCTTATAAGTTTTTAAAGTTTCACTAGTTTTTTTCACATAATATAATTTATAATATACCCTCTTTGCCTTTATTTTATCTTGCACCACTTCACTCCACCACCAAACTTTTTTTATGCCGGTACACCTTCCTTAGATTCACCTAACAATCTTTCGCTACTTTCATAACATGTATAATCATATTATTGCACATATTACAAGGTGTACCAACATAATTCAAAGCATTTTCTTAAAGGACATTCTATTTAAATATACTTTATTTTTCGCTTTTGAGGTTTCATCATTTAGTCTGAATAGCTCGATGCACTCTATTCTTTTTGTCCACTTTTTTACGTGTAAATCCATAACTAAAAGTCGATGTTGGGTGGTTAAGCTTTCTCTTGAAATTACCTTACAATCTTTACAACATGATATATCTTTTTTCCTACAAATAAAATAATAAATTCGTGTTTGTGATAAGTCACTCTTATAAGTAATTAAATGTTCATCGTGTTTTTTGAAGATTGTATTGATTATAAAGATATCAAATGCCATAACAAAATTTAAAATCTCCATACCTTCCTCATTTATGTCTCCAAAACCAAAGTTTCCATGAATATCTTAATATCCTAATGCCTCTTTACCGACATATCCATTTAAGTCTCCTCCTAAACAAATTATCTCCCTTTGTAGAATTCTTTGAATCACCTTATCTAACTCTTCCCCAAAAGCCGTCTTTATACTATCTTCTAGTCCTACTTAGGGTGCGCAAACACAAACTATATTCAAAACCTCTGCTACTAGCACTAATTTCAATGTCATGATTCGGTCACAATATTGTTGTATGTCTACTACACTATCCTTTAAATCTTTATTTACTATAATATTTTCGAGCATTTTCCTTTCTTGAATACCATAATTTAAAACATGAATCCTCAATTTTCTTTGTTTTCTCTCCAACCCACTTTGTCTTTTGTAAACATAGGAATCTTTCTTCAAATCATAGTATCTACCACATCCATTAGCTTACTAAACAATGTTCCAATATTTAAAGAACCAATACGAATCTTATTATCTACAACTAATTTTTTTACCCCACATTTGGACATGTTGAAAATGCGGAGACCCTCTCTGTAATTTGTTTGCTATATTCAGGGCGACAATATAGTGGGACTAACTTCTTTACCTACACCCGTCCATGATGTGGAAACCTTCTGCAATTGATTCAGTACATCTGGTCGAAAATGTAGAGGTTCTTCATTACTTTTCACTGCATTTAAGTTCTATAGTGCATCGCTAAGAGGGAACGCCTCAACACAATGCTCATAATTTGTATAATTCATGATATAAAAATCTGACAAATTTTTACACTAGTTGTCCAAAGCATAACGCAACCCTCCTCCTTTATCCAAGCTTGAGACTGGCTATGCAAGGGTGATCTCTTACATGGGCGGAGTTATTGTAAACAAAACCAAGAAAAGCATATAATTCGCAAATATAATTATGATTTTAACTTGGGAAAGGGAAATTGAAACCGTGCAGAAGGAAAGAAAAGGGATATCATATCAACATCCAAAAATGTGAAGATCAAAACTGTGTGCACTCAAACCTCACAAACGCAGATGTACACAAGCAAATATGCAAAAAAACCACATATGCACTTCCCATGGGAGGAGGAAACACTAGAAAGAAAGAGTGGACATAATTAGCTCTATTAAAATTATAGTATGTATTAGATCAAACTTAACAACTCCACCTATGCTGAAGGACTACACTTGCATGGCAGGGTCGGATATAATATCTTTTCCGGCGTCAATGCACTGCAGCCCAACAAAGTGAATAGTACTAGGATGAATGACTTCTCAGGAAGTCCTCTTGTTGCATCGACCTGACCCCATCTAGTAAGGGAAAAGGTTGGATAAGATAACATAAAAGCTTAAGTGACTGGACTGCTTGTCGGGCTCCTCCCAGCATTAAGTTAAGAACAAGAGGTCGAACAACAGAAACCAACTTTAGGAATATATTAACAATGGCATATCCAGAGAACATAAGATGCATTCACAAAATTAGAAAAAAATAACAATCCAGTAGTTATGAAGCATAACTGGGAACCTGAAGCCCAAGAGAAACACAAAGGAAGAATCTCTATAAACTACAGTTGTAAATAAAGTTGAATCAAGCTTTTCCCAACATGCCTACAATGATATTGTATGAAGAAGCTGGGGTTAACTACATGTACATGATACGATTTCAATTAATGGAACTAAATGTATACTTCACAGTTCATAAAAATTAACAACTGTTTTCTGCTGCCATCCTGGTAGGACAACACCAACTGATTTATTTGCAGAAGGAATAGCCCCAGCCAGAAAATTTATCTAAAAGATGGAAGGAATCCATGCCAAACAATGTTTCCTTGTGAAAATACAACTAAAGCTCTTGAAAGAATCATGAAATTGTTGCGCTAACCTATATGATATATTGTGATAGGCTCTGTCTTAATGCTTTCCAGAATTTCCATCTTGTACGGCTCATCAATTGCTTCTATTCTTCTTTGAGCTTCTGTTCTAGAAACGTCTTCCCTTATCAGAGGCAAATCTCTCCTTATAATTCGATCCTACGTCTTCCCTTATTTGAGGGAAGACGTTTCAAAATAAATTCTGACCCTGAAACAAATAACTCAATGAATATTCACAAGTTTTGCACGTCAAATAGAGACTTCTCTACAACTAAAAGAATGGAGATAGAATGAATTGAGAAAGCCCTTCCTGACCATTCCCCTTTTTATTTTCTTTGGGTCCTTGTCGGTGAGAGGCTTCATATCAAAGTCATAGTAGAATACATTGTCAATCCACGGTTCTATCGTTACTTTAGCATCATGGAAAATTTTCTGCACTGCCATGGCCGTTACATGTGCACACTGCATGATTGTAATGAAAATCAAACAAAATGAGGATACCAATTACTACTGTCAAACAGAAAATTTCCCAAACAATCATCAAATTCCATATACTAATCTACAAAAAAAGGGGAAAAGTAGAACTAGGATGCACTGGATAGGAGCAATTTCGAGGAAAGAGAATTTAAGCTACACCCTAACTCATGAGAAAAAATCTCACGTTTGGATTTTACTTTCACGATGATGCTATTGGGCTCTCTGTTCTTGTAATTCTATTTTTAACTTCCCATCTTTGAGGTGGGAACTCTAAATCCCCCAACAAAACCACCCCAAGTTCAGTCAGTTACATGTCGGTATATTCACCGTTATCTTGGATCATACCGCTAAGATCATATTTTGCGGCTTCCTTCCAACACATGTCTTTCTCTCCTTCTTTAGTGACTACTCCAGGTTCTGATTCTGAGATGCAAGCGTCGCTGTCAAAATAGGATGTTGAATCACCACTCGGTTTTGTGGTATCTTTACACACTTTTGTGTCTTCGTGTGCTTATTTAATGATATAGTTGGGGTCCTGGTCTTCTGATGCATTCATGGCTACCACGCTTGGGGTAATGGTTTCCCGACACCAGTCTTCTGTTCATTTGTGCCCAAGTGCATCACTCGTGCTCCTATTTCATGGTTCTGGCTAAAGTTCTCTATGATGGTTTTTGAACACCAACACTAGGGATCATTTTCAAACGCCAAAACCATTCCAACGCACTGTTTTTGTGGTTTTCTGTCTGCAGGCACTTTATAGTGCTTCTTTACAGCACCTTTTTGGTCTTCTTCGGCTTTGTTTATGGTTCTTCATATCCTAACTCTCATATTTTAATACGTGAGCTTCATTTTCAAACTCAAGATCCATTGGCCGATCAACGACAAACCCAGCAGTGCCTCTCGGGATTTCAAATTGCCCCTGAAAATATGGCAACTGGGTCAATGCCATACCTTCCAAAAATTTGTGAGAAAAAGTTGAAGGTATCAGAAAACATAAGATAGAAGTGAACTCGGGAGAGCTCTTTGCATCAACAAAACGTATCGTTAACTTATCCACGCACACACTGACACACACACACACACTCCGTCACAATTAAAGGACGAAATCTAACAGTATGCACGTAACTGTAGCAAAATTCAACATTCCTTAATGTATGGCGGACTCGAAGGAGATTGGGAGACTCAATAGTGGGAAGAACGACCGACGCTAGCAAGCTTCGGTCCGAAGCATCGCCGGCGTCCTCTTCCGCCGCTTGAGTCGGGACATCCGAAGTGATAGCAACAGAAGAAGAAGACGTGGAAACCCTCCGGAGATCCCAACGTACTTGGCTTCCATGGCTTTTGGAGCGACGAAAAGACGAGGAGAGAAAATATGAGGTTGGAAACCTGCAACGAGGATTCGTTGAGGAAATTTTCGCTTTTTCCGCGGAAAAACGAGCATGGTGGGGAAGAAGAGATTGTAAAAAAGCGAGAATGGCCGAGTGTGCAGCGGCCATCTTCGGGGAAACGCTCACTTTCACTCGTTCGTAACAGCTTCCCCCTCGTCATGCTTAGAATGGCTGCAATGGACTTCCCCGCTCCCTCCACACGTTCCAGCCCTTACACGAAGGGATAGATCGGGTGATCTAATTCGAATTTACAGCAAACTAGTCGAAATTAATTGAAGGCACCCGAAATTACTAAGCTCACACCCATATTCTCATTTTACCCTCCCATTTATGACCACTCTTTCTTCTCTCGTCTTTCCCTCAACTCTCGCTTGCACGCTTCGGACTCTCTTATGTCACGCTTTCTTACCCGAGATCAGAACTCGCCTATGCTCTCTCATATAACTCAACCTTACTACCTGTCAAGACCACCTCCCTTCTCACTCCACAAGTAAAAAACACCAACTCTTCTCTTCTTAGCCCCATCTCCTCTCTTTTCTTTCTCCACGCACTCAGGGTGCGTCTTTTGGAGACGTGTCTCGTGTGATCTCTCCTTTTAAGCAGGAATACTGCCCTTAAGAGAGAGAAGAAAAGATGTGCGTGATATCCTTTTCTCCTATGAAAGAGATGGTATAATATACGTCTTTTTTATAAGAGAGATGCAAGTGACATATGAGAGATACACTCGGTATGCATCCTTCTGAGAGAGCGATCCATGTGGCACACATCTCTTATGATATAGATACATGTGCGTGTGATGTGTTTTTTTTAATACGACAAATAAACTAAAAAGAGATAGAGGTAACCTAAGAGAATGTTGATGAGAGAAGGAAAAGAAATGGGAGATGAAGATAAGGCTGGTGAGGTAAGAGGGAGAGACGAGAGAGCACTAGTGAGATGAGAGAGAGACGAGAGAGCTCCTATGAGATGAGAGGGAGAGGAGAGAGAGAAGTAAGAGCGAGCAAGTGAAGTAGGGTAAAAAGGTAGTTATTAGGAGTGTGTCTTTACTAGGAATTATTATTGCAAGAGTGAGAAAGTTATGGAAGAATCAGCACAGCAGCAAACCAGTTCTCAACGTTTCTTCAATATGTACATAATTTTTAAATCAATTTACCTTACAGGAATATGTCAAACGATGGTTGCCTTTAAAGAAAGACGAGATTATTGAATCGAAACGGGTCGACCACATCGGGTATAGCATGTTTCAAGTTTAAAATAGGGTTGGGCTCAACTTGACCTGTTAAATCAAGTCCAACATGTGAGTGGAACTTCAATCTCATGTTTGGTTGGTTCAAGTGTTTCGGCATTACTTCCTCTCTCGAAGTTCAAATCTTGGGAATGGAGCAAACCAGTGCTGGGAGAGAAATAGCCCCATAGCGGGCCAACTGAGCTCACACCGGATTAGTGACGATCCTCCAGATACCGATGGTGTACTTCACCACCGAAAGGAAGAAAAGTCCAGCCAACGTTTTAACTCAAGTCTCTGGAGCAATTTTTCTGAGCAATATTTGAAAATCAATGCACTTTGAGCAAAATGATAGGGTTCTCGACTCCCATCATCCAGTGGTGAGTTTAATTTCCAGGTGATGGGTGTATGCATGTGTGTCTGTTAAGCTTCGATCAGATGCAATTGGAAACAGAAGATGAGAGACGGTGAAGATGCTGGCAAGTTGAATCAATTTGTCGAACTCTATTTGATTCCACCGTGCAATCGACCAAAGATGTAACTGGCGAAAAGGGGGAGGAAACAACGAGATGAGACAGAACCAGGGGGTTAAGACGCACAGGAGACCGAAAAATGTTGGGTACGTTAATTTAATTTTTTTAAAAACAAATCCAGGACGTCTGGGATAATTGTCAAGCAGTGTATTTTTTTTAAAATAAAGGTAAAGATATCCAAAGAGGCCCTACGTTGTGATCTACGAGCCAATTTCTTCTGCGAATCAGAGAAGTAGACAGCCAACAGTGGAAGAATCTATTACCAAATATTACAAGGATATTATCTAGGAGACTATGCCCCACAAATATCCCAATATTAAACACACGCACACAAAAAAAGATGTTCAAGTAAAGGAAAAAAGGAATGGGCTCAAAGGAACAAATGGTTTATTCATGAAGAGACCAAATAGCTTAGCAGCGTGGTAAGGCACAAGATGATGCCGATTGATATCCTCGGAGCATCACTTGGAGGTGCTGAAGTTGGTCCCGGAGCCCCCCCAATATTAGTCGTTGTGTTCGGCACAACAGGCGAAATTGGTGGCTCCAGGACGTCTGATTCTTTAAGAGGTGGAGAAGGTGCCCCTGCTGGTGGCATTGGTAATTGCAAAGCATCTGTTAAAGCCTTCAGCAGTGCACCTGGTTGCGGATACTGAATATAAGGTGGCCGTTTTGTGAGGTTAAAACATGCATTATCTGCAAGAGAAACAACAATGCCGTTTTATTCTTGAACAAACAGCACAATAATCATTTAAACGAAAGGTATTCAACAAGAAAAAACAAACAATGAATGGAAATCTCACTGATGTATGATTTTGCCGTTGCGGGGAAGTCAGTGATGAGGCCGTCCACTTCAACACCCAGAAATGCACCAATCTCAGCATTTGGGTCAGAGAAAAAATCCTGGTAGATAGATGTAAACTCATTCTGCAAAGTGTACACGTAGGCTGATAGATTTGCATTTCGAACCTTTTTAACAGTGTCCGTGGAACCAAGGCTACCATAGCTGTTTCCAGTGATTATCGACCCTTTACTCAAAGCCACAGCATGTGCAAACTTCTTGATGTCTTGGAGAGCCTTGTCATCGATGGTACTTATCTTCTCGTCGACCTTATACACAAGTTTGTAGCTGGTTTGCTGCTTCAGCTTAATCAGGACAGCGCTATCCTTCGATTGGATAAACACCTGCTGCTTGGTTTCATTGCCATAACCAGCATCACTCAAGGCCTTAGTGACAGCACCAATTACATCAATACTTCTGTTTCGTGCCAGATAGTCAGCATTCTGCAAAATCCTCAGCAATTAACATATTAGATAATTTGATTTGGTATCCCCCGAAATCCAACGAGAAACAACTGAAGAAGCATTCATCGAAAAAGTTTAAAAGGGATGACAGAAGCCAAATCATGGAAAATAGATCCTGCGGTTCAGATTCTACCAAACATGTTCAGGCAAGTTGTTGGCACCAAAACTTGGCACAGGTACAAGCGGTGAATAAAATTGACGACACAACATCGATAGAGAAGACATAAAAATGAAGATGTTATATAGCACCAAGGGATGTCAGCATAGTGGGAAGGGACTCTGACAAAGTAATCAAGGATTCAGCTCCCATGTAGGCACTTCCCTGACCAAATGACACCCAGAATAGACCCTGGTAGTGACGTTCATAGCCTCAGACTTTGGTAACGAGTTGTTTCAAACCCTCGATAGGTGGTTTCTCCAATTTATAAGTCAAAAAGAAAAACCAAGACATTACACGACACCCATCTATAGAAAAAAGACAATAACACGGCAACATTTGTAAAAACAAGTTCAAACATTTCTATCATCATCTTCCTTTTTATGAAGTCAACATTTTATTGCATGGTTGTCACTTGATCACCTCAGAAAGATATTCTTGTTAAGACATTAAGTAGCCCAGCTAGCCTAGGGCAGCCAGAGCCCGCAAGGCCTGCAGACCAGCAAGGCCCAAGGCCCAATGACAATTTCTCCTAACAGTTGGAAGGGTCTCCCACTGTCTGGACAATGGCTCCTCCATGCCTATATAAACACCAGTTGGTGTCCTGTAAAGAAACAAGCCTGTGTGGGGCTGATTGTGTATAGACTATAGATTATGTGATAATTTCAATAAAATGAATTCAGGGATTTTACCTGATTTCTAACATGATATAAGAGCCTAATCGGCGGAGCGATGGTGGCGACTGGTTGGTGGTTGGATGTGGACACGAGATGCCGATGGCGATAGAGGCCCTGACCAATGATTACGATGATGGCACGGTGGAGTGGCGAAGTGGAGGGCTCAACGGTAGGGTTGGAGCTGACAATAGAGAAGGAAAGAGTGGCAATGGAGCGGTGAGATGGATGATTCGAGGGGCTTCGGATGGCGAAAACAGTGGCAGCTGATCGTATTGTTGATGGCAGTTTTGGTGGTTTTGGGGTTGATAATGGCAGAAAACGGAATAATTGCTGCTCAACTTGATAGGCGATCAAATGGGGTGGTGGTGCTCAAACACGAAGGTCAACGGTCAACGGCTTGGTGGTTCGAGGTGGGATAAGAAGGGGGTCTTAGCTGATAACAAGGGGAAATGGGAAAACCCGAGGAAGAAAGGGGAGAGATATGGAGGGCATTTGTGGGGAGCAGGTTGGCGATGATGGCGGCAGCTGCCGATGAGTAGGACAAAGCTGCCATTGTCGAGAAGAAGGCATCTGACACAGACGCCTCTCTCGAAGAAGTAGAGGAATAGTGGCATCTTCAAGGTGCTTCCCGTCTCCCCTTCCATGCGCAAGTTCCTCGACATATCGGAAGCCTCTCGCACCGATGCCCTAAAAAAAGTCTGGCAATACATTAAGGACAACAATCTCCAGGATCCTAACAAGAAAGAGATCAAATGTGATGAGAAGTTAAAGGCTGTTTTTTAGGGAAAAGATTAAGTCGGATTTCTGGAGATTGCTCGATTGAGAGAGAGAGAGAGAGAGATGGAATGTGGTTCTCCGAATGAGAAAGAGAAAGAGAAAGAGGGGACGTGTTATATGCATTCAGGTTGTAGATCCGATTTTGGATCCAGACCTATTTTGTATGAGATCCTTGTTGGACCCAAATCCACACCTATGCCTATGTCTGGATCCAATTTGAACTTGTTTGGCATTTAGATTGGAGTCAATTGAGGTGTGTTCCAGTTATTAATATTTTTTATGATAATTAGCATATCGATTGGGTGACTTCTTTTTATAAGGGTAGATTGTTTGTTAGACAATAAGTTGCATCTCTTTGTATGATTAAGATCTTTGTGTTGTGACTATATGTCACTTTTGTTGCCTTTTATTAAAGACCTTTGTGTTAAGGTACTTCATGTTGTTGGCTATTGGTTGGACATCAGTCAATGTTTGAAGATGCACTTATATTTATTTGATATTTTGTGATCTGATAACTTTAAAGTTGCATTTTCATGTGATTAAGATCTCTGTGTTATGGCTATATGCCACGTAATCAATATTGAAAATGCACTTATTGTTATCTTGATAACCTTATGCTTGATACAAGTATTTGAAAATAATGTATAAAAAGAGTTGCATTGTATTGACTATTCATTTTGTATATTTTTAAGTTGCATTTTCATGTGATTAAGATCTCAGTGTTGTGGCCATATGTTACCTGTGTTGACACCTTTGTGATTAAGGTGTTTCATGTTGTGGGTTATTGGTTGGAGATAAGTCAATGTTGAAAATGCATTTATTGTTTATCTTGATAAACTTGTACTTGATATATAAACAACAACAACTAAGCCTTTTCCCATACTAGACGGGGTCAGCTACATGGATTCTTTGTTTCCACATATCCCTATCATGTGCCATGTTAGCAGTTAACTCCCAATAAGCTAGATCATTCTTTATTGTTTCTTTCCAACACTTTTGTGGTCGTCCTCTACCTCTTTTAATACTTTCCAAATTTAGTTTTTCTAACCTTCTTCCAGGTTCTTCTTTTGATCTTCTTTCTATATGTCCAAACCATCTTAAAAGATGTTCTCTCATTTTATCCTCTATTCGTGCCACTCCTAATTTGTTTCTAATAACCTCATTATGTATACGGTCTTTTCTTGTATGACCACTCATCCATCTCAATATCTTCATTTCTGTCACAGACATCTTTTGTACATGTTGATGATTAACTGCCCAACACTCAGAACCATAAAACATGGCAGGCCTAATTGCTGCTCTATAATATTTACCTTTTAATTTTAATGGTATCTTCTTATCACAAAGAATACCTCATGCTCCTCTCCATTTTAACCAACCAACATTAATTCTATGTGTAACATCTCCATCAATTCTTCCATCACTCTCAAAAATTGACCCTAGGTATTTAAAATTTTCCTTTTGGGAAATGCAATGTGTGCCAATTTTAATTTCTATGTCCTCTCAAGTAACCAAATGATCAAACTTACATTCCATATATTCTGTCTTTGTTCTACTAAGTCGAAGGCTTTTGCTTTCTAATGTTTCTCTCCATGGTTCCAATTTTCTATTAACTTTTTCCTTAGACTCCTCCACTGATACAATGTCATCTGCAAATAACATACACCAAGGTACTTCATCTTAAATATGTTTTGTTAACTCATCCATCACCATTATAAATAAGTATGGACTTAAAGTTGATCATTGATGTAACCCAATATCAACTTCAAAGAAGCCTGTCGTTCCTTCATGAGTCCTCACACATGTTTTTGCACCATCATACATGTCTCTTATAAGGTTAATATATGTTAATGGAATACCTCTTTTTTCAAAAGTTCTCCAAAGAACCTCCCTTGGTACCCTATCATAAGCTTTTTCTAGATCAATAAATATCATGTGAAGGTCTTTCTTTTTTGCTCTAAAATGTTCCATAAGACGTCTCAAAAAGTGAATCGCTTCAATAGTAAATCTGCCTGGCATGAATCCAAATTGGTTCTCTGTTGTACTTGATACTTGTCTTAACCTACGTTCGATAATTCTTTCCCATAATTTCATAGTATGACTCATTAACTTGATACCTCGATAATTCGCACAATTTTGAATGTCTCCCTTGTTCTTATATATGGGTATAAGTGTACTTGCTCTCCATTCCTCGGGCATCTTTTGGTTTTTCTATATTTCATTAAATAGTCTTGTGAGCTAAGTGATTCATATTTCTCCTAGTATTTTCCAAACTTCTATAGGAATATTATCTGGTCCTACCGATTTATCACCCTTCATATGTTTAAGAGCCTCTTCGACTTCATTCTTTTGAATACGTTGGTAGAAATTATGGTTTATATACATTTCTGACTTGGCTAAATCTCCCAAACTAATACTAACATCTTTATTTTCATTAAAAAGATTATAAATATAGTTTTTCCATCTATTTCTTATATCATCATTTGCCACTAGAATTTTTTCATCCTCATCTTTTATGCATCTAACAAAATTTAGATCTTTAGTTTTCTTATCTCTAGCCCTAGCTATCCTAAAAATATCTCTTTCACCCTCTTTTGAGTTGAGGTTTTTATATAAGTCCTCCCAAATCTTAGCTTTTGCTTCACTAACGGCCTTTTTCGCTTCCTTCTTTGCTTTCTTATAAGCTTCTAAAGTTTCACTAGTTTTCTTAGCATAATGTAATTTGTAACATGCCCTCTTTGCCTTGATTTTATTTTGTACTACTTCACTCCACCACCAAGCTTCTTTTTGTGCCGGTACACCTCCCTTAGATGCCCCTAACACATCTTTCGCCACTTTCCTAATATGTATAGCCATATTGTTCCACATATCACAAGGTGTGCCAACATAATTCCAAACATCTCCTTGTAGGACTTTCTGTTTAAATATATCTTCTTTCTCGCTTTTAAGGTTCCACCATTTAGTCTGAATAGCTCGATGCACTCTTTTATTCTTTGTCCATTTTTTTATTTGTAAATCCATAACTAAAAGTCGATGTTAAATGGTTAAGCTTTCTCCTGGAACTATCTTTTTTTCTACAAATAAAGTAATCAATTTGTGTTTGTGATAAGCCACTCTTATAAGTAATTAAATGTTCATCTCGTTTGTTGAAGATTGTATTGACTATAAAGAGATCAAATGCCATAGCAAAATTTAAAATCTCCCTATCTTCCTCGTTTATATCCCCAAAACCAAAGTTTCCATGAATCCCTTGATATCCTAGTGCCTCTTTACCGACATGTCCATTTAAATCTCCTCCTAAACAAATCATCTCCCTTTGTGGAATCTTTTGGAACACCTTATCTAACTCTTCCCAAAAAATTGTCTTTATACTATCTTCTAGTCCTACTTGGGGTGTGTAAGCACAAACTATATTCAAAACCTCTGCTCCTAACACTAATTTCAACGTCATGATTCGGTCACCATATCGTTGTATGTCTACTACACTCTCCTTTAAATCTTTATTTATGATAATACCAACTCCGTTTCGAGCCTTTTCTTTACCTGAGTACCATAATTTAAAACATGTATCCTCTATCTCCTTTGCTTTTTCTCCAACCCATTTTGTCTCTTGTAAACATAGAATATGAATCTTTCTCCGAATCATAGTATCTACCACCTCCATTAGCTTACCCGATAATGTTTCGATATTCCAAGAACCAATACGAATCTTATTATCTAGGACTAGCTTCCTTACCCCCCGCATCCATCCATAATCAAAATGTGGAGACCCTCTTTAAAAAAAATTCACTACATTCGGGCAGCAATGTAGCGGGACTAACTTCTTTACCCACACCCGTCCATGATATGGGAACCCTCTCTGCAATTGATTCGCTCCATTTGGGCGAAAATGTAGTAGCCCTTGCTTACTTCTTACTGCATTCGGGCTCTGCAACACGTCGCTAGGCGGGGACTCCCCAAAGCAATGCTCATAATTTTTGTAATCCATGTTATAAAAATCCGATGAAGTTTTACGCTGGCTGTCGGAAGCCTAACACAACCCTCCTCCTTTATCTGGGCTTGGGACCGACAATGCAAGGATGATCCCTTACATTGGCGGAGTTCTTTTACTTTATATAAATATTTGAAAATAATGCATAAAAAGAATCTTGCCTTGAGTATTGTCTATTCGTTTGGTATATTTTTAGCATTTTGTGCAAATGATAAAAATTACATTCAAAGAATTCTGGGTTTTTTTACACCTTTTTATGTTGAAAAGACTCTTAAAAAATATTAAATTGATTACAAATCTTTTCGTATATATTTAAAATCTATTTTGATCATCTTGGTAGATTATTTTATTCTTGAAATCATAGAATCGTGTTTGAGATTGTAAGTTATTTAATGGTCTTAGCATTTGATTGTTTTGGAGGGTCTTAGCTTAGCCTTAAAGCTTGTTTGGGTTTAAGTTGTTATATTTGACAATCCTACTTAGATGATCAATGCTTTTCATTAAAGAACTTTTTGAAAAACATATGATTTCAAGTTTATAGTTATGGGATCTTATTACTTTCATTGGCAATAATTCTATAAGTTTTGTTGTATGTATGACCTAAGGTAGATCACAAGGTGAGTTCAATGCATGCAGACACACACAAAGTGACAAAAGTATTAACAAAAAACAGGTTGAGGCTTCAAAAAAGATTCTTGCAATTGAACATTCTACTTTTGGAACAAGGAGTGTTATTGTCATACGTGAAAGATTGAAATAAACTTTCGGTATTTACACCATAAGTTTGAGGGAGTAAGTTTAAGGGGGTGTTAAGATGTTAAGTAGCTCAGCTAACATGGCTTTTTGGTGGCTGATTGAGTAGAGATTATTTGATTTTCCAATAAAATGAAAACAGGAATGTTACCTGTTTTCTAACAATTCTTTTTGTTCGCATGTTGTATCAAGGCTCACGAACTGAGCACATTGGAAGCGGTGGGCTCCATTCCACCTTTTAGAGGCATAGTCTCTGTTTCTATTTTTAGTGAAAAGCCATGTACTATTGATTTGTTGTGTCTTTTCATACTTTTCCTCTAGATTTGACACAAATTGTTCATCTAGAATGTTGCAGAAGCTAACAACCTTCTAGAGATGCAGGGAGTGTGTCAACAAAATGATGCATCATTCAAAAAATCAATGACCTCAAATGAACAAATACTCGATTGGTTCATATAGGTGGTCTTCTCATAATTCAAAATGCAACGTTTCCAAGGGTCTCTTGACCTAGTATTGAAGTAGCCATCAGTGCAAAAATCTCCTCCTGTATTTTAGGCTGAAACCTAAACTCACAGTTTTCCATTTTAAGGCTGTCCCACACTTTCAAAATTGAAGGCCTAGGCAGAAAGCACCACCAAAAAAGAACCCTTGCACAAAATTATCGATCTCTCAGAAAAACATCACAGAGTTTGGTTTTGAAAAGATACTCTCATCTCTAAGCTGGTGCAATAAAAACATGGATGTGGTTATCTGCTTGTGAGTTTGGATTGAGGAAAACTCATGTATGACAACGCCCACAAATACAAGTGCCTGACTGCTCCAGGCCCAATGGGAACTTCTTGACAACACTAATTCATATGGATAAAGGACTCCACTTGTACCATATGACATGCAATATACGCTTATATTGCACGGAACAAGTTTATAATGACTACTTTGCTTAACTTTATACTCCCCTTGGCTTATGTACCAGAGCGTCTTCATATCCCCATTATGAGTGGGCTTTTGATTATGCCTGCCTTTGCACGACATTCAAGGATTAGCCCTGAAAAACTATAAAGTGCCAAAGGCTCACGAACCAAAACGTTGGGTAAATGTATCATTGATAATACTTGCTAACTACAACAACAACAAAGCTTTTTCCCATACTAGATGGGGTCGGCTAAATGGATTCTTTGTTTCCATAGAGCTTGATCATGTGCCGTACTAATAGGGAACTCAACAAAAGCTAGATCATTCTTTGTTATATTCTTTTTGTAGCCTTCCTCCTTCTCTTAACATTTTCACCATCTAGTTTCTCACATCTTCTTATCGAAACTGCTTTCTTTGCCTTTCTACGTATCTAAACCATCTTAAACTTCTTCTTATAGTATAGTGCCGCCCAGTGGTGCCACTCCCAGCTCCCAATTTATTGTTGATAACCTCATCACAAATATGGTCTTCCCTTATATGACCTTACATCCACCTCACACCTCAGTGTCTGTAATACTGTATTTCTGCCACAGCCATCTTTCGTACATGTAAGACGATTAACTACCCAATACTTAAAACCATATAACGTACCAGGTCTAATTGATGCTCTACAATATCTACCTTAACTTTAAGAGTATGCTCTTATCACACAGAAAGAATTATGATGCATCATTTGAATCCCAACGGTCAATGAATAAAGAAATCAATTCAACAAAAAAATAAGAGTTAATCTTGCAACAAAATGGCAAGGCTCAACTTGTGTGTATTATAAGATGTACATCTTTTCTGGAAAAAGAAAAACTGAATATGGATTTGGTTGGTAAGAACATCTCTATCAATAAATACAGCAAAGTAATAGGAGACTGAATGTCTTCACTCACCTCAATGCTGATCAAGATTCCCCTAATATTTTGAGCTCTTGTATAGTTCAAAAAATCTGATAAAGTCATGAACTGTCCCTGATTAAGAAAGGCAGGATTCCTCAGAATGCCTAGACTTGAATATGGACTATTTATTGCAGCTGCAAATACCCCAAAATAACACATAAGAATATTATGAACTCAGGTATCACTTAGTTGATAGTGGTATAGCACAATAGTTGGCATATACGGCAGATGAAATGAACACAGTACTTGAGAAAAGTGAAGAAGACTAGGGAACAGATCTAAAGAGAAGAATATGAAAAATGAACACTCAGATTATTACGATGTAGCTTAATCTACCAAAACGTTCAGCAGTTTCACGTTCTTTGCCTGGCAGAAAAGAGGATGAGACAATCATATGGTAAATGAACAATGAATGGTGCATCATATAGGTATCTTCTTTTCGTGAAGATTCAGTATATAATAAGAAGTTTGAACCAAATTTGCAGTAATTATGTCAAGTTTGAAGAAAACACAAGACTACAGATATGAGGATTGTAAACATCAAGCAGCACCTTAGCCTTGCAACATGAAACTTGTTATACGGAAAGGATTGAGTTTCCATTAGTTACCTTCCCATCATCCATTCCTCAAGAAAAAGATTGAAGTACTGCAGCTGAGCAATAACAAAGCTACAGGTTCACCATCATCATCAAAACCAATACTACTACAACTAAGCCTTTTTTTCATTCTAGATGGGGTCATCTGTTGAAGAACATGATAATTTAGTATTTCTAGTAATTCTGCAAATTTTAGGTATTATTGTAATAATTCTTATTACTAAGGGTAGTTTTGTCATTTATGTTTAACATTCCATTATATAAGGACTGGACGGTTTCTTGTATGTTAGAGGGTCTGATTAATAGAGAAAGAGAAAGTGGGGGGGGGCTCCAATCTCCACCATTTTTTCATGTTTTTTTCTTCAATTCTTCATGTATGCTCATGTGTTGCATTTTCGCTGCCGTTTTTAACATGATATCAGAGTTTTTTCATCAATGGGAACAGAGGATAGCTGCTGGTTATGGATGCGGGTCAATGAGCATGGATGGTGGTGCCGGCTAGCTGGGCAGCAAGGCTGCAGTCTAATGGTATTTGAAGGGTACTCGTTGGCAGCAAAAGGCACCACACAGGACGGCTCTTCTCTATAGAAGCAGTAATGCAGTAATTTTACTCATTGGGAGAAAGCCAAACACCCTATTCATTCATCTTCCAGCACGGGTAAGTTGGAAACTTGGAATGCCCTGAATGTTTTTTCTGTTTCTCTAAAGGGTGCGGATGGATTGGACACCTCTTTTGTGGGTAAACTGGTTACGCATGTGCTATCAAATCATAGAAGAGGTAGATAAATTGGGCGCAGGAAGAACCGATTGATGTGTGTATGGTGAAGATAGTACCTCCTATCATAAAAATAAGTTTTCTTAAGAGAAAGAAAACATGACTTTTGAAGTGTTATTGTGCAATCACTTCATGGAGAAGAAAGAAGAAGGGGAGCAACTGACACCCAAAGAAGGGTTGTATGCTGCCTAAGTGTGTTTGTAATTATTCAAGTTGATCATTTAACTGCAAGTGTGGTAAAGAAAAAAACAATTTTTCATCAAGTTTGATATTCATGTAAATTGGTTTTTTCTTTACCACACTTGCAAGTGTGGTAAAAGTGTGAATCACTTGTTTAAAACCTTTACATCAACTTTGGAAAAACCAAATTTTCATCAAGTTTGATCTAGAAAAAGCTTATGATAATACCAACTCCGTTTCGGGCCTTTTCTTTACCTGAGTACCATAATTTAAAACCTATATCCTCTATCTCCTTTGCTTTTTCTCCAACCCATTTTGTCTCTTGTAAACATAGAATATGAATCTTTCTCCGAATCATAGTATCTACCACCTCCATTAGCTTACCCGATAATGTTTCGATATTCCAAGAACCAATACGAATCTTATTATCTAGGATTAGCTTCCTTACCCCCCGCATCCGTTCATAATCAAAATGCGGAGACCCTCTCTGAAAATTTTTCACTACATTCTGGCAGCAATGTTGCGGGACTAACTTCTTTACCCACACCCGTCCATGATATGGGAACCCTCTCTACAATTGATTCACTACATTCAGGCGAAAATGTAGTGGCCCTTGCTTACTTCTTACTGCATTCGGGCTCTGCACCACGTCGCTAGGCGGGAACGCCCCAAAGCAATGCTCATAATTTTTGTAATCCATGTTATAAAGTAATCAACAGTGCATCAAAGCTTATGCTACAAAAAAAAAACTTAACAAAAGCTTTCTTAACCAAGCAAACAACAAAAAATTCTATTGCTTCGGTCTAGAATCTGGTAGTTTGATCTATGCAAATATGGATGCAAATTTCCATAAGGCATCATGGTCATAATGTCATATACATGCATGCACATGCACGCGCACGCACACAAATATGTACAGATAGATAATAGATATAGGGTGGGTATTCATGTACCATATACTCTAATACTCAAAGCATTGGATGACATTCCACCATTAGTTTAGATGAAGCAATTCCATAACAAAATTTATACTTGTGTTTGTACGTGGCACATGTCTTAAAGTCAAGAAAATGCAAACTTTTTTCAAGGAATCTTTCTAACATTAAGAATTGTGAAAAATCCTTTAGAAACTCAAAATGATACATCTTGCACCAACCAAACTTGAAAAAATGCAAATGTTTGCCATGTACCTTATCATTTTGTAAATGCATGTACTCATTGAGGTGTTAGAAATACACTCCAAAGAACTCATATTTCCACTTAGCACGTTTTAACCATTTAGATGAATCGAGTCATTCCATATACAGATTAGAGGTACTTTATTCATCAGAAAATGGGTTCAGTCATAGAGTTTACTTGACCGGTCCAGGAAACTCACTCTTTTCAGCATCAAGCTCCTCCTTCTGTTTTGATCACAGATTTTGTAACAGAATTGAACAAGATAAAATTCTTTATCAAAGCAGTCTTGGGAGATATGTTACAGACCAGTCCAGTTTCAATTAAACCGAGGCACGGTTCAGACCTTGCAGTTTCTGTTCCACCAAATTCAAGAATTGAACCACCCCAGTGGGTCCAGCCACTGTTCTAGTTATACCAATTCTGGGGTCCAATTTCATATTCAGTTCTGATATTGTTCCAGGTCCCATAGACATTTAAAAATTAAATTTTGAATTAAAAATTAAATTTTGAATTAAAAATTCAAAACAGGCCTTCCTTCCTTACTCTCTATTGTCATGTCCATGATTCAAATTTCAAAACAAGCCATCATACTCTCCCTAGTGAGTCATGTCACGGGTGACATGGGAGGGCCTCTCTGAATAAAATAAAATTTATCAATCAAAGGAATAAAAGAAAAGGTCAAAGCAGTCCATTCAACGTAATGAACAAGGTAAAGAACCTAAAACATAAAAGAAAAAGGTGGAACAGGTGTTCCTGGTTTCAGGTTGGTTTTCTAAACCGTGAAACCATAACTGGGTCCCTCCCCCTGCTGTTCCAGCTTTGGCCGCTTTAATTCCGAGTCAACCTGTTGGAGCATTCCCAAACCTACCAGTTCTAATATGTCATTGCATCATCTGAAAAACGGACATGACATTTTTATTTGGCTAGAACAAATTAAAGCCTCTCATTGCAACACATGTTTATCAATCATGCCATCCAAGATTGCACACACTTCACCCCCAAACATAGCTTTCCACCATTCAGAGAAGAAAACAAATAAATGAAAAATAAGGCCATCAACTTCACAATTGCCATAAATGCTATGGTTGTATCATTCATGAGCTTGGTGATTAGAAAAGAGGCAAGCTTATTTTATTAAGGTCACCCAGGGACAAATTCATGAAAGAAAGATTCATTCTGCTGGGTAAATCTTTATTTTTTCTTTTGACAGGTAAAATAAGGAAGTTCGTTAATAAGCACCAAGATGGTACTGCTCGTTGAATCTTTTTCACACCCTTGAAAGATAACTGGATTCAGAATTCAATTTTCCCGAGGGATGCTGAAGCTGACATGGTGAAGGTGAATCAGCCCCCATCTTTGCTTTAGCTACCCATCTGTTAGAATTCAATTTGGATTGTCAAAGTTTGAGAATCCAAATAAAACTCGTAAAGATGAACCAAACATAGCTAATTGTTGTTGTTATAGATCTATTGAGCTACATCAAGCACGCTGTTGAAGAGAACTTTTTGTCTTCTAGTGACTTTGTCAACGTGACCCAAGTGACAAGTGGGATATATTTTTCACATAGCCTAGCAAAGAAACCCTGCCTGCTAAAACGCTTATATTGGCAGGTTACCTCATAGATATAAAATAAAACATGGTACTGTTTACTCTAGAAGTCAAAGAATATAATCTGCCTTGTCTATCTTAAAATTCAGTAACTAAATTCCAATGAACTATAGGTCCCAAACTGCAGTGAAGATTGATACCAGAAAAGCTTAAGTTTATTCAATTCTTAATAATAGAAGCATAGGATTGAGATTCCTTTGAATTGAGCATGGTAGGTCACTTACGCTTTAAAGTTTGAATATCTCCCCAACTGAGTTGAAAAGTGAAATATCCAGGAAGTAGCTGAATTTCAGAAATTGTAGTTGAAAGATTGCTAAATTGTGAAGCAACGACATTCGTGCCAACCGAAAGATCAGCCTTATTAAAACAAATAGTGACACCATCTTTAGTCATTTGAACTGGACAATCGATGATATCAGCTCCATCTTTAACAGCTTGTTGATATGCCAGATCAGTATTGCTTGCATATATCCCACTAGAACCATCATGTGAGATAACCAAAGGTTTTCCTACAGCAAACAGTGATCATTGGTTCATCTCTAATCATAAATCAAGAAAACTGATGGTGACAAACATTAGCAATATAACAATAATGGCATACCTTGGCTAGAAGTCTGATTACCAGCCTGAGCAAAGCAACCTGAAATAGTAAATCTATCATGTCAAGAATGATGAGTAATGTCTCAGTCAAAGACACTGACAGTCGTATCAAATGCATGCTGGTCACAAGAACAGCTAATGTCTAATATAGATTTTTTAGAGTCAAATATGGGTTGTTCAGAGAAAAACTTTTACTTTTCTCATAAATAAATTCGAAAGTTTTGGCTGAAGGGACAACACGAGCTCGGGAGTTTGATATTGAGCATGTATGGGTTTTTCTCCGCCTAACCCCACAGTGCCTATTAAAAAGTATATCTAAGTCCTTCTGACGAAGGGTCCTGCATTGTGAAGGTGATCCTTAACATATATTTATCCTCTTACAAGCTACAGAAGATGATAGGATGGCAAATAACAGAGTGGGTGATATTTTGCGGCATATAACAAATAATCAGCTCAACAAACTAGAAAAAAAATGCATTTTCATGATAATAAGTCATCAAATCACTAAGCACTACCAACAGCCCCAACAAGGTTTACATGAGCAAACAGTAAAACACACCTATAGCAGCTGATGCAGTTACCGGGAAATCTGTCAGCACACCATCCACGGAGAAACCAGGGTTGTTGACAAATGACAAATATTCAGCCACTGGATCAAAGCTGTAATTATAGCTGAAGGATACATCGTTAGCAAAATCTGACGCAAAGACTTCAAGCCCTATCTTATGAGCATCTGAGACGAGAGTGGTGGGAGATAACAGATATTGGTTAGAATCAGTTGGCCATATATAGCTCTTGGGGACTAGAATTCCAGATGCCACGGTTTTCACTAACGTCAAATTCTCCAGGAGTGAACCATAAGTGAGCTGAGTTGAAGGATCGATAGCACTTTTATCTAGAAACCGGAAAATTAGCTTAGTCTTTCTCCTCTTAAACCATGCTGCAATACTTCTCAAGAATCCAAGCTCTGGGGAGGAAATATAATCAACAGTGCCCGTTCTGGGAACAGAAATTATGTATGATTTCATACTCAAATTATGCTGTGTGTAGAAGATATCATGCTGTGAAAGGAAACAAAAATAAGAAAGGAACCACGTTAGATTGATATGCTGGTATTTGTGAATCCAATAGTAAATACATATCTCACAAAGTGCATATAAAGATATTTGAACACAATGAATATGTAGAGTAGGAATCCCTTGATATCTAACAGTGACATCTTATTCTACTCTAATCAAGTGTTTGATATTAGCTAACAAGCAGTTTCAAATATCCTAGAGACGTTCATCTCAAAATGCACAAGTGAATATGAAGAATATACCTGAACGTTCAGCCAGAGACTTGAAGGATTGGATCCTTGTACTTGGTCAACTGTAAGGATTGGCTGACCATCAAATATGTTTATCCTAGAAAAGATTCCTTGAACCACTGGAGTATGGAAACGCCTTTAGACAGTGACTATTAGATAAATAGAAAAACAATGTTTCATTCATGAAAATTTAAAATCAGAATAGCAACAAACACTGAGAATGTCAGTCAGGGGGGCAGAGTGCAGAGAAACAGGATCCAAGGTCCAGCGGTATTCTACTTTACACCAAAGGAAAAATCAAAACCAAGACTTATCCAACATTAAGAGGAGTCAGCCATATCAAGTGTGCTTGATCAAGTGTCATGTCTTCACTTAACTACAAGAAGGCAAGAACGTGTTGTATTTTATCCCTAACACTTACGAGGCCTGCGCCTGTCACATTTAAAGCCTTCCTCCTCTAATTTCTCACACCTTCTTCCTGGGGTGAAGCCTTCTCCCATTTCTGTGATTCAAATTTCCATTTGGAGTTATTTGTTTAGGTTGTAATAGAACGTTTTTCTCTTAAGGTCCTCATGCATTCTATATTTATCTTTTCATGGTAGTAACTTTCTCTTCACATAAAGTTATCAAGATAGCACATTTATCTACAACTAAATAGCAAATTATGTCGATCATTTGTAAATTCAGATAATGAATTGCAGCATAACAAATGCATCCAACTCACATGTGGCATTGTTCAAAAGGATGGTAGAAGTATAATCCACCGGGAAATAGCCCTTAACAGAGACGCCATTTACATCGTAGGCCTTCTGCTTGTTGGGAATAGTGACTGCGATGTTGGTTGAATTTGCAAGGTTGAGATCGCCGATACAGACGCCCACTCTATCTTTCGTCAATTGCACATCACACCAGTATACAGTGTTGGGGAAGCTCACTAATGGCACCAACTGATACGCTAGCGAACTTGACTCCGGCAAAAGCCCCGAAAATCCGCCTTTCGCTACAACCAACGGCACATTACCTGAACCACAACAAAGGAAATTTCTGAATCACTGCTCACCGACAATAATCCCTACTCTAAAGAGCAACTGTGAAACACAACCAAAAGAAAGCCACTTCTTTCTCTTCTCTCTCTGTCCCAGAAGCAAAAGTTTCACATGCTGGTGAGACCAACACTAAGAAACTATTAAACCAACAACGATCCCTACTCTGAGAGGCAAAATTGAAATACCATCAAAAGGAAACAACTCTTTCTGACTCAGAAGCACGATCTTAGGAGTTGGTTGTTGATATTCTAAAAGATCTCAACACGATGAGGTTCTCTTTCAAACTTGTTGGTGACTATTCCTATCATGGATGAGGTGGTATGAAAGAGAAAGAGGGTTTCCTTTTTTTTACCAGAGAGTGTATTCCATCTGCTTGAAGGTCTAGAACGGCGGTTTGCAGCTGCAACAACCAAAGAGAGGTGGAGGAGAAAGACTCCAGCAAGGATGAGCTTCAGCATTTCCGGAAAACTTGTCCGGGACACCGATTTTGACACGCAGCAAGCCTATCGTTTCTGAAAAGAGCTCTCACCAACCGATCACAAAGTTCAACGAGGTCAGAAGGAAGCTGAGGATACAAGATCAACAAGAAAGACACCACCTTTACTTTCTCTCTCTCTCTCTCTCTCTCTCTCTCTCTCTCTCTCTCTCTCTCTCTCTCTCTCTCTCTCTCTTCTCCTCGGCAGACACGCAGAAGGCACCACGAAGGCAAAAACAAATACCAAGAGAGGGAGAGAAAACGATGAGCACGCACAACCACTGAGGAGATAAGTCTTGAGGGAGAGAGTGAAAGGATAGTGAGTGGAATACAGCCCTTCGACACCCAGGCGTCTTCTTCCTTTTCCTCATCATACTTCTCTCCATCATGATGGGCCCCACACGCTCTCTCCCTCTCTGTCTCCCACACAACGGGTCGGTTTCATCCCGGATCCAGTTACAATCTGAACCCACTTAGACTTTCGTGTAGGAAAAGTTGGAACCCGGATAGAAGAATCGTGTCAAACCGTGTTCATAAATAAGATTCGGGTTTGTACGTGGGCTTTAGGTTGGGTCATCATCACTCTACATCTAGAAGCACATAAACAAGGAGAATATTAATACCATGAAAACGAACTTGCCGATTTTAATTTAATAGGCTCTTCTTAGAAGTCTCGATCGATAAAATAGGAGGTTACATTCCATATGGTAAGTTTCAGACTAAAGAACTGAATCCGATTCTATAGTATGGAATCTGTTTCATCGGGTTGATCTTTTCACCATTAATATAATTATCAATAAATGTATAGAGAGAGTGTAGTCTAAAGTAAGATGAATAAATTGTCAACTATATATATAATCCTCACTGACAAGCTCATTCACCCATTTCTTTTAAGTAAAGTAGGCTTAATTTAAAAAAAATAAGGTTTCTGAAAAATACATAAACTAATATTATTATACTCATTCAAAATAATAATGGAACATGAATAAACATCAGCAGTGGATATGATCCAATCACTATATATATAACCTAAAAAATAGAAAACCATAAAAAACTTATTATATGTACCATTTGATTGACATGATGAAATATGAAGATTTGAATAAAAAGTATAATTATACTTTTGTATATTGTATTTAATGCATAGTGTTGTGCGTGGTTCTCATATTCTCTAAATCTAGACTATATATTGTATATATGTGCGTGTGTGTGTGTGTGTGTGATGAAACACCAGTTTGAGCTTCTCTTCGTCAAACACGGCGAAGAAAGTGCAGTATTTGAGCTCTAACGGACGAAAATCAGATACATGTGAGGACGGAGTTAGGACTTCATTTAATATTTTATGCTTGCTTTTAAAACTCAATCCCAAATCCATTCGACGCCCCAAACCAATTCTATCATTTCGCAACGGACCTAAGACCAAGTTTAATCATCTGAACTTGCTAACAAATTCGGATCGTATTGGTTGAGTCAGTAACCGACTCATAGGACATTCCTTTGAGGTGGGTCAATAGGCCGGGTCACTTAGGGTCCAGCTCCTGACCAATTTTTCATTAGGATCCATTTTCAAGACCAACTCCGCCCATGTAAGGGATCACCCTTGCATTGCCGGTCCCAAGCCCGGATAAAGGAGGAGGGTTGTGTTAGGCTTCTGACAGCCAGCGTAAAACTTCGTCGGATTTCTACAACATGGATTACAAAAATTATGAGCATTTCTTTGGGGCGTCCCCGCCTAGCGACGTGCTGCAGAGCCCGAATGTAGTAAGAAGTAAGCAAGGGCCACTACATTTTCGCCCGAATGTAGTGAATCAATTGCAAAGAGGGTTCCCACATCATGGACGGGTGTGGGTAAAGAAGTTAGTCCCACTACATTGCCGCCCGAATCTAGTGAAAAATTTTCAGAGAGGGTCTCCGCATTTTTATTATGGACGGATGCGGGGGGTAAGGAAGCTAGTCCTAGATAATAAGATTCGTATTGGTTCTTGGAATATCGGAACATTATCGGGTAAGCTAATGGAGGTGGTAGATACTATGATTCGGAGAAAGATTCATATTCTATGTTTACAAGAGACAAAATGGGTTGGAGAAAAAGCAAAGGAGATAGAGGATACATGTTTTAAATTATGGTACTCAGGTAAAGAAAAGGCCCGAAACGGACTTGGTATTATCATAAATAAATATTTAAAGGAGAGTGTAGTAGACATACAACGATATGGTGACCGAATCATGACATTGAAATTAGTGTTAGGAGCAGAGGTTTTGAATATAGTTTGTGCTTACGCACCCCAAGTAGGACTAGAAGATAGTATAAAGACAGTTTTTTGGGAAGAGTTAGATAAGGTGTTTCAAAAGATTCCACAAAGGGAGATGATTTGTTTAGGAGGAGATTTAAATGGACATGTCAGTAAAGAGGCATTAGGATATCAAGAGATTCATGGAAACTTTGGTTATGGGGATATAAACGAAGAAGGTAGGGAGATTTTAAATTTTGCTATGGCATTTGATCTCTTCATAGTCAATACAATCTTCAAAAAACGAGATGAACATTTAATTACTTATAAGAGTGGCTTATCACACACACAAATTGATTACTTTATTTGTAGAAAAAAAGATAGAGCGTGTTGTAAAGATTGTAAGGTAATTCCAGGAGAAAGCTTAACCACCCAACATCGACTTTTAATTATGGATTTACAAATAAAAAAATAGACAAAGAAGAAAAGAGTGCATCGAGCTATTCGAACTAAATGGTGGAACCTCAAAAGCGAGAAAGAAGGTATGTTTAAACAGAAAGTCCTTCAAGGAGATGTTTGGAATTATGTTGGCACACCCTCTGATATGTGGAACAATATGGCTATACATATTAGGAAAGTGGCGAAAGATGTGTTAGGGGTATCTAAGGGAGGTGTACCGGCACAAAAAGAAGCTTGGTGGTGGAGTGAAATAGTACAAAATAAAATTAAGGCAAAGAGGGCATGTTACAAATTACATTACGCTAAGAAAACTAGTGAAACTTTAAAAGCTTATAAGAAAGCAAAGAAGGAAGCAAAAAAGGCCGTTAGTGAAGCAAAAGCTAAGATTTGGGAGGACTTATATAAAAAACTCAACTCAAAAGAGGGTGAAAGAGATATTTTTAGGATAGCTAGGGCTAGAGATAAGAAAACTAAAGATCTAAATTTTGTTAGATGTATAAAAGACGAGGATGAAAAAATTCTAGTGGCAAATGATGATATAAGAAATAGATGGAAAAACTATTTTTATAATCTTTTAATGAAAATAAAGATGTTAGTATTAGTTTAGGAGATTTAGCCAAGTCAGAAAAGTATATAAACCACAATTTCTACCGACGTATTCAAAAGAATGAAGTCAAAGAGGCTCTTAAACATATGAAGAGTGGTAAATCGGTAGGACCAGATAATATTCCTATAGAAGTTTGGAAAATACTGAGAGAAATAGGAATCACTTGGCTCACAAGACTATTTAATGAAATATGGAAAAACCAAAAGATACCCGAGGAATGGAGAGCAAGTACACTTATACCCGTATATAAGAACAAGGGAGACATTCAAAATTGTGTGAATTATCGAGGTATCAAGTTAATGAGTCATACTATGAAATTATAGGAAAGAATTATCGAATGTAGGTTAAGACAAGTATCAAGTACAACATAGAACCAATTTAGATTCATGCCAGGCAAATCTACTATTGAAGCGATTCACCTTTTAAGACGTCTTATGAAATATTTTAGAGCAAAAAAGAAAGACCTTCACATGATATTTATTGATATAGAAAAAGCTTAGGATAGGGTACCGAGGGAGGTTCTTTGGAGAACTTTAGAAAAAAGAGGTATCCCATTGACATATATTAACCTTATAAGAGACATGTATGATGGTGCAAAAACATGTGTGAGGACTCATGAAGGAACGACAGACTTCTTTGAAGTTAATATTGGGTTACATCAAGGATCAACTTTAAGTCCATACTTATTTATAATGGTGATGGATGAGTTAACAAAACATATTCAAGATGAAGTACCTTGGTGTATGTTATTTGGAGATGACATTGTATTAGTGGAGGAGTCTAAGGAAAAAGTTGATAGAAAATTGGAACTGTGGAGAGAAACATTAGAAAGTTAAGGCCTTCGACTTAGTATAACAAAGACAGAATATATGGAATGTAAGTTTTATGATTTGGTTACTTGAAATGACATAGAAATTAAAATTGGCACACATTGCATTCCCCAAAAGGAAAGTTTTAAATACCTAGGGTCAATTTTTCAAAGTGATGGAAGAATTGATGGAGATGTTACACATAGAATTAATGCTGGTTGGTTAAAATGGAGAGGAGCATGAGGTATTCTTTGTGATAAGAAGATACCATTAAAATTAAAAGGTAAATATTATAGAGCAGCAATTAGGCCTGCCATGTTTTATGGTTCTGAGTGTTGGGCAGTTAATCATCAACATGTACAAAAGATGTCTGTGACAGAAATGAAGATGTTGAGATGGATGAGTGGTCATACAAGAAAAGACCGTATACATAATGAGGTTATTAGAAACAAATTAGGAGTGGCACGAATAGAGGATAAAATGAGAGAACATCGTTTAAGATGGTTTGGACATATAGAAAGAAGATCAAAAGAAGAACCTGTAAGAAGGTTAGAAAAACTAAATTTGGAAAGTATTAAAAAAGGTAGAGGACGACCACAAAAGTGTTGGAAAGAAACAATAAAGAATGATCTAGTTTATTGGGAGTTAACTGCTAACATGGCACACGATAGGGATATGTGGAAACAAAGAATCCATGTAGCCGACCCCGTCTAGTATGGGAAAAGGCTTAGTTGTTGTTTGTTTATCCATTTTGAAGACCAATACACAGTCGCGATCCTGTTCTGGTAAGGTCTAGCTTGACCCATACAACCGCGTTACATGTATTAATTATATTCAACACTTATAGATGTATATGATATATTAGGTGTATTGTGTATATATATAAGTACATATGGTTTATAATATGTAACGTACACTTTTATAAATCTAATATATAATGTGTATTTATGTGTTGGGTTCGGGTCATCTTCCGAAGGACCCAGACCTGACCGGGGGTGACTGACCATAAAGATGCAGCCGTCTCGTGTCGGGTTCGTGGCAGGTCCAAAATTGCTAAACTCTGTCTAAGATGGACCCTTCCTTCTTTTTGGGTCAGTGACGATAAAGGAGACTTGGGTTTCACATGGCAACTCCGCTTTCTAATAATTCCAAAGATTTTATTTAAATAACAAATGGAAAAAGCGAAGAAACAATCACGGCGCCGTGGATTTTGGGACAAACTTGGACTCAACCGGTAAGTGCGTGGAAGGGAAGATGTGACAACCAAGCACAAGGATCCGTAATTCGTGGTCTTAAGCGTTATTTAAAGCAGGAAGGAATATTCTGGATATAGTGGATCCTTTCGGGTCTTCTCCTAATCTTTTTCCGATCCATGAAATCATACTCATTCGGTGAGCGAGAAGTCCATACTTCAACAGATTTAAAATAATTTAAGATAAAACATATAAGAAAGTTTCTCTTTATATATATATAAACTAAGGGTTGTTAGACATCCTTACGGGTCTCTCTCTCTCTCTCTCTCTCTATATATATATATATATATATATATATATATATATATATATATATATATATATATATATATATATATATATATATGATGATGTTTGATTCGGTTCCGAACTTGACATGTATACTCATGACGGCAAATTTGCAGCTGTTTTATAAGTTTTTTTTTTCAAATCTTTTCTCTCTTTGACTTTTTAATGAACCAGGATACAAAGAAACCTGCAATTAATAACCATAACAGAAACCGACTTAAATTGGGAATGTGTATTGGGGATAACAGTGATGATAGCATATGTTGATGGCATTTCAAGGTGGCAGAAATTGAGAATGGTGGTGGTAGTGGTGGTAATGGGCGGTCGATTTAGCTAAAGTAGGTTCATCCGCCCAAACTCTAAAGATCAACAGAAAAGTTATAACGTAGAGTTGACTCTGTGAGCTAGAAAATCACCCCACTAAAGGATTCCTAGATCCGCCCCTGGTGGTAGTAATGGATGGTTGGCAATGCGGAGTATCAATGGTTGTGCAACAACCAGTTATGGTGGCATAAGGCCAAAGTGGCATCACAATAGGTGATAGAAGGTGACGATAAATTAATGGATACGAAAAATAAAAAAGAACCTTGCTATAAAAGTATTAAGAAAATAAACTATTTTAAAAAACCGGGAGAATGCTGTAAGGTATCTTTTGTTATATTACCAAGTCAAAATTACCTTATTAAGGGATTAAAACAATCTTACGCAACACCGAGAGGGTTAACTCAACGACACGATGCTCTAGCGTCGTTGCTGGCTTCGGATTCCTCTTCCTCTTGTACCTAATTGACAGTAAAATTTACGAGGACCTTGCAAAGTACAAGGTTCATATATATCTAGAATTGGTGCATCAATGCATCCAAGTTTTTTTAATAATAAAACTTTTTTGAAAATTAAAAATAAAAGTATATATATATGAGTGTCGATTCTATCTACTATGGGAAAAGGGTCAGTTGTATATATATATATATATATATATATATATATATATATATATATATATATATATATATATATATATGAGTACTTTTGGCTTCTCACATTTAAATGTGAACCATCCGATTTTTTTTATTGAACGATCTGGATTTAGTTCTGGCATAATAGTCACGCACGGTGCACCAAATCTGGTCTCTCTCTCTCTCGTGCACACTCACAGCCATCAAGAAAAAACATTGGCAAACATTGCATTTTCTTTGTTGGGCAAGTTGCATGCCCTAAGTATCAAGCTCGCGCCCTTTTGTTTATGAGTCTGCCTCCTAACTAGGTAAGCTATTGCTCTTCGTACAACTGAAGGCTGAAGGAGAGAATGCACGCTCTGAGATTCGAACTTGTGCCCAAAGTCATTGAAGCAAGAGCCTTCCATGTGGGCTAAGGACCTCAGTGCAGAAATGAGTTACATCTCAATCTTAATAATTTGAAAAGTTGTCTATTATGAGGGGCATTTTGTCAAGTGGAATCTCGTCTGCTACTTCGTGAAGAGACATCCATGTTCTTTTCCTCAAGTTGCTATCTGGCCTGCAAGTTGTGCACCATAAATCATCGCCCCTGGGCCGTTTATGTGAGGCTCATTCGATGCAATTCTTTCTCTCTCTCACACTCATAACACATACATTATATATACACATAAACAAATAATACATATACGTACATATATATATATATATATATATATTTCTAACCACAATTGACACTGCTATTCACATTTCTTCAAAACTTTTAAAACTTTCAAATTACATTTATATCATTGAAAAACAATGAATAAACATATCAATAGTAGTAAAGACCCAATTTGTATATATATATATATATATATATATATATATATATATATATATATATAGAGAGAGAGAGAGAGAGAGAGAGAGAGAGAGAGAGAGGGGTTGTCTTAGTTGCATACAATAATAACGCCTTTTCTCATACTAGATGAGATTGGCTATATGAATTTTTTGTTTTTGTAAAACTCAATCATATAAGTTAAATTATTTTTTACATTATACAAATATTTCAACCCTTTCATCTTTGAGAACGATGATATAAATTTGAATCACTTTACATTTAATGAATTCGTTTACATTAAATATAAATACACAAGTACAACAATACATTTAATTATCAATCTCAAATATTCTATGATGAAAATATTTGTACAAGATTAAGATTATGTACCAAATATTGTGGTAAGACTTTTCTCTCTCTCTCTCTCTATATATATATATATGTGTGTGTGTGAGAGAGAGAGAGGTAAATTACAAAAATGATAGAGATGGGAACTGATTTGCGGATCTTTTACCTTTTCTTAAAGAAATGAATTGGCAGCTGGATCTGACTCGGTGCTTCGGACTGCGGGCCCAGCGTCACTGTTCTTTCTCACCCACCTTGATTTTATGAGCTTTCATAGCTGTCTGACCCATTCTTTATTTCTGTTGATCAGGCCCGTCGTACCTCTCAAAGAATGCATATTCTCCAACCACGGGTCTCAAAATTTCATCCGGAGCCTAATTTGGTTCATAGTTTGCGAGTCAAACCCAGAATCTTGTTCAGGTTCGGTTGCTGAGTCGAGCTGAACATGCATAAAGCACAAGAACGCAAAGCCGAGCAAACGAGCCGAGCACGAGCCGATCTTCATTTCGAGAGCTTTGGTAGTTTATGAAAGCTTTGATCATAGATGAGCTGAACTAGAGATACTGCTCAATAGAGTTAAAAATTGTAACATATGAAATGTAATTTAAGCAAAAATAGTTAAAGTAATTAATTATAATTAAGAAAATTTTGTACAAGATTCTTGTAAAAACAAAATATTTTAGCAATTGATTAGATTACGCACACCTGAGTAGTCGGCTTAACTAAACAAGCTTATATGAACCGACCGGAGCTGAATACCCATTGTTCATGTAAAGTTGTACGAGTCAACTTCATGTTTATTTAAATTGCGAACGGAACATGAACAAGCTCAGCGCAAGGTGAACTGAGGGGAATCGTTGCAGTTCGGTGAATCAATATTCTACCATGGAAGTGTAAAGTATTCAGTAAAACACTAGCATCTTCAGATGATTTAGAAAATCTCTCTCTCTCTATATATATATGTGTGTGTGTGTGTGTGGTGGGATATGCTTCCCGAGTTTCATACTTATCTGATCGCCCACAAACTCAACCACGTCTCTTCTACTGCCTTTTTAACAACAATGACAACGAAGTCTAGCTGGTGGCAGTCACCATGACCAGCACCTTAAAATCTCTCTCTAGAGAGATAGAGATACAGATACATATAAAAATAGATGGAGAGGGAGTATGTCTTTTGATGCATTGTATAAATATTTTCACTCTTCGATCTTGAGATATGGTTGAGATTTGAATTAAGAATTCGGTTGTATTTTTTCTAAAAAGTAATTCAAATCTCCTCTAGTATCAACTTTTTTTTACTTAAATTAGATTTATGAAATCATAGTTCAACACCACAATTAATGCACAATAAAACTTGAAAATGCAAGCACCAAAAACTGAGATCCAGCTTCTCTGAAACGTTGTATTACAAATACCCTAAATGACACATTGTATTAAAAAAATGAGATCTATGGAATCATATTTTGGTTTTTTGCGGTTGTTGAACAATGTTCGGGCAGTCGGGCTTTTAATTCTTTGGATTCAATTGGCATGCAAATGACATGCATAACTTGGAGTTTTTGTTTCGTGGGTTCAATATACTTTTGTCTAGCTTAAATCTTGGGCAAGATTCGGTACTACCAGTCCACGTTCATCTCTTGTTCATCTATTGCATGTAAGCGAAAATGAAGTCTTTGTTCATGGGTGCGGCTTCACTGCACTCCATTCTTTGCAGTTCGTCGTCATCATCACAGACAGGTTTGTTCACGCTTCTTCAGTTGAACAATCGCCAACTATCGTTGTCGACGTCTTATTCGAGACTCTTGGTGGGAGGGTTGTATTAGGGTGTCGACGAGAAGTCTCTAAGGGACGCCTTCTCTTCATTCGGAGACGTCACCGAAGGTACCTTTGTCCTACTTCTCATATGATAATGACCAACTTATCCATAAATATTGAAATTAGATAGGGTTTAGGATTCTGATGAGTTTTATCTCGAAGGATCGGTGGGGCTATAGGCACCAAGTTCCGAAAAATGGAATAAATTGAATGGCAGAAAGTCATGAGCAGATAAAACTGGAAAAGTTGGGATTTTTGAACGTGTTTGAAATATTCTAACTTTGTCTTTTGTGTACTCTTGAAGCGACTGACCTTTTGAGACATTTTATGAAACATTTTAGAGCAAAAAAGAAAGATTTTCATATGATATTTATTGATCTAAAAAAAACTTATGATAAGGTACCAAGAGAGGTTCTTTGGAAAACTTTGGAAAAAAGAGGTATCTCATTTGCATACATTAACCTTATAAGAGACATATACGATAATGCAAAAATATATGTGAGAACTCATAAAGGAACAACAGACTTCTTTGAAATTAATATTGGATTACATCAAAGATCAACTTTAAGTCCATACTTATTTATAATAGTGATTGATGAGTTAACAAAACATATTCAAAATGAATTACCTTGGTGTATGTTATTTGCAGATGACATTGTGTTAGTAGAGGAATAAAAAATTGGAACTATGGAGAGAAACATTACAAAGCAAAGACCTCCAATTTAGTAGAACAAAGACAAAATATATGGAATGTAAGTTTGATCGTTTGGTTATTTCAGAGTACATAGAAATTAAAATTGACACACGTTACATCCCTAAAAGTAAAGTTTTAAATTACCTAGGGTTAATTTTTTATAGTGATGAAAAATTGATCGAAATGTTACGCATAAGATTAATGTTGGTTGGTTAAAATGGAGAAGAGCATCACATATTCTTTGTGATAAGAAGATACCATTAAAGTTAAAAGGCAAATATTATAGAGCAACAATTAAGCCTGCCATGTTTTATGGTTGTGAGTGTTGGGCAATTAATCATCAACATATACAAAAGATGTGTGTGATAGAAATGAAGATGTTGAGATCGATGAGTGGTCATACAAGAAAAGACCGCATACATAATGAGGATATTAGAAACAAATTAGGAGTGATACCAATAGAGGATAAAATGAGAGAATATCATTTAAAATTGTTTGGATACATGAAAAGAAGATCAAAAGAACGTGTAAGAACGCACGAAAAACTAAATTTGAAAAGTATTAAAAGAGGCAGAAGATTACCACAAAAGTGTTGGAAAGAAACAATAGCATATTGTGAGTTAACTGTTAACATAGTACACGATAGGGATACACGATAGGGATACGTGGAAACAAAGAATCCATCTAGTATGGGAAAAGGCTTAGATGTTGTTGTTTTTTGTGTATTTATCTGTGTATTGCTGTTGCCTTTGTATTCTATGTATTCTCTACTTGTTATCTTTCCGTTCTTTCAAAAGTAAGGGTTGTAATGATTTATTTTTCAAAAAAAGGTAAAGCGATACCAACTCAATCTAGTTTGTGGAATGGTGTCTGTGCACGGAGCAATATCTCAAATTGTCCCACGCGTCTGGATGAGTTGGGTGTACTCGACTGCATACGGTCAGTGTTTCGTCAGCCACTGGTAAATGGACTACAGCAAATGCAATTGTTACTTGTTCCGTCTATGACTAGACTCCCATAGTGTACTGATGATTTGGCAAAAAAAAAATTTATCGGTTATTTTGGTTCCATGAGCACTTTGTAAACTGTTCCTTGAAACATTTTCTTCATAAGTTTCATTATATAACATTGCGTTTATTTATATGACTCAATTAGAACATTGAGCATTGTTCCCATGAAGTTGTTGGGCAATCGGATAAAGCTACCGAAGTGAGTTGGGGATTTGAGCTTCTATACCTAGTTTAATTCTTTTGACAGTTTTATGAATCGGTCGATTAACTTGATCTAATCATCCGAATTTGCGGCAACCAGAAGAAACCCATGGGTATTGCAAGCTTTTGAGTGCTTATATCAAAGGACCCGTGTTCAGCAAGGAATTTGGTTACTATATTATAATCTAATGAATGGGATTAAGCTTTCCGGAATAATGAAACAGAGTGACCATTATTGTTATTCTTCACTTGATGAGGACGGTTGAAGCTCATAGATGCTGAGCTGCTGGAAATTTAACTCAAACTGAACATTTTCCTTTCATATTTGATCCTCATCTGGTTTTGACTGGATGGAAACAAAATGCCCCTGTAAGGAATCTTAGCTGCTTGATCTTTGTAGCGATACATTAAAGTTTGATAGTTCAACTGCAAGTTCAAGAGACCATAAGAAGAAAATCTTGGTATTATCACTTGCTTGTAAGGATTGGACTGATAAAGGTACCCAACTACGTTTATTTGTAGCATTGGTCCTTTCGGGGTCCTTTGGAGTAAAGAAATGTGCAGGAGAGATCCCAAGTTCACATAGAAGTACACATATACTTGCATATACAGCAGCATACATAATCCGGAATGGTTAAGTAGCATAATTTTCTTCAATTTATAGGGTCTGTGATGATAATCATTGCCTTAAGGGTGTCATTAGATTTTAGTCTACAAAGAGATGTGCTTCTAGTTTCATGGAATGTTTTCCTGTGAACCAAATGAGAAATCTATTTGGTCCACAAAACTTATTAATTTTTGTCCATGTAATGATTTCCATAGATCATGCACAAATTCTGCCCATCTCTGACAGACACCTTACGCTTCTTCGTGGAAAACCTTAACATGTTCCGACCTACTTTGCGTTATAAGTGGTGTGGGATCCATGCTAGATCAGACCCCTGGTTCAGGAATCTGACTCTAATAAAAACCACCTTAGGCTTTTGTAAAACTCTAGCATTATATTTCTGCATTATTTAGCCCTTGCCCTAACTTATCTCCCTGTCAAGATATTGCATTTATATACATATTGATGCATGATTTTGCATTATTGACATGATGCAAAATTAGTCATCTTCATGGCTTGGACTATTACGTACAAACTTTCCCACTTTCTTTCATTGTTTTTTTAGTCTAACCTATAACTGGAATATTTTATTGTGCAAGATATAAAGGGAAACCTTTGATACTGGATTTTTTTAAGAATTTAAATGTGAAATATGAGTGCATGAAATTCAATTATGCTTGGCTGTGTTTCTATATGGCTATGCATTCTTGGATGATGAGCTGGGTCACCGCATGCTCTTCTTTATGTGGAGCTCCTGAAATAGTTCATATTCATTTCCGATCACTTGACATTGTTGGCAGCCCACTAGGCATTAAGATGCATTTGTTATTCATAATCTTTATAATCATCTGTTTGTTACCGTCTGTCATTACTGGTTTTGTCCCGAAACGCTAACTTTCATCAACTTGACTTAGTGCATTTGAACTGTTCTGCTAGGTTTGGATTGTTAATTAGACCGAGGAGAAAGCGGTCATCTATGACCAACATGAATTTCCCTTCATGTCTATGCCTCTTCAAGGACAAGTTGTGGTCTATGACCATGATCAAGTTCGCCACCCTGAACAGAACTGAGAAATCTGGTCCGGTTACTCTATGCAACCAATTTATCATCTCACAAATGTAAGGAAGAAAGGAGCAGGGTGGCCTAAAGTCCTTTGGTCAATCCTTCAAAGTCAGCGTGTCGCCTGTATCCGTGCATGCATGCTAATATTGTAGACGATCATGTATGCCATTAGCACAACGAATGCTATCTGTTCTGTTAAGGTCTCTCACGACTTAAGTCTGTTTAGTCAGGGTAGTTGTGCTAACCTTATCAACATCAATGATTGATGCACTTCACACCTTGATGTAATTTTGGCTCAGGTCTGGTGCTGAGCATTATATGTGTGGGGATTTCTCAAATCATGGATATCATTGGAGAGATCAACGTTATATTTCTGGTAGAACTGAGAATGCGGTCTAGCATCAAGCTACATGTGTTTGTGATGCTGTTACCACTATTTGGAGCCACTCAAGTTTTTGAATTCTTCTAAGATTTAGACAATTTGTAAAAATTTGTCACTATTCAGTGCTCTTTCATAGTGATGAGCCCTCATGGCCTGTATTTTGTACTTCCTTTTACATTGTTCTGTAAATGTATTTGTTGAGAGTAGTCATCCGTCTCTTCAACATACTTTCTGCTCCATCTTCATTGCAAATCTGCTTGAAGGGCATCCTTGACTCGTTTGTTCACATGCCGGTAGTTTGCAAATGATGTAGCTTTACAGTGATACTTTGTTCTTTCACATGTAAAATATCCAATAGAACTCTCATCGACTGCTATTAGGGGATGTGCAGTCTGATAGTTTTCTCTCTTCCATGTCCATAGCACCAGAAAGCATGGTTGTCATGTTGGTTTTTGTTTCACAAAGTAGCTTTTGAATTCTGGCAGCTATCAGTGGGAGAAAATCATCAAAATCATTGTCTGGAAAAGGTACGATCAGCTCATCCGTACATGATACGTACAAGCAGTCTTGATGTAGTAATTCAAACAACCAATACGAGAACAGTTTGGTAAGGTCAATTCGTAGCAAGTAATATGATCTGGGATTCAGAAGCTTGGACCCCTATGCAAATAACCAAACAAAGAGCTACTTTTTATTTCCACCAGCTGTTTGATATTAGCAATCAAGATCTGTAGGCCATTCCTGTAGTTTCACAGCATGATAATTCTTTCATGATTTCAGAAATAAGAAACATGACAGTATCATGAGAACGGCAAAGGACCACTTGACTTTCATCTCGATTCTTAATGAGATGAAACCATCAACTTTTGTTTTTGCTTGTGGTTTTGAACTCATAGTATGTGCTTTGATTGCACTCATATCCAAACGTTTGGATGTTATTCCAATTGTTGCTCCTATAATTAGTTTTAGCCACCTACTGTTGAAAAACCATTCAGCAATCAAATCCTATCAACACTGTTTCTCTAGTTGATTAACATATTGTTCGCTGCCGTTTCTTTCTTTTCAAGGAAATTCACGACACTTTTGTTTGAGGTCTAATGTTGCATAAATTTGTTTCCTTAATCTGCCAGCGACTCATTGAAAGAACATGAGCATCGCATGAATGACCCCAAAACAGAGAACTGTGTCCATAGGATCTGTATATCATTGTCTTCTTTATTAAGCTTTAGCTCAACTTATCCTAGTTGTCTCTATGAGCTATTATCTCGTTTCCTCATATCATGAACTACATCTTGGGTCAATCGTCCATTTCCACCACAGCCTGATGGCTCAGCTTCATCATCTGAACCGAAAGCTTCAGACCAGTAGTAAGCATGTCACTCTTGTTAAAAGCATGGATTAACACAGTCTGTAGCTCATACTTCGTCAGTTATGCTTCTTGTACTTCGCCTTAACCTTCTGCACTTTGCGCTGTGCATGTTTGGTGACCGACACCCCAAACGAAACCTCTTCTGCACTATGTTGAGTTGGTTGTATGAATTCTTGTCAGTTTTCTGATCCATCTTGGACCATTACCTATCATTCAAACTTGAAAGTGTATGATCATGTTTCATGGTTTCTTGCAAAGTAATACTGATCCAAGGAAAGGAAAAATGAACGGGCAAATTTCTGATGAACTATGTATATTTGCATTGAGAACTCTGTAACAGTGTGCTTCTTAGTTCGGCAGTGAGGCTCATCTACGACAGGGATCCTGCCAACGAGCAACTTGGTTTAACACTAGATTCACCAAATGAAGGTTTGAATCTTTTCTGTGTTACAGGCATTGTTGGGTAGACCTCTGCGAATTAGCTTTGCCATTGAGAAGGTGAGAGGGAGCCCACTTGTAGTACCGCGGCTGCCAGCTGTGGAAGGTGATAACCGTCATAAAAGCTCATGAGTCTCACCATTGAAGTTGTTTTCTTGCAATCTCTCTCTTACATCTTTTTTTTTTCTTGAATGACTTCAGTTCCTTTGAAGCTTATAAAAATGCGATGTTCCCTTTTTATATCTTGGGTATATACCAACTAATGTGCTATGGTTATCACACCAACTCTGAGAGAGAGAGATGTCCTATAATTAGATTTATGTACCTTATCATTAAAGAAATCCATAGTGAAGACATCAATTTATTTGAATAAACAAGAGGTCAGCATAATGATATGTGTTGCTGAAAAGTATAATTTTATGAAAAATTTCTCCAACTAGCTACTAGGTATACCCTTATGTATACGTAGTCGTTCAAGTGTCCAAAATTCTCCAACTAGTTGGTGAATAGCATCATTTGGAATATTCGTGTACAACTTTGGTCTAAAAGATCCCTTTAACCGCTGAATGTTGATTTTGGCATCTTGTTGTCTCGAGTTTATCCTAATTGAATGATGACATTTGACTGCATTTCTTTATGCATTATTTGGCATTTGGTTTGGTGTTAAGTAACACTGGGGAATTATTTCGGTCATAACTTTCAAATGTATGTAAATCTGAATATTGACGTTCAACTGTAATGCATTGTTACCCTGCTAAACTCCGTCACTCTAATGCCGATAATCAACTATATATTTCAAGAACATTTGATTAATGCTATCATTTGGATATCATGAAGTGTTAGGTTGTCAAAATACAACATTCAACAATATCGATTTGTTGAATGTCATCATTTAACTGTATATCTTAACATGGCTCAACTACTGAATGGGAAATAAGGCTTCCTTAACAGTATAATCATCCAATTTAAGTCTGTTGAATGCCAGCAATACGTCCATTCTGCTATCCTTTCAGATTACTACTGGTGGCTATCAGCTCAACACAAAAGATGGGTTTGAACCAATGCTTATTTATGTCCTAATTGATTTTGATTCGGTGTTAGAAGACTAATCAATCCATCAAAACAGCTGACTCAGTTTTTTGCTTTATGAGTGCAACTATAGTCACTTTCACATTTGCAGGTGAAAGATCTACAAAAATTGAGAATACTTCGTTCATTCCGGCAACTAAAAGAGTGCATGCTCCTCTCAAGATATAAAAAAGGCGTCGAAAGCCTACAGAGTGCACCAAGAACCTCACTGTTCATCAAAATAAGTAGTGATTATAAAATATCAATAGCTTATCCCACTTCTCGCAACTATTGGCCCATAATGACAGTGATGTGGATATTCAGCGAAAGTGAAAGACATCCTTTTTCTAAAATAAAGGCGATTGATCCGATTATTGGCTCCGACCTGGAAGTAAGCATACCTATCAAAGATTCCTAAAAAGAAACAATGTGGGTTTCTTCCGGAGAAACAAAGGAGAAGACCCTCGACAAATGCAATGACAACAGATTGCCCAAGATCATTGAGATCGTCGGGTCATTCATTGCTTGCAATAAGAAATTTCCCTTTGGGAAAGATGGTCCAGATGCTTACTCATTCATGAAATGTTCAAGGACATAATTCAAACCCAACCAATAAATGGGGAAGTCCCAATAGAAGATGCTGCCATGAACGATTTATTTTTTCATCAAAAGCAAGTGTTTATTTTATCAAAATACTAACGTGGCAGTGCAATACCTTTTTCATATTTGGTAGCATGATAGGCCAAAGTCAACATAAAATGCATGTCAGTCATACAAAGGATGTGGTTGGAGGAGCATTGATGCCTTCTTTTTCTAAGTAATGGATCAAACTTTATAAAGAAAGAAAAAAGCAATGGGTTGAGATGGATGCTTATATATCACTTGATAATTTGCATACCAATTAATAAATAGCATTGGATATTATTAGGTAGATTCATCAGTCGTTTCAGTTGCAATACATTTTGTACCTTTGCAACCAAAAAACTTTCTTGACAATTTGAGTGTGAGAGACAGATTTTTGAGTAAGCTGAACCGTGTATAGGTCCGGCAATGACGGTCCTATGCATTGGAGTTTTATGCTGCTTGGTCCTATGTATGACCAATTGCAAATTATAACCATCCTCTTCATGAATTTGAATCTACAAGTACAGACCAAAACCAAAACCGTGCCTCATCTAACACAAAATGGGGTTCGTTACATGGATTCTTATTTGTCTCCGTGCTTTATCTTGTGTTAAATTAACATTAGTTCCTAAGCGAAAAATCATCTTTAATTGAGTTTTTCTGACCCTTTTGAGTCATCCTTTAATCTACGAAATCACGACTGCAAGTAGAGACGTAGCAGGGACCTTTGAGCTTGGTTTTAGGTGGACTAAAACATGGTTTCCATGTACGTTAGACATGAACAAATTTAGGTAAACCAGAACCGGGCGATTTCAACCACTGATTCCCGTTCACATGGAACCATAAAAACATCAGTTCCACTTTAAGTTTCACTTTTGAACCAAAAACTGAAAAAAAATTGGAAAACTGTCGGTACCGGTTCCACGGGTAGCAGTTCCTATTTTGGAACTGGCTTGATTTCGGCTCAAACTATAAGGCCAGTTCTGAATCAGCCATGTCTACATGTATGTATTAACAAAACAAGAATTCTGATTTTTAAACATATCCGAAAGAGCCCTAGTGTAGTTAACTAAAAGGTTGATCTTGGCGCAGGGAGCCTTAGCTCATCTTTCAAGGCTCTTTGCTTCCCATATAGCAGATGGTGAGTTCAATTCTCCGGGCATGCATGTGTATGTGTGGGAATTTCTCGGGGCTTCAGCCTTCCGTTGTGACAAACAGAAAGAGTTGAGCTTGTTTTAAGGCTTCATCATGCAAACATCGACCATGAGAAAGCATAATAAATTCCTTTTCTAAGATTTTCTGGGAATTTCTTCATAAAAGAAAAGGGGAAAATGAAAAAAAGAATTATTAAATGATAGAAGATGACAGGAGTAGAAGCAGCAATGTGGGATGGTTGGAGGGGCATGTGATGGGTCTGGATCTCATGGAGGGAGGCCCAGTGTGCCCCACTACATTTAATAATTTCGACTCTCTTTGTGCCTGCACATGCCTAAACATTTTGCCAACAAACAAAGCCCATTAACAAATATCCCTTTCTTCTTTCTTTTAGAATCTTGCCCATTGGCATATCTCTCTCTCTCTCTCTCTCCTGAGTGCTTTTATGGGGCCAGATCTGGATCAATGGATCTGATAATTATGGTGCAGAGGGTGCCAATGAATTGGGTTTGAACTGAACCTGACTATACTGAAAGTGTTCAGAATAGAATTCGGTTGTAAAAGAATCGATCCTTTGCATTATTCATGTTGGACAATCAGGATCTGGTTACTGCACGAAGCTGAATTTGTCATTATGCTTAACCCAGTTTTGATTTGAACTTTGATTAAGAACATTAAGTTTCATCAAAGAAGCACCAAGAATAACTTGGAATTATGGTTCATGAATGGGATTATGTCTTGCTTATGAGATTTTTGTATTGTTTTCTCATGGTGCATGAGCACCGCGCACCTCTGTAAGACAGACCGAGAGTTGGAGTTACCAGGACATGAGGCATGTCCAACCTGTGGACACGACTGATTGTGATCCTTAGCCACCAACACCAAATATATGGCTGGAGCTTTGAAGTCTAGGGTTTGTTTCTTGTGTTACTTCTACATCAAGAACATGCTCATTTGGTACAGGGGCTCTGCAATACTCGAGAAACTGACCAAACATGCAAGCACATTTACGTGAATCTCAACCATGAAGTATCAAAATACTTGGTTGATGATTAGCACAACACAATCATGATTTATATGCTAAAATTGAATCCATGAAATAATGTAATTGTTAAAATGCTCCCCCCCCCCCCTCTCTCTCTATAAAGAGATGCCAAGACACCTTCTCATGCTATACTCTACTAAACGCTCTATACCGTTTAGGCGATCTCACAAATGATGTAGATCGACTTGCCCATCAACATCGATACGAGGTTTGAGGCTATTTAATGCACATGAGTACATTAAATGTGACTTGGAATAGGTACTTTGATCACTATACACATATACATATTTATTATAGTCCAATTAATATGATATATAATGTTTAATATGATTTGAGAAAAATTAATCCTATATGAAAGCTCCAAGGGACTTGGGTAGTTGGAAGGGCCTTGAGAATCACCTGGGTAGTCAAGGTTCGAATCCCATGTATGTTATTTCCCTTGCAGACGACGACACTAAAGCTGGACTTTGAGGCCCAAGGGTTAGCGGCCAGATTGGCTGGAGTTCTGAGCTCGATTTGACCGAGTTATATATAAAACCAAAAAGGACAGGTAGTGTGCACAATCAAATGTAGCATACGAAAAATATACCAATATTGAGTATGCTGATGTGCATTAAATCAGTTGGTATAAACACACATCTAAAGTTTTCATGAGTTCTTTGTAAATCAAGTATTGAAGATATGATCCCAGCATGGACACAGACCATGGGATTGATTGAGCCTTTTCTCCTAGGTTAGGAGATTTATATGCCTAATTCTTTAAAGAAAAAGCATTGATATATGATTTACATGTTTGTTTAGGAGCCACCGATCCTACCACTTACGTTGTTCATTCATGATTGACTTATATCTTTTGGAAGCATCAATATAATAATATTGTTCTTCATTTTTTTAGAATCTTTAATTTTTTTAAAATTATATTCATATCATAAAAAATCAATGAGTGTGCATATCAGAAGTGGACAAGATCCGGTTTAATGTTTGTTTAGCATAAAAAACTTGTTCTACATTAGGTAATAGCCTTGGCTTGTGCAGTTAACATATACGAATCTTTTGAGGTGAAGGTTGTGAGTTCGACACATAGGACATTCATGTCTTCTCATAGGTAGTCTTCTATTCTTAAAAAACTGCACATTCTTAGCAGGAGCTATTCACATTAATGGTCAGTTGGGTGACCTTTAATTGGTTCTTCTTCATTATTGAGTTCTGTAGTAAGAGCAAATTAAATAGCTTTGAGACTTTTAAATGAATAAATTTCTCATCTCAATCTCCGAGTTTTTTTTTCTTTTTTTCCTTCTTTTTCCTTGGGGTATTGACCAGTGTGTGATAAAGCTTGCCTCTGGTTTTCATGGTGGAAATTGGGTTTAGGCCGAGATAGCCAGCTTCAAATAAGAAAAAGCCAGTCGATAAATGTAACGTGCAGTTTCCAGCTTTCTTGAAATATTAAAAAATTTAATGATGTATAAATATAATTTTTTCCTGCATGTACATGGGAGAAATTTTGTAGTTGGAAACGGTAGGCCCATTTAATAAAATTAGATTTGTTTAGTTTTACCCACAAATTGCATTACCGGATTGAATAAACAGTGAATCCTTATAATATTTGTTGGATCACTAATTGAATCATAACGGAGGCCTTCAATCAATCTCCTAAAGACACATGTATGTATAAGCAGACCTGACCAATTTCGGTTTGCTTGTAATCAGGAACCCAAACCGAATTGGGATTGGACCGGTTCCAATTAGGCATTGAACCGCCTTGAACAGAAAATTAATTTAAAAACTTGATTTTTGATAAAAAACATAAAAAATTTATGAAACCGCAGAAACCGAAACCGAACTGGGTTCTCCCTGGTTCCGAATCCGGTTCCTAACATGGTTCGGAACTGGTCATGTCTATGTATAAGCACTTAGTCTAACAGAGTGCTAGTGAGATGAGCTTAGTTTGGGTGTAGTCAATTTGCATGCTAGAGCTAGCCTAGATATAGTCTCGTCTTATTTAGTGTAACTGTAATAAATTTGAATGATAGAGCTAGCCGGGATATAGCTTTGTCTTAATGGTTCACAATGCGAGCCAAGACTGCTTGGGTCCCTAGATCTTACCCAAAACTTCATCTTCAATGTACAGTTTTTCTTAAATATTAATGGGTTTGATTGGCCGTCTGTTGTGCTGTATTTTGTACAATATGCAGCACTAAATTGAATGCCATGTACTTCTTGGATTGTATAATAAGCATGGCAGTGTCAGACGGTATTTAAATTGTTTGCAAAACATGTGATATCCGATGTATGAATCTTGAATACGAGCAGGAAATTCAATTTTTTTTAACCTGAATAGGGTGATTGCAAGTAGGGTTGTTTGTGGTTCGGTCTGGTTTGGTTCTAGCGTCCTCGAACCATAGGTTCTAAGTTGAGAACTGAATCAAATCCTCAAGTGCTTTGAACCGCATTGAACCATCGGTTCTGGTTTGGCTCCGTCCCAAACCACGATTCTATTAAAAGTAAGATAACTAATCACCACAAATGCAATCAAAATGCCAAACAATACCATCATCAAGTTTTTCCTCCATGATGATACTGTTTGGCATTTTCATTGCATTTATAGTGATTGGTTATCTTACTTTTAATAGAGTCGTGGTTTGAAACCGAACCAAACAAGAACTAAAAGCTTGAAGCATGTAAAATAATTTGGACGAGAGGCTGAATTAAACTTAATTGTGATTGGACTAGTCGAGATAACCCAAGAGGTGTTGGTTGTGGGGGAGTTTTATGATATATAAATGTATTTATGTGTACATAAATACATAAGATACAATAAATTAAAATATATATAGTATATGGTTCGGGTTCTTATATTTGGTTCTAATCTTAAAACCACAAGCGTGGATTTTTTTTTTTGGAATATTGAACCAAACCAAATCAAACTAAACCAAACTTAAAGCTTTCGAAACCGTGGTCAACTCCTTGCACACCCTAATTGCAAGAACAATAAACATGAACACGCATTAGGGTCGGCTGTTGCAGTAGTTAACACCCAATGGAATTAAAGTGTAAAAGATAGCCCACGATTTAAGCCATGGGCTAAGATATACACCACCATACGCATCCGTAATAGAGGTTGTTTCCAACCGAAACCGAACAGGAGCAAGAACCAATTGAACCAGAAATAGGTAAAACCCAAACTACAGACCACATGGTTTGATTCCGGTGTCACTTTTATAAAATTGGAATCGGAATCAAACTGGAAACTACAGTTTCAAATCGTCAATTTCGATTTTTTTTTTAATAATTTTTAATAAAATTTTCAGTTTCAAATAGTTTTGAACTCAAACTAAAACCATCTCAGAAATTATGTTTTAGAACCTGAACTGGAACCAGTTCGATAACGGTTCTGGGTTCTAAACTAACTAGAACCGGACATGTCTTAACTAGACTAGGACGTCCCCCTCTGGAACCCACTTGTCAGTAAATCAAGTAATATCTCATAATCAATGTATTTAATGTGGGGAAAGCTCAGCCGTACATCTACACAAGTATCACTTGATGGGGATCTGACTAGACCGCAGCATCGCGAATCTCAAGTTAATGCACGGGTTCCAAAAGTCATGTACGGTTGAGATGTATCATAATCCTCAGCATGTCATATGCGATATGACCGTATCCTTTCCGGTTTAATTTAAACGTTTAGGAGAAAATACACCATGCAAATGCACAAAGGGCATCTCTGTCATGCAGCAGCGCTTCAGAATAGAAAAAATTTATTGATTGTAAATCAAATGAACGGCACGAAACCAAAGCGGCATCGCGTGTAAGGAAAGCCACGTACAGACGACCTCGATCATGAAAAATCCAGCGTGAGTCCGGCGGACCCACCGGAAGATTGTGTACAGAGATACAACTAAACTAGAGAGAGAAACCGAGCAAAGACAACTATCCACTCTCTCTATATATATAGAGAGAGAGAGGCGTGTGAGTCGTCTTTCTCAAGCGTGTTGGAAAGCAAAGAAGTTGTTTGTCATCTAGGGTAAGTTGCAGCTAGCGTTCTGAAGTCGTATAAATAAGAAGAGGAAGGCGCGTACCAGCCAAACGATTCCTATCCATGGGAATCTCTTTCTCAATCTATCCACGATACAAGAGCGCGCACGCCCACACACACAAAGTTTGGATTTGTTGAGTTTGAGGGGCAGAAGCAAAAGAAGAATATACGAGAACGTGTGGGTGCTCTGTTCTGTTCAGTATATATATATATATATATATATAGAGAGAGAGAGAGAGAGAGAGAGAGGTGATTAAAGAAAGCGAGGAAAGCCAGCCTTGAGTTGACACCTCCCGTCCTGTCAATGCGTCTCTCTCTCTGTGGTTTGGATGAAAGACGTTTAATCTCTTTTTCTCTCTAGCTAGAGTCTACTGATAATACTGATCCCCATCTTCTCATTCTTCATGTATTCTCTTTATCTAGGAAGATGATGAAGGTCTGAGAGATACCGAACGGCCATATCTGTTTCTTTCCGGCCGTTGATTTCGGCTGATCCATGGAGGTTCATGGGTGGCAGAGCCCAAGGGTTTCTCTTTCTTACTCTCTCAACGGACCGAACAGCACCAATGATGCATCGTCACTGCCAAAAGCAAACCACCCTTGTGCGTCGCCGGAGTTTGAGTTCTGGATGGTTAGAAATCCGGCTTTCCCCACACCCAACCTCCTTTCCGCAGACCAAATGTTCGTAGACGGCGTCCTTCTCCCCCTGCAAAACCTCCAAACTCAAGACCAAGAAGACGAGATGGAACCAGAAACCCCGCCGGAAGCTGGGGCTACTAAGGCGCCTGTGGCCGGACCGGCTACCGATAGCGAAAAGGCGGCCCCATCGCCGTCTTCCACTTCATCTTCCTCTTCCCCGTTTGGATCCAAGCGATGGAAGGACATTTTCAGAATGGGTGAGAAGAAGCCGGCCAAACAGGAGGAGAAAGAGAAGAAGGAGAAGAAGAAGGAGAGGAAGAAAAGCTCTGCCGAGCTCAACATCAACATATGGCCGTTTTCGCGGAGCCGATCGGCGGGGACGAGCAGCAGGCCGAGAACGGTCACCGGTGCCGGTCGGAAGGCGGCGAGTGCGCCGTGCTCAAGGAGCAATTCGGCAGGCGAGTCGAAGACGAAACTGCAAATGGAGGTGGAATATCGGCCGTTGATACCGCAGGAAGACAGCGCAAAAGGTGGTGGTGTAGGAAGAGGAGGAGGGAGGAGGTGGGCTAGCAGCCCCGGGCGGCCTGGGGTTTACCTGGGCCGGAGTAGCCCAGTCCGGCCGATCCGCCGCCCTGGCACCGCCACGAAGAAGCTGGATCGGTATGCTTCCGGACCAGAGAAGCTCCGCCGAGGCGGTGGGAGGGCGACGGTATTGAACGTGAATGTGCCATTGTGTACGGGGTATGCACAACATCTTGGATGCAAATCTCTGGAGATGGACGGTGGTGGGATTGGCACCAACCAGTGCAGCAGTACGAACGGCGCAGCCGCACCCACCACCACCGCCACCACCAACAATCCCTTATTCAATCTTAGAGCCTTCTTCTCAAGGAAAGTCTATTAGGATTTGTAAATATAATTTCTCATGTATTACCATCCTAACAATCTTCTGTTCTTTGTTGATTTATGGCTATTGTTTGTATATGCCCTCTGCTTCTCTCAAGATGGATGCAAAACATTCATCTCTTCTTTCTGAAACTTTTGTTGAGTGTGCAATGAGCGCTTGTCTTTGATATTTGGTTCGCCTTAGGCCCACGAAAGCTAACTCATTATGCTATCAATTTTATAGGTCCTAAAGGCCCCAAAACTTTTAGTCCCTAATCACATAGAATATGCAAATTTGGCCTATTTCTTTGTTTCTGGAGTTCGATTTTGTTTCCATAGAGTTCCATCACTTGTCATATTAACGTTAACTCAACGTAAATTAGATTATTCCTTTATTGTTTCTTCGTTCTTTTTTAACATTTTTACAGTCTTATTATATCTTCTTATAATCATCTTAGATAATTTTGTCTCGTTTTATTTTTATCATGTTAAGTATAAAAAAAGAAAAACCTTTGTGAAAAAGTTCAAAAAGAAAGAACCTTCGCACCTTCAATGTTCTGAACGATAACCGAGAGATACGGGTTAGCCAAACTTCTTTAATACCATTCAATAAGCTTTTCATTAGGTAACTTAGATGTTGATGTTCAGCTCATATGGTTTAATAGACCTCGGGACACGAGGATGAGCCAAACTATGAGTGGTTTGATTCATTTACCAGCATCAGTTTCAAGTAATGATGACGTTGGTGACCTTGTAGTTGCAAACTTTCAACCATTATTTTCTGACAGGGATTCCTTTGCCAATGAATTTTGATTCCTGATAAGTATCCGATCAAGCTTTTACAGTGAACCTGATTTTCAGCTATTTGTTTGGATTCCCAACAACCATGGTGACGAGAAAACTGTTCTTAGCATTAGGCTGTATGTATTTTCACATATAGGAGAGAATTCAAATCACAGATTGGAGGCATAAAGTGACATCATTCCGGGTAAAATGGGTTCATTCCACCATGATTCTTGTACGTAAACGCATCAAATTGGAGGCACAAAGCTAATGCTAGGAGCCATGTCGATAAGCTGCTTTGGACTCTATCAGATCCTTCTTTTATACTTCTCCTTTCTCTAGTGTTTTACTGAACCAAGATCTCATTACTGAGTATTTTTTTCGATTTCTTTGTTACCCATTATGGATCAACTGTCTTGAATTTCTGATGTATGTGTGTGCAATATAGGCCTGAGTTCATTTGATTAGATCAACCGCATTAAGCTGCGTCTGCTACATGGGTTCTTCGTCACCATTTCGCTCTATAGCGTCTCATATCTGCAAAAATCATATTATGCTTTATCATTTCCTTCCAACACTTAGTTGGGTCAGTGCATGCTTTCGTCACTTGCTTCAAACAGTCCAAACACTTCTGCTGTTGGTGCTGTAGTAGTTGCTATGTTCCTACATTTTGGTTGCATTTTCACGAGCTAAAAGTCTGATTCAAAACACAGCTAAAGCAAACATCTTGATTTCACTAGCATCAATACATGTCAGTATGATAGAAATGTCAACAAGCCTTACTCTAGAAATTCCAAACAAGATACAGAATCTCATGTCAGATGTTTGAGAAAGATTGACCATTAATCGTGATGGATCATATGCATGACGACTTGATATGCTCTCGTTGCAATGAAAAGGATGCATGACAAGGTCTGATTTCAAAGATATGGACCAGAGATGTGACTTGGATTTGTGACGCGATCTTCCGTTAAGTGTAATCCCTTCTCCTTGTTTGGAATCAGAGTGAGCCTCTGTCGAGAGCCGAAAAGGGAAGGATACAAAAAGATGAAGGAAGAGATTTAAATCTCTTTCAATTGGACTGTTTCTTCTCAACATGTGCTCGTGTTCCAATTATTCCAGTTTCATCTTTGCTATCACATGCCTATGGCCCCATGTCATTGCAGAAATCCCAGATACTTTAATTCTTTAGCTTTTACTCATGGGGATCATTGTCTTTCAGGGACGGATACACTGATATGCAGAACTCTGTTTGGTAGAATAGTTGATACTGTTCTCAATAATACATTGATGAGCGAAAATACCAAGGAATTTCTTCTCGATATATAAACACTGCAGCATCTATTCCGCATTAGAAAGAGCCAACAAGTATAAATGGAAGTAATTAACAAAGAGAAATAGGGAAAACTTTATATGTATTGACCTCGAATATATGTTGTAAAGGAGTCTTACAAGGCAATGTGAGGAGTGTATACTTTGATAACTTCTAACAGTTACGGATAGCTATAAGGCCTCACATAATATATGCACGATATTAAAGGAGGGTCCCTTTCATATGGCACGCACAATTATAATCTTTGAAATAAAATGATTTAAAATAAATACATTGTTTCTATTTACAAACATAACGTATGAGGCAGGAAGCCATTTTTTCTAACTGTAACGAACATCGAAGGAACATATATACGCAAGAATAAAATAGACACAAAAGATGGAGAAATATAGAACTTTTAGAGAGTTTTGCTCTTTTGCTTTTGGTTCTACCGAAGAAACCTTGACAAGACCATGTTAGGCGATTCAAGCCTATCAGAGTTGTTTTGCTGCAAAGAAAAAGTATCATTGTTATCAGAGCCTACTATACGATCTTAAGCAACCGAAAGGTGCTACCCATATCAACACATCAATTATTTTTCTTAAGTATCACCCTTATACTAGATCGACCATTGTTTGTCCGATCAAGGTAAGCTTATGTTGCATTAGCCCATATAGATTGTTATCATTTTCGGTACAAATCTAATTACATCTGAACAGAAGGTGTCTTCATGGTTTAAGAGGATATTAGCATAAAATATATTATATTATAAATCATGGTTTAAGAGGATGCTTATATATACCTCTCATTTGAATTTTCAAAATACTATAAAGAATATGACATATCTAGGCAAAAGAAAATACCTAAGACACCTCAACAAAATAGTGTAATTGAACGATATAACATGACCCTTTTAAATATGACAAGGTATATGTTAGGAGATACTTCTTTACCAAAAGTATTTTGAGGAGAAGCAATGTGTACAACTATGTATATCTTAAATAGAGTTTCTTGTAAGGATGTATTCACTATTATTAAGAGTTATAGTATGGTAGAAAATCAAACCTTAGTCACCTACGGAGGTGAGATTACGTAGCACATGTAAAGATCTTTGACCAATGTAGAGGTAAACTAAATGCTAGATCTTTGAGGTGTATCTTTATCGGATACCCAAAATGATTAAAAGGATATTGGTTTTATCACAATGACCTCAAATTGATAGAAAATAGGAATATTGAATTCTTAGATGACACTATGAATGATATTATTATAAGTAATGATGATATTGATAGTGATCTTTTAGATATTGATGAATCATCATTTAAATCAATAGAAATAGAACCCGATAGCCTTCTCTTTCATATTGAAACATTAAGTGGTTATAAAAGACCACAAACTCCTTCGTCCTACTTAAAGGACTATCATACTTACCTATGAGGAGACATGGTATTCAATAAATTTAGATGAGGTGATTTATAACCTAAGTTATCAAGAAGCTATGAGCTCATTTAAATCACCAGATTGGGTAAAAGTAATGGATGAGAAAATTGAATCCATTGAGAAAAAAAAGTCTAAGAGTTGATCATTTTGCCAAAGGAAATAAAAACAATTGGCTGTAAGTGGGTATTGAAAAAGAAATATTATGTCGATAGTTCAATTGAAAAATTTAAAGTGAGGTTGGTTGCAAAAGGCTTTTTCATAAAAGAAGATAATTTATTATGTTGGAACATATTTCCTAATTATAAAATTTATTTCTATAAGTATAATTTTGGTAATTGTTGTCTTTTATAATTTGAATTTACATCAGCTAGATGTAAAAATTGCTTTTCTGAATGATAATCTTAGTGAAATAGTTTACATGAAATAGTAAAAAAGGCTATATAATTAAAGGTTACGATGATATTGTATATAGGTTGAAAAAATCTCTATATGATCTAAAACAATTGCCTCATCAATGGTATTTTACTTTTCAAAATGCTATTGTAGAACTTGAATTTGTGACTAATTAGTCAGATAAATATGTTTATGTTTGAAATAATAGGAGTCACTTTATCATCTTATCATTGTATGTAGATGACATCCTATTCATTGATAATGAGAATGATATGATTGTCAAGAAAGTCATGATTAAGGTGAAAGTTCGAGATGAAGAATATGGGACATACATTTTATATCTTAGGTATAAAGATTACCTGTGATAGAGTAACTAAACTATTATATTTAAGTTAAGAGAGATATTAACTATATTCTCAAGAAATTCAAAATGAGTGATTGCAAGTCTATAAGTATACCCATTGCTAAAGGGTGAATAAAGTTGACTTTATAGATGATGGATAAGAAAAATCCAATGCTCTTTATAGTCAAACAATTACAAGCTTGATGTATGATATGTTATGTTTGAGACCTAAAATCAACTTTACTATTAGTCTCGTGAGTAACACCCATTGCTAAAGGAGTCAATAAAGTTGATTGTCTAGATGATAGACAAGAAAACCCAATGTTCTTTATGCTCAAGCAGTTGAAAGCTTGATGTACGCTATGCTGTGTTTGAGACTTAAAATCAACTTTACTTTTAGTCTCGTGAGTAGATATTAAAGTAATCTTAGTTGGCAATATTGGGTTGGTGTGAAGAGGATCTTGAGATATCTAAAATGAACAATAAACTTAAAATTATGTTATCAGACATATGAATTAAAAATAAATAGATACTTAGATGCTGATTTTGTTGGGAGCAAAGATGATAGCAAATCAACCTTCGATCAAGTTTTCTTATTTGAAGATGTTGTTTCTTGGTCATGAAAGAAACATGATTGTGTAGTATTGGATACACAAGAAGTTGAATATATTGCTTGCAGTATGATTTTAATGAGTGTTGTTTGAATAAGTCACTTCATTCATGATTTGAAGTTAGATGTAGTCAACGAGCATACTGTCATTTATTACGATAACACAACAACTATAACTCTTATGAAGAGTGAAGCTGATAGCTTAAGGAGTAAGCATATAATGATAAAATATTATTATGTATATGCTATAATATAAAAGAATAAAATATCTATTACTTACCTTTGTATAGAAGATATAATAGTGGACCGTTGATAAAAGGTATATATGAAAACTTGTTTGCTAAACATGTTACTAGTATGAGATTGAGACACGTTTAGGGTTTCCAATTATATAGAAATACAGACATGAGTTGCTATGTAGAAAAAACGTATTAATTACGAAAAATATATAATGAATAGCTCATTGAAGTTGTACTTTAAGTACAATTGAAAAATGATATAGTTGAGAAAGCCACTAAACAGTGGGAGGAGAACATTGTATCTTGATTCGGTTCATATGGCTAAGTGAAAGATGATAACTTTTAAACTTATGGATGGTCGTAAGGCCTCACATAAAGTATATACGATATGGAAGGAGAGCCTCTTTCCATATTGCATTTACGGTTACAATCTTTTAAATAAAATAAAACAACAACTAAGCCTTTTCCCATACTAGACGGGGTCGGCTACATGGATTCTTTGTTTCCACAGATCCCTATTACACCAAGGTACTTCATCTTGAATATGTTTTGTTAACTCATCCATCACCATTATAAATAAGTATGGACTTAAAGTTGATCCTTGATGTAACCCAATATTAACTTCAAAGAAGTCTGTCGTTCCTTCATGAGTCCTCACACATGTTTTTGCACCATCATACATATCTCTTATAAGGTTAATATATGTCAATGGGATACCTTTTTTTTCTAAAGTTCTCCAAAGAACCTCCCTCGTTATTCTATCATAAGTTTTTTCTAGATCAATAAATATCATGTGAAGGTCTTTCTTTTTTGCTCTAAAATGTTCCATAAGACGTCTCAAAAGGTGAATCGCTTCAATAGTAGATATGCCTGGCATGAATCTAAATTGGTTCTCTGTTGTACTTGATACTTGTCTTAACCTACGTTCGATAATTCTTTTCCATAATTTCATAGTATGACTCAATAACTTGATACATCGATAATTCGCACAATTTTGAATGTCTCCCTTGTTCTTATATATGGGTATAAGTGTACTTGCTCTCCATTCCTTGGGCATCTTTTGGTTTTTCCATATTTCATTAAATAGTCTTGTCAGCCAAGTGATTCCTATTTCTCCTAGTATTTTCCAAACTGTTATAGGAATATTATCTGGTCCTACCGATTTATCACCCTTCATATGTTTAAGAGCCTCTTTTACTTCATTCTTTTGTATACGTCGGTAGAAATTGTGGTTTATATACTTTTCTGACTTGGCTAAATCTCTTAAACTAATACTAACATCTTTATTTTCATTAAAAAGATTATAAAAATAGTTTTTTCATCTATTTCTTATATCATCATTTGCCACTAGAATTTTTTCATCCTCGTCTTTTATGCATCTAACATAATTAAGATCTTTAGTTTTCTTATCTCTAGCCCTAGCTATCCTAAAAATATCTCTTTCACCCTCTTTTGAGTTGAGTTTTTTATATAAGTCCTCTCAAATCTTATCTTTTGCTTCACTAACGGCCTTTTTTGCTTCCTTCTTTGCTTTCTTATAAGCTTATAAAGTTTCACTAGTTTTCTTAGCATAATGTAATTTGTAACATGTCCTCTTTACCTTGATTTTATTTTGTACTACTTCACTCCACCACCAAGCTTCTTTTTGTGCTGGTACACCTCCCTTAGATACCCCTAATACATCTTTCACCACTTTCCTAATATGTATAGCCATATTGTTCCACATATCATAGGGTGTGCCAACATAATTCCAAGCATCTCCTTGAAGGACTTTCTGTTTAAATATATCTTTTTTCTCACTTTTGAGGTTCCACCATTTAGTCTGAATAGCAGAATGCACTCTTTTCTTCTTTGTCCATTTTTTTATTTGTAAATCCATAACTAAAAGTCGATGTTGGGTGGTTAAGCTTTCTTCTGGAATTACTTTACAATCTTTACAACACGCTCTATCTTTTTTTCTACAAATAAAGTAATCAATTTGTGTTTGTGATAAGCCACTCTTATAAGTAATTAAATGTTCATCTCGTTTTTTGAAGATTGTATTGACTATAAAGAAATCAAATGCCATAGCAAAATTTAAAATCTCCCTGTCTTCCTCATTTATATCCCTAAAACCAAAGTTTTCATGAATCCCTTGATATCCTAATGCCTCTTTACCGACATGTCCATTTAAATCTCCTCCTAAATAAATCATCTCTCTTTGTGGAATATTTTGAATCACCTTATCTAACTCTATGATTTGCTTTTTCTCAACCCATTTTCTTTACCTGAGTACCATAATTTAAAACCTGTATCCTCTATCTCCTTTGCTTTTTCTCCAACCCATTTTGTCTCTTGTAAACATAGAATATGAATCTTTAAACATAGAATATGAATCTTTCTCTGAATCATAGTATCTACCACCTCCATTAGCTTATCAGATAATGTTCCGATATTTCAAGAACCAATACGAATCTTATTATCTAGGACTAGCTTCCTTACCCCCTGCATCCATCCATAATCAAAATGCGTAGACCCTCTCTGAAAAATTTTCACTACATTCGGGCGGCAATGTAGCGGGACTAACTTCTTTACCCACATCCGTCCATGATTTGGGAACGCTCTCTACAATTGATTCACTACATTCAGGCGAAAATGTAGTGACCCTTGCTTATTTTTTACTGCATTCGAGCTCTGCAGCATGTCGCTAGGTGGGGACGCCCAAAACAATGCTCATAATTTTTGTAATCCATGTTATAAAAGTTCGACGAAGTTTTACGCTGGCTGTCGGAAGCCTAAGACAACCCTCCTCCTTTATTCGGGCTTGGGACCGGCAATGCAAGGGTAATCGCTTACATGGACGGAGTTAATCTTTTAAATAAAATAATTTAAAATAAACAATTTGTTTCTATTTACAAAAGTAACGTATAAGACAAGGAGCTGTTTTCTTATAACCGCAATCAACATCCAAGAGAGGTATATACGCAAGAATTAAAGAGACAAAGAAGATATAGAAATACAATTTTTTTTAAAGACTTCTGCAGGTTATGCTCTCTCTCTCTTGTTTTGTGGATCTCCTTGATGAAGTGGTACTAGGCGATTCAAGCCCAACAACACTACTCCGCTGCAAACAAAAAATATCATACTTTGGCATTTTGGGAGGAGAGAAGACAGAAGACAGAAGACTTAAAACAGATATATTCTAAGAGACATCTCCCTCTGTTTCTGTCTTTGAGAAACTTGATTGCAGATTAGTCCTATGTTCGTGTATCGACACGGCGGATTTCCTGGCTCACTCTTGATAAAAAAAAAATCTCGTTTATGTAAAGGTGAAACTCAATAAAACTCTAAAATGTTGATAAGTATTTCGGGTAAGTCGATACTAGGTAAAATTTGAATTATATCTACCAAGAATAATCATATTTGTTGTGCAATGAGCATTTCATATCAGCTGCTTATTTGTTCTATCGTTTACCTAGTGTATAAAGAATAGAACACATTCACTGTATAGAAAGGGCCTCCACCTCTTAGATGGGCAATTAAGGGTTCAGCATCAATTGACACCACCCAAAACATAAGCTTATTGCCAGCATTGGCCTTAGAGGGTGTCTTCTAGCGTCTAGTTTCATACTAGCTAGTGTTCGACGTCACCAGAGGATATCATTCTAGATGAATATTACAAAGCAACGGCAAGATCAGACACGGAGTACTACAGTAACAAATTCAACATGCAGAAAAAATTGTCAGTAGCAGTGAAGATGTTGAGATGGATTGGCAGCCAGCGAGAAAGATTAAACCCGTAAGAAGAGCATGAAGCAATAATGTTGATAAAATCTAGAGTGAGAGATTTGCCTAAGGTGGTCTGAAGATTGGTTGCTACGTGGAGCATTAGTAAAGTGTGTGAGAATTTAGATGGTAAACAATGTTAAAAGTGAGAACCTGTAAAGTGTTGGAACAAGATTCTTTTTCAAGAAGTTTTCTTTCTTCAACAGACTATGTTGAAAGGATATCATAAAACGTCATTATAGATTACTTCTTAAGTAGATTAATAGAGTGTTTATGTATCTAAATCTTATATATCCACCAAACATGGACGAACAAAACTAAACGTTTAGCTGGTTGTGCCTTTCTTTTCTCGACTGTAAAAGGCAAAAAGGAACTGTAATTGATCGAAAACCAAGCACGCATGATTCCTGTTGACATGATAAACATAAAGATGTGAAACCAAGTATTTGATTCTCTAGTTTTTAACAAAAAATATCAAAAATATGTACGTTGAAGAATGTTTACGATGGCCGTATGCTGGTGACCAAATCATTGTTCATGTGAACTTTCACTATTCGTCTGTCACTAGTGCAGTCCTGCAAAGTAAAGACGGAAATATCTGTATACTGTTTGCTGCAGATGACTGTTTTCACAACATTGTCTCTGTTTGCGTGCATGATCCTTCTGTCTTAAGTGTTGAATCTTATTCATGTGAATCATGTCTACTAAAGGCTGAAAAAGTGAAACAAGTAGAATCAAAGTGCAAAAAAGATGTACTCTTAAGATGTTAATTTCTATTTAAAGATCCATACCCGTCCCACTTCTCGCAAGGAAAAGAGTCGAACCCGAGATCCATCCTTGTGGGCAACGAGCAAGTTAAGGGGCACAAAATACTTATGCTCAGCCCGGACCCGCCCCATTGCCATGCCTATCACCTTCTTTGGATCTGTGAACTTTCAGATGGCACGTCGTCATTCTTTAAGTTGGTAATGCAAGCAATTACTGTGTTTAATACGCACAACCCTTTTTATATTATATTATTTTTTGTTTCGATATGAACAATTCTTTTGGGTTTTGGCTGACCGATAACAGATGCACACCAAGGTATTGGAACTCCTGATCTCTTGCTTTAGTCCTCCATGCAATGGACTATGACTATTTTGGTTCATGCCATCAATTCTTCTACATTAGTAGGCAGGACCAGTAAGTCTGAATTATATATGAAGCTTTGTACCTTGAAATTTAGAGAAAACAGGCACAGAGTTCTATGCGCACTCCGTATGCACTACCAATCTTTCCACAGAATTATGCTCACAAAAGGTTTTGTTGAATAGCGATACTATGTGAATAATGATACTATGTTTTGGGTAATTGAAATGCTATCTTGAACATTCAGTATTATCTTATATGGTTTCTGAACTAATTTGTGTTCATTTTCTATTATCTATATACTTGACAAGCCATTGCAATTATGTTCTAAATTTGAGAATAGTATGCTAAAAATAATGTAAAATCAATGGCATATTTATACTCTAAACATCCTCATAATGTCTAGAATCTATGATAGATAAATCCGACAAACTTTTATGTTGACTTTTAGAAAGCCAAATACAATCTTTTTCTCTTATCTGGGCTTGAGACCGGCCAAAGAAGAATGATCTCTTACATGAGTGTAGTTCATGAACATAAAGAGATACATAGGGTATTTTATGTGAAAAGAAGATAAGATACAATTAAAGTTAAAAGGTAAATAGTACAATTAAAGTTGAAAGGTAAATAGTACAAATTAATAATTAGACTTGCTTGGTTCTAAGTATTGGACAATTAATCATTATTACATATAAAAGATTGTGACAAAAATAAATATGTGGATATAATTGAGTGAGCACAAAAAAAGATTGGTATACATAATGAAATTATTAGAAACAAATTGGGAGTAATAATCATATAAGATGAAATAATGAGAAATTGTTTAAGATGATTTGGACATGTAGAAAAATGATAAAAAAAGTTTTATTAAAGAATATGAGAAACCAAATTAAAAAATATGAAAAAAAGACTAGGAATTAAAAAATAATCTAACTTATTTTGAATTAAGTGTTACCATGACACATGATCGAGTTCTATGAAAACAAAAAGTCAATATCTTTACTCATTTCTGTATCTTGTACAATTTGTATATCATTTTTTGGTAGTAATACATTTGGTAAGTTTCCCCTTGAAAGAAAAAAAAGTGTTCAGAAGCAATTAAATTTCTCCTTGCACCGTGTCTTGGATCAACAATATTTGGACACGTATACTCTCGTGTCGCTGTCAATTGAACCGGTAACAGCGTTCCGGAGGGCCAAAAGACAGACTTGCGTTTTGAGCACAGAAACAGCATCTCGCGGTAGCCGACCCGCCAAGGCAAAGCCTGAGCGGTCTGAAGGAGATTGAGTCTGAAGCCGAAGATGGAGGGCGGAGTTGGAGAGCCTTCGTTGCTAGAATCGTTTTGCGGGGTGACGTCGTGCACAGAGGACGAGGCCGTCTTCTTCCTTGAGAGCCACAATTGGCACCTCGATTCTGCCCTCTCTTCTTACTACGAACAACAGGACCACTCTCCTCTCTCGTCTTCTCCTCCGCCTCGTTCTACGTCACCACCTCCTGCCATCGACGCATCTAATTCCTCTCTTCCTCCTCATCGTCTTCCTGCAGTACCCACAATGTCCTCTTCGTCGCGGAGGCCCGACGATTTCGATAATAAGAGAAAGGGCAGCAGTACCAACAAGGGTAGCAACCCCTCTTCTGGAAGAATCCGAACTCTTTCCGATTTGGGTCGCGGTTCTGGCTTTGCTTCCTCTGACGAGAACGACCCCGACGCTCCTCAGGAGTACTACACCGGCGGCGAGAAGAGGTGTACTATCATAAGATCTTATCTAATCATTTTCCTCCTCTCTTTCCCTTTACGTGATTTGGGTTTTATATTTTGATTGATGATGTTTCGTCTCCTTGTTGGTAGCATCTCTCTTTCCATTCTTTCTTTGCTTTAATTCGTATTAAAAGGTAGGAATACGGGGAACTAATTCGTTGTTTCTAGGGTTTAGTTTCTTTTTTTGTTAATGTGGATCTCAGGAGCGAGGATTTGGGGTAGTGTTCCTTCTGAACGAAATGATTATGGTTGCACTCAGCCATTCTGTTCAGTGATTCGAGAAATCGAATCGTCGCGTTAGCATTCCTTCTAAATTAAATAACTGGGGACGGAATGAAACACTTCATAGGGATTTCAGAAATCATCCCTGTTGATCGACGTGTTTCCCGTAGATAATAATTGCTTCAACTCAGCAGAATCATCGGTAAATTGGACAGGTCTGGTTCCCTGGTTCTAACATGCATGTCGGATACTCTCAAGGCTGATACCAGTTTTTCAGGGCACCCATGTAATTTTTGTTATTTTATGATCTTCCAGATCATCACCCTGTTCATTGGTATGTGCCAGTATGATGGATCATTGAATATAATGAATGAATGGATGAAGTTTTAAAACTTTATCGATTCTCAACTGCTATTCGTCATTACTCTTATATGTTTTATGGCAACCTAATTGGTGAACGGATGACCTCCTGAGTTACTGAATCGTCTATCATCTTTCCTTATGTTCCTAAGATGAACAACGTATGCCATTTTGCATCAACATATTTCTGTTTATAATTGTTCATCTCACTTTTAAGCAGTATATCTAATATTTCTCTGTAACCTGAACTTTGAGTACTTTGTCTGGGTAGTGGAATGCTTGTTCAAGGTCCAAGTAAAGGAAATGATGATGTAGACTCAATATTCGAGCAAGCTAGACAATTGGGTGCATTGGAAGGACCTGCTGTTCAAGTCCAGCAATCTTCTGGCTCAAAGAGTTTTACTGGTACCGGAAGGCTTTTATCAGGGGAGACAGTGCAAGCTCCTCAGAGTGCTCGGGAGCCTGAAAATGTTGTGCATGATGTTGTGTTTTGGAGCAATGGTTTTACTGTGAATGATGGTCCTTTAAGAAGGTTGGATGATCCTGAAAATGCATCCTTTTTGGAGGTATTGTACATTTCGGAGAACACGAAATATATTTTAATCCTCTTTTTTGTCATTTCATTTTTCTGGTTTGCCACCTTTCCAGCTACATCCCATATTTAATTATGGATTATGACATTTCATGAGCTGACATTCATTTTTCATGTCTATCTGTTTATGTTCGATCTTATTGTTTACGAGCAATCATGTATGACGTATCAAAAGTTTTGATCTTTTTAGTTCTGTCTGCAACTCACTAAAAACTCCCATTTTTGAAAAAGATCCAGTTTTTGGCTAATGCATGGATACTAGTCGATCCAGCAACAATGGAATATGCATGTTCTTACTGAATTGTGCATCCAGCCCCGTTGTTGCTTGATGATAATGATCGTGTCATTGGAAGAATTGGTGCTAGTTGCTTCCTTCTTGAGTTCCTTCACGTGTTAACTTGGTATCATGTGTTCCTGTTCTTGTACACGAAACCCAGAAAAGCGAAGTATTTTTATTTGGCAAACTTTAATGCAGTTTGTCTCAATCTCGCTTTGCAGAGTATACAAAAATCAGAATGTCCTGAAGAGTTGGAGCCTGCTGACAGGAGAACTTCTGTCCATATTAATCTTATCAGAAGGAACGAAGATTTTCCTGTGCGAGTCTTTTCTTTGAATGCAAATGCGATCTTTGTGTTTTCCTTTATTCTGTCTCCTCTGACCTTACATGGTTTCTTCCATTTTTCAGATACAAGAGAAGCGGTATGTACCATTCCAGGGGGTGGGGAGAACATTAGGCAGTTCGTCAAGCTCTTCCGTAGTTCCTGACTCTAGCGTGTCATTAAGCGCCAATAGTGCCATTTCATTTTCATCCTCATCTGAAGGCCTTACTGTGGATCCGTCCCTGCCATCAACTTCAATTCAGCTGCGTCTTTCTGATGGAACTCGCTTGGTGACACGCTTCAATCATCACCATACGGTGGCGCATGTTCGTGCCTTCATTGATGCTGCAAGACCAGGTAGTTCACGTTCATATCAGCTGCAGGTCATGGGTTTCCCACCCAAGCTTTTGACCGATCTTACACAAACGATAGAGCATGCTGGCCTTGCTAATTCTGTTGTCGTTCAGAAGCCTTAGTTTGGCTTCTATTTGAGATCTTTTTCCTCGTAAGTTGCATTTGATTTTGTCATGATGGGCTTGAGACAAATAGTTGATGGTGATTTGACGGTAATATTCACCAAAAGTAACTTGTTCTTTTTGATACGCTTAAAATGTGAAACTGATGCTTTATTTTGCAAGCTATTACAATTTGGATGTGTTGGGTTTCGAGATCATCTTTAGGAAGCGTGACAAGATTGATTAACTACAGCTATATTCAGGTTTCTAGGGGTTATTTGCGAAGCATATGAAACATGTTCTACTAGGAAGAGGTTTCAGGCACATAGAAATGTTGCTATATGATCTGTCCTGATATATTATTGAATGTTTGGTGGAGTCCAGGGGACTCGACTGACAAGATGAAAGTTGTGAGTTCGATACCCATGGTGTCTAAACCTGGCTTTGGTCTCCCCCTTGTGACCAATTAAAAAAAGAAGTAAAGAAATTTCTAGCATTTCAGTTCGTAATTTCCCCCCCAAAAATTGCATAATCCAAAGGTTACTTGATATCTAATTGGTCATTCCAAATTGATATTTGCTGTTAGATTTGATCAAAACCACTTGCAACATTGTGAAATGGGAATGGGATTCACCGGTAGACTTATTAGCTTAATGTTTGATTGTGGCCCAATGCATTTTGTCTAGGTTAGTCCCTTCGTTCTTTGGTTGAGTCTAGTTTGAGAGGTTCTCATAAGAAGATTCTATATGAGAAGTCTAGTTTAGATCATTTAAGAATGCCTTTTAGATAACTACTTTAATAAAGGACGGAGATGCTGAAGAGACGGAGAATGGAAGTCTCAGCACAACCTCCGTCGGTGACAGGATTCATTCTGCACAGTATGTGCTGCACGGTGGATTTGAGCCCTTTTTTGGGCTCGAAAAGGTAAGAATCAGAATTTGTTCGAGAAATGGAGAACTTGGTGAAGCAGAGGTCAAGGCTTCACTAAAAGCAAGAATGCTTTTCCATAGAAGATCATTCATGGAAAAGTTTTCTGAGCCAAACAACGGATATGAGACTTAAATCTTCAAATTGGATCATGCAAGATTCAGTTAAGGGTTTTCAACAGAGCTCATCTTAACAGATGCTGAGCTGGGTGGCCACAAGATTGAGAGATATGTGGTCATTGCATTTTAAGGAGTGGCCCCATTCATATATTGAATAGGGAGCTGGTTAAGGGAGCACTATCTAAGATTCCGACACCCGTTTCCTTTGGATATGCTTTTCATTGTAATGGTTCAGAAGCATCTCCCAAATCATTTTGAATTGTCTAAGGGCCATAGAACAGCCATAATGGTCTGAAACTTTGCCCTTGTTTTTCCATTTCACAGCTTGCGCCTCTGCTACCTCATGAGATTTACACATGCACACACACACAGATTAGAATGCAAAAACTTTGGCTTTTAATTCACAAAGCCTTCATCGAAAAACAGCCGAAAAATGCACAAGATCACTTGCTGAACTTCTTAGAGACAATTTCTACATGTAAATAAACAAGACAAGATACTTAGCATCTTCCTTAGCTTATGCATGTAAATTATTTCTTCATGCAAGGGGCAAATTATAATCATTCATGTTGCTTTATATACAATTGAAAAGAAGCTTTTAACTTGGGTTAACTTCTATAAGACGCACAAACCTGAAACTTCAGTCCCTAATTTCAGCAAGTAGACTAAACTTGGATAGGAATAAATGAACTCCGCGAGACAGCCTTTCAATCGTTGGAAGATTGTATATTTGTTGGGAGACCGCAGCTGCGGAACCAGTGGCACGTTATTCTTCAGGCATTCATCAAACTGCTCCAGCAGTGAAACAATGTACGTAAAATCTGGTCGTTTTGCTGGATCCGTCGACCAGCAACATCTTATAAGGCTAGAAATCGCAGGACAACAGGTATCTGGTATATGCGTTCGTTCGTTCTACACAGAACTCCATTAGAGAAATCACCAACTCAGAGAACTGTATTAGAAAGATGAGAATTCAAAGTTATCAACACTTCACTGAGCAAAACTTCACTAACGTGTCAAGATGCCTTCAAATGAACAAGGGAAATACAAGGATTCATTACCAGAACAAAAAACCACAGTAACGAAACTTCACCAAACAAAGCACCACTGGAAATAGAACGCCGAAAACAATCGAAGCTCTGACAAATTTTCAATAGGATATAAACATAAAGAACTTTAAGTTGTTTTAAGGCAATTCGCTCTCGTTCAGCCAAGTCCTACATACTTAGATGGTGTCCAGGGGAAACAACAAAGTTCAGTAATTAGCTTCTCTAATAAGATGTAAGCGATCTATAGAGTTGAAACTTGATGTTTTTGAGTTCAAACTGGATTTTCCAGAAATCTGATTTTCTTTTTGTGGAAAAAGAATATACCTCTAATGGAGGAAACATTTGCACTTCATGAAAACAAGTGTCGTGTTAAAAGTGCTCATACCTATTTCAACACATGGACAAACATAAAATACACAATCACATGCAGATTACTCTCACATAAACTGCGAGACCATCATAAGTCTAAGATCTTTTCTCGAGTAGAGCCTCCCATTAGTTAAAGGCTTATGAGAGGGGCCTATGCCATGGAAAAGCTTCACAAGGACAGATACACCTTTCATGGTAACTTCAATCGCCGGATGAAACAAATTTGATCTTCATTAGCAATCCAAATGGTGAACACCCACATTTCCACCACAGCATTATGTGCATCCATATTCCCATCCCAGTCTAAAGTCAAATGATTGGTAAGAGATGGCATGGCAACTTCAATCACCGGATTTGCACCGTGAGTTTCGAACCCTCCTTAGAATCAAAATTTAGGCATACAGTTCTGCATCTGCGCTCTCTTTGTGCCAAGCATAAATGTATTCGTTTCAGTGACGGCATCGTTCATTTATAGCATACTCCTAATCTAATAACATTACCTTTTGGTTCGTCAGATTCGGTAAAGCCGTATTTTATCTGCTTAATTTAGCAGGTATACAGTTTAACTTAATTAACTCATCCATTTCTACTATGTAGAGTTAACGTGCTTCTGTTTCTGCTTCTTATAGAAATATCACTCTGACTTGGCTTTATGTGTTTGCTTAACAAATCCAGTCGCAGGTTGAAAGTCATGAATTCGATACCCAGGGTGTGACCGGCCTCCCCATTGTAACAGGAAAGAAAGAAAAGAAAATGCTCATGGAGAAAAAACAGACAATATCATGTCGAAACCAAAGAGTTCCTTGAAGTTAATGTCTGCAGGAAAAGCACCATTGTTCTTGGGTTGATTCTTTCTCATTAGTATAGAGAGAGCGCAGTCTCATATATGGAGATTGAAATTTGGCATTGTGTGAAATGTATAATAATTGTAATAATCTGGTTGGTAGTTCTTTCTCATTAGTTTAGAGAAAGCTATCAGTCAGTTTTAAATATATTTATTGTTGATCAAATCAATGCTATCTCTTGTTGCAACAAGAGATAATGTGTGGCTTGATGTGTGTATAAGTTCCTTGATAAATTGTGTGTGTGTAATAGACAGCGAGAGACATGAATGCAATCACTTCGATGAGAAGTCACTATTGTAGTTGATAATTTGACTCAAACCTGACGATAGACCCGAATTATGTTACTCTTAATGCAACAAGTTAATGTTTTCGCTTGTAAAAATGATGTATAAAAGACAGTAGATCCCTAGAAACTTCCTAATTTCCTTGGTTGGCTCACTCCACACTTGCCACCAAATTGTAACCTCATTAGAACAATAAAAAATGGATGCCTATCATGTTAACACTAAATGAGAATTAGAAAAAGCAAAATTAGAAGAATGAACAAAAAGATCTTGGGCCCAAGGTTCGATTGGACTAGTTCAATTAGTTTCACATGCAACGTGAATGTAAGAGTGATTGTGTCAGGACCTGACATTTTCAGCCCATGTCGGCCCAGGCCCATCGGTCCACCCTGTTCCAGGCTTACAATCCTAGTGGCTATCACAAAAGGTATAATGGTGTGCACTCATCCATCTCATTCCACAATGCTCCTAAGCATAGGACAACAACTAAGCCTTTTCCTATATTAGACGGAATCGGTTACATTGATCCTTTGTTTTTGTGCTAACACTTAACATAAATTATATCATTCTTTATTATTTTCTTCCAATATTTTTCCGATCTTTCTCTTCCTCTTTTAATAGACAGATTCGGTTACATTGATCCTTCGTTTTCATGCTAACAGTTAACTCGATGTAAATTAGATCATTCTTTATTGTTTTCTTCCAATAGTTTTTCGATATTTTTCTTCCTCTTAAGATTTTGAGTTTCCTATAGCTTTTCATTGAAACTTTCTTTTGATTCGTTTTCTATACACACGAAACCTTAAATGATTTTTTTATCTTATTATCTATTGGTATCACCTCTAATTTGTTTCAGGTAACTCAACACAAGAAAGATTATTCTTTATTATGTTTTTCTACATTTTTATGGTCTTTCTCTTCCTCTTTTAGCATTTACATAATCTACATTTTCATACATCCTTACTCGCTTCCTTTAATCATCCTTCTACGTATCAAAACCATCTTAAACAATTTCTTTTTATTTTACGTATTAGTGTTACTCGTATTAGTGTTACTCCCAATTTATTTGTAATCACTTCATATATGTAAATATTACAGAACGGCTACACCAAAATTATTGTCCGATCAGTATGGAGATTCTTAAGAGTTGTTTAAAAATAACTGTCATTCCCAACCTACAGTCTTGTGAAAAAGAATGCCAACAGCCACCAAGATAACTGAATTGCCGCATCTCTTTCATTATCGAATTGGTTTTCTATACATTCAAATCACTTTCAATGATTTTATTATCTATTGGTATCACTCCAAATTTGTTTCTAATTATAGTCCGACCGGTTTTAGGCGTCTTAGCATATGTTTAGAGATAACTGTCATTCCCAACCTACAACCTTGTGAAAAAGATTGCCAAAAGCCACCAACATAACTAAATTACCCCATCTCTTTAGCAAAGCCTAACCACAAACCCATACGAAGCAGTTTGTTGCACGAAATTCTCATAAAAGGACTATATCGCGCACAAATGCATCTCAATTTTATAATTCAAGCTGAAACCCTAGAAGCGCAAATCAGCGTATCCTTCACCACCTCAAGCATCCACCACAACAATTCTTAAAGAGAGAGAGATGCTTACAAGGGCAATCCTAGAAGGAGATTGAAACCGACAATTTCAGAGTTTCATGACCGAGATTGTCGATGAGCAATCCCTCATAGCTCTTTCTCTCCAACGGATCGATCTGCCGTCAATTCTTTCCCCCTTTCTCTCCGTCTCGCACCCAATCGATCGATTGACTGATCTCGCATAGGGTCGTTCCTTCCTTTGGGTTTCTCTTCGCACATCGCTCGCGTTCTCGGTCGATCAGAACCAATGAAAAAGGTTTCCCCTTCATTTCATTTCGCGCGAGCCAATCCCGCGCTATTTAAACTTTGAGAACTCTCATGACAATGATACGTATGAAACGACACGAGACACGTAATCTTGAACCGAAGCATCAAGCCCGCTGTCATGCAAGGAAAGCTTAAGCGGTGATAGAGCACGAACTATATGTTAACCACAGAGCGCGCGCGGGAGAGGGACAGGGGGGTCCAAACTGTTACAGCTGCATGCGCTCGGCCACAATGGCGTGAGTCAAACCTTGTTCAAGATCTTCTCCTTCATCCGATGATTCAGTTTCTTTTTCTGCTCTTTTTCGATTCTTTGTTTTTCGTGGTTTCTTCGGTCTGGCAATCACTAGTTTAGAACCAACACTTGGAGACGAATTAGTGTGGTTAGTTCATGAAATAGATTTTGGGTTCGTTGTTTTTAATGGAAAAAACCATCAAATTTTGATACAGTTTAGATCATTTAATTCTGGGGCTCTTCAGAAGGCTGTTTACACTTTGAAATCACGCAATTGAGGGTTGAATTTTCAAAATGGAGGATTTGTCGCCTAGAGACGGTGGATAGAGATTATATGGACGCCAAGCATGTACAGGTATCTGATTCATATAATAAGTGCAGCATTTCTTTGTTATAAACAACTCGTGCAGCTGCCTAGTTGTGCTTCGAGAACGAACAATGTACAGCAATGGTGATGACATTTGAAGTAGAGTTTTTGATGTCGCGGCTCTAGCAAATTACTTAAGCCAGGCATTCCGATGTGGCGTATATGCCAATGATGACATTGGAGAGGTAACTTTAGATTAGTAGTAGCATTCGTGCATGGTATGCTTTAACAGTTTTCTCTATTTGCCTCAGTTGTGTCCGAAGAAATACCTGCTATTGGCATGTTCAACGTTCATATTGTTAAGCGATCCAACTACATTTAGACCCGACGAATTTTGAACCTTTTCTTTTTTCCGATCACAGAATTACAGTATGTGTGAACCATATAGTAGATATACAGTTCAGTAGATGGTCCAACTTCATCGAGCAAGATTATTGTTAGCGATCAAGCCACCATCTGGTGGTTGGTTTTGAACGAGCAAATGAGCTCAACATGAACACATAAGGGGTGTTGTGGTTTGTACACCTTTTTTTTACTCTTGATACACCCTTACACGCATAATACCTTTCTCATTCAACACATAACTGGCTTGGGACGCACATCTGTGCCAGTTTTGGGTATAAAAGAGGTTGAGGGTGTGCGAATAGGAAAAAAAGGTGTGTGCCTAGTAGTTGTGCGCTTTTTAAGTTTACAAACTGGTCCCATTAGGTTCGTTCCTCCTTGTTTACCATCCCTAGGTGATATTAATCCAGCTGAGACTTTCAACCGCAGATTGACAAGGGAATGCATGAAACTGTCAATGTGGTAACAGAAGCACAATTGCATGGTGACCTACCCGGTGCAAACCTAGACCGTTCAATGTATGACAGACCGCAGGGCAAAAGAGGCAGCAGTTCATGTAAAATAGGAGTCAAGGCCACCCCTGACTCGAATTGGAAGTCATCAGAAAGGAAAAGCTGCAGATGGAATCTTCTCGAAAACATATCTTTTACATAAGGCAAAATAAGCTTCGTAAGTTGGTCTCACCACAACACTGAACATGGAGCAATCTGGCAAGGAGATGGGATCTCAAAATTCTAAACAAAACAAGGTTTCACATTTGAAAATGCAGTGTCATCATTATAACACTAATACAAATCGTGGGTTGTCCACAAGCAGAAACTAAGGTTGATGCATTAAGACATTAGTAAATCAATGGACGGTGATACCACATCAGGTCACAACTCATTCTTTGGAGAAAATTGTTTAATGCTATTCATTTCGAAACACCCTTTCGATCTACTATAATTCATCCTTGCTCGTTTCTTCACCCATGAGTTCTTCAAGAGAAAACTCGTCTTCTTCAATAACCTCTCCATCCTTCCCATCCCATGGTTCAGTCTTTACAACAACAGGGGCATTTTCCATGGGTAGATTGCCTTTGCCACCGCGACCAGCTTCCTTAACAAATTCCCTGTAATTCAACAATTCCCCGAACATTTGTTAATCAATACACTATGGAGATCAAAGATCATAGGAGAAAAGGGAAAAAAGAGAGCTAATCCAGCATGTTTAGGAAAATGTTGGCTTACACAATATGATCAGGCTCAAAAGCACTGCGCAAGGGAGCATATACAGCCTTTTTCACGTTGAGAGCCACTAATGCAGGATAGCCGTAGCCACCAACACCCACCTCCTTCTCAAGAGCAGGCTGTTTGCCTGCCGCAACCCAAAGATAACTGCGAGAATCCAAAACGAAACAACTTAAATACATAAATGGGAATCTGGCTTCACTAGTATTTGGTGCAGAATTGATATCCACAAAAGCTTCTGGTAGTAAAAGCTGTCACTAGTATGACAGGTGATGCGAGGTTCCACTCACCGTTCACCTAGTAAGATCAAAATAAAGATTAAAGACATAAGAGTTGCTCAGTAAATAAATCTTCAAGATTCGCTCACGGACATACTTTGTAAAACTTTCCACCAAGTTATTTTGATAGGTTTCCAACAAATCTATGGAGGACCTCATATGCATAAGGTAGAATCAGTATACAAACATCATGGACACAAGATCAAGAGCAGCATATTTCATCTCCCGAATTAGCCAAGAATTATCTTGGGAAGTAATCGACAGTGTACTCTGTTGAAACTTGCCTGTAACCATTCCTTTTGAACTTCTCACCAACAGAACGCAAGATCTCTATGTATTTATTTCTTCCTTCGGCCTTGGAATCCAAAATATCAGGAAAGAAAGCAACAAAACATATTGCAGAAGAGGCGCATTTCTCCTCCATCACATCCTGGAAGAGTGTAATGTAATTTCACATTGATTACTGAAAATGATATGATAGCTAGAATTTGAACCAGAAAAAGGAAAGACAAAACAAAAGAGGCACTCACTGGACCGATCAGCTCAACCACTTCAGGTGGCTGGATATTAGTGTCAAGTTGCTCTATTGCAAATCTTTCTATTGCTGAAGCAGCTCTTTCATCCTCATATGGATAAGGGCTATCCTTATCAGCACCGAAAACTAAAATGGTGGGGAACCCTTGAACATTATACCTGCTCATGAGGGACTGATGACCTAAATTGTGAGGGAATGCTCCACAAGCAGTGTCGGAATTTTATTTTAAACCAACTTTTTGTTGCTATGTGAAGTCTGAACCAGATAGATCACATACCTTTTCCGCATCACAATCAACTTGACCAAGTTTAACCTTCCCCTTCAAGTTATTAGCAGCTTTCTTCCATTCTGGTGCAAGCTTCTTACAGTGTCCACACCTGCCAAAACAGAAGACCGACACTTGATTAAGCCTGATGCTGTAAAATGACAAATTATTAGCGTAACAAACAGACTTCATAACATCATCACGATGTACACACAGCATATCAAAAAAATGAAAAGGTGGAAGCTTCCAAAGCAACTCCAAAGTATGAGTATAACATGTAATGGACCAACGCTCCATTTTGAAACAAACACCGAAAAAAGAATGCAAAGTCTCATACTTCTTTAAATGACAGTTTTAAGACGGTTCAAGAATCCACATCCAACAACTACTTCAAAAAACATTAAGTGTGTTTTTGCATTATCCATTATTTTCTATATTAAAAGACTAAAAGTACTACTACAACTAAGCCTTTTCCCATGCTAGATGGGGTCGGCTACATGGATTCTTTGTTTTTTTGTAGAATGTATGTTAAGTCCGACAAAGTTTAATCTTTGTTCTTTTGTAGAATGTATGTTAAGTCCGACAAAGTTTTACACTGGCTGTCGAAAGCCTAAAGCAACCCTCTTCCTTTTTTCGGGCTTGGGACTCGCCATGCAAGGTGATCCCTTATATAGGCGGAGTTATTTTCTATATTAAAAGTCTCCTTTTTAATTTCTAGCATTCTCAAAATTTTATTTGAAAATGCAAAATTCATTTTACCGTGTATTTATGTTTTGGGAAAAAAACTGCCATGGATTTTAACTATCAATTCTCGGTTTAGGGAAGGCCTTTACTATTCCAAGAAATTGCCTCACTAAGAGCGACTAGCAGACTGTAAAAAATGGATTCGTGAAACAAACCATGTATGTCGAAACATGCAAATTATTGTCTCCGTTGACACTGATACACCACTGAAGCTATTGTGACACAAAGACCTGTATATCCACTACCTCAAGAAAATGGATGATTTTCATCCATGACATATACTCACCATGGTGCATAGAATTCAACCAACCATAGTTCTTTGCTTTTGAGAACAACTTCATCGAAGTTAAGAGAAGTCAGCTCTACTGATGCACTTGGTTCACTCTTTGAGCTGGAGGAGGTTTTTCCATTTAACCGATCTTTCAGTAGAAGTTTAACCTGCAAGGAAACCATCAGCTTAATTACACATAATACAGGATTGAAATTCCAGATGATTGATAACCAACAGAATAATAAGGCAACACCAACAATGCACATGATGATATGAAAACCAATATTGCACGTAGACATTCAAAGAAGGCATCTCAGAAAAAAGCAATTTGCAACAGCTTCTTCATGTCAAAATAATTTTCCTCCTGTAAAGGGAGCTGCTTGATAATAAAATGTCGATGGAGTCCTGAAAGTAACTACTGAAACATAAAGCCCCCTTCAGCTATGACAACACAATGCTGATAGTAAGATTGAAAACAAAAGCAGCACATCGAATGACCATGTTCAAAAACAATCTAGGTAAGGACCGTTACTACTGTTATGATGTACTTGAAGACTTGAACAAAAATCTCAAAAGGCAGAAAACAAAATCTCAGAATAGGTAGGTTTTACTTTGACAGAATTTAGATGAATATCACAAGAGATAACACAATATTGAACAGTGGGTCATCCCAATTTTGGATGAAGTGTTCCGGAAAACTATCTAGCCCAATTTAAATGACAAAATCCTCGAGGAAATGGGAATATATTCCAAGTTAACTTTAACTTCTCAATGAGATAAACCTGCTGAAGAGCAAATTCTGCAATGGGCTTCACATCTCTTGCACCTTGATAATCAACAGGCAGTTTTCCAGGAGAAAACACCTTTATTGTTGGAAAACCTTTTATGCCATACTCCTGCAAGAAAATATCCATATTTGGTCAAAGGAAGATTGATACTCTAAAAATCAATATTTGATAAATGTAATAGGAAACCATAGTCATATGAGTGATCTACTAGGTAAACCATATCCTAATTGCTTCTTTCATCAAACTTAAAAAACAACAACTAAGCCTTTTCCCATACTAGATGGGGTTGGCTACATGGATTCTTTGTTTACACAAAGCCCCATCATAATTTGCAGAATTTTCGTCAAACTTAAAAAAAAATCAGATAATTAAAGCTACAAAATGCTTTAACGTAAAGATTAGGAAGCATTGGATGTCAATAGAAATGAGCAAAGAATTTGGGATAAGAACAGATTGAGGCCATGAGAATTCAATCCAATTTTCTGGTGAAATGAGTCCGCCTCTACCTAGACGTAGGAAAGGACTCATAGTTTAGGAACTGCAAAGACAGTCAAGTACATATCCACGTGAAGAATAATAAATGGAAGCAATAAGTTTGAGAGAGAGAGAGAGAGAGACCTAAACTTGAGTTTTGCAAACATCAAGAGGACTTTTATATATTATGAAATGTATGACAATTGACAGATCTAGAAGTCTTTTAAGAGAACATCATGACTGACTTGGTCCTAGCGAGTAGTTACTCTTAGGAGGGTTTTGGAAGGGGTGGAATGAGGGAGGAGATTCTTGAACAATGAGAAGGATCCAATTCATGGGAAAGAACTTTAGGAGGAAAGATACGAGGTGAAAATCTCAAGTACAATTATGTAGAAATGACAGTAAAGCAACAAAACATCTATATAACTGCATATCTAGCACTACAAAGCAAAAGCATTTCCTACCAATATTGCCATCAAAGAACCCTCTCACTACCTTCCGATGAGAAGGGAAGTAATCAAAATTTCAACTTAACAAAGAGAAGGAAAATGAATCGACAAGTCCAACCTGAGCAAGGGATTTGTGAGCATCAGCGTCTAAAGCTGCCACTCTCACCACACCTTTCAAAATTGTGGCTGCTTTATCCCATATGGGAGTCAATGCTTGACAATGCCCACACCATGGAGCAAAGAACTCGACCAGAACAATCCCATTTGAATCTAAAACCTGCAAAGTTAAATAAGTACTTGTGGTAAAGGATACCGAAAATAATAACTTTGAAATTCAGAATAGGTTTCTATCCTAGGCTACAATCACTTAGTTTGAGCACTCTTAAGTTATAGAATCTTATCCCTATTATTGATAACATCTCTTGTCCACCTAAAGAATATAGAATTCTAGCTTTACAAAATCAAGTATTGAAACTGAAACTTCTAATCTTGTTTGATGGTAATTAGCCTCCTAATCAAATGATCCTTGGTGGACATTGATCTGCTGCAACTTAAGCAACATCATCCGTGGGACAATGTTCAAGAGATATTCAATTGGATTTCATAATTAAGAGCCAGGAAATAAATAATGTTCAGAGATCCACACTATCTCTTGTGAATAAGAAAAAAATGCAATAATATGGGAAAAGTTAAGCACAATGCAGGATGACAAGCAACAAAAATAGAGGTACTTTGACTAGGGAAAAAATTTCACACAATCATTGGATTACTTGGTATCAACCTTTTACCTATTTGAATGCATCAAAAGTTCTATTCACCTTTCTTGTTTGCTGATTCTAAACATAAAGTGGAAGCAAAACGAAAAACCACTGAAGGTGATGATTGCAGTGTATAAATGCTGAAAAACAATTGAAACATGCCAGGAGCTATGCAACAAATCCAGAGCGGGAAATTAGTGATTGTCTGCCACCGGGATAGACGGCAAAGATGTGCCTCAGTTATTTATGCCTCATCAACTATTTCATTTCATGCATTTTCTTGTTTCGTCCTTCCCTTACAGTCTAAAGTACAATGAATGTGAGGAACATGTCATTTGAGAAGTAATTTGAAAAAGGGCCACTTCTCTCTGCTGATCATGCCTATTGTTCACTATAATCTTTTCACATGAAAACCTAAATTTACACCGAGCTGAGTAAGAAGAATGTGTAGACTGAGGCGCATCCTAATGCTTGCCGAGTACGTGTCCAATGAAATGCTTCAGCTGACATGGAGGTATAACGCTACGTAAACGATGCATATAGAAGGATGAAAGAGTAAAAATGACAATAAATAACTAAATGAAATGGTTCCTAGCCTCCAGAGCTATTACTTTTCGTGCAGAATAAAAAAATGACATGAACGGATCGTTCCCTGTGATAGGCAACCCTGTAGACTTAGATCACGACAAAACTGTCATTTACATCCCCTCCACGTAATATTTCCACAAACAAAAGTTATTTTGCATTGCAAGAATTATACTAGCATGCCCATTTTAAGGACCCTGGGAGCTTAAAAGAAATGGTGAAATTATGATCCACTGTAGGAGCCTAAGTTGTCGAACAGTCCAACATAGGTATCGTCATGAGAACTGCTTCAGTTCCCAAATACTTTGGTTGCTCCTTTTGAATGGTTTCTTACAACACCCAAGTACAACCAAATTAACACCAAAAACAGTTTGAATTAGAAAAAAGTAGGAAATATCAACAATGAAGAAAGTCATTCGAATTATCATACGAATAAATGATAACCAATTTATGTTGCAGACGCAAATAGCTAATGAAGCAAACCAAACAATACATTGATCAAACTAAACTCAAAAAGGAAGACCATTTCTTGATCCGGCCACCATCATATCTCAGAAAATAGCAAAAAGCTTCAGCAAACAAAGTTAACTAAACAAATCAGACTTCTGAGATGACAAATGTTGGAGTTGACAAGATTACCTTGGACTTGAAATTGGAAGGGTTTAAGAGAACCACATCCGACGAAGGCCCGTACAAAGCGGTCACTAATTGAGAGGAGACAGATAGAAAAATAACGAAGACGAAGATCCGTAGATTCGTGGGAGACATAGTGGCCGCTGTGAGAGAGAGAGAGAGAACCTCTATGGGAAATATATACTTGTGGTATGTCATACGGAAAAAGGGAGGGGAAGAGGGAAGTGGAAGCAAGACGCGTGTTCGAGCAAATAGATGGGTAACACGTGTGACCTCCCCAGGGTCTTCCCGGATCTGGAACTGTTAGCGATTTGGTTTGCGTCCAGAACCATCTGCTTGCCCTTTGTACATCTATAAACTCTCTCTCCCACTCTCTTTATATATATATATATATATATATTAGTCTATGTGCAGATCGATTGATGGTTAAATATTCTAACATCTCAACCATTGTTTAAGTACATTAAAATTCAAAATTCAAAAACAAAAAAATATTTTTAAGTACATACTTCGTATTATCTGTTTTTTTGTTTTAAAGATCTCAAATCATTGATCTTAGATATTGAACTGTTGAGGATTAAAACATAATTGAGTGTGCACAAGAACTATATCTCTCTCTCTCTCTCTCTCTCTCTCTCTCTCTCTCTCTCTCTATATATATATATATATATATATATATATATATATATATATATATATATATATATATATATATATATACGTTAAGAAACTATATTTTATCATTTGGAATGGGACTCTCATAAGGAGTGACCAGCAGTATGTCCGACCGACTTTTGCTGTCATAGAGGAGTAGAGTCCCATACTGAAATTACTCGGAACACGAAATCATAATCAGTGAATCCGGTTTGAGTCCTAAACTGTTTGGATTCTTTGGAATCTGTGATTAATGCTAAAAATAAAATTTAAAAAAAATCTGAAATCAATGGTTTCAAGTTGGTTCGGATCCAATAAAAAATCCGATTCCTTGCCTGCGGTTTGGTTCCTGTTAGAACCGCTTGGCCGGTTCCAAACCAGCCATGTGTAATCTACACCATAACCGGTAATGTCAGCCTAGTGGGTCTGAAGTTAGCTTGCACGGACCCAAACCCACCACTGCTTTGGATTCAACGGACCCTAGAAAGTTCACCATGAAGTGTTGCCTCAGATGACAAAGTTTGTCTGATCTTTCCTTTTCAAAAAAAGGAAAAAGATATTTGTAACCTGGGGTTAGGCAGACTCTTACCAGATGGGAACACCATGGGTGTCGAACTCGAGACCTCGGTGGCATTCGGAGTCGAACCATCCTTATCAAGAGAACTTCGGTGTCAAGACGAACAGATGCAAACTCGGTATCGAACGTTGTCTGATGGATCTGATTGACCCTTAGATATGTCTCGAACCGCCCCTCTTCTCCGGTTCCAGGTCTGGTTTTCGGGTCAACCTGCCAGTACTGGTTAAAATCAGACAGGTCTAGATTCCGACTCCAATTAGAAGAGAACCGAACCAGAACAGGTAAATTCCAAGACCTTCTTTTATTGAGTTTTTTAAAATTTTAATATATTTTCTATCTTTTAGACTAAAACCGAAACTGCAAGGTATATTAAACCAAAGCTAGCAGAATTGGAACCAGACCCAAAATCAGAGAGGGGCCGGTTCAGCTCTGGTGCCAGGTCTCGATGGAACTGGAGAAGTCTATTGCTAGTTTCGCAAGAACCATAATCAGACATTCAACCAGAGTCGAGCCGGTTTCAATTATTATTCGTAGCTTCTGGGTTCGGTGTGAAAAGAACCATAAAGACCATGGATTTCATGGAGTTTTGTAAAAATATAAAAACTTGAAAAACTGAAAAAATATAAAAAACCTAAAAGAGAGAACTGCACCTGTGGTTCGAACCGCTAGTCTCGGTTCTCACTGTTTCGCAACCAGGTTTGGTTCCTGTTCAAAGTGTCGGTCCACTTCCGAACTGGACATATGTCTACTTAGAGGCAGTGATGGATCAAACTCCGTTCGGATCGAGGTAAGTCCAACTCTGGGACCCATTTAAGAATGTGGGTTCCACAATATGCATCGATGTAAGCCACACCAGAATCATATGGAAAATCTACCTACATAAATCCCTTAATAAAATGATGGTCCTTTGTTTTGAAAATCAAGAATTGTCTGTATAATTGGTGGAAAATACACCTTTTTTTGTTAGAAAGGAAGCTAAAGCCTGATAAACACAAGCGTGCATCCTTCGGGCAATCATGGCAGCAAAGGAGTGTGAGAGCCCCGCCAGTTGGGCTGTCACTGTAGGTGAGAAGATATATACCCTTTCTAGATATTGTCAGTTTAGAATCGTCAGTTCCGGTTCCGGCTTCATAGAAGATGGAACAGGATCGCTCCTGATTTCGAGTCCGATATTTTCGGTTCCTGACCCGGTCCAATTCTGATTCTAACTATCAATCCAATTTGAAACGGGCCATGTCCGCCATTTTCCTAACTCCGTATAAAATACCAAAATTAGGTAATGAAAATTACCATATTTTAGTCAAGAAAAGGAAATAAAAGAGGTGGATTTTACAAGTAGGTCGTATTATACCGTATTTTCACACACAGAAAAAGCAGTATTGGGGGATGATGATTTGCTCACAGTATTGGCATTCACCAAAAGATGAAGGGTATAAACGGCTTTTAGCTCGTCGTCAATGGAGAAAGTCCCGTGACCCTTCTCAAACCCCGCGCACCTGTGGGGCCCACAAGGCTTGTAATTCCTTCTGTACCCTCGTTCCTCTCTGGCACCGTTTTCGAGTTTCCTTATCGGTTATTGGGTAGAGACCCACGTCAAGGTCCATATCCGTTACAATGATGCCATATTGTACGAATATGAAATGTAGAGCACAAGAAGCAATAGTTCACCTGGTTAGGGGGTCGATTCACAAGTCAAGAGTTCGATACCTGTAGCATGCATCTGGGTTGAGCCTCCCCCATTTAAGCATTAGCTCACCTGATAGGACGCTCTAACTCACAAGATACACGTCACGAGTTCGATTCCAAGGACTTGCATGCCTGGCTTCAGCCTCCCCGTTGTAACAAAGGAAAAATGCAAAAACTTTTGAACCGAGCAAATCTTAGTTGATCAATATTACAATTTCACGTAGATGAGTCACACTCCTCATTTGAGTGTTGGAGTTTGAACTCATCTAAGAGGAAATGGGTAAATCATTAAAGAAGGCAATCAGATTGGTGTAAACCTTTTGTTTAACATTGTTACCCATGACAAAATCTAAATGTCCAAACTCATCAACAAATTGAAGTTTGAGCTTGTCATGTTGGAGAAGCTTGAGCTCAAGAGCTCAACATCTTCAATATCTGCGAGTGCATCTTGGCCTCCATAGCCGACGAAGAGAGGAAGGTCAAGAGGTATGTTGTAGATCGGCGGGTGTGCCCTCCCGTAGTGCAGCACATTCATTAACATGTTGCCATAGTCGTACATCGGCACGGTGTTGGATCGAACCACTGAAGCAATAGGAGGAGGAGCAAGTTAATCATGGCTACTATCCAAGTCCTAGAATGAGACTGAGACAAGGTAGGATTGGAGGAAGATGTAGGGCACCTAAGGAGATCTTCAGGCCTTGTAAGGATCTTTGCATTTGCCCAAATAACTGCCTTGAAACTATGTTTCCTTTTCTTTTGACATTTAATTTCATTTAACTTGTTTCGTACTGTCCATGCATGGCCTTAATGGGCATCATTTTCTTTGCTAGATTCGAACTTGGGACTCCTCCATTGATCTCTAATTCAAGTTAACAATGCTCAGGCATGACTCAATGAGGGTTAGGCTTCGAGGGGATGTTTTATTACGAGGCCAAGCCTACACAGTTGTCATTATGGGTGCAATTCCAGTTGCCCATCCCAAGGAGTGGGTCATTGGAAGGTCTGGTAAACAAGTAAAAAGTAGAGCCACACAACCTGATTATAACTTTTGAGAATCCAAATCACGTTATAGCCACTCCAATCAGAAACAAACATAAAAAAAAGGAACTCCGTGTGTCGTGTCAGCTTCGGCATATGTTAAGGCAAATGAATTCTCTAAACTTTGGAGAATCCAATTCCCCCACAGTGGGAGATATGAAAGGATTTACATGAGAAAATGAATCTTCCTCTAAGTGAATCCCTGGAAACTAAATTAACATGCCATGAATTCAACTTGCATGACCAAAATCTGGAATCCAAATAAAACTCTAAGCGATGCGCTAGCTGAAGCAAAGAAACAGATTCAACATCAGAACATTTATGAATCCAAACAAAATTCAGAAACAGATTCACCATTTTTTTCTGAATTTCAAAGTACTGTTCCAAATGATCCAATTCTCTTGATTATCTGAATCTTTTTGAAAAATGGTTCAATTTGAAAACTGAACCTGTCAATACTGTTTTTAAATTATGGTTCTATTAAAACACAGGAAATCAGAAAGAGTTGAAATCCATACTTCAGGGAGATACTCTCTGGCAGACATCTGCAAAATTGGACTCCCAATGTGGCTCAGATAAGCAATTGGGCATAAGAGAGCAGCAGACCTCATCTTTAACACTAAAATTTGTTGAGATAAGCATGTCATGATACAAATAAACAACAACAACAACTAAGCCTTTTCCTGTACTAGACGGCGTCGGCTACATAGATTCTTTGTTTCCACAAAGCCCTATCATGTACCATGTTAGCAATTAACTCAACATAAGCTAGATCATTCTTTATTGTTTCTTTCTAATAGTTTTGTGGTTGTCCTCTACCTCTTTTAATATTTTCAAAGTCTAATAACCTCATGTACAAAAGATGTCTCTTCAAAAATACGAGTGGTCATACAAGAAAAGAATGTATACATAATGAGGTTATTAGAAATAAATTAGGAGTGACACCAATAGAGGATAAAATTAGAGAATATCATTTAAGGCAGTTTGGACATATAGAAAGAAGATCAAAAGAAGAACCTGTAAGAATGTTTGAAAAACTAGATTTTAAAAGTATTACATATGCAGAGGACCGACCATGCAAGGATGATCTCTTACATATGCAGAGTTCAAATATATATATATATATAATATAGACACACAAGAGATCCAATCCTAGTAAGACTACACAAACCAACCAAACACATGATGATATATATATAATATGAGAGAGAGAGAGAGAGACGGCGCTTATCAGCGTTTAAGAACTTGTGAGCCCGGCTGGGCCTAGTCCCACGAGAGTTGGCGATCCAAACATCAAACCCACTAGCATCCATGAAGTCCCATCCTACAGAAGCCCAGCATATCAGTCGGCACCACCGTCTCCTAAAAAAGTTGGGATGCAATGGGGCATTGTAGCTGGCCGCAAACTTATAATTAAAATGAGAGAGAGAGAGCCCAATGCAAAGGGCTGTTACTGGTTGGAACAGCATGACATAATATAAATATAAATATAAATAAATACATATATATATATATATATATGTGTGTGTGTGTGTGTGCGCGTCTAGACTTAAATCAATAGCCGGCGCATGCAGTGCAGCAGGCTTCATTCCCATCCTTCATTGGTTTTCCCGGACACTGCGCCATGAAGTGCCAACCGTGCCATAATGAATAAGCATCGAAGGCTAGTGCGCAAAAATCTCCATAAAACTTTCAGTAATTTGATGCTTAAATGCAATTCTTGAATGATTGTGCTTCTAATTCTCACATTTCGTACCACAAAAATGCCATGCTGCAACAAGACCGGTCGTCTAGCTGTGGCCACTGGAGTATCGACTCGGCCATGAGGTATCCTCACACAACAAAAATACACATAAAAGATTATAGTGAGAGAAGCATTGTATCTTTCCTTCATGAGAAAACCATATGTAGAAAATCTTGAAAATTTTCCCTCATCTTCTCTCCTTTCTTTCTCCGTTCATTGAAGGTGAGGAACTTGGTTTTGACTCGTTCTTCATTCTGCTGGGTAACGAACCTACAACGAAGAAGTCGATCCATGAGTGGTATTAGGGCCTCCTTATACTAACAGGTAAAAATAATAAAAAAAGAGGAGAGAGGGCCATCAAAAGTTTTTCTGGTAAAAAAAAGAGAACAGACAGGCTGAGGTAGGCCAAGACAGGTCGAGGCAGGCCAAGACGTGCCAATACAAGCTCCGAGAGGTCAAGACGGGGCAGATAGGTCAAAGCAAAAAGGTGAAACAGAGAGGTCAAAGCGGAAAGACAGAGCAGAGTAGGCCAAGGTGAAAAGGCAAAGGAGAGAGGTCAAGGCGGAGCAGCAGAGCCTCTCTCCCTTTCTCCTTGCATATCCTCTCTCTGTCTCCCTCTATCTATCTGGCTCTCTCCATCTCTCTCCCTCTCCCTATATCTCTCTAGCTCTCCCTATCTCGTGGTTTTATGCAAGACGAAAACTGCCAACGAAAACACTTCCCATCGTGGTTTTGAAAAACCGTCCATGGCAGTTCCCAAGAAACTGACTTTCGGCAGCAAACTAAAAAGTTTGTTCTGCCTTTAGATGTTTTTTCTTTTTTTCAAACTGCCACTGGGTGAAATTACTAAAATATCAAGATATTTTAAAGTAGAAAATTATGAAATATCAGCATGTAGAATTCGCTGTTGCTCTTGAACATGTAGATATTTATAGGACTACCACTAAGTCAAAACACGATTCTACCCTAGTCTTTAGGCAAAATTATAAATTCATTTGAGGGGCAAAATTATTGTGTTGTCCCCAACCAATTTCGAAAATTACTCAAAAACTAAGCATAATTTTACTGTTTTGTCCTTATTTCTTTTTGATAATTACCAAACAAGATATATAGTTAAAATTATTGATTTACTCCTAAACTTTAAAGAAATTACAATGACAAAAAATAAGGAAAAAATTATAGTTTTGTCCCCAAGTTGATTTTGAAATTGCAGAATTAAGTTGTGAGTATTTTCAAATGGATACCTAAGTATCATTTGAAAATACTTCTAGGTACCTAGAGATATTTTCAATTCAATACCTGGATAATTTTTAAATTACATTTCAATGGTTAGCTATTCGTTGTCTAATATGTGTTGCATATTGGTGTTTCTTTTTGTAGACTGTCTTATTATTATTTTTTTCAAATAATTAAAAATTAACTCTAAAATCTATGTATCGAAGTTGGCAAAAATGAAAAAGCTAAACGATCTAAATTTCTAAATGTGGAAAAGAGTATCCCACTGGCACTTACACTTGAAGGTGTAAATTATGTTCTAACGGAAAGATTTTTTATTCCAAATGCAATAGGAGGAGAAAAGGAAGTATATAAAATATTCTTTAAAGATGACACAATATCCATAACCATAATACTGACTTATATGAAAGATGACCTCATTAGGGTATTCGAGAAATACGAGACTGCTAACGAGCTATTTGATTGTATAACAACTAAATATGATACTACAACAAAGTTTCATGTTCAACTATTACTAAAATAATACAACTTCTATAAAATAAAAAAATGAGATAATATAGTAGAACGTGTAAACCAAATATTAGTAATGACAAAAGACTTAATTGTAGCAAAATCGGTCATCCCCAAGGCTATGCAAATATCCACTATCCTAAACGGTCTTTCCCTATCATGAAACATGGTTGCCACAACCCTTAGATTTGGAACTGAACCAAACCTTTTTGAGTTACCTCTTAAACTAGCAATTAAAAAAGAACACATGAATCGAAATAAAAAGGACAAATTGCTAGTCAAGATGAGATAAGGTCAAGCTCCAAATCAAACCAGAGAAAGAATAAACCAAACAAGAAGTTTTGCAAGAATAACAAAAAAGAGGGTCAACCTTCAAGAAATCGCAAGAAACCATTTCTCGAGCAAAGTGCTTCAACTGTGGACAAATATGACACTACAAAAAGAATAACAATAGTGAAAACATTCAACAACATGGTCAATCGTAGAAGAAGTAAATAATCTATTTGGATTCAGAATGCCTATATATGAACCACCCAATATCTAGTTGGTGAATTGATTGAGGAGCAATAAGGCATATCTCAAAGAACAAGGAAAGGACTATGGATCAAAATGAATATAAATCAGAAGAGTATCACGTATATATGGGAAATACCACTTTCTCATATGTTTTTGGAGTAAGATCCTTTAGAATACATGTACAAGGTATATTGGTTGTACTGATTGATGTGTTAATTGTGATATCAATAAAGCGCAATTTGATTTCGATCTCTACCTTGGTGAAGAAAGCTTTTGAAGTCAGGTTTGTTCTTGGCAAGGTAACTGTGGAGAAGTATAGAAGGATAACAATTTATGGATTGTTCGATGTTGAACAAGGATTGTTGAAGTTGAATATAAATGATGATTCTTTTACTTATATTGATAGTGCCTTAAATATATATGTGAATGTATGACATAAACGCCTAGGGTACGTAAGTATGAAAAAGTTAAAAAAATTATCTAACTTTGACTTATTGCCTAGTTTTTGAGAAAACACTTTTAACAAGTGTGAAGTCTGTATACAAGGAAAAATGACAAGAAAAATATTTCTTAAAGACATAATGAGGGCAACAACCCTATTAGAAATTATTGACACTGATTTATGTGAACACTTTAGGGTAAGATCTCATCGTAAGAAGGCATATTTCATAACCTTTATCGATGATTATTCGAGATATGCCTATATATATCTCTTAGCACATAAATCTGAGGCACTTAAAGTATTCAAAAAATATCAACATGAAGTTGAGAACCAACTAGGACATACAATCAAAGTCTTAAGATCTTATCAAGATGAGAGTACACCTCTACAAAAAATTTAGATTTCTGCAAAGACTTTGGTATTTCAAAATAAAATACAATGTCCAAAACACCTCAACAAAATGGTGTATGTTTGAACATGTTTTCAAAAGGTGGCTTATGCCTCTACATTTGGTTTTGCTTTAGGATCATTAGCTTTGTTTGAATTAGCTAATATGTTTGAACATGTAATAAGTGGTCTTATGAGACCCGAGTTTCAGTTTCTTAGAGTTCGAGTCCAAGTAGGGACGGATCCTTAAGATTCAGTTTTATTTGCTTTTATTTAGGTTTCTACTTGGTTTGGGTTGGAGGGAATCTCAATGTTTGGTTTAGTTCATTAGGATCCGTCTTGATTTGGTAGTAATATAAACCCCTTTTGAGGTCTTATAACGAATTCAGGCCCTTTTAAATAAAATTGAACACTTGGAAACGCATAATCGTCATCGTCTTCTTTTTTCTTGCTCTCAACCGATCGAGTGTGTGTGCATGAGAAGTGTGAGAGAGGCGAGAGAGGTGTCGTTATGGTGCTGCGCATGAGGAAAGGACGCCGATGGAACCAAGAGAGGTGGCCTTCGTTGCCAACCAGCCGCTTTGAGGGACGAGATCTTCTCATCCGGTGGAAGGGCGGTGACAATGCTTGATGTCAAACTAAAACTTTTGTCTCATTGAAGACGTATAATACATTCTTGTAACATGTATACTTTAAAGTCCTTCCTCTCTCTCTCTCTCTCTCTTAAAAAAGTTCACTTCTTACACCTATCTGAAATTGTTTCTCTAAATATCCGAATCACCTTATCTTTCAATTTATTGGTGCCGCTCTCTCTCTCTATATATCATTCAAATTGCAGATTCAATCTTTTTTAATTTTTTTATATCCATTTCAACATTTTTATTTCTACAACATATATCTTCTGCAAATGTTAATTATTGATTGTGCAAATCTTTTGCCTCGTGGTGTTATCGGCCTTACTGCTGCTTCATAGAAAAAGGATAACAGCTTGCGTTAAGATGACCCATTTGGAAGAACGAAATACCAAAAGGTGAGCAGTAAAACGATGTAAATGTGGTAATGCTTGGGCTCTGCAAAATCTTACAAAAATTGCGCAGTAAAACGAAAACTACTGCAGCAAACTGGTGTATATGCGCAAGTTTCCATGATATAACAGTGAAACGCAAAATTTGCTTTCTTCTTCGCATCTATAAAAACGCGGGGGATATCGTTTACCCCTGCCAAGAGGAGCGAGGGGAAGAAGAGAAAGAGAAGAGAAGAAAGATGTCGAAGAACAAGGGAAAAGGAGGGAAGAACAGGAAGAGAGGGAAGAACGAGGCCGACGATGAGAAGAGAGAGCTCATTTTCAAGGAAGACGGTCAGGAGTACGCTCAGGTGACACGGATGCTCGAAAACGGCCGATGCGAGGCCGTCTGCATCGACGGAACGAAGCGTCTTTGTCACATCCGCGGCAAGATGCATAAGAAGGTGTGGATTCGCCGCCGGAGACATCACTTTATATATATATATATATATATATATATATATATATATATATATATATATATATATATATATATATATATATATATATATATATACACTAGACCCTGGAACTTCTGATATATATTTAATCATATATTTTCTTTGGAGTTTGTGCAGCAATAAATAAAATTGTTTATATTTTTTAAATACTTTTATAACTTTGTAAATGATATTTGTATCTCAAAAAACATCATTTTTAACAGTACAAAACATCATTTTGTACAGTACATGGATAGAACCTATAGGAAAAATAATTAGAATGTGTCTAAACTTATTTGAATGTAAGAGAGTTTAAATTCCACCTCCTAAGGTTGTAATTTAGATCCCAGGAGGTATGAATAGACTCCATGCCATCTTATGATTTTGAAGTCATGAAACGATGAATGTGTTGCTACTGACAAAGATGGGAATGAATTCGTGAAGTTTCGGCGTGGACAATTCTCATCCTAAAATGCTTTTCCTGAAAAGTTCATTTCACCTATAAATAACGTGATGAGAGCTAGATCTCGGCCAGTTTAAGTTGTTCGAGGTTGTATCCTGAATAACTAACCACCCGGACAGTAGAGAAAAGTCAAATTTTCCACCTTAAATTCCGCTGGAAAATGTGGTAAACGTGGCACTCTCCTCCTTGCTCGATCGTCTCTCACATCTCTCTCTCTCTCTCTCTCTCTCTCTCTCTCTCTCTCTCTCTCTCTCTCTCTCTCTCTCCACTAACGGTTGGCCTTACCAAAATACTCTCTCTCAGTCTCTGTCTGCATTTAGAGGGATATTCTCCCTTCTACAGATACTAGTTGCGGGAATTTCAATAGTTACATTGTGGGTGGTTCTTGTTCCTGTGAGGATCTGTGCGGGCTGGTTTTGGATGAACTGAAGGAGGAATCCAATGGCTGGTGGAGGGAGTGAGGAGAGAGAAGGTGAGAACGATCATCATCATGAAGACACCAATGAGCATGACGAGAAGCTGAGCAGGCAAGTCAGCGAGGCGTCCTTCTGTGGGACAGAAGCAGAGGATGATGAAGGGGAAGAAGGCAAAGAAGGACACCCACTGAATCTGGGCCCTCTCTGTACCATCAAGGAACAACTCGAGAAAGACAAGGTCTCTCTCTCTCTCTCTCTCTACGAGCCCTGTTCTTTGTTGTTTGTTTCATGATTTACGTTTGTTTCATGGTATGTGGTGATAATATGCTCAATCCTGGATAGGATGATGAGAGCTTAAGGAGGTGGAAAGAGCAGCTTTTGGGCCGCGTGGATTTGAACTCTGTTGGAGGTCTCTCTCTCTCTAATCATCAACTTATCATTCATAACCATGGACATGCATCGTGCACGTTCCAGTTTGATTGCTGCTGCCGTTATTTTCAACATTTCCCATTGAAACTGGGTTGATTTCTTTCGATCATATTGATGTCACAAAATCATGACATTTGGCTGTTATTTGTAAGTTTCGTAACTATAAACTTTCATATACGAATGAAACAGCAAAGTCTAAAATTTGGTTTGGACTGTTGTGCTATTTTTCTCTTTGTGGCAGAAAGTCTGGAACCAGAGGTCAGGATTTTGAGTCTCCATTTTATCTCCTGGTAGACCTGACTTGGTTATTCCATTTCCTTTGGCCCACGAATCATGCGACCCACAGTTTGTTCTCAAAGAAGGATGCCATTACAGCCTCAAGTTCTCATTCTTTGTCCACACAATATTGTCTCTGGCCTTAAATACACCAGTACTGTTTGGAAAACCGGACTCAAGGGTAAGTGAGAATCATTCTGAATTAATTCTCACGCCATATCTTCATCATTCAGTGGATCAACAGAATTTGCCTCTCTCAGATTGCAATTTCTTCATTTTTGTTCTGGTTCTTATTCAGTTTCCTTACATGGGCTCTTTGTTTTGATTCAATTCAATTATCTTCATTTTTGTTCTGGCCTTAAATACACCAATATCTTCATTTTTGTTCTGGTTCTTATTCAGTTTCCTTACATGGGCTCTTTGTTTTGATTCAATTCAATTATATGTTGCTGCAATGGATCATCAGTATGCAATTAAATCATGTCGATCTGCATCGTGATTGATCATTATACTAATACTATGATTACCTTTTCTCAGTTTTTAGATGATGACAACAAATGCTATCTGGAGATTAACTATACTTTTGCAATAAAAAAAGACTGGGCATCCTCTAATTGAGGTCCTCCATGCATTTGTAAGAGAGGATCATTTATCCTTGTATCTTAGTTGTGGAAGAATGAGATTGGCTTGCTAATTGCATATGTTCTTAATATGCAGAGTGTAGTTGCAGATACGACTTCACTCAACCTGATCTTAACTGGGTTGGCACCGGATTGCAGCCGGGAGGACTTGATTATTAACTTGACTAGTTTCAGTAAGGTGCTTTGCCAAACTGAAGGAAGTCTTCTATTTGCTTGCCCTCCATTGCACTCAAAGGAAGAAGGTGGGCATGAAGGAGCCCTAGTTAGAGATCTCTGGCCTTTCAAATCAATGACATGTATATTAGGCCATTAGGTTCATGCTCTTATTAAATCTTGGTATTCTTGGACAAATTTTCTCAGTTGCTTCATTTGTTAATCATGAATGAATAACTTTCTCATGCTTTCACTAGTTGAACCTTGTTTTTTCTGGTCATTATTAAGTTGTTTCATCATGAGTATCTACAAATAACTATGGTGTACCCAAAAGTTCGGGTCTGGAGCTAAAGCCCAGGAACTCCACCTTTTGAGCAATCGATGCTGCCCCATGAACCCGGGACTGGTCAAGGGTTGGATTGACAAGAACCTTATACTTTTTTCGGGTTACAAGAGGAGGCCGAAGCCCAACACACACACACTCACCTATGAAACAGTCAATTGAGCACTTGTACTGGCGTATTTGAATGCAGTTTGACGTTCAGCCTTCAAAATTTGCGTACTAGCCTCTCTCTCTCTCTCTCATGCGCGCGCACACACACACACACAAGAATTTCAGGTAAAAGGGATCCAAGATTACCTTCACTATCAAATTCTCATGCTTTAATTCAAATAAACAGTGAGCTTGAATTGACACTTTCAAGTTCTCAATGGAAGGTTGTACCCAAAAAACTGGATTCATGTCCACCCAAATTACCGAACAGTTCGGGTTCGGGTTGACGATCCCTAACACAGTCAAATGACATGACACAGACACGACTCAAAATTGTCGGCTTACCTTTAATTGTATGGTGTTATAGAGATCCACATCATCATCACATACTCAAAATTCCTTGTCCCCATCTAAGTTTTTGTTGTTTTGCTTCTTTTAGGAGCTGCAATACCTCCTTTAGTACTAAAAAGAGAATGAGAGAGATAAGTTCGCCTAAAAGGCAGTGAGAATAAAACGCATCACCCACTTTGATTTGTGATTTGTGTGATCGACTTGTTTCAACTTTTTTGTGCATCACCGACTCCAACTAAAATAGGAAGAATTTGCACCCAGAGCGTTAGCTCAATGGCAGCTCACCTTGGCACTGATGCTGCTGGTGGGGAGTTCGACTCTCAGGGGGTGCATGCATGAGTGTGTGTTAGGCTTCGGCTTAATTCAAACAAACAAAAAAAGAAGAATTTTGCATTTAACCACCTAACCTTCGATGAATTTATCGATCACTGACAATTGGGGCTATTTTGGCTAGTACCCACCTAACCTTTAAAGGTATTGTACAGAAAACCACTTTGGTTACTTATTTGTTTGGTTAGTATAAATTGGCCTTCTTCACAGCCTGAAACCCAACTCCAACTCCTCTTGTGCTTCGCTTTTTTTTTTGTGGGGTAGCAAAGGGTGCTCAGATTATGAATTTTTTTTTCTCACAAAAAGCCAGGCAACACACACACACACACACTGTAATGCTCACTGGTTTGGCATTTTTAATACTTGGTACATGCAACATCAACAAATTCTCTTATGAACAATGACCATATTATGTTAACTCTTTGTATTTGTTTAATTATGCTTTGAGATATGTATTCTGATACATTTAACATAACCATGGGTTTTGGTGCGATCACGAACAACCATTGTTTTTTTTTTTATGGTTGTTTCACTTCTCGGAGCGGCTCTTTCTACCACTGGATATTTGGATCGAGGCATTGGATCTGTTCTTGGCGAAGACACGAAGTGTAATAGACAGGCATGGTTGGTGCTACACCTTCGTTCTACTACACTATGCAAAGGATATAAAGTCCCTTAGCTGGATGATGTTAGGAGGGGAAGCCCATTCTTCTTTTGTTTTTTTGGTTGCAAGGGAGAGGACAAAGCCAGGCATGCATTCCCTGTGGGTCGAACTCGAGCATGGTGGAGTCAAGTGCCCTACCAGGTGTGCTAATGCCATGAGTAAACCTTATTGTACTTACAAAAGAAGGTCATGGAATGTTATTTACTAATAGAGAAAATTTTAGAAAAGTATTTTGTGTTTTTCAAAGTTTTACAATTTCAGATCTTAATTTCTCAACATTTTAAGAAGAAAATTATGTTTTTATTGTTAATCAATTTCAGTAATCATTGGCACCTAAAGTTTCAATCTCTAATGAAACAGACACCTTAAAAATAATGACACTACTTTTTTGTATGTGTCATAAGAACCTCAAGTCCTTATTTGATAAACGATAGGTCTCAAAATGTAAAATTTGAAAAACATAAACTAGTTTTGTGAAGTTTTCCCTTACTAATATTTATTTAAATGCAATGCCTTGAAAAAAGGTACGTGAAAGATTAAGTGGCTTTATGAAACCAAGTGGTTGGTACTTGTTCTCCTTAACCAAGGTCTTGAGTTCGAGCCTTGTGAATGGAGAAAACCAGCGGTCCGTCGACCCTTTTCAAACTTGTAGATGTGAAAATTTCACTTCAAGCCTATGTAAAGACTTGAAGTAATCTTTTCAACACTACTTATGCGAGTGTGCCAGCTAGTTTTCAAAAACTAGCAAAAGTTTAAATCTGACTTAGCAATTGTGACTAAGCAAGATCTTTTCGCTTTAGGTCTTCTTCAACCGATGCTCAAGGGTCAGCCTAAGCGCTTTAAGGATTTGTATGTGAAATTTCAAATTCACTTCAAAAGAAGCTTGAGCAAACATAAATAAACTTTTGCATCAAGTGTTTTGGAAGATAAGATTTTATCAAGTGCTGAAAAACAGAAATTGGTTTTATTCAGACCTTGATTTCCAATTTTATTTCAATACCTTTAAAATTTCTAAAAATCATGAGAATTTAACTATGATCAGATACTTATGTAAAACTTCTAAAACTATTTTTGTTTTATTTTTGATAGCTATGATGATACAAAATTAAATCAGGAAAGTGTCTCTACTCAAACACTGAAAATTGTTCTATCACAAAAATACAGAGACCCAAAGATAAGTCTGTATCTCGGTGCTCGGAGCTCCGATTTTAGTACACTTGGTCTTGTTGGAAATATATGGATATCAGCTTTCCAATGAACCAAGTTTCACTGAATTTAGACAACTACAAACAAAGTTATATGATGATTACCTAGGCTCTATTGTAGGAAAACAGTTTTGACAGAACGTCTCTGTATTTTTCCTGATCTTACACACATTTTAATACGTGGTTGCACGACCCTAAAATTCTTGAAAATTTTATTACAAGTAGGCTTGTGTAGATAAAGTGTACCAAATTTCAAGTAGATCGGACAACAGTTTGGCAATGAAAAATAAAGTAATTAACGTATGTGGGAATGTTGAAATCAGATTTTCTGGGTTTTACAACATACGTGATACAAACTCACCCGATTTTAAGTTGCAACAACACAACATCCCAAAGTAAATTAGTGAAGGAAAATGAATGAAAATATATAGATTAGCTTAAGCATAGAGGGTATTAGGAGATATAGAATATTTATAACATATAGAGAGATAAAATCAAGAACACAAACAATTATAGTGCATAAGCAAGAATCAAAAATTTGCAGCACATCTACTTCTTATTACATCATGGGGGGGGAGACAATGCTCCATTAATACAACCCTTTTTGAATTGAATGTGAAGAAGAGAATAGGGAGGAATGATGGATAAGGAATACTTACTTGATTTCTTTTAGAAATCAGCTTACAATGAATTCCCACGGCTCTCACCTTTCATTTCTTTTCTCTCTTTTTCTCACTCTAACTCTCTAACTCTTGCAGCCCTTGCCTACCTTTCTACACTCCTTCCCTCTCTCTCTCCACACTTTCCCTAAAGGAAACTCATGAAACTCCCAACCCAAGGTGCATATCACTCAACTCTCTAATGCAAGATAGGATGCCCTTGCAAGATGCTCCAAGCCGTCCCCCCTTGGTCCCTATTTATAGGTTGAGGGGGACCTCTTCTAGGTTCTTCTTTGGGGAGGGTGCTCCATGGCCCAAATCCAGCCCATGCATTGATGATCACGTGACCTTGTGGTCCCCTTTTGGTCAAGGCTGGACCAGTCCCATGTGAGCTGGTTCTTAGCTCAAGTCAAGTGCACGGTCGGATCTAGATGCACTTGGCTAGGCTTGATATAGTGCTTTGATCGAACTCCTTTGTAGCTCGTTCCATAACTTCTTACTTTGCTTCATATGACTTGATTTGGTTCATAGGTTGGGGCATCCTCGAATTGACCCTAACTCTCCCTTGATGCAGTCGAGTGAGCCTAGTGTAGCTCACGATCTTCAAGACTTGGTAAGGTGCGGTCTTGTGCCCTTCTCCGAGTCCATTGAGTCAAGCTTGGTCTAGGAGTCCTTATGTGCTCGAGCCACATCTTTATGAAGCCTATTTCTTAACTTTGATTTGAGAATTTCGAAAATCTTCATTTGAGGATTTTGTGAAAAATTCTTGATTCAAAGCAGGGTTTTAAAATGGGCTATTTTTCAAACTTGAGAGTGTTTTCATAAAATTTATTTAGGGTGTTTACAAAACCCAATTAGGTGGGGGTCCTTGTGGGCTTAGGGATATCGGCGGGCTTCCAAAAAGATCATATTTCAGGCGATATCCATAGATTCGGCATAAGTTGGGGTTAACATAAACTTTCACAAAAAATTAGGATTCCTACTAATGAGTAGCAGTGATCGATATTCGGCTTCAATAACACCGAGAACATTCACTTTATTTAAATATAGGAGTTTAATCCATTTTGGAATTGGTATCCGATCCTCTTGATCCATTTTCAGTACACTTTACCTGGCGTGATCCATGAAAGAACACGTGGCATTATTATGAGCAAAGTCCATTTGTCTCTTAGTGGAAAACATGGCATTTCAATTTTCAGGGAAGATAGCATTGGATATTTGAATTGTATTTACAAACTTATACTTCACAAGGAATCGAGTTTGACACGAATTTGAGCATTTTCTAGGAATAAGACACGATCAGTCAATTTTTTTAATATTTATTTGTTACCAGGGCTTCCGCCACAATTTTTAACACATGAGAAACGTTTATGGTGTTGCTATCTCGCTTCGTATGAAAACCAAGCATCACATACATGATTTACTGAAATTCAAATAAACCAAATACATACATGATTTACTGAAATCATAGTTACAAGCTCGTGTGAATCTAAGCCTTCAGTTTTAGTACTGATGCTTGGTTCTGAGTCCTAGACAATTCCGGTTCCAGACTCGGAGTCAGTGGTTCTAATTCGTAGGTTCCAGTTAGCTCAGAACTTGAAATCGTAATCGAACTAGCTCAGGACCAATTCTCGTTATGGTTCCCAAACCGCTGGTTCAGGAGTGATAGTGGTTTGAGTTTGGAACTGCTAAGAACTGTTAATTTTATGTAAAAATAAAATTATAGGAAAATAAAAAAAGTCCGAAACAGACTGCTTTGAACTGCTTGTTCTGGTTTGGTTTCAGTTTCAGTTTCAGTTTTATAAAGGTGAAACCGGCCGAAACCGAACCAAGTTATCTCTGGTTTTGGACCCAGTTTTGGTTTCACCGATTCCGGGTTCACATGGTTTCTAACCCGATTCGGTTTCCGTTGAAATTGTCTGGGCGGTTAAGAACCGGCCATGTCTAGGTGAGACTCCGGCTGACTACTAGAACACGAAAACACGATACAAACACAACCCAAGAGTCTGTATCGAAGGAAACCCCACACGAGCACATTCAAAGAAATTGTAAACTGACACGGACAAACCGAGGCATGTTTGAGCTAACCTATCTTGGAAACTAACATGAAATGACACGACCTGAAACACGAAAATGCAACCCTTAGGTGGGACAAGAGCAGTTGCCTCTGGTGCCCTTTGTGATGCCCGAATTGTCTTTTTCTTCCATTTAAGATGTAACAAAAAAGGATGATCAAGAAGACCGTCAAAAAGGAAAGAGGAAAAGAATACATGTAACGGCCTTTGCATCTCTGAGCAAGAGTAGCCGCTTTTTCAAATAACGGAACGGTTTTATCGTAGAATTGTTATTGCCTTGATGAAGATCGATAACGGGAATTGCTGATAGTAGAAAAGCAGCTTGGATTTTCCTAACCAGCTCTGTTTCTAGGAAGCAAGAGATCATTTATAAATGAAGGATATGATTTAAGAATAGATCACAAATACTGCTTCGACCATAGCATCATTTGATAAGAAAAGTAAAAAGAAAGCGAGATTAAGGTAACCACATTCTTCGTGATTACAAGAAGAACAATGGGCAACAACTAACAACAACAAAAATAAAATTTATGAACATGCGTATTTACAAGAACTTATCCAAATTTCGCAATTCATCACCGTTTCATCTTTGCTGCTTTGGTAGATTGCCGACCCCAAAAGAAGAATCAGACGAAGATGGCATAACGCATTCCGTCGCGCACCATGAGGTGGTTGAGCTCGGAGACCCGGGAAACGGATTCACCGGAATCCGGCCATCCTCCCGCGAGTTCGGGCTGGTGGATGCAGGATGCCCAAGAGAGGAGAGAGAGCGGCAGCCGTGCGATCTCCTGCAGAAGCGATGGTGGTCGTCGCGGGATCGATTCCGGCGACACGACGAGGGCGCTCTCGTCCACTACGCGGCCGCCCCTCTTGATGCCTCGAATACTCCTCTTCACCGACGCCATTAGCCTCTGCATCGTCGTCGATCACTTACCCACTCGATCACAGAGAGAGAGATGGTGAGGTAGAAGAAGGGTACGGGCGTAAGGCCCGTTTTATGGGTAAGGTAGGCAGGGGCTGAGAGAGTGGTGGGTGGGTTGGGTCGTGGGCCAGAACCCATCATTGTGGTGGGCGCGCGCGACAGCCCACAGTGTTATGAGATGCGGATCGGAGGTATTGGATTCTTTTCTGGCCGTTCATCAAGAATTCTATTCGAGCGACTCAATCAGTACCGTACATCTACACAGTACATCTCTCATTCGTGATCTTAATGGGGGTTTGATTTTTCCTGCTGTTAAATTATCTTCTACCTACTCAAGGGCTGACAGTAGGGGTGTTGATGGTTCAGTTTGTTGGTTCGATTCTTGATTCTTAGAGAACAGAATAAAACTGTGTTATTGTCAGAACCGAATCAAACCGAATAATCAGTTTTAAGTTCAGACTTGATTCGGTTTTAAACTACAGTTCTACTTATTTAAGGGTTTTACTAAATACAATATATTACATTCATATTATTTAGATCTAAAGTCTATATTTTATATGTATATGAGGTTATAAAACTTATATAAATTTATAAACTCGTAAGATTTCTTTCCATATTCACATCTTATATGTATATACAGTTATAAAACTCATATATATATAATGATTTGGTTGGTTTGGTTCCAATACCAAAACCATAAGGTGAACGATTAAGTTTTTTTTTCTGCTAGAACAGAACTAAACTGGTTTGGTTTGGTCCCGACAGTTTCATGAAAACCCCTAACAGTATACCACGAAAAATAACATGACCCAAGATTCCATATCCTGCTTTAGGGCTGTGAATGAACTTAGCTGCCCGTAGTTCAGTTCGGCTCACTTTCAATGGCTGGCTCGAGTTCAGTTTGTTGGACCAAGTTTTTTTATTTCATTTCAGTTCAGTTTGTATGTTTAGTCCATATTTTTTGAATTTTTAAAAAAAAAAAGATAAACAAAGGGTCATTCACAGTATATTTAAGAAAATCTCTCTCTTAACTCGATTCGGCTCGGCTCGTAAGTCATGGCATGACATTCACGAGCATATCCCAACTGAGGCTGAGAAATGAACAAGAGCCGAAATGGCACTTCGAATTCCGAAGGAATCAAAAACCTACAAGGCACAGTGAGCAACAGTTCACCGGCTAGGGGTTTGATTCACAAGATGAAAGGTCATGAGTTCGAATTCCCGATGCGTACATCAAGGTTCGACCTCGGCCGCCTCCCGTTGTGACCTGAAAAACATACCATAAGTGAGGTTGTGCTTGGAAATCTTACCCGTCCAATTTTGTAATCAACGGCTGATATTGATTAGGCTTTAATGTGGAAGAGGGGTATAGTGAAGAAGTGATGAGACCTAGATAAATAGTAGCCTTTTATCACTAAATGTTTGGATGAGTTCCTAATTCTTTTACCCATAAGAATCTCTTCTTTTGGTTTGCATAACAAGGATTAACAAATTTTTAGTTGAGATATCGAACTCTAAACCTCGAAGCCGTAAGGACTAAGGCTTGGTTAGCGCATAGATGCCGATCGAGGTGACGAAACTTAGCCAATGTTCCCGAGGATAATTGATGTTTAGAAATCTCTAACTCCTTTATGAAATATAAAGAGAAAAGGAGAAAAGAAGGACAAAGATCTCCAAAACCAAGCCTTATCTCATATAAAGTGGGATTGGCTAAATGATTTCTCAGTCACTACTCCAATGTATATTGGTGGTACCCACATTTAAATCCCAATAAAAAAATAAAAAATAGAAAGAAAGAAAGGAAAACATTTGTTGTTGTCTTCTTAATTCTTACACTAGCATTTGGATTTGGTTCTGGATTCAGATCCAGTATCTATCAAAAGCATGACTTTGATAATATCCACTCCTCTAAAGGAATGAAACTTCCTTTCTTCTTCCTCTTTCCCTTTTAGAAAGGAGCATATTCCTTACAGCCTAAAAGGGGTTGGGTTGCACCCAGAGTGTTAGCACAACGGCAGCACGCTCTAGTGCTGTTGCCGCTGATGGGGAGTTCGACTCCCAGAGGATGCATGTATGGGTGTATGTGATAGGCTTCGGCCTCCTCTTATAGGGGGTGTTAGGTTCGAGCCTATCCATATGCCCAATAAAATAATGAGATTAACCTAAAAGGTTGGACAATAAGGTCGTCTTGTCAACTGGCAAATTGCCTTTTGAACGTGGTTGGCATTTAAGCAATTCGTGTCGACGAGTCAGATTCAGGTTAATTCAGGTCAGGTTAACTTCATGAAGTTGATACCAAATCCGAATTCAAGTCCTATACGGTTCACCATTGGATAACCATGCTAGATTACATCCTGAAATAAGCAATGGCTGGCAATGTTTCAAATTGTAAAATAAATTTTTGGAACGTAGACCCAAGTATTGCTTGCAATATAATTCCCAACACGAGAGAGTGACACAGAAAATATTCAATAGGTCCATCAAGCCAAGCTAACAACACAAAAGTAGTGTCAGCTTCAAGTTTACCAGTTTTTAACACAAGGTTGCATGACACAAGCTCGACCCAAGATGTGAACCACATGCAATACAACCACAAGAACCTGAAACAGACATGACCCAAGAAGCCAGTTCCTCATGTACACCAATTCAATATGAAGAAAATCGGATTGTGTTCAGGTTGACTTGCTCTTGACATGAATATAAAGTTACATAAAGCATGACCCGAAACATGAAAGTGTCACCCCTGAACTAGAAAGTGCCATGGTTGAAATGTTCAGGCGAGGGTCCATGGCTCGAAGTCAACTTCGAGAATGTGGCCTACCAATACCTGTGCACACAAAAAACAAAGTGTAGATAAGAGGCAGAAGCCAAGCCCAATACAAGATCTGAAATGCAGTCAACAACAAGCAAAGTGTTGTTGGCCATTGGGATGGTATGCTATGCTTGTGTAGCTAGCTTTTCCTGTCATTTTCTTCGATGATATTGCGCCACCCTCAAGCAACATGCACTATCGTATGGCACGATCAAACCCACAAGACGAGACCGAGTTGCTCTCATTGATCTCATTGGACCATATCAGGATTTCATTCAAATGGATGATGTGGTTCCAACTTTCAAATTCCAAACACTTTCAATACTTTAGCATATCACTAACTTTAGAAGTATCTTTCTTTGTTCAGTTTAATATTGATAGACAGGAAAGGAGGGAAGGCGCTTCATAATATCAACAACTAAATATAGACTTTATGGATTTTCTGTTTCTAATTCCATTTATAATTTTCAAAATCAAAGCTAAGTATCCCACCACCACAAGATAGCTCAAAAGATTAGTAACAAGCATTATGGTTTTGATGATATTGATAGATAACATCTCATCTTGTTGCTTGATTCTTCGACATCACACTCGGGTCCTGCTCAGTTTTCCATGATATGGATAGTATGAAACTGAACCGAAACCGAGCCTATCCCACGTCGAGTGGGTCACCATTTTCTATGTTGTACTTTATCCACCATGACCAGGGTCGAAATCTTCGTAGTCTCCAACTCCTTCCATCTTGGAACCAATTGATGCTGCAAGTTATTCCACAACAAATAAGTCATTTGCAGGAAATTGTGATTGCAGAGTTTGATATTATTCTGCTCCTCCTTTAGTATATTTTGATGTTTAATATTCAAGCTTTGTGATGATCCACATGAATGGCTTCATTGCTAAAATCACTCCAGCTTTTGCTTTTACATATTAAACTAACTACTTTAGGATCATGTCTGCAATGGAGGTAGCATTAATACTTTGTGATTCATGGCGGTCTGGCCGTGATCTTAAATATTTCTTGTTGAATAAAATAAGCACGCAGTGGTTCGCCGTGGCCTCCACTTAACCATGAGGGTACAAGTCTAGTTTCTTGTATAATAACCCGGAAATAAAAACTAATCTTTTCCATGGGAACTCCAAAAACAATTCGAGGACCCGTTGTTCATGTTGGCAAAAGATGGCAAACAATCGCATTAAGGAATGCACCATACAACTTTCCCAAAGGCAACGAGTGACCAACCTTTCTACTGAAACACAAACTGTATCCATCTTCAGACGCTGCAGAATCGCTTTTCATGTTTTTGATCGTGTAGGTTTGATATCTAAATCAGTAGAACCCGAACTGAAATCTTTTCGTCACTGCACAGACAAGGCCGGAAGCTTTCGGCCCATGTTCGTGTCTGGCATTCCTGTCATGTTTGGAACTGATCTGATTTGAAGATCATCCATTCTGCCGAAGGGGGGGTTGAAAATTTGTATCAGCGCATCATTTTTGCTGATGTATGATCAGAAATTTCTTAGGATTAACAAAACCATAATTAGAGAAAATATACTTACTAAATGAGAGATCAAAGAACCCAGTGAAATGATAAATGAGTTGCGTTTGCCATACGAGGCACTGAAAATTAAAACTGGTGGTTGGGAACGAGTACATGAACAAATGCAGAGACAATAGGAAACCCAGGAGCAACAACCATATTGCAGAACTCAGAGAACCACATTTCATGTTGGCATACATAGTTACTAGGTAATAGCTTCACCTTAGGTCCATGAAGGATAATTAGCAGACAGATCAGCAGCAGCCAAGATGGTTTCCCCTTTGATGTTATCTTTTTAACGGGGTGGCTGACCGTGCTTTGTCACAGTAGAAACAAATGGGAAGATTTCAATCTGGCAGGCCATGGATAGATACAGGTTGCCTATCCTATCAGGTGAACAGAAGGAGAAATCAAACATTGCATCCATCATCTATCACTGTTCCACTTAATATGCCTACTCTTCGTTCTCCTCATCTTCCATTATGCATAATCATAGGCTTCTATATCTGTGATTCAGAGATTCATCTCTCATCACAATATCCATGAACTTATCAGTTACCTTTCTACATTGGCATTCTTTTATACAATTGAAAATATAAGATAAGATGTGATATGATGCTAATTTTCAACTTATTTGAAAATGGTGGAGGTTATAAGAGGTTTTCAAATAAGTTAGGTCAAACACCACCAACTTGTGTTGTGGTTGATAAATGGCCACATAGGTCATACTGAACCGACTTACATAGTGACTGTTAAACGTGTCGACCATGTTCAGCACGTAAATTGCTTGCACATCTTTTTATAAAAGAGGAATGTATATGACCATGAATTTATCTCGAAATACGTAAGAACTAAATATTCATCTCAGATTATATGAGATATTAAACAAAACTGTTATCGGGTTCTGTATATGGCAAGAAAGAGATACCCTTTAAATAGAGGCATAGGACTAAAGCAAAAAGATAATGGTCCTTCTATCTTTAAGTTAACCACCAGCTTATTACTGGCTTTCATTTGTTTTGAGAAAACTCATTGTAATGTTTAGCTATGCAACTAAGAATTCCACAATTCCAGAAACCCATCATTCTGGTACCCCAGTCTGTTTAGGACTTGACCGGGCTAGTATAATGTGAGTCAAGGAGTCTTCATTTATCCTGTAAGCATTTGTCGATGCCCTTTGCACTCGGTCTTTTGATACTGAAAGCGGCAAATAAGCTTAAATATTAGTGAAACTGCACCTTAAAGACATTTGTGCATCTCCATCTTTCTTACAGAAGCTTGAGATTTTGGATTTGTTCATAATCTTGTAGATATTTTGCAGTTGCTCTAGAAGATAAGGCCTCAAAAGTAGCATGCATTTAGTGATGTCTTTACTGCCACAGTATTAGGTACCGAGCAGTGTAGAGAGAGCTAAAGATGGGTTCCTACTTGAGTGTTGCTGATGTATCTGCAAACCCCCTCGTTTTATCCGCATACACTATAAAGCTCCTGGTGGTGATGTGAAGGTGAAGCTGGCGATTGTTGGGAAGGGTTTGACATTTGATAGGTATGGATAGCTTCATAAGGTTGTATCGCAAAACAAGTTTAACTTGCATCATAACTGCTGCAAGGCTGCAAGTTATTCCTTTAATGTTTAGAAACATTCACAATATTGAACTTAAAAACTAAAAGCCTACTGATTCCAGTGTAATAAACCACTAATTAAATAAAACCAGATAGTAAATAAGAAACAGTTATCAGCCATATAAACCATCATATGTCCAAGAGGCTGTATAAACTTCTCCTTCTAGAGTAACAGCAGCCGGGTCTTCCCCAAAATGCATGATATGCCATAGACACTAAAGACCACATCCACCTTTGGCACTGCATGTTAATCTCTTGTTTTTTCCAGACAATAGGCTAAGGCTACCCTGTGGATGCATGTTTCGCAGATTTAAAAGTAGACTTAGGAGAAGGCAAATAAGTGATAAATGTACCCTTGTGTTATGTTGACATCATTATGTAGACTCCACCAGAGATCAGATACTCAATTTTACGCGATATCTTGTCACTCTTTATGACATAGCATTCTATTTACTGAAATAGGAATGTGCAGTTCATTGCCTTGTTCATGTTTCATGTTTTTCTCCATATCATTTCAGATCTTCCATCAAGTTTGTAAGTGGTTTTCTATTTTCTCTGAGACGCAGCCAATTTGCACAAAGCATTTGTTTGCTTCAACAATGTGTTTATGAGGTTTTCTCCTCTTTGGAAAAATTCAGAACTCAATGCAGCTAGAGGCCTTGAAGGATATGCTTAATTACAAGATCATTCTTAACAGCAGATATGAAGGTCCAAAATAGCAAGTCTCGCTCCTCAGAACCAGGTCAGCACTCAGCAGTGATATGAGTCAAGGTATCTATCTTCAATAATAATGAATACGCTAATGAAGAGCCCATTTAGAGCATCTTTTGCTTCAAAAGTTCTAAAGATGATGCAACTCTCATTAATTTTTTTGCAGAAAACTAATCAAGAATCCATAGTCACAGGATACAGATTTCTTTTATGTTGGAATAAAGATACCACAGAAAATGGTAGATGAGAAGAAGTATGCCTTCCGTCAGTCCGTGAAACATCAAACATGCAAAACTGAGACAGGAATAAGAAGAACACCAAGACTGGCAGCTGGTTTACTGGTATTCAGGATTCATAAAACAGGCCACTGTGATTCCACCAAAGGTATAGTGCTACTACAATGTTTCAGGAACAAGATTGTTACCACATGTCAGTTACAACACTTGATAGATTTTAAATTTTAAAAAAAGTGGAAAGTTAAGGACTTCCACTCCAACTGCTAACCACCTAATACCCTAAAGAGCCACCAACTGGTTAAGATCCTGATTTGTGTAGACAGATATCATCTGAACACCAATTACCAACAAACGCAAATGACAGACTGCAGAATGGTTAGGCTGTGCAATAAGAGTAATCGTATCTGATATTGAGCGTATTTGATGATATACAGCATCACATGGTCAGCAGAAGAATTTGTCAGAAATTAGAGGAGCCCAGGATAAATTCTAAAAAGCAAGAAAAGGAATTACTAGTTTAACTAACCAGTTCACATTTTAAAACATTATCTCTTCAAGAAATGGTGTGACAGCATCTCTGATAATCCCAGCGCAGGAAACTTTTCACATTTAAATATCTCATGAAGCCTAGAGTCACATATTACCATTGAGTTCGGATCCTGAGAAAAATAAAACACAAGCAACTTAAATAAAGCTACAGCTCTGTTTCAAAACCATGAAAAACAAAAACTATAACATGGTTAGCAGATAAAAGATCAGATTTGGTTGTCAAAAGCAGCAGGATACAATAACATATTCATACTACCAACATTCTTTAATTAATGTCCGTTGTGCACAAGGCATGGAAAACTTTAATTATCATGCAAGGATCAAGTAGAACTGCAAGATGCCAAGATTAAGATTGCGCATAATGCATATCAATCCTTAGAGAGAGAAACATAAACACAATCACACAATAAGTACATGTGGAATTAGTTAATAAACAGTGGAAAGAAAAGGACAGAGATATTCATTGATAAAATATTTATCGTAATAAGTGATATGCATGGATAGTTTGTATTTGACCATAAGAAACCAAAAGGAAAAGGATAGAATGACAAGAATGGCTATTTACTATCATCCAGCAAATGGAAAGGACTTAAACATCTGTACATTCAAAACAAACCTGTAGGTGGTTCTTCTGAATATAATGCCAAACACGATCCACTGCAACAGACTGAGGCATCTCCATTTCTCCAGTGCCGAAAAACTTGCTGAGTGCATCTGATATTATAACAAGAGAACCAACTCCACCAACATGAGCAGAAGTCTCTAAGTATGACGCTTTCAGCCTTTTAGGGTCTGGAACAGAAGCTTCTGCAAGATGAAATGCAGATAAGCTTCAGCAACTCGACGAAGCAGTAATGATCAACATGCCACATACTTGCTGGTTCAAGTGGTAAAATGTGCTTCGCCAAAAGCTTGTTCATCTTGAACATATCGGTGCAATCTGTCTCAAACACTATACGCAATGCATCATTACAAATAATCTTTCTCTTGTTACTTGGATCCTGAAGATTGTTTTTTCGTATGTAGGCCCACAGTTCCTTCACAATCTGAGAAAAAGAATGATGTTAGCATTTAAAGAAGAACGCAATGAAGATAAACTGCATGTGAGAGTCATGAATTCGAAAAACCTGAGTTCTGGTCATGGTTGGCTCACCAACAATGGCCTGAAGTTCAGGAGTAACACCACAGAGCTTATTCAGACCTCCAGCTCCACCTCTTCGTTTGCCTCTAGCTGCAGCATTGCTTTGTTGTGAGGGGCTACAAGTGAATTAAGTCAAACATCAAATATCCCAAACATAATAATCAATCACGCAAAACATAGAAAAAATTTATCACATGTGTACAATACAATCAGGAAAACCTTATTGTTTAATTTTGCAGAAAACTATATGTTCATCTTAATTTCAGAAAATCATCAGTATTCTTCTAACCTCACACATTGGCACTGCATAGGTCGACTAGTCCTGTCTAGATGTCAAGTAGTCCTTCCAAAAACTTCTTATTTAGTTTCACAATGAATGTATGATATCTTCATCTACAAACACATACGTCAGTCTCAATTCATGATAAAGCAGTATGCATGGGAGCAGATTTCTTTGAGTTAGTTACATCCAAGAGAATATGCTGTCAGGGTTTGTCAGACGACACTAGAACATATATAACAAATTCCTTTCTAGGATGAATGAAATTAAACCAAAAAAGACCAAGGTAATCTTTGGAATCTCACTCTCGGAATAGAGAGATTAGCAGCTCCTTCAAAAACAACTGATATCCATGGCACATCAAAGATCTCTTGCTTTAATCCAGTTGTGGTCAAGTACGTAATGTTGTAAATAGCTACCAGACCCGCACCACATGGGGTACTTCATCTGGTACAGTACAATAATAATATAATAAAATAACATCGATATATAAAATTAAACAATTCAAACATTATTAGCAATTACAAGAGAGAATGTTCAAGCATCACATAAAATACAAAAAATAAACACTGTGCATAATGAAAACATCATAATGAAATTTTTCATCAAATCATCATAGTTCCAATGCATAAAAATTAAAATAACAGTCTTCATCAAATAATCAAAGTTCCAATGCATAACCTCACAGGAAAGGAAAAACTTATCATCATAGTCATTCTTCTATAGTTCATCATCACAAAAAACAACAGAATGATTCTTCTTCATCATTGATCCCTTTCTCTTTGATTTCTCATTTCTATCATAGAGTCCGATCATGAAGTATTTTGTATTCTTATTGGTTTTGACAACCTCTGGACATGGATTGACAGCCCTTTTCGTCTCCAAAAGATTATTCTTTGTACATCAGATTCCTCTACTAATGGAACCATCACAAAATTTACATGTGAGAGTGATCATATTCCTCTTACAAACCCTTGGAAAATAATTTCATAGTTGGTCTCTATAAGAGGCCATTAGAGAACAAATAGCTATATATATGATTCTCACAAAATACAAAAGCCATGGCTAGGATTTACACAAGCCCAAATTTATATGCTATTTTTGCAGCAAAACATCAAAAAATAGGTTTTGGCAGATGAGAAGGCTCAGATTTCACAAAATCCTTAAATTTTCCTAATATTTGAGTAAATGAAGATAAATGATTTGGGTTTCAAAGAGAAGACTCAGTTTCACCAAATCCCCAATTCGTAGGATGATTTCTTGAAAAATTACTGTAAGACAGGTGTTAGAAGAGTTTGGAGAGAAAGAAAGCTCGAATGAGCACTTTCAAGTTTTTTGAGGGTTCAAACTCACTATACCCAAAGGAAAAGTAAAACAAATAAGATTGATCCATAACGAACAGGGTAGTATCATAAAATTCAGTAGGATACAACACCCGTGTGGTACAGACTACTAAAATGTATTGATGCACGATGATATCATATTGTATCATGAAGTATGTATGACATCATGTTCACAAAATTGGTCATTCCTAATTCTTAATAAGCGCTATCACCCCAAGAACATGATGAATCCATGATTTCAATTGTCTTCCTTGTTGAGTTCTAATTCATTTTTAATGTGAAAAATGATATGGCCTTGGCAGGGGAAAAAAGAAGACCAATGCAACAGGCGGTAGAGGTCATGACATTATAGGGGACCATATAGTTATGTACAAAGAAGGAATCCTCCAAGTAGATGTCTTGCATATTTACAGAAAACCTTAGCATGCATAGTTATCCTAAACAACCACTAAGAAGAATAGAAGATATCACGCATACTGTGCAAGAACCTTCACTTGTCAAATTTACAGTAGATACAGGAGAAACCCTAGATAAAGAGTGCTGCATGTATTGTCTTAGGAATGATGAATCAAATTCCCACGCTCCCACAGGCACAAAACCCTTTGTTGCTTCTCATAGGGGTGTCAAAAAAATCCTAGGTTAGAGTTATGGATCACCTTCATTCAGAGGAATTCCCATAAGGCTTGGGAGCCTCATTCAAGATGGAGAATCATTTTGTTGTGGATTGAAGCTCTGTAAGGTGGTCAGTGCAGCCTAACCTAATTCTCTAGGATACATACAAAATGTGCTAAACCAGGGCAAGCCAAAGACTTTATTTCAGAAAAACCATAATTGATCATGCTTTCTAGAATATAATACATAATCCAGTGACTGGAGCATAATAATTACAAATTTACACAGTTGAACTTGCCCTTTTACCCTAGATGTTAATTTAGAAAGAGGATTACCAAGAACCTACTAGCGTTTATTGTTTAGCTCTAGTGGGATTCACTACTCATCAAAACTGAAACTTGCTAACAGTCTACCGGTCCAACAGTTTTCATGTATAACATGTAAGTAGAAGCTTCATCATTCCATATCGATCTTGGGTTTGTCAGAGTTTTGCATATGCTTGGTTTGGGGCCATAAAGTAATTGGTCATGTTTGCCAGATAGAACATGTAGTCCAGTTATTGGTCCTCACTCTGAACATGTACTTACCAACTTGTATCCAGGATACCATTTCCGGAGTAGGATTATGAAAAAACGTACTAGCACATACTATTTAGCTCTCACGGCATATAACTCTCATCATAACTGAAACTCAAGAACAATCACCTACCAGACCAAGGGTTTCATAAGTACATATAAGTACACGATTCACAATAATTTCTCATAAAGATTTTTTAGAGAGGGTGTCGTGGACTAAATGTTCGTAGGGTGACAGAAAAATAAGAATAACTCAATATAATTTACGCATCAACTCCCTCTAATTACACTCCTGAATTTTTGAAGTTAACTGCTTGTATTCTTCGATTAACTGTGCACATTTGACTACACGCCATATAACTCCAGTAGCTTCGGAAGACTAAGCATTCTATGGGCCAGAACTCTTAACAGCTGGTTTTGGATACAGGTACTAGGAAGCCAAGCTTAGAATGCTCGCCTAATATTTTGCATGGCAAAGAGTGTAAAAGATATGGCTCAGCATTTCAAAATCTTCAGGCCCCGTTTTGCCTTTGGTCTCTCCCAAATTTCCACAAGGACATTTTGGTTTTAATACGTCTAAATTCTTTCACAAAAAAACAATCCTTTCTCGATTTATTGGTTCCTTAATGAATAGTATCACACAGTAAACTACCAAAACCCAAGGAAAAGTTAGGTGACTGCAGTAGTTAAGGGATGATAAGGTATCCTATTTCCTTCCTATAGTCTCATATTAATAGGGAGGCAGTACCAAGATCAAATTTTACACATGCCTAAGCAGCCGCAAACGAGAAAAGAGAATCCAACTCAATACCATTATTACTAAGGAAACATTTAAGACAAGCAAAGAGTGCAAGAATGTTTGCAATCCCTAAAAGGAATGGCTTTGCAATCCCTAAAAGGAATGGCTGAGAAGCATCATTCCAACACATAAACATTCCAATCTAGAGAAACCCAAGACGAAAAACAAAACCATCATAATATTAACCAATAACAGGAAACCCTAAACCAGGAGCGCTTCCAACATGCATACCAGATTGAATGTTCAGAAGAAGGGAGAGAGAAAAAGGAGAACCTGGTCTCTTTGGGCAACTCTTGAACTTGAACAACGGATGCCTGGGGGACTTCCACCTTGAAATTTCCCTTAGGGGGAGAGGCACCCACCGGCTCTCCGGATTGTTGCGCCGAGAACTGAGCGACGCCGACGGCGGCGGAGTGGTGGTGGAAGGGGGGCCGCGGTTGGTGATGGAGCGCCGGAATGGCTCTCTTCGACTGAAGAAGGAGATTGAGGTGGTTGCTTATGAGGGCGCGCTTGTGTGAGAGGTCGACGCCGAGCTTGCTCTCGAGCTGCTGCCGGATATCGCCGTTGGTCGTCACGTTGAAGTCGATCTGCCGGAGAATCGTCTCCAGCCCCGACACTATCTCCTCATCGCTCACCATATCGCTTCTTCCAACTTCACTACCATGCAATGCCTCAAAAACCGACAAAAGCGAAAACTTCTCACCCGCAAAGAAACACCCAAATCGTTGTAATACTCTAGCTGGGTTCTGGTTCCTGCTTCCTCTCTCTGTGGCAGAGATTCACAGCTGTCTTCGTCTTCTCCTCTTTCTCCCTCTCTCAACTGCTTCCTTCAAACTGAACCAGGCGGTGCTTCTTGTGTTTTACCCTTCCGTATCAGCACGGAAGTCATAGGGTCCTCCTCAAACCCTTCGGCATTTTGCTACTCTTTACCGCTTCGGGCATTTGAGCTTTTCCTTTAACCGTCCCAGGACAAAAACTTGTCCATTTCTTCCAAAAAGGAAAAGAAAAGAAATATAGAGTTTCAATTATTTATCTTCAATAATGTTTTCCATTGTTAAATTAGATTTATTAACGTGAATCTAATTTAAATAACTAAAATAACCAAATTTACTTTTAATTTTTAAAAATGACCAGCCCTCCAAGTACAGGCACAGATTTTGGGTTTGGGTAACGGGCCAGGTATGCATATAGCCAGCCCTAACCGGCCCATTGCCATCCCTAGAGAGAGCTCATGGCAACGTGTCTCAACATGTATCCTCAGATTTACATTCATCAAATATCCAAATGCAGAAATAAAGCAATGGAATCAGTTTTAACATTATTTATTTGATATATTTATTGATAAATTTGGTTAGAACATGATCACGAGGGCATCTCTACTGCATATTAAATGGATGGTGGGAAGTTGATATGTTAGTTTGTCTTAAACTTAAATCTCATGATGAATTGAACGTGATGAAAATTTATAATACGCTGAACAAATAATTGAAAAAAGAACCATTATTCACATTTATGGAAACAAAGTTGCATGCAACCAGAAGGTTTATACATAAAAATACACTCACATGTGTGTGAGCACGTGCATGTGTGTGAGAGAGATGGGTGGGGGAGCTACTGGTGCTGCACTACCACCATATCAATCAGTAGCATGCCCTTGAGTGTGTGTGAGAGAGAAGCAAAATATTCAGGGGATGGTTATGCCTGGTTTCACCTTTACTAATAAGTCATAAGTTTTATTTTGCCAAAAACCATGTATTGATACTTACTCGCGGAGGTCGACTCAACTCGGACGAAATAACGTTTTTATAGATTCGAGTTGATGAAGCATGGGGCGTTGAGAGAACCTTGACCTTCGTTCTTAGAGGATGTGAACAAGGCTCAAGCAATCTTGGGTCTCGAGAATCCACAAATAAGTATCCTAATTCTTTCTTGGCAAGCCTTAAAAATGGCCACAGATCTTGAGGGGTCCGACCCCATTCTAGATACTAGTAGTGAGACATTTTTCGAAGATGAAAAAAAAGCCTCTATTATTGAAAAAAATCCATTATAAAGAACTACAAAGAAAAGCATAAGCTACAATAAGGAAACTGTAATTAGAAAAGACTTCAAAATTCTAAATTAATTAATATGTTGTGTCATGTCTGTCATCTAATGCTCCTTCAGGGACTTTCAAAATAAGCCCTCTCATACTTCGTCACTTTATCCTTTTATCCTTTAAAGACGTTTCTCTACTTTGTATTTTTTTATCGTTTATTTCTAATCACTTTAATAAGTTGATCATAGACTTTTCATGGTCACATCCCTCAAGTTACCCGTCATCAATCTTTACAGTTTCAAATCTCTCAAACTCCCTTTTGGGAGCTTCTGTATCGATACAATTTCCGGCGTTAACTTCTTTTCATTTGCTTTGACCTCACAAAACCATATTTCAGTCGGGAATATCTTTAACAAAAACTGGTGTTACACAGTATAAAATTTCCTTAATTGTGGAGTTGCATCTCATTGTTAAGATCTATAAACTATGTGACCTATATCTTGGTCTCAATCTTGAAGTTGCATGCTCTTACTCAATCCAGCTAATTTTTTCGAGAAAGAGAGGAAGAAGCTTGGCCATGTATAATAAGCGTAAGTGTGACAGCATCCATAGGAAAATCTTATCTAAGATATGTTGGCATCGAAAATCTTGAAGTTGAATTTCTTTTTTGAAGATGAGGGTTAAAATCCTCTGACATGCTCCGCATCATAGCTTTCCAATAACTTTCTTCTAAGTATTATTAGAATTTCGTTATCACTCCTAACTACAGCAAGATCAAAGGAAAAATAAGAACATCAACCATGCCGAATATACGCTTTAACTAAACTTCCGTGTTTAAAAACACCTCAACTGGTTCCATTGGCAAAAGTCGTGATTCAGCTATCAGAGTCGGCATTCGGCCTCTTCACTTTCAATGCCTATTGCATTTGGCATTTCGCTTGCATTTTGAGCAAGCTGAAAGTCAGCACCTTGTATTTCCTTTGCATGTAGAGTTCGCCCTTTTCGTAACAAAGTCGAATGCCTATATCCGGGATTTTCCTTGGTTTCCGAATGGGTGAATGCCTGCGTTCGACGTTTTTCTTGCAAGCCGAGAAGGCTGCAATGTGTGTGTGCGTGCGTTCATATATTTATATATATTTGTGTGTACGCACACATATATGTATGTTTGGTCAGCCCAGAAGACCAGGCCAGGTCTAGGTTCAAAGGGTGTTTGATGGCGAGGTGGGAACTATGGAACTGGAACTCCGAGTTCTAGTGTCCCACCTCTGGGAGTGGGCCACTGATGGCTTCATAATCAATAACTGCGTGCCAAGACTAGCTTTTCGTAGCCCTGGGCCTCATAATCAAACACCCTCTAACGGGCCCACCTACTTACTGTCCAGACTCCTCTACCCTATTTGACAGCCTGGATTACGCACCCGGCTCTGGCGTACTCGCTGATGTGACGAAGGTCATGCCTTCAATGCACTGACAGTGCATCTGTCTTCGAACTCGCTGTCTTTGTTATACAACCCTCTCCAGGTCGTGAGTTCGATGCCCTGAGTGAGCATCAGGCTTCGGCCTCCCCGTTGTACACCAGCAACTTCCTTTTGAAAGAACGTTGAATCTGTGGGACCCTTTCGAAATATGGCAATTGTTAGCTGTCATGTCATATATATATATATCAAGCGCAATATGAAACGAGGCAGATTTCATAATTGTCTAATTTATTCCACACCCATCATAGTAAATACTATTTTTTATCTATCCTATTTTTTATCTATTATCCTATCTCGAATCTTTTTCACCATGGAATGTCAACTGCTCTCCTTTCGTCGTCTATTTGCAATCTTTCTCTCTCTCTCTCTGTGATTGTATCATATATATATATATATATATATATATAATATTATTATTATACTTTTTCAAAGTATAAATATAATATTATTATCATACATACTTTTTCAAAAACTCTTATACTTTTTAAAATTTTAAAAAACATATTAGTGTCATTATGCATCTTGCGTTGTCATTTTCGCTACTGTCATGCGTGAAACATAACATGATTAAGGCAGGGGTAGCTCGTGGCATGGCCACTGAGGCAGTTGCTTTCCAGTGGTTCAGAATTAGATCCGCGGTTTCATGAGAACTGAATCGGGCTGAGAACCGACAAGACCAGAACCAGGAAACCGAACCACAAACGTCGCAGTTTGAGTCCAGTTTCACCTTTCATGAAACTAAAACCGGGCTAGAACTAGAACTGATGGTTTTAATCCATCAATTTGGTGCTCGTCCCTGGTTCTAGAAATGATATATTTCATGCTTTTTGGTAGTTTGGAGCATGAACTAGAACCGGAACCGGAATCAAGACTTCTAGTTCTACACCAAAATGAGAACCGACTCGATCCCTGGTTCTGGGTTCTACACCACCTAAGTTTAAACTTCTTATTTGGGTTCGGTTTTCCGAGAACTGGCCATGTCTACCTTTAGACCAGCTAAATTTAAACTTGTTATGCATAAATTTGCATGCCCCAAAACTTATTTACACACTTGTCACATATATTTTTAGGTCCAAATGCAAAAGTTTCCCTTTAAGCATCTCAACTTGGTTTGAGCCATCATTGAATAAATATATTACATTGTATTTTATGATCACCATCTACCCAACATTATCAAATTTTCTATTGACAAGCTGGTGGCAGGTGCCTACGTTTGATAACAAGAACTTTAGCCAAGAAACACAAAAATAAGTCGTGGAGATAATATTTTAAAGGAAATGCAAAGACTAGAGTATCAATAAGAACTTGATTTCCTCAATGCGTTAGGGGAGCTAGACAGTACCGAGCGAACATCAAGCACATCTATGAAGTAGTTGATCTCTTGTAGGATCTTCGCGTCGAGCCCACACCGGATGACCGGCGGAAAGAATAACCAGAGGGCGGTTGAGAAGAGCACGCTCAAAGTGAAGACCACCTTTACTGGCCGTGGCAGCCGCTTGGCTGGCGGCGGCAGCACCCAGCCCAACCAGGCCTCACCAGCAGTCAGGAACCCGTGCAACACAAAATACCCCAACCATTCCCAAGTCGGCGGCACCGCCGACTCGTACCAAAGAATGACCTCGTGCATGATCCCAGACACCAAAAAGGTCGCCAGAATCCCAATCAGTCGCGCTGGGCGCGAACCCAGCACGCCCAAACACGCCGAACGAACCGGCCAATACACCGCCGGCCGGAGAATGTTGGTGACGATAAGGTTCCAGCGGCGGCCCCAGAAATCGGCGAGCGAATCGGAGAGATACGGCTGATCGAACTGTGGCTCCAGCTCGACGCCGGGTAGCAGCCGCGCTGGTATCGAGGTGGCCGAGAACAAAGCCTCCATGAACGTCAGCAGCAAGACGGTGTAAAGGACCGGCCGCGCCAGGCCGTGCCGAGGAACTCGCTCACTCGCGCTCAGCTTGACAATGGGCACAACCAGCGCGGCTGCAAGCAAGGTTCGCATTAGAGCTTTGCCGACGCAGTGGTGGTTCTGGGTCTTATTGGTCTGCGTCTGATCTGTGCGTTTGCGCCTGATCGGAAGCGCTGCAAAGGAGAGGAAGGAAAGAAGGGAGCCATGGAGAGGGACGAGCGGGCCGCGATCGAAGCAGAAGAGGACGATCTTGAAGTTGCTGAGCCAGGAGAGGTAGAAGAAGCTAATCCCGATGAGATTAACGGATGAAAATCGTTGAGGAAGAGTGAAAAAGAGATAGATGATAGGCAGGGAGACGATGAGCCTAGAGAGAGTTGTTGGTAGTCTTGAGACGACCATGTAAACGTAGACGAGGGCCGCTAGCGTCCATAGCCATACTTCGACGAGGATCCCAACTTCATCCATTCTCTTTGGTCCGTGTTCTGCAAAACGGGTTCACAAATCGTTGTGAAGTTGGTGGTTCTTGGAATCCCCGCAACTCAATTGCGTTCTTAGAAATTCAAGCGGAAAATAAATGCCAGAAATGACATAAACAATAAATAACTCGTCATCCAGCCACATGTTGCTATTGCGAACGTCATTGGAAGCTGCACTCACGTGTCGTGTATGTGGCTGCAAGCCCAGTTTCAATGAAGATGACAAGGACATTCCCTTCTCCCTCGTGGTGAGGAGTCATATGTTTGTTATCTAGATCTGATCCGTCCGGGGAGAGTTCTTCTTCGACACGAGACTCTCCTGACTCACCATGGCCGACTCTCGGTCACGCAAACTGGCAAGTTTGTGCCATTGTTACAGAAAACCTGCTTCAACAATGGTCATGATGATGGATAGATCATGTAAATCTTGTGGTGTTCGCAAATTCTGCATGCATTAAAAAGTATTAAGTAGACAACTAAGCCAGCGGCGGATCTATATTGAGATGTGGTGGCACTGCTCAACTTCGAAAAATCAATAAAAAAGTTGCATGACACGATCAAATCAACAGCTACCATACGTAGCTCGCCTCACTCAAAGATACCAATTAATTCACTATACTCATTTTCATATACTAGATTGTTTTTGTTTTCATAGGAGGCCTGAAGCCTAACACAAGTACCCACACATACGCCCTCTGGGAATCGAACTCCCCACCACCAGCAATGACCCTAAAGGGCCCTACCATTGAGCGAAATTCCTCGGTGAAGAATTAAATAAGATAGGACTAATTAAAAAAGTGGACCTTGACATATCAGTCATATTGAACCAAATAGAACACGATTTAATCTATTTTAATCACCTTTAATTTTGACCCAACACGTTAGACATGATCCGAAATATAAGACTTAACTTGCTGCTTTGATCTTTATTTGGCACAAACCCAAATCGAGTAATGCAAATTTGTTTTAAATTATTGTCGACACGGCTTAGGCCAAACTTTGGATCTCAACTTCACCATACATCTAAAGTTGGTTATAAGACATTCCCTACCTGGTTATAAGACATTCCCTACCTGGGGTTTGTGGAACTCGATCAACCAAACCTCCACGAAGTGAGATGAAGGGAGATGCACGCTGGAGACTGAAAACATTACCAACAGATGGATGAATCATATATAGAGTTGGTCTGCTCTAGGATCAAGTGTAGCTAAGGGACACCTCTCAAAATCGATTCTCAAGATTAATTTAACACGTTAAGCTAATTTGAGATTTGATCGAGGCACAGTTGCTTCATTAATTACGTACAATGGAAGCCACTTGAATCTTAATATACTGAAATATAACTAAAGAGAAAAGCAATGGCGTGCTCTGAGGATTGCTTTTGAGAGTTCCGATATAAAGAATCTCAAGAAGGAAGAGTCCCCACATAGTTTTGATCTCTTTCTTTCTTATTCAGCGAACTTCGATAAGTGCGCACAACAATATAAAGAAGAAAAGAACAGAGGAAGACCATGACACAAAAGGACGAAGAAAGAAAGATTATCGGATCAGAATATATCAAGGACGTCTAGGATTTGACGATTGCAGAGAGGGCAAGATCGGCGGCCGAACCACAGTTCCATGCTGCAGACGCGGCAGAAGGCATGGCCGCATGGGATGAATGCCGCACCCTTCCCCCTAACCATGCATACGCAGCAACACCACCCAGAACCAATAACCCACCCTTCTTCTTCCTCAACACCCAATTCTTGGGAGTCTCTTAGGTGGCGCTCCGCCGCGAGGGCGGCGGCCAGGTTCATCGTCGTCTCTCTTGTTGTACCATCTGTTGGTGTCTGTCTTATGGGCACAGTTTGGTTCTCTACGTCATCTTCTTCTTCATCGCCTGGCCCTTGTGGGCCTCTGGTGCCTACTGTTTCTTCTTGTTCTTCTTCTCTTTGCGTTCCTCCTTCTGCTGCTGGCGTTGCAACGAGTTCGTCGCTTTCTTGCAGCGCAGAGCTCCAAGAACTGCCACAGCAACCAACGGTTTTGAGTTTGAGCATTTCTCGGAAACTTTTCCATCTTAGTCTTCTTCTTTTTCTTCTTTGCTCCTCCTCTTCCTCTTCTTCTTCTAGCATCTCTTCTCTGCCTCGAAAATCACTCCTCTTTACCTCTTCTTCTCTGTCTTCTCGCAGGAGATCGATCAATGTCTTGACCAAACCCTGCACCTCTTCTCCTCCTCCTCCTTCTCTTTGCTGGTTTTCGTTTCTCGGTGTTACGTCAGGAAGAATGGAAAAGCGAAAACCGCCATCTTCCTCACCAATGGCAGACCTATTCATTGGTGAGGTGAGATGCTCGCCTCAACTGAAATCCGAAGAAAATTTAGAAGATCAACACTATGTAGTGAGAAAATTTGTTTGAAAGAGAATATAAACTGTCTGACCTTGAATTTCACTCGAGTAAACTTTTCCTCACCAGAGAAGAATTTCAAGGTATTCTCACTGTTCTTCACCGTCATCTTGTCTTCCCATCAAGGTAGTCCTTCTTGAGAGAGATGTCATCAGCTTCTCCTACAATCCAGAGAGACTTAGGCCATCGAATGATGAATTGAGGCTAAGGGAGACACTGGAAAAAGAAAGATCATAAAAGAAGAAAAAGGAGTAAAGAATGGTGGTGGTGGTGAAATGGTAGCAAAATATACATGAGCAATTTAATACAAAAGGGCGAGCATGTCATCATTTTCAATTCCATGGGACTCCCGTGCTTGTGATCAGAGGCCAAATGAACGATTCCGCATGGTGTCGTAGATACACAATCTAATGAAAGAGAAGACGCTCAGAGGAAACGAAGGCCTTCTCCTTTACGAATATGATTAGACATATGGCACGGCTATGCATGTATATATACATTACGCATAAATTCTTAGAGGAACCTTGTTTGACTGATACAGCCTCACGTGTACTTTACAATGGCAATTTGTTTTTTTTGCGTAAAGGAATGGCAATTTGCTTGTAAAGCAAGTTTTAGATCCACTCTTTTCGATGTATAATCATGATTTCATCGATCGTCCAAATATATGCATCGAAGACCGTTGAATTTGAAAAATTCATCAAAAAACTGTTTGTAATACATACTAAAATTCACGCGCGCGCTCACATATATATATATAGAGAGAGAGAGTGAGAAATTAATCCATACTCAATATTTAAATCGTATTCAGCTTCTTTTACATTGTTTCATCATTACCTAAAATTGTTTTCTATCGATTAAAACAATCGTACTTACCATCAAAACCAATTGCAAAACCTAAATAAAATCATGAAACAACTTATATATATTTAGGTTTTTTAGATGGTTTTGATACTAGACGTGGTCTTAACCGATGAAAAACGATTTCAAACAATGAAATAGCGAAATGTTGTAGTTAAAATGGTGAAATCATGAAAAAATAAGCAATTGAGCATGAGTATAAACTATAAACTACTCTTCCTCCTCTCTCTATATATTAGAGAGAGAGAAAGAGGGAGAACATGTTCAGAGCTTGTTTTATATATAAACTAGTCAAATATAGAAAAAATTAACTGATTTTAGGGTAGGGTTTGGTTCTCATGAAGGAAGCAGATGATTTTCTAATGTAATAATCACCATTTTAAGCAAAAGATGACGAGAAAGGAAGGTGGAAAGATGCCGGGTGGTTAATCAGACCGGATTCTTTGCTGGATTCGGACCGGTTTAAGGGTGCAGTTCACCTAATCTCCACTTTCGGGTTGGATCACAGCGAAATTGAGCCCCACCTAGTTGGATATTGGACAATAGAGTTGAAGATAGGAGTTGGTGATAATGAACTTCAACATTGAAGCCAACCAGAATAATGCGTGATTTGGTTTTACTTGGATTGTCTCACGTTATTCCTTTTAGGTTACAAAGGCAGGTGAGGACCCAGCGAGAGTTGAACTCATGACCTGCATCTTGTGGGTGGAGCACCCTGCCAGGTGAGCTAACTCTTTGATTGTGGATTATTTAGCATAATGGATTGAGGTTTGGATGTGAATATTGAATACTTAAGTTTGATTACCAAATCTAACTGAACTGTTTTGAGTTATTGGATGCCAACGCCGAGTGTCAAAGGGTTGTGGCGGATCTAGAAATTCTTTTAGAGTGAAGCAAATAGGCCACGAAGCAATTTAGGGTGGGGCAAAGTATGTTTCGTGTCGGATGCAAAGCTACTGTTTTTCTTTTGAACTTTAGAATTTTGGTTGGGGGATGATCCACGTTGGCTCAACGTAGACTCGCCATTGGTCGGATAATTGATCAAATAGCAAAATATGGGAATATTGGGGTGAGGTGGGGCAGCCGCTCCACCTGAAATTCTGAAAACCAAAGAAAAAGTTACAGAGAACGATTGTCAATGTAAACTTGCAGTGATGAAGAGCATTTGAATTTCAACAACAAGTGAGCATTGGAGAGGCCTTAAACCGCCCTTGGGTGGCTGGGACAACCTATCATTAAGACAAGCATTAGCACCCTTCCTCTGCATCGGCAGCTCGCATGTGGGCTAGCATCAATGGCAGTAGAAATCCTGACCTCCCATCTAGCTGCATAGGGCCTCTCCACCAGGTTGAGTAGGGGTGACAAACAGTGGTGGCGGGTCACTTTAGGTCCGGGCCCATTTTCAAGACCCACACACGACCCATGTTGAGTTTAGGTTGACCCAACTTACCCATATTATTTATATATATATACTAGATTCCTTGATGAAATTAAAACATTTTGAAAGTTAGTTTTCTTTGATGCTGGAGGTACTTCTGTACTGAAAGAAAACGACCTAATTTATTTTCGTTATAGCTAACACTGGAAAGACAACTCGTGAGGATTTACATGCTAAGCTTAGTGTGCCATTAGTCCATTCGGATTCATATAAGGAGAGAATTAACTTTCATCTGCAACGAATCACATCATTTTCAATGCGTGTAGATTTGAGTAGTTTTTTTATATATATATATATATATATATATATATATATAAAAAAGCATACACACACGGAAAATTGTTATCCCTAACAGTGACACGACACCGACACTATTAGTAGAGATTGCAATCTTGACTCATATAACCTTAAACCAAAGTAAGAGGATAAGATGCTCTCAACCCATACTTATATATATATATATATAACCCCTCGGAAAAAAAGAACCTGAACTCATATATCTAATCCTTTAAGGTTTGGGTGAGGAACAAATATAAATATATTCATCTTCCACTTGCCCCCATTGCCATCCCTATCTATTAGCAATGGTACTTGAATGAATGAACAAATATAAATATATTCATCTACCACCTGCCCCATTGTCATCTCCCTCCTGAAACTTTTATTCTTAAGCCCCAGACCTCAAATCATATATGGGGGCCGGTCTAATAGTAAGTTTCCAGTATTGGGCGAGTGTGGGTGGGATGAAAGTCCGCCAACTCCGACTCATCCCACCCCAACCATTGGTATCCGTTGCACACACACATAGAGAGAGAGAGAGGCCCCAACCTGATTCTGAGACCGTTCATTTCGTGACAAAGAGCCCATTTTGTTACCCACAAGAAAATGGTTGAGAAGCGAAAGATCGATTAGATCGCAAATCTCAAATTTATCTAAGAACTTTATAATTGTTTTTTTGTATAATACTAATTGATAGGATCTCATTGGTAAGTGCTATAAGATTTAGCCTATTGAAACTATGGTTATAGACCCGAATCTCTTAGTATGGGTACGAGGTATTTTCTTTTTCAAACATAATCTCCTAATATACCAAAGAATGAAAAAGTGCTTTCGGTATTGTGAAATAAAAACCCTTCCGATCTTAAGTGGAACAAATGTATAATCCGTGCATATTGATATGCGATCCATAATAAAAAAATCGAACCTTTTTTCTTTTATTTATATATTATATTAATTATTATATTCTTCTCCATTCATATTCATCACCAGCTTTTATTTCTCTTTTAAACGCGAACAAAATTTGTAAAGGATATAGAAAAGAAAGAATAATCTTTCTTATTAACGAACACGGTGGTTGTTGTATTGGGAGATGCATGGTTCTCATGCACCGCGGCTGCACAGTGAATAAGAGGCTTCCTAGGTTACGAAGCACTTCGTCAAGAGCGTGAGGGAGAATTTTCGAAGGTATGTTTCTGACTCGTTTTCCTCCAAACGCCGGTTTTCGGTTCCTTACGTCTTCGCATCAGACTCCACCGCGAAGGCACGCGGAGGGAAGAAGCGCCAAATTCGTCGTCTGGTCCGGTTGCATCGATCCGCGTCAAGCCGGGAGCGAGAGCGATCCCGCGAAACGCCTCCTTCCTTATCTCCAAAGAGCCGATGAGTTGCAGAAGCACAACCCCAAAGTCGCCTACTATTGTAAACCCCATTCCTTTTTCTCTCTCTCTCTCTGAGATGAAATTTTGTTTTTAGGTTTGTTTTCTTGTCTTCGTGTTGGAAGGCCGTCTCCATGCGATGGAGCTGGATTTGAAAATCCCTAAAAAGGAGCGTACGAAGACCACCAACGATATCCTCGTCTGCCTTTGCCGATCATCTCTTATCTTTCCCTAATTTCGAATTTGTGAATTGGTATATAATCTGCAAATGGTGATCTTAGTATTATGTATGAATTAATAGATGATGGTGATTGATTAGTTTCGGGGAAAGATGTTTTCTTAACGAGTGGCAAGGGCGTCGTAAATGCATTGCCTCTACAGGAGAATCGTTAGTACGTGCTTTTGGAAGGCGCGTAAGATTTGAATGTGATCCGGTGGCATCTGCGTCCTGAACTTGACTCATCTTCAGGCTTTTAGAACACCACCATTCACTGCGGCTATGATAATATCATTCTTGTAACTGTAAAAACGTTGTCAGTGTTACATAGTTGGCATTCTCGGCAACCGAGAACGATAACGGTTGGACTGGGTAACAGCCGGACGCAGTCCGGATATGGATCCTCAGGATGAGGGAAGCCTAGTAAGATAACCGGGAGACGTGGAGTGGATGCTCAGGACGAGGGAAGCAAGTAAGATAACCGGGAGACGTGGAGAAGCACTGCTCTATAAATAAGATCAGTGCGGAAAGAAATATAGAGAAAAATACAGTGAAGTCTGAAAAGGTCCGCTCTGAGGAAACCTCATATGAACCACTCACGGTTTCCGCTGTAGGTGGAAAACTGGATGGAGAACAGACACAACATCGAACTCCGACAACAAGAAAGATTCAGTCGGCTTCAGAGTCGGTATCAGAGGTATCATGGCCTCGTTGATCATGCAAAAAAACAAAGGTACGCATTACTGTTTTGCAAAACAGTAAGAGAGAAGAAAAGAAAAAAAAGGAAAACGAGTGAGTGAAGGAAAGGCCGAAAAAGCGATAAGGTGGCGACAAAAAGCCGCAGACGGCCGAAAGGCAAGTCTCTAGCCACAGACGGCCGAAGGCTAAAAGACCATACTCAAAGCCGTAAACGGCTGAAGGCCGAAAGACCACTCTCTAGCCGCAAACGGCCAAAGGCCGAAAAGTCTAAACCAAAGCCGCAGACGGTCGAAGGTTGAAAGGCTAAGAAATGGAAAGGCAGTCGTCCGCAGGCTCAGAAAAGAAACAGCAGGTTGTCGGCCGCCATACACGGCGAAAAATAAGTTGCCGGCCGCCACAAAGGGCCGCAAGCCAGACTCTCTCTCTCCCTCGTTAAAACCACTCTCTCTCTCCCTCGTTCAAGCCGCTCTCTCTCTCTTCGCTGTTTAATCAGACCCGAAAATCGTAGGCCGAAACCAACTATTTTACAGAAATCGCACGCAGCGGACTGAAAAGTCCGTTCTACCCCGGTCGGTTTTCTGATATTACAAAACTGTCACTAAACAAAATTACAAAAATATCCACATAATTTCGAGTAAAAAGATTGTTTTGTCGCTATTGAGTGAAAAGTCTGTTTTACCCTTCTATAGTTTGTGAAAATTATAAAATACTGGGTTATTGTTTTACATTATTGTCCTTTCTAGTTTAAATTATTACTTTCTGTCATTGTATCAAAAGACAAGTTTGTCCTTGTACTTTTGAGAAAATTATTGATTCGGGCCGATTGTTAAAATTATAGATTTAACCTTGATCAGTTACGAATTTTACAGAAATACCAAAGAGTAATTTTACAAGTCTGTCCTTAGGCTTTTTCAGAAAATTTCTTAAGTAGACAGATAGTTAAAATTATAGTTTTACCCCTAGTATTTTTTGAAAAATGTTAAAGGCATAAACTCCGCCCATGTAAGGGATCACCCTTGTATTACTGGTCCCAAGCCCGGATAAAGGAGGAGGGTTGTGTTATGCTTCCGAAAGCCTGCGTAAAACTTCGTTTTATTTCTATAACATGGATTACAAAAATTATGAGCATTGCTTTGGGGCGTCCCCGCCTAGCGACGTGCTGCAGAGCCCAAATGCAGTAAGAAGTAAGCAAGGGCCACTACATTTTCGCCCGAATATAGTGAATCAATTGCAGAGAGGGTTCCCACATCATGGACGGGTGTGGGTAAAGAAGTTAGTCCCGCTACATTGCCGCCCGAATGTAGTGAAAAATTTTCAGAGAGGGTCTTCGCATTTTGATTATGGACGGATGCGGGGGGTAAGGAAGCTAGTCCTAGATAATAAGATTCATATTGGTTCTTGGAATATCGGAACATTATCGAGTAAGCTAATGGAGGTGGTAGATACTATGATTCGAAGAAAGATTCATATTCTATGTTTACAAGAGACAAAATGGGTTGGAGAAAAAGCAAAGGAGATAGAGGATACAGGTTTTAAATTATGGTACTCAGGTAAAGAAAAGGCCCGAAACGGAGTTGGTATTATCATAAATAAAGATTTAAAGGAGAGTGTAGTAGACATACAACGATATGGTGACCGAATCATGACATTGAAATTAGTGTTAGGAGCAGAGGTTTTGAATATAGTTTGTGCTTACGCACCCCAAGTAGGACTAGAAGATAGTATAAAGACAGTTTTTTGGGAAGAGTTAGATAAGGTGTTTCAAAAGATTCCACAAAGGGAGATGATTTGTTTAGGAGGAGATTTAAATGAACATGTCGGTAAAGAGGCATTAGGATATCAAGGGATTCATGGAAACTTTGGTTATGGGGATATAAACGAGGAAGGTAGGGAGATTTTAAATTTTGCTATGTCATTTGATCTCTTTATAGTCAATACAATCTTCAAAAAATGAGATGAACATTTAATTACTTATAAGAGTGGCTTATCACAAACACAAATTGATTACTTTATTTGTAGAAAAAAAGATAGAGAGTGTTGTAAAGATTGTAAGGTAATTCCAGGAGAAAGCTTAACCACCCAACATCGACTTTTAGTTATGGATTTACAAATAAAAAACTGGACAAAGAAGAAAAGAGTGCATCGAGCTATTCGGACTAAATGGTGGAACCTCAAAAGCGAGAAAGAAGATATATTTAAACAGAAAGTCCTTCAAGGAGATGTTTGGAATTATGTTGGCACACCCTGTGATATGTGGAACAATATGGCTATACATATTAGGAAAGTGGCGAAAGATGTGTTAGGGGTATCTAAGGGAGGTGTACCGGCGCAAAAAGAAGCTTGGTGGTGGAGTGAAGTAGTACAAAATAAAATCAAGGCAAAGAGGGCATGTTACAAATTACGTTATGCTAAGAAAACTAGTGAAACTTTAGAAGCTTATAAGAAAGCAAAGAAGGAAGCAAAAAATGCCGAATATATGGAATGTATTAGTGAAGCAAAAGCTAAGATTTGGGAGGACTTATATAAAAAACTCAACTCAAAAGAAGGTGAAAGAGAGATTTTTAGGATAGCTAGGGCTAGAGATAAGAAAACTAAATATCTTAATTATGTTAGATGCATAAAAGACGAGGATGAAAAAATTCTATTGGCAAATGATGATATAAGAAATAGATAGAAAAACTATTTTTATAATCTTTTTAATGAAAATAAAGATGTTAGTATTAGTTTAGGAGATTTAGCCAAGTCAGAAAAGTATATAAAGCACAATTTCTATCGACGTATTCAAAAGAATGAAGTAAAAGATGCTCTTAAACATATGAAGGGTGGTAAATCGGTAGGACCAGATAATATTCCTATAGAAGTTTGGAAAATACTAGGAGAAATAGGAATCACTTGGCTCACAAGACTATTTAATGAAATATGGAAAAACCAAAAGATGCCCGAGGAATGGAGAGCAAGTACACTTATACCCATATATAAGAACAAGGGAGACATTCAAAATTGTGCAAATTATCGAGGTATCAAGTTAATGAGTCATACTATGAAATTATGGGAAAGAATTATCGAACGTAGGTTAAGACAAGTATCAAGTACAACAGAGAACCAATTTGGATTCATGCCAGGCAGATCTACTATCGAAGCGATTCACCTTTTGAGACGTCTTATGGAACATTTTAGAGCAAAAAAGAAAGACCTTCACATGACATTTATTGATCTAGAAAAAGCTTATGATAGGGTACCGAGGGAGGTTCTTTGGAGAACTTTGGAAAAAAGAGGTATCCCATTGACATATATTAGCCTTATAAGAGACATGTATGATGGTGCAAAAACATGTGTGAGGACTCATGAAGGAACGACAGACTTCTTTGAAGTTAATATTGGGTTACATCAAGGATCAACTTTAAGTTCATACTTATTTATAATGGTGATGGATGAGTTAACAAAACATATTCAAGATGAAGTACCTTGGTGTATGTTATTTGCAGATGACATTGTATTACTGGAGGAGTCTAAGGAAAAAGTTAATAGAAAATTGGAACTATGGAGAGAAATATTCCGACTTAGTAGAACAAAGACAGAATATATGGAATGTAAGTTTGATCATTTGGTTACTTCAGAGGACATAGAAATTAAAATTGGCACATATTGCATTACCCAAAAGGAAAGTTTTAAATACCTAGGGTCAATTTTTCAGAGTGATGGAAGAATTGATGGAGATGTTACGCATAGAATTAATGCTGGTTGGTTAAAATGAAGAGGAGCATCAGGCATTCTTTGTGATAAGAAGATACCATTAAAGTTAAAAGGTAAATATTATAGAGCAGCAATTAGGCCTGCCATGTTTTATGGTTCCGAGTGTTGGGCAGTTAATCATCAACATGTACAAAAGATGTCTGTTACAGAAATGAAGATGTTGAGATGGATGAGTGGTCATACAAGAAAAGACCGTATACATAATGAGGTTATTAGAAACAAATTAGGAGTGGCACCAATAGAGAATAAAATGAGAGAACATCGTTTAAGATGGTTTGGACATATAGAAAGAAGATCAAAAGAAGAACCTGTAAGAAGGTTAGAAAAACTAAATTTGGAAAGTATTAAAAGAGGTAGAGGACGACCATAAAAGTGTTGGAAAGAAACAATAAAGAATGATCTAGCTTATTGGGAGTTAACTGCTAACATGGCACACGATAGGGATCTGTGGAAACAAAGAATCCATGTAGCCGACCCCGTCTAGTATGGGAAAAGGCTTAGTTGTTGTTGTTGTTAAAGGCATAAATTTATGAGAAAATTGCAAATTTATACCAGGTTGCTTATGGGCTATTTTTAACTCGTTTTCTTGATATTATGCATCGCTCTAACAAGGTTCCAACTATGTGTGTTTGTTGCTTATTGTTTGTTTTCTTTTTAGACCGTCTAATTGTTATAATTGCGAAATACTTAAAAATGAATTCTAGAATATGTGTGTCGGAATTGGTAAAAACCGAAAAACTGAACGGTCCTCTTTCCAAACATGAAAGAGGAGAATTCTACTTGTTCTAAAGGTGGTGTTGAATATGTTATGAAGGAAACTGTGCGTCCGCCACCACCAGACGCAACTGAGGAACAAATAGAAATGTATAAAACATCTCTAAAAGATGACACAATAGCAAGGACAATCATATTGACATACATGGAGGATGACTTGATTAAGTTTTCGAAGAATACGAGATCACAAAAGAGTTGTTTGATTCAATAACAGCTAAGTATGACGCAACTGCCAAACTTCATGTCCAGTTGCTACTATAAAAGTACAACTCCTTTAAAATGAGAGAAGGATATAACACAGTAGAACATGTAAATCACATGTTAGTAATGGTTAGGGATCTAGTCGTGGCAATGTCAGTCATCCTAGAACCGATGCAAATATCAACAATCTTAAACAATCTACCTCCGTCATGGAACACTGTCACCATTGTCCTCAGGTTAGGGCCAGAGATTAACCTTTCAGAATTGCTCCTGAAACTAGCAACAAAGCAAGAACATATGAATAAAAACAAGAAAGAATAATTGCTAGTGGTATAAGATGAGATAGCGTCTTGCTCCAAACCCAACCAGAAGAAAAATAAACCAAACAAGAGGTTTGTCAAGAATAACAAGAAGGCCGGTCAAAATTTTAAGAAATAGAAGGAAATCGCTTCTCGGGTCAAGTGTTTCAACTGTAAAAAGATGGGACACTACAAGAGATTGTCGCAACAAGAAAGGTTAATGAAACAACCCATAACGCGGACAGTAAGAGAAGCATGACATAATCTGCGTGATATCAGAATATCTGTACATGGACCGCCTGGTGACAGGGTGGTGGATAGACTCTGAAACTATCAGACACATATCAAAGATCAAGGAAGGAGCAATGGATCTGAAGGAATACAAACCAGGTGAACATCGAGTGTACATGGGTAACAATACCTTCTCGGACGTTTTGGGTATTAAGTCCTTTAGAATCTATGTACAAGGTAAACCAATTGTATTAACTGATGTGTTAATTGTGCCATTTATAAGGCGCAATCTGGTCTCGATCCCTGCCTTAGTAAGAAAGGTTTTGAGGTTAGGTTTATTCTTGGCAAGGTGACTGTGGGGAAACATGAGAGAATATTATTCTTTGGGGAATTTGATGTAGAGCATGGACTGTTTAAATTAAGTGATAATGAAATTGATAGTTCTTCTAATTATATTGAGTGTGCCTTTAATGTTGATGTGAATATGTGGCATAAACGCCTTGGATATATACAAAACAACAACAACTAAGCCTTTTCCCATACTAGACGGGGTCGGCTACATGGATTCTTTGTTTCCACAGATCCCTATCATGTGCCATGTTAGCAATTAACTCCCAATAAGCTAGATCATTCTTTATTGTTTCTTTCCAACACTTTTATGGTCGTCCTCTACCTCTTTTATTACTTTCTAACCTTTTTACAGGTTCTTCTTTTGATCTTCTTTCTATATGTCCATACCATCTTAAACGATGTTCTCTCATTTTATCCTCTATTGGTGCCACTCCTAATTTGTTTCTAATAACCTCATTATGTATACGGTCTTTTCTTGTATAACCACTTATCCATCTCAACATCTTCATTTCTGTCACGGACATCTTTTGTACATGTTGATGATTAACTGCCCAACACTTAGAACCATAAAACATGGCAGGCCTAATTGCTGCATCCATAAGAATAATCATGACAATATCTGCATATTATGATTTGGACTTACATCAGTTAGATGTAAAAACAATATTTCTAAACAGAGATTTAGATGAAATCATATATATATGCAGCAACCCAAAGGATTTGTGGTTGAAAGCCAAGAATATAAAGTATATAGGTTGAGAAAATCCCTATATGGCCTGAAACAGTCACCTCGCCAATGTTATTTGACTTTTCAAAATGCCATTATAGAACTTGGGTTTGTGGCTAATAAACTCGATCATTGTGTATATGTCTGGAACAGTGGGAGCCACTTTGTCATCCTATCATTATATGTAGATGACATATTGTTGACTGGAAACAACAACGAGATGATTGTCAAAATCAAGTCATGGTTAAACCCAAAGTTTGAAATGAAGATATGGGGAAAATATCCTATATCTTGGGTATAAAGATCTCTCAAGATACAGAATCTAGACTCTTATGCCTGAGTTAGGAGAGATATATTGACTATATCCTCAAGAAGTTCAAAATGGGTAAATGCAAGTATGCCCTTATACTTGTTGCAGAAGAGGTTAAAATTAGTAAGGCTAATTGTCCTGGTGAAGGAGATGATAAGCCTAATGTTTCTTATGCACAAGCTGTAGGTAGCTTGATGTATGCTATGTTATATAGAAGACCTGATATCAACTTTGCTGTTGGTCTTGCAAGTAGATATCAAAGTAACCTTGGATGACAACACTGGATAGCTGGAAAAAGGATTTTAAGATATCTGAAAGGAATAAGAGACTTGAAACTGTGTTTTCAAGCAAATGAATTAAAAGTGGTAGGATACTCATATGTTGACTTTGCTGGAAGCAAAGATGACCGTAAATAAACCTCGGGTCAAATATTCTTATTTGGAGGTGGTGTTGTTTATTGGGCATGTAAGAAACATGGCTGTGTAGCATTGCATACACAAGAAGCTGAGTATTCAGCTTGTTGTATGGCTGCATCGAGTGCTGCTTGGATAAGCTGCTTCATACGTGATTTGAAGTTGGAAATAACCGACGAGCCAATTGTCATTTACTGTGATAACAACATAGCAATTACTCTTATAAAGAGTGGAGTTGATTCTCAAAGAGCAAGCATATAATAGTTAAATACCACTCACTATATTCATGATATGGTTATGAAAAAGGAAATATCCATCTCATACATGCCAACAAATGATATGTTGGCAGACCCCTTAACTAAAGGTATAACAGAGGAACTATTCTAAAACATGTTGCGAACATGGGTTTGAGGTATGTTTGATTGTTGTGTAGGAAAATAACCACACAACGGGTAGTGATTGCAACAACAATCATGAATTGACATTACTAGGTAAACCCTGCAAAAGTAGGAGGAAAACCAGTATGCCAATGCACTTGGTTCGAATGGCCAAGTGAGAGATGTTACATAGTGGCCATTCTCGGCAACCCAACACGGTAATGGTTGGACTGACTATCCAGACCATTACCGTATTTGGAGTTACAGATAGACACGGGTAACAGCCGGACCGTTACCGAAAAATACGATAACAGTTCGGATATGGATCCTTTGGATGAAGGAAGCTCAGTTGGATTATCGGGAGACGTGGAGCAGGCACTGCTCTATAAATAAGAGCAGTGCATACAGTGAAAATATACAGAGATATAGAGAAATATAGAGAAAAATACACTGAAGTCTCCCTGAAAAAGTCCGCTGTGATGAAACCTCAAATGAACGACTCATCATTTCTGCTGCAGGTGTGCCTAGAAAACTGGATGGAGAATAGACGCAACATCGGACTCCGGCAACCAGAAAGCTTCGGTCGGCTTCAGAGTCGGCATCAGTCAGTTCATTAGTCTCCTATCATTTTTAAGATATCTGTTTTTTAGAAACCCAATTGCGTAGAGTTGCACCGGTCATAACTAGAGTGGTGTTGTTTCTAAACCTCTAGAACAGATATACCCCAGTTTAGTTGTCAAGACAAAAGGTGTTGCTGAGTGGCACAACTATGTCCCTGCAATGTCAAGACTAAAAGAAGTGATTGTGATGATTGAAACATGTTTGCTTGAAACATGAGGATGACAACAGTTATGCGTCTTGACCATGTTCTTTCGTGTTGAAGTGGTGACGTTGGAAACCACCGAATTTTGCTTTCAGAATGTCTTTTTTTGGTTTAACAAAAAGGTAAAGTGAAGAACTTGAAGAAAAACAAGGAAGGAAAGGGTAGTGGAGGCAAAGGCTAGAGGAAGAGTGGATTTCTTTCTCAAGAGGATTCGTGTGAGGCAATTGGGTTCAGGTTGTTAGATGCTTTATATGATTTTAAAATCTCTGTTGCTTTCCCTGTTCCTTCTAAAATACCACAGGCTTGAACATTTTATCAGAGCATTTAACGACCTGGGAAGTATTCTCTTATGTTGAATCCTGCCTCTTGAGAAACAAAGGTACTCTTTTTCTTGTCCCTCATTTTTCTTCTTCTTCTTCTTCTTCTCACTTCTATTTCCACCTTTCTTGTTCTTAATCACTGTTGTTTCACTCCTCTTTAGCACATTTTTCTTCCTTCTCTCCTTTTCTTCTAGTTCTAACTCTATTTCATGTACCTTTTGACTATTGATGTCATGATATATATTAAATCAGAAATTAACCCAAATGAAAGCATTGAAGTTTCTAATGCAGCAGGAGTACAACTACAAACCGTAGAATAACCGTGCCCTGTCCTCTCTAGGCTATCTTCTCTAGTGGATTCCTCTGGTTGTTATGAGCCGTTTAGAAAAAAGAGATAAGTTCCTAATGTCTTTTAAATTTCAGTGATCAAAAGCATTGTAAGTTTGTGATTGCATCAGCCATGCGATTGTTTTTCATGTGATTCCACAAGGATTTTTTTTTTATCCATAGTAGCCTATTGATGCGCAATTCACTATCGTGCTTGCTTTCTGCCTATATGATTTGCACCAGTATAGAAATCTTTAGTTGATTATGCTTAAAAAGTAAAAACAGAAAAGGGTTTCTGCTCCTTTATTTTTGGCGTTTTTGTTCCCATTTAGTTCTCTTCAAATGAGTAATTGCCTCCTTCACCATAATAAATGCCCCTTTTGGGCATATTTTGTAGATCTGTTTTTCTCTTCCTGGTGACACAGGGAGGATGAAACCAAAGACACCCACACATGCATGCACCACCCTGGGAAGCGAACTCGCCACTGCAGAGGGAGTCAAGAGCCCTACTATTGAGATAATGCTCTGGGTGCATATTTTGTGGTTTAGTTTGATAAATGGTATGCGAGTATCAGGAAAATTGATGATATGTAAAAGTCCTGGTTGGATAGATGGGTTGTAGCTATGATTTAGTATTCATTTGCAGTGAATGCATCTGGTGTTATGAGCCTTAGGTCATATGCTATCCCTACTTTATTTTCAGAATTTGCTTTTTTTGGATGTGCATATTTATCATATAATATGCACATTCTTTTTCATGGATAATGTCAGTGTTAACTGCTAGTAAGGGACACATTCAACTATTCAAGTGCCACTTGTAGCTCTTCAAAATTCAACCATGTGCTTGCACCTTTGGGACTGTGATGTAATAAGCATGGTTGGTGGTCCTTCAAGTGATAGCTGTGAAAGTAGTCATGATCACTTTATCTGTAGCTCCTGGTAGAGGTCTGTGAATTGTTTCTCTACCATGTCAATGTATCAGCTATCTGCAACTTCAGCAGACTAAACATCAGGCGTAGCAGCTGAATCTTACTGTCCCAACTTTCAATATAATGATACTTATTACTTGCCTCTGACTTCGCTCATTGTTGTACATATTTTGACACTTTTACAGGACAAGAAGTCAATAACACTTGGACCTGAAGACCAGTCACATGTTGAAGGCTTTTCCCTGAATGTGTTTGCAAAAGCTGATAAGCAAGATCGAGCTGGATGAGCTGACCTGTATAGCATCTCCACCGTGTTACTTCCATTTGAAAACCAATAGAATGCTGCACTGTGTTGGTTTGAATAGCTTCTTGTTTGAACTTCGCCAGGGGCTATTTATCAAAAACAACAAAAAGCATGCCGATTCATTAGCTGGAAATTTTAGCTTATTGACAATATGTTTCTTGATCCAGGAATACAGCAAAGACTTTTTATGCAGCTGCTATATTTTTTGACATACTTAGCCAGTTTGGAGATCTCCAGCCTGATTTGAGTTAATTGCTAATGAATACGTTGTGTTTGGTTGTGTGCGTCACTGATTCATTTTAGTGCAACTTTCTGATGGACATGCATTCCGCTTTTGCCCATTTTCTTCAATTCTTGTGCAAGGATGGTTTATCTCTTAATATTGCTTCAATGCATCACGCCTTTATGAAATTTTCATTTAGAGCATTTTTTTTAATCTACTGTAGATTGAAGAGAAACAAAAGTATCCTGCTTGGAAGGCTGCAGATATTAGAAAAGCTATCAAGGAAGGGTGAAAGCCAGAGCCAGGTCCTCCAGGTGGAAATCACGACTACTTCTTGGATCCATCTACTGCTTCATCCACCATTGATGTATGTCTCCTACAGTTTGGCAACTTTATCGCTTAATAAATGGGTTAGATGGTCTCTTATGTCAACTTTCTTTTTCAAATATTTGGATATCATGAGGATTGATAACCTTATTATACACTGTTTTGTTGTTAAGCTTCCAACTGTAGATGACATATGCAAGCTTAAGTCAATAAAACCTACTTCCACTCTAGCATGGTTTTTGGGCTTCAGTGGAGTTTTATCTGTTGCTTCCGTTCCTCAACTCATCTATCACTATGGACCTCTTTAAAGTTTAAGCTTGGATGTTTTAGAAGGCATTGTTTGACCCAAATGCAGCGCAGTTAGTCTTTCTAGCCCCTTTCTAACTCCCTTCAATAAATAGACATTGGTTTAGGTTGAAGATTATGGTTTATCCCTCATTTTCTCAAGGAGGTAACAACGACACAAACTGTCATGTTTGACATGAATGGTACACATTAGAGGAGGTGGGATCGTGCTGTCTTGAATTCATAACCACCTTTCCTGGGTATATTTCAGTTCTGGAAAACATACTTTGCTTGCATTAAATGCATAGCTATTTAGAGCAGTTGAGTCATTGAATTTCATATTATCATTTCTCACATACTAGCTTTGGGCATGAGGAAGAAAGGACAGGAGAAGCCCAGTGAACATAAGAGTTTCGTGGGAAAAAACTGCTGGTGAATAGCCTTCCAGTGGTTCCCTATCCTTGTTAATTAAATGCTTCCGCACACTCGGTTTCTTTTATGCTTTCTTGCCGCTGGACTTTCTCTAGGTTGGAATGTATCTCTATCCCCCCATTGGTGCCTTTTCTGGCTCGTCTCTGCCACTGATGCAGATGCCTTAAATTCAAGTCTTTTCTTCAAACAACCGAAAAGCTTAACTAAGAAGCCGTGGACCAGGTTGGGCCATGGTAGATGTCAAGCTTATTTATCTTATCTATATAGTTGATCCTCTTTGCTAATTATTAAGAATTTGAATGAGCTGAATGAACAGTTTGGATTTGGTATTTTCCAACTTCTATCTGTTTCAGCAAGAAATGTTTGCAAGGAAGATAAGCAAGTATGGTCTCCAACTGGAATAGAATGATGAACTGCTGGAGTCTAGCTGATTTGAGACTTATTTGAAGCATTTATTTCAATCCGTTCTAACTTGAACTTCAGATAAGACTTGTTTCAGAGCTGCCTAAACCTAAGCATACAGGTTTTTCATTTCCATGGAATTTTCTGAAAATTGTGATTCGTTAATTTCTTAAGTTGTGGGAGAAAGCTGCATATACCCGGGCCAACACCAATTTGTCAATCTCCCTGCCAAAGCTGCTTTCCTCTGGGATACGTTGACTCGTGCCTGACATGACATTTATGCATAGGTTCATGTGTCTTGGCCTGTTGGGGTTCTTGCCAGCGAGTGACTCACCGATTTTCCAGGCCTATTTGGACTTGTGGACACTAGTAACCCTATTTACAGCCCAACTTCAATCATGAGAACATCTGGACATTTGGAGACTCTTGATAGTAAATCAACCATGAGTTATTGATAGGTCATCAGTGTGATTTACATGAACAATATGTTTTACATTATGTGGATTGGTGGCCTTTCATTTCTAGAATGATTTGTATCATTTGCAAATAATTGTTTAAAAGTGAGTATTAAGATTTATACTCAGGAAATAGTTGTTGCTTCAGGATTCTGGACATGATGATGTCTTTCCTACTCAATCAAGAGAGGATACCTCAACCACACCAGATACCTATAAGCAAGTTTTACATTATGTGGATTGGTGGCCTTTCATTTCTAGAATGATTTGTATCATTTGCAAATAATTGTTTAGAAGTGAGTATTAAGATATATACTCAGGAAATAGTTGTTGCTTCAGGATTCTGTACATGATGATGTCTTTCCTACTCCATCAAGAGAGGATACCTCAACGACATCAGATACCTATAAGCAATCTTCTCCCCTACCTTCCTTTCATTTTCGGCCTCATATCCTCCTGCCGGTCTCCTTCCCTCTGTGGATATGCACCGAAGTGTCTCTAGCATTCCCAAAGAACCTCCTTCTGGCTCATCGTCATTCACATCTACTGCTGACCATGCTTCATCCATTGATGCTCAGCAAACTGTCCCAGATGACTACGAGCAGCCTCCACCCTCACAACCATTGATTTCCGCCACTAATCAAGCTTCATTTGTCACTTTTCCGTCATATCTGCAGGCTTACACTCAGCCCTCTCCACAAGAGCAACACAAACCTCCCCCACTGCCGCCACAACCGTTGTATCCCTCTCATGACATGGCCAATTCTTACTCCTTTCAGCCCCCTCCACAAGGGCACCAAGAACTGCCAGGAAAACAGCATTACCCCTCTGATGACATGGTCAACTTGTCAGCCTCCTCCGCCTGTACACCATGCACCGCCATCTTCACAACCACACCATCCCTCTCCAGGAGTGATGAATTCTTATTCTTATCCCGCCCCTCCACAAGAACACCATGAATTGCCACCACAACAGCAACATTATTTCTCTCAAGGCATGGTCAATTCTTATACATTATATGGTCACCAGTCTTACACGGACAATAATCCCGCAATGGCATCAGCTCCGGCCACAACTTACAATCAAGGTGTTGGTGCTGGTCATGTTGGTGCGTCATTTATACAGCAACCCGACCCTCATGTTCAGGGCATACCTCCGAGCAATAGATACAGTCCGGCAAGTAGGAATGGAACAGCCACTCAGATACCACAAGCTTCTGCAGCTTTCACATATGATTGCAATTATCAGCCACCACCCAATAAGACGGCAGAGGCCCAGAAGGCTGCTAGATTTGCTGTTGGAGCTCTAGCATTTGATAATGTTCCTGTTGCAGTTGACTTCCTCCGAGGAGCTCTTGAATTGTTGACCACCCCATCAGCAACAATTCAATAAGTTCGTATTGGCTTTGATCATCTATGATAGTGAGCCTTGTGTTGTTTTGAACGAAGAATCATTCGAAATACATCAAACATTGAAGAAAAATCTGAACTGGGCTGTTCGGCCTCTCCATCATGCTGCCGCCATCTTTCTTTTTATTTCAATACTACAAGGATTATATAGAGCCTAATCTAACTTAAATGACTACTATACCCCTAATTAAATCATACTTAACTCAAGGCCCTAATGGATCAGGTCCGATTACAAGTGACCCAAACTTATCCAGACCCTGACACTAATTCCCTAGCACTACACACTTACACACTTACAACGTTAATTACAAGCACATTAACGCTCTCCCTCAAGTTGGGTGAAAGATAGATGTAGTGACAATCAATCTCAATGTGTTTGGTTCTCTCATGAAATCACTAGAGTTTTGCAAGCGATATAAAGTGCAAAATTGATTATCACAACAAAAGTTATTTGCATAACGTTTCAACCGAAGCTCTTTAAGAATACTAGCAAGTCTTTAACTAAATGAGCTCGCAAGTAGTCCGAGGCCATGGCTCGATATACTCGGCTTCTCAAGACTTGATCTTGCAACCACATTTTGTTTCTACTTTTCCAAGAAATCAAATTACCCCTAAAATGGAAACACAAATCCTAAGTAGTTGATCTCCCCCAATCAAAAGAGGGAACCCGCCCAATCAACATTTGAATAATCACAAGAACCTAATGTGAGAATCAATCTTCAAAACGAAGACCTTTTCCCCGGAATGTACCCTTGATGTATCGTAGAATTACGAAGAACAACATCCATAAGGTGTGGACATGTGAATGCAACCATGAATTAGGCTTACTACGAATGAACAACATAGGAGATCCGGCTCGGTCGAAGTCACTAGTATATAATCGGGCTCCCCAACTAACTAAAGCAATAGTAGTCAGTAGTGATTATCTAGTAAAATACCGATGTTTTATGGAGTAAATTGAATATTTTGTTCAAGTGGAGCTTTGCATTCAAACTTTGTTGTCGTGAAGTCCGGCCCAGAAATGAAATCGAGAGGCATACTTGGCACTGAGATAAGAATATACCATCACTTGAAGACCGTGTTAACCTCGAGCCCTAGAAAATAACCCAAGCGACCAAGATCCTTTATCTCGAGCTTTGGCTAAAGATACTGCATTTAACCTTAAGCGATACTAAGTATTATATCACCAAAGTAATAATCCATATCATCAACATGTAGGATCAACCTGACAATACCTTGATCGGGTCATTGCAAATAAAGAGAAGCGGGAGAATCACCGCGAGTCATACGAGGAGAACCTGCCGAATTCCAACAACTCTATGAAACTTGGCAAACCAAAATCGAGGGGTGCTTGTTCGAGGTCATATAAAAGTAACATTCAAGATGGAAAACTTTGTGTCGATTGGACAAGTGTAACTAAGAGAGGTGGACACATATAAACTTCTTCTTCCAAATCACCGCGGAGAAAAGCATTCTTGATATCTAGCCGATGAAGGGGCCAAAGGGCGAATAGCGGCCATACACGTAAAAGCCGAATGTGTCATCTTGCCACCGGTGAGAAAGTGTCCCCATAATCCAAACCAAATATCCGGGGTATACCCTTTGCTACCGTACGAGCCTTTAGGTGATCAAGAGTACCATCGTACAACCTTGACCGTAGAGCAACCACTCCGTAACCTACAACAGACTTCCCAGAAGAAGAGGAGCAAGTTCCCAAGTACCAATTACCGTCGCCACCCAAGACGTGATAAAGCTTCACCTAGAGATTTAGGAATAGATACATAAGACAATATGGAATTTGATGCAACAAAGTTGTAATAACTTTTTGATAATTGATTATAGGAAATAAATTGAGAAATTGGATACTTACGGTATGATCTTTTTCCTTTTCTGAGAGCTATGGGAACATCTGAATCATCTAAGTCCTTATCTCTTGTTTTTTCAGCACTTTCTCTTGAATCATATACTGTTTCTCCCCCTTGATTCATTACCTCTTTGTATCTATTCGTGAAGATGTTTCTCTCCCCCTTTCTGTATATCTGCATCCTGTTTTCTTCTGGGATTTTATATGTTCTTATAAGAGTATTTTCTTTCTCTGATTCTTCACTCACACTAATTCGTGGTAGAATAATTGTTTCTTCAAATATAGAATCAGATACATTATTTGAATTATGGAGTAGTCTAAAAGAAAGTTACATCCATAGTAACATATCTTCTATGAGAGTTAGGATCATAACAAATGTAACCTTTCTTTTCACAGGAATATCCAATGAAAATACATTTTATTGCTCTTAGATCAAGTTTATCTCTGAATTGTTGATGAACATGCACATAACAAACACATCAAAATATTCTAGGAATGAGATGAAATGAATTATCTTCAGGTTTAATCACTTTAAAAGGAGATTTTCCAGAAAGAGTCACAGTAGGAATTCTATTCATGATATACACGACTATAAGAATTGCTTCTGGCCAGAAATATTTTAGAACATTGTGTTCAGTTAGTAAAGTTCTAACAATTTCCAAGATATGACGATTCTTTCGTTCTGTTACTCCATTCTGTTGTGGTGTATAAACATAAGATGTCTGATGTATGATGTCGCGAGATTGAAGATATGATTCCAACTGAGTATTACAATATTCTCCACCATTATCTGATCTGAGTGTTTTAACAATGAGTCTTGATAAGATTATGAACTCGAGGAAAAATCGAAGAGATTTCTGACTTTAACTTCATTAGATACACAAATGTAAGTCTGAAAAAATCATCAATAAAAGTAACAAAGTACTTAAAATTTTTAATAGAAGGTATCACACATAGTCCCAAAACATCAGAATGTATCAACTCAAACGGAACAACCGATCTTGATTCACTGCTAGGAAAAGTAGCTCTATGATGTTTTGCTATCTGACATACATCACATTGAATGACCACATCACTAGGAATTAGAAAAGGAACAAACTCTCTTAATTTTGAAACAGGTAAATGTCATAATCTACTATGCCAAATTTTTATTTCTTCTTTAGTAGTGCAAGCTGCCAATGCTCTTTTTTGCCTTGAAATCTGATCTCCAGGTAATATATATAATTCATCGCGTAGTTCATCACGTCCAAAGATTCTTTCCGTCTTCAAGTCCTGAAAAACACAACCATATGGAGAGAAAGTAACTGTACAATTCATATCTCTAACCAATGAACTTACTGAAAGTAGATTTATTGGAAATTCTAGAATATATATCACTGAGTTAAGCCTGAGATTGTCTTTCTGAATCGTTTCCTTTCCTTTCATCGGAATCAATGAACCATTTGCTACCTTTACATACTGAGGAGTTAAGTCATTTCATATTGCATGAGATTAGATTTGTTTCCGACCATATGATCAGTAGCTCCTGAATCTATTATCCAATTAGAGAAGACTGTAGAATCTTTAAGATAGTAGTTACCACTAATATTGTAGGAAGTAGGGGGATTTAATTCTGCCTTTGAAGATGAGGTTGAAGGTTGATCGCTGAGACGTGTTTATATTTCAGCAATCTGTTTCTTCGAGTCTGCCATTTCATCTATAGGATTCACTTATGCTTTCTTCTCAGATACAGTTGTCGCATGACTGCCATAATCTTTGTATTCTGTAGGTTTTCTGCCATAGCCTTTATATTATGGAGGTTTCCCAATAATTTCCCAATAATACTCCCGTGTGTGTCTTTTCTTTCCACAACGTGTACACTGTAATATGTTCTTATCATAATAATTCTGATTCCTTCCTCTTCCTCTACCTCTAAATCAATCTCTTCCTCTCTAGTAACTATTACTCTATCCTCTACCAATGAATGCAGATTTCTCAGCTTGTATATGCTCACCTTTGTCTAAATTCTTTCGATCTTCTTCTCTCAGTAGGAGTGAATATACTGTCCCCAGAGATGGAAGTTCTTCTTTGCTTGGTATATTTAACTTGATTGATTCGTATTCTGGTGATATTCTCCAAAGTAAATCAAATACTTTTCGAATTTCTCCTTCAGCTATTCTCTCTTTTATACAGTGGCTATACTTATTTTCTACAATATATCTCTCTTCATTCCAAAGTTCTCGTAATTCTCTATAGTATTCATTGACTGATCACGTCCCTTGCCGGCATTTTCTAATTCTTTCATTAATCTCATACTCTTTCACTATATTTCTTTATCTGGAGTAAGTCTCTTCCACTACAGACCAAATCTCAGCTGCTGATTCCATATACATAAACGTATTACTGATGAAAGGATTCATTGATTGGATTAACCATGAGCTTACAAGAGCATCATATTTGGACCACCTTTCATAATCTACACTGCTCCCTTCAAGAGATGGTGAACTCTGTCTTATAATAGGTGCCTTTCCTCGAGATCTTAATACAAGTTCAATAGACCTTGCCCATTCCCTGTAGTTTCTTCTATCTAGTCGGATATTTGTAATTTGGAATGGTTTTAATTTTTGATCGTTCCCATATGTAGAAGATAATGGTTCTTCCTTCAATCTTCCTTTCATCTTGATTCACCTCTGTTTGAAACAAAATCTGTATGGTACTGATGTATACGTTTTTCTGATGTGTATACTAACCGTGGAAACAAAATCTGTTTGAAACGAAATCTGTGGAAATTCTGTATGAAATGTGTATGCGTTTTCCTGATGTGTATACTAACTCAATTCGTAATGTTTCTTATTGCAGATGACTATTGATTTTGTGATGCAAGAAGACTCACGATGACTGATTTAGTTTCAGTCCACCACGCTTGTCAAGAAGCATTCAATGATTCTGCCTTATGACTGATTTGATTTCAGTCCTTGAAATCCAATGAATATTCAGTCTCTCTTGCACCCGATACACTAAAAATCAATATGTCTTGTACACGACAGAAATACGTTTATGCGTTTCACGACTGACTCAAATTTATCCAATTATGACTGATTTGATTTCAGTCCTTGAAATCCAATGAATATTCAGTCTCTCTTGCACCCGATACACTAAAAATCAATATGTCTTGTACACGACAGAAATATGTTTATGCGTTTCACGACTAACTCAAATTTATCCAACAACAGCTGATGTGTTTCACGGTTGTTTCAACTGATTCAATGTCAGTTGATGTGTTTCACGGCTGATTTAAACAGATTCAACCAAACTTGCAATTTTTAGGGATACACGACACCAATGAGTTGTCAAATCTTCATGGGAGGCTTTGATACCATGTTGTTTTGACGAAGAATCATTCGAAATACATCAAACATTGAAGAAAAATCTAAACTGGGTTGTTCGGCCTCTCGATCATGCCGCCACCATTTCTTTTTATTTCAATACTACACAACCCTAATTACAGCTAGGATTATATAGAGCCTAATCTAACTTAAATGACTACTATACCCTTAATTAAATCATACATAACTCAAGGCCCTAATCCATTAGGTCCGATTACAAGTGACCCACTAATTCCCTAGCACTACACACTTACACTTACACACTTACAACATTAACTACAAGCACATTAACACCTTGAACGGCTTCTTGAGTGAAAAGTGGAGTAAATATCAGGTGTTTTTATTTTGTACAGCCGTCTTATTTTTGTTGAGTTCAGTTTTTCCATCTTGTTATACAGATTGAATAAACTCTAAGAATGCTTTGTGAAGAGGGCTATTGATGTTTAAATATGTGATACTTATAGAGTGCAATTCAGTTCTTTCCTACATACCACTGAGAGAGAGGGAGGGAGAGAGGGATCCTGTTGTTTCTTGTGTGTGGAGGGAATGGGATGGCTTGTCATCTTGTCTTCGATTCACATCAATTAGGGGTTGCAGCTATTTATAATGCACTGGTTGTTACTTTTTAAGTTGTATTTTTCAGGCATCGTGCTTTTGATATTCAAAGTTGGCGTTTGGAAACTTGTTAAAGCTAAAATGGAGTACAGAGGTCACAACAGATGTGACTTGGAAATCCAATCGCACGTAGGCTTTCATTAATCTTCTTGGCAACACTAGGTTGTTATGGAAGAGTGGCAACCGGGTTGAACCATTTCAGTCTTGAGGCACTTTTGGACCAATGGTTTTGGTCGGCGTGTCCATGCAACTAGACTGAGATTTAGGTCTGATGAACATTTCCCAGATTTTGTGATTGAAAAGTTCTGATCCCTCTGTTTCTTGAGGAGCTTGAATAAATTCTTGCAACTTATTCTTTTGGGTATTTGTATGTAGTGATTATATCACAATATCATGTTGGCAGATTCTATCAGTAATTTTCTTTGATTTATGAAGCTGGAAAACCTACCCAGGTCAGTCGGTCTTGTTGCCCACCCGCAGGGGCCATAATACCTCAAGTGCACAATGAGAAATCAGATGAAAGAGACCATTCACTAGTGCCTGGGTATTTTTGTAAGAGACCATTCACTAGTGCCTGGGTATTTTTGTGGACACTTAATTCATGAGACAGGGAAGGAATCAAATTAAAGATTAGAAGCATCAGATAATTGTGTATCAAAAGGTTTTTACATTCATTGGTGCTAATCTAAACTTTGCCCACAAATCGCCACAGCGGCTCTTCCTTTGTCTTAAGCCAGTGAAAGAGAGGCCACCACATGAAATAGTTGAAGGTGATCCAACAGCTCCTTGGCATGCAATGTGGCTCGTTGCTCTACTCGCTTGAACAGCTCATGACTCAACGTTTCACCAATGTGTGCATCCACCAACACCCCACACACGCTCCTACAACTGTTGGCAAAGGCTCGGCCGACTTCTGCAGCATCATCGGGGCAGCTAACCACTAGTGGGCTGCCTCCCTTGAACACCTCTAACTTGTTTACCAGAAATGAGCCATCAGCCTCTACCACCTCTCTGAAATCTTCCAAGCTTGGAGCATACACCGGAATGTTGAAACTGTCGCGCTTCTCTTCATTCACTAAGCCCTGCATTGATACAAATAAGCCCTTGAACTTTAAGGTCCTAGGTTCAAATCCGGCTAGGTACAAGTATGTTAACTGATGTCGCAGGGTTCTGAAGTCCCTAACTAAAAGCGTAACTGGTGCAGGTTAATTTTTTGTTTAAAGAAAAATGGGAATTTGAATGAGGATTTATTTTCCTTACCTCGATGATGAGGTCGTCCCATGCATCTTCAAAGTGAGTACCAAAGAGGAGGCCTGCACCACCTTGGTCGCTGGGGGTGCTTGATGTCCTGCCCAGGCACACAATGAACATGCATCCTCTGGGTTTCATCTCCTTAGACCTTGACTCGAAAAACCCAGCCAAGTCATGCTGAAATTGCCTCTTGTATGCATTTGCAGTGTGGTCTGATGCTCCATGTATGAATATTTTCCCTCGGTTGTATGCAGCAGATCGCTTCTCAACCACAGCCTCTGGCACCTTAACATATTGAGAGGTAAATTAAAACAGTGTGGCATCACTTATCAAGAGCAAAATATACATGACCATAACATTAGTGGATTGGTTTCCACATTTTTTGCCCAAACGATCTGATCCCACTTCATAGTGGAAGGCGAGATTCTACACGCTACAAAGTTTGATCATGTGCCACTTTTATACTAGATGGAGTTGGCTGCATGGATTCTTTGTTTTCATAGAACCTTATCATGTGTCCTGTTAGCAATTAACTCAATATAAGTTAGATCCTCTAACACTTTGTAGTCTTTATCTTCCTCTTTTAATATTTTTACAATCTAATTTTTCAGACCTTATTACTAAAACTTTCTTAGGTCGTCTTTGTATACGTCCAAACCATGAAATAATTTTCTCTCATTTTATTCTCTATTAGTACTACATCTAATTTGTTTCTGATATCTTGATTATGTATACGATCTTTTCTTGTGTGACCATTTATTTATCTCAACATCTTCATTTTTGCCTTTATTTTTGCCTTTGATTTCTTTGTACATGTCCATGACTAACTGTCTAACACTCATAACTATAAAATATGACAGGTTTAATTGCTATAGCAAGTTTAATTGCAGCTCTAACTCTGAAAAAACCATAATGAAACCATATTATGTTTAATAGTTTCCTCCAACACTTCACAGTACAAGAAGGTTTTTGATTGTTTATTTAGTCTGGCAATCTCACCTGCTTTGGGGGCTCTTGGGCGTTTATGTAGTGTGGCAATCTCACCTGCTTTCGGGCTCTTGGGTCGGGGCAATAGATGGCAATCTCGACCGGACCCGACCCGACCCATGGGTACTCATTCTTCCCATTTCTTCAGGAAAAAGGAACGGAAACAACAGATGGTTACTTCGGTATTCATCACTAAAGAGAAAGAAGAAGCATGAGTGACGTGCTAGTGGGCTTAGCACTTGAAAGCGGAGGAGACCAAGTAGAGTAAAGAGCAACTATTTTGCCGCATTAGTCGGCAACAATGCGGTGTGGCAAACGCTATCATGTTGATATCGACTTTCTGATATTACAGATAAAGTTAGCATCCTTTCCTCAGCCTAGGCGAAGACGTATAGCAGGACGTCGTTTTAAGATGGTTTATCAGATTCATACACACGTGCCCGCCTGGGTGTGTGCGCTGCACACACACACACACAGAGATGCCTTCACGTATCATGAATGCTTATCTTGTAGCATGTTCAGATGAAGTTTTATGAAGCCTTTTGTGCACTGTAAGCTTGATTCTTAAGGTGGATTGAAGAATCGATTAGCTCACAAATAAAATTGGCCCCTTGTCATTTTAGTCAAATCTAACATATGAATAAGTCATAAAAATGCTAACCACGTTCACACTACCAATTTCTAGTTTTCTTTTATGGCATTTGATCTTTGTAAATGAAGGTTTACCATCATAACTATCATAGAGTTCCCGATAAAGCTTGAATTTGTACTTTATAACCGAAATTTACGCAATGTAAAACCATTACTCATCTCAAAACTTTATGTGCACGAAAAGTATCTGCTTGACTCAGAGACTATATTAATTAATCTAAGCAGATGTTATAAGTCCATACTCTCTGCTAACAACAACTATATTCATATGTATTTTAGATATCAGGGAGCTGAGCGGTTAAGGGGGTAGGATGGTGAATAGGGTCTCGGTCACAGCGATGGACTCCCTGTCAATGACCCATACCTGTCGATTCCATAACGACCAAGGGTTCTAACTGGGACAAACTATGCTCATACATATTTTGTATGAATAATGTTTTATGGTGCATATCCAATTCTCCATTTGATATAGTTCCACCATTTCGATCATTGATTGTTGTTCATCACCATCTTTCACTATTCTTTATTTTTCTAAATTATTACCATTAAAACCGCTTAAAACTTTTAAATATTTAAATACAAAAGTATTCTTGAGGTTTATTTAGGCTTTTTAGATGATTTTAGTATTGACAACGTGGTTTTAACATGTGAAAAATGATTTAGAAAAGTGAACAAGTGATAATTAAAGGTATTGGACGGTAGCCTGTGGTTGAAAAAATAGAACCATGTTAAATCGGGATTATGCATCGTGAAACATGTGTATGTTTGTATGTGTATGCATGCAAGCATTATATATATATATATATATATATATATATATATATATATATATATATATATATGCAAGTATGTATGTGTGAGTGGAAGAGATTAAGCTGAGATTTATGAGGAGCTGGTGTTTACCTGAGAGAGCCAGTGTAAAGAGAAAGCAGAATGGAAGACATCTATGGACCTTGCCGGGAAAAGCCGGCGATAAAAAGAGCCAGGAACAGCAGCGGCAAAATATGATCTCTGAGCGTCCACCGAAGCAAGGCACTGTTCCAAGCTGGCGTTCATAACCAGAGGGGACATGAGCTGGAAGAGAGTGTTGAAGTCGTTCAAAGGCAGGTCGGAAAAGAAGGCCTGGAACTCCGGCGCCGGCATGCCAGCGGATTCAAACCTCTTGTGCATATACTTCACAATCTTGTCGATAATGAAGAGCGTGTTGTTCCCACAAGAGCAACCCAGGTCCACCACGGTGAAGGCATTCTCGGAAGTAGTGAGTTGCAGTTCGTCAAGTGCGGCCTCTAGCAGGTACAGAACTGACCGAGCGTGTTCAGCCTGTTTTGAACCGATGAAAGGTATCAGGTTGTAGAGAGAAGGAAACAGAGCTTTCTCTCTCTCTCTCTCTCTAACTGAAATGGAAATATTGCAAAGTTTGCAAAGGAACTAATACATACATATTGTGTGTTGGTGTGTGTAAAACTGTGTGTGAGTGCTACAGTTTGAAGTGTACGTCCTGTCAGTGAGAAGTTCAACAAAATTCACATATAAAGTCTTATTTGTATTTAAGAATTAGCAGATATAGTCATATATAGTATTGGCTGAAAAAGACGTACGATCTAACTTAATTCAATTGTTTGTGCCAACTATTAGGTTTTCAGATCAGGTATCTGAGAGGATATGATATTTATACTCCATCAATTCCCTTCACTGATTGATGCCATGTGAGCACCAACATGTTATCGAGATAACCTGTATTTTTTCATCACATCCTTATCTCTCAGGGTTCTAAAACGAGCTAATAGATAAAAATGCAAACACAGACACACATATGTATATATAACATCGTAGACTTTTCTCTCTCATGGAGAGAGAAAGGCTAACTCCATCAGTGGTCACATCTAACAAGATCAACCGGTTGGTTAATCTCATGTAAAAATACGACCTGAGGCATGGCTTAATATTCCAGTAGTTCATGACATGAGCAAGAAGAACATCTTATGTACAAATCAAGTTACAAGTAGCATCCTATTCAAGAACTTTAGTTACTTGCCTGGGCTTGAGAATTCCTGGCATAACTGGACTCCCCTCTTCCTCCTTTCATGGAAAGCATTCTTTCGAGCTTAACTTGCATAGTCATGGCCATGGTCGCACAGAAGGGCACGTCGTTATTGGCTGTCAAAGGAAACTCCAGTAGCAAGACTGCAGCAACTCACTAAACGGTAAGGAAATGGTTGAGGGGATTGAGTTGAACTTTATAAGGGCACAAAAGTTGCGAGCAGCAGAATTCTAATGATTCCAATTGTTGGTGTCATAAAATATTCCTTCGAAAAGGTGTTGGATCGTAAGATAAAGAGAAGAAGCAGACTTAATGAGTCTCACATGGAACGGAGACACGCACTCATAAGCCCCGACATTACGCCTGAAATCTGCGCCTCAATCCCTACGCCATCCTCATGAGGAATTACAGCCGATCATACGACCAAAAGTATGGATTTTTGAGAAGCCCTGCCCCCCAAAATTAAATAACTATTGTTAGATGAAATATAGCTGAGTTCTTACACATTAAAAAAAGTAATTGCGATTATATATATTGATTGGCTTGTGAGTTGTGATTATGCAACAGAGCTGATCTCTGGAATGGCGAAAGAAATTAAGGCTGGTCAAACTTTCACTAATCACCAAGGAGCAATATTCTCAACGACTGAGACATATACATCTCACACAGATCTAAGCTGTATTACGAAATGATAAGACCATTAGCTTTCTTAATTGCATCCAACAAAAGGACCATAGGGATGATCTCAGATGGTGGTAGTACACAGATTCACTAATTATTGCGCATTGAGAACAAGCGACTCCTGAACCTCCAGGAAGCAGAAGTCACGGTTTTACTGTTTCTAGTCCAAATTTGCGACTGTTGCATGCAAAGACAAGATTATATTATTTGAAAAAGAGATTAACTGATTAGCTCTTGTTTATCTACAGATTCAAAGCAGCGCAAACGTCGCCATGGCACATTCGGCAGGAAAAATCTTTACACCTACAGCTAGAGCACTAGATGACACCATTCTATCGGCCAATGAGTCTGTGTGTGTGTGGGAGTGCGCGAGCAAATACGCTTAGCAGTCATTATGAGTAGCATTTGACTGATACTGTTACCACCTAAACCGCCTGATCTTCATCATTTATATTACTTTCTTATGCTAAAACGTTCCCCGCTGCTAGGACTTGAGCCCCGGGGGCTATGCTAGGTTGGTTTGCACAAGGGAGATAGCACCCATGAAACAGGGAGAGAGAGAGAGAGAGAGAGAGAGAGAGAGAGAGAGAGAGAGAGAGAGAGAGAGAGAGAGAGAGAGAGAGAGCAGAAATTGTGGAGGGCCATGCATGCTGAAGACAGAAGGCAGGAAAACCTGAAGTTCAGCATTTTGAGGACCACATTGACCCTTTCTGGTGGACAAAGGTGGGAGCCATCACCAACAACAGAAGCTCATCACACAGACGTGCTTCCCCCGTTGCTGTTGTTCTCTCCCCCATGATGGTCCGGCCCGACCCTTGATCATTACCGAGAATGACAACTCAATATCACCATAACGTTTCTCTATTGATCGATTGAGCTGCATGCGTTGTCCCACTGCCTCATCAAAGAATGCAGCTGCTAATCATCTTCTTAATTGTCATTATTTGTAGTACTATTGTTTTTCCCCCTTTTTCTGCTTGATTGACAAGCTGGGGTTAGAAAGACTCCTAAGGAACTCCTGATCTCGTACATGAGAGCCCGAGACTCGATCACTAAACCATTTTTCTTATGCACTGTTATATATTGCTACATTAGTAGGAGGGTTTTAGCTGTCTTGAGAATGTTAATGAAGTTTTAAAGGAAAGAATGAAAGCGTGTTCACCTTCCTCAAAACCTGCAATAGCCATAGCCAGCGGTATGCGGTTCTACTTGAGATCTCACTAAAAGGTTATCAATAAACTAGATTTGGTTAGTTAATTTTGGAGATTAAGGAGCAAACCGTTGGATTAATGTTAATTATTGTTGGGTTAATTAATCTCATGTGCATTAATAACATTTAATTGGTATCTAAAAAAACGTATGAGGAACTTTGCATATGAGGGTTAAGAGGAGACAAAGTTTAGTCTCATATTAAACACATCCTTTTATATAGTTGGTAGTTTATTGCGATGATTATGAGGAGACAAAGTTTAGTTCTACATTGAAGTTTGAGACAAACTCACATGTTCTTTTATATAGTTGGTTGGTAACTAATTGTGATAACTAAAAGTAGACAAAGTTTAGTCTCATATGGAAGTTTGAGACAAACTCACATGTCTTTTTATATAGTTGTAGCATGCTCTTTGAAAAAACTTAGGGAAGACATGTTAGACCATATATGCACATGTGTTGGTCTTGGGTTTGATAATTATTTTCGGTCTTATATTTTTGTACGAAAAACTTTTGATCTAACAGTAAAGAGTATTTATGCGAGAATTATTATGAGACAAGAGGTGCGTCATTTGGATTGGATCCGTGATCCATCACGATATATATAAATAAGAGATTAAGGCTCCCTAATCTTATACTTTTACGTGAAATACTCTCTTCTCGTCTCTGCTCTCCTTTTGCCCGTGGTATTCTCTTTGGTAGTGTGGTTGCTCTCTACTATTCTTCTCCTCCAATCATAGGTAATGGAGGCATGATTGAAATCGACTTTTAAGTCACATACATAACTTTGAGTTGTGTGTGTTTTATCTCAAAAGAAAAGTGTAGGTACTCATATGTACTGTACAGTGAAACATTTATTTCTCTAAGGTAAGTCCTCATGAATGACTCAAATAGATAAATTCATTTTTTTAATTATTGCTTGTGCTTTTGTTTTTATGTATAATTTATTTATGGCTTATTTTGGATTGCGGGTGTCGTTGATGGAGGCATGTTTATAATTGTTGCATATTGGTTTATTTATGCATGTATTTATATCGATTTTTTTAACACAAACTTTGGCAAATATTCTACCCATAGTTTAATGTCATGTACTTCTTTTTGCTTTGGAATGGAAAGAGCAGACACAAAACGTCCCGCTTTCTGATCCTGTCATCGCAAAGTGTGCGAGACCCAGAGAGTATCTAGGACAGAAACATATAGAACGCCTATGTCCATTGAAACAAATGACCTGAAAGGCTGAATGTACCACAATAAAAGTGATACGCTCTTTTGGACATTAATGTACCAGGAAGAGCAGTTTTTACCTTTAACTTTTTGATTGACGTGCCATTGTTGATAACTTTAACCGAGTAAACAGTAAGTCATATGGTATATGACATTATCGGAGTTTACACTTAGCTTTTAACTTGTGGCAATTTTCTGCATTGTCACCTGAAGTGCCCAACTTTTCACACATGATCTACCATTTTAACGTACCGCAGAGAGATAAAAGACTAGCAAAGCATGAAAACAAGTACCCATTGCTTGTAAATTGGGCAACAAAGTGTGGAGGCACAATAAAATTACCACAGTGCTGGCTAATAAAAGAAAAAGGGCGACCGACAATGCAAGTAGTGAACTATGGATTTTGAAAGAAATTTACTAGTATATGTACATTGGGTTTCATGTGCACTGGTGAGGCTGCCATCCATATCTCCTTCCACTGCCATCATCCATCTTCCTCCGCCTTCCTACACCCTCTTTGGACACTACCGGCTATTGCTGCCACTACCACCGCCGGTCTCTCTCTTCGTATATATATAGTATATGCTAGCACACGCTTGTGTGGATATGCAAACAAATCTCAAGATTGAAATTTAAATTAAAAACAAAAAGTACATGTAAACTTTTACTCATATACTTTATTAATATGCACACTTTTATTTTTTAAATTTAAATTTCAATAATCTCTCAACCTAAGATTGAAAGTTTAGATTTGTGTGGATATGATAGCACCTAATTGTGCTAGCAAACACTACGTTCTCTTTCTCCCTCTCTCTCTCTCTCTCTCTATATATATATATATATATATATATTTTGCGTGTCCTTGCCACGTTATATGCTTGCTCATTTATGAGAACTTCAACCATCCGTTATATATACTTTTGGTTTTCTTTTACTTTTGAACTTAACCATCATGGTAGAAATTGTAAAAAATATGGTAAGCATATTAGACTTTCTTTCTCTCTCTCTCTCTCTCTCTCTCTCTCTATATATATATATATATATATATATATATATATATATATATATATATATATATATTTACACACATGTACGAGAAGTTTATTGTAATGGTGGTAGCAGCAGCCACTATTTTGATCACCATTGTTGCGGGAGAAGAGCAGAGGAAGCGGAAGGTGGTCGTTGAGGGCAGTAGGGATGATTTCATGTCAAAGACAGTGGTGAAAGGTGCAAGTGCACAACGAACATGCATGAAACTCATTGTACATATTCGAGCACTGCAATTTAGGTGATCAAGACATACTTTCATATATATATAAGTGGATGAGGTAATAGGAGGTTGAACACATAAATACACCATGAATGCTCCATATTAGATGATAGAGCACCATTTTGATAGATTAGCAATTGGAAACTTTAGGGAAAGGTATATGGCAATGAAATCCAAGAGCTATATTGAGGAGATACAAGTTGAGAGGCAAAATCGTTGGAAAGATTGCGTTATAATTTTTTTTTTTTACAATAGGAAGCCGAATCCAAGTATGCACGGCCCCCGAAATCGAACTCACACCCTGCGGCTTGTGGAGTCAAGGGCTGACTCCTGAGAATATCCATTAGAGACATCCACATAGAGTAAGTCAGCATAGAAAACCAAGACTAGCTAAGTGAACCAAGGGTTGGATTTTTGGGTAATTAACTATCTGTGGAGCTTGTCAATAATGAAGATTACCCTGAAGAAGAGACTCTTATGATCCTATGTCACAACAATTCAGATTTAGGTTCGAGCTGCTATCTGTACCCAGTCCAAATCGACGGGAGCCGGTAATAAACTATGCGTTAATGGCACTCAACAATTTGGATTAGGTGCAGGTCTCGATCCAAAACACAAATCTGAATTGTTAAATTTTATATATTATGCACAACGCATTACTGGCACTCAACAATTTGGATTGGGTGCAGGTCTTGACCCAAAACACAAATCTGAATTGTGAAATTCTATATATTATCCAAAATTTGGCTCTTTTTCATTCATTTTGAGAATTTTTCTCTACTGCAACAACCACTGTAAGGAGCTTCTCTCATGGCGGAGTGCCCGTAAGATCATCTTTTTTCCTTTTCTTCCACACTTTTGCTTCAGAATCATAAACCCATTTAATGGTGAAGACACTGTAATCATGCCTTGCAACATGTGGGTCTGGTAATAACTTGACTTCTACAACAAACTTGTGCCTTATTGTTCATCACTGTACATTGAACAGCAGTGGCGGATCTACATTGAGCCAAGGTGGGACGAAAATCAACTTAAATTCTATAGCCCATGGTGAGATTCTTGGGCTATAATACATAGTTTGCCCCGCCCAAAACCATTCAAAGGGCTATTCGCTCCACCCAAAAGAGTTTCTAGACCTGCAACTGTTGAACAATACTGTTGTCGAAACTTTGATATTGCAGTTCATCTTTCATCTGCTTGATATAGCTTTTCAGTGAATGAACTTTAAAATGAATGGGTGGTCGTGTTGAATCCTGGTCAGTGAGCAAGCATGGACTTATACGCTTCATAGCTGTTGATCTATGAGATAGAAGAGTGTGGATAGATCTATGCTTATTTTCAACCTCCCCAAAGCATTTCATTGCTTGCTACGGCTTTCCGCCTTCAAGAAGGATTGCTTCGTAGGTTTTTGTAGAAAAGGTACGGGAAATTAAATGGTGAACATTTCAATAGAGGTAGAACAAAAAATTTCCTGTTGTTGAAAAGAAAGAATTCAGTACCCATATGTGCCTCAATCATATTTGTGAAAAGGCTTGCATTTAAGCTCATTAGTTGGTCTCAAATGCCTCAACCGGCCATATCTATTTGTGCTTGAGTTTATGCATTCTGGTACATCAGAACATCATCTACATTACAAACTATTTTGATTGTTATTAGATAAATAAGGCATCTATTTGCAGCATTCATTGCGATGATTGGTTTGGATCAAATTGTGCTTCATACCCTGAAATTCAACTATCTTTTAACCTAAAACCGAACTGATCCAATTGTTTCCAAAATTCGGTTCGGTTCTGTTATCCCCATAATTCGATTCTTGAACTTCCCTCAACTCCGGTTTTCGGTTATATGGGTTCGGTTACATTACTAAACCGAACCGATTGATCCATCTCTTCTGCGCCAGGGCGCCAGCACGCGTACCTCCGTTTTGCATTTTCCCTTCTTATAGTGGACTGGAGCAGAGTCGGCAACGCTGCTGGGGTTTTAAGGTTTTGAAAGGACGTTGCTGCCGCCATGATTTCACACGAAGTTCACGATTCTCCCGCCTTCTTCTCCACTTCCGACCTTTCTCTTCGTCTTCCTGCTTCGACCCCCTCCCCCCATCCCTCAACGCCGGGTAGTCGTCACGGGTCTCTCTCTCTCTCTACATTTTGGGTTGTGGGTAGATGAATTATTTGACTTGTGTTGTCGCCAAAGGGCTAGGAATGGTTACACCGGTGGGTTGCGGGCTGGACACGACGTGGAGGCGGTTAGTCAATGGGGAGTGTGGCATCCGGGCGTTGACACCGAAGGATCTGAAGATGGACGTATTTGATAAGGAAACTGTCTCTCACACGTTCCAGCAGTTGGCGTCTAAGATTGCTGCTATCGTTCCTTGCGGAACTGGTGATGGTGAATTCAACGAAGATGTGTGGATTCACTCGAAGGTACTCTCCCCTTAAAGTTTCTTTTGCGTTGTATGACATTGCTAATTTGTTCTGCTTGCCATGGTAAGTTGTTGGTTTTTAGCGTTTGGGATGATTCAAATTACAACTGGTTGCTTTAGCTCAGTGGTGTGTTTAATCAAACTAAGTAGAATGATATTTTGTGGGGAGATTGGTATGGTTCAGCGATTTATCTCACTGTTTTAAAATGCCAACTTTCTGGCATATTTGTGACCAGTTCAGAAAATTATACATTGTGAATAGGAGGGAGGAAGAGCACGAGGGAAACTTTAGTCTACTGCATGCATAGGTCTCTCTTAAATTAGATTTGGTGGACGGGATTACCGTTACGCCCTTAAAAAGAATGTGTGCGTACTGTCTACAGACAGCTGAGTATTGACAACAACAACTAAGCCTTTTCCCATACTAGACGGGGTCGGCTAGACAGCTGAGTATTGACAAATAAGCATAAATTTCAGCAATCATGCTTTTGCATCTCCCGGGTTTGAATTATGCAGAAGATAGGAACATGAAACTCCACCTATTCATCCCTATGTAGCAGCTCAATGAGCACCTGTTGAGCATTCTTCTTCTCCGCCTATGATATTTCGACCATGACAACGTCCATTGGCCTTACTGACACTAATGATAATTCCGGGCAAACAGTTTGGGGCCATTCATCCTTATAGAAAACCTTGTGACAGAGCAATCATGCTTTTGCATCTCCTGGGTTTGAATTATGCAGAAGATGAGGAACATGAAACTCCACCTATTCATCCCTATGTACCAGCTCAATGAGCACCTGTTGAGCATTCCTCTTCTCGGCCCATGATATTTCGACCATGACAAAGTCCATTGGTTTACTGACACTAATGATCATTCCGGGCAAACAGTTTGGGGCCTTTCATCCTTACAGAAAACCTTGTTACAGAATGGTTTCCAGCTCAACTCTTGGGAAATTCCTCGCATCAACCTCCACATAAGATTCGATGCAAGCAATGTGATGGAGGCCGTGATGCAACTCTACCCCTATGCGACACATCTTGGCGAGCCAAGGTGTACATGTTGCAAGCAGGCCTTGATGGGATATGATTTTTGGCATGTTTGGCATGCTGGAACATGCCACTTTGGTAATTGTATGCTTAAGGATTCGATTTGACTATTCTTTGTGGATTATGTCCCAGAGATGTAGGAGAACCATGGTTTAACCAGCTCATCAATGCATGCTTATAGGTTGATTTGGTTTTTGTTGAGGGCACCGGCTGCCTTATTTTGGAATCCTTCATGCAAAGGGACGCTATTAGCTACTTCACTTCAATCCTTCTATCCTCTTGCTATCCAGCGAATGTACAATGAAGTGATGACAACCAACTCCCAAGTCCCAAAGCCCACACGTTGTGTAGGTGGGATGTTTGTGCTCGCTTCACATAAGTAAAGATCAAATAGCAGATGCCAGCATTGACAAACGCAAGAAATCTTCTTGCCAAGTTGGGGCAACCTCAGGAAACATTTTCTGCCAAGTAACTTCTTATCTTCTTGGTGCATGTCATGTGTTGAAACACAAATTTGCAGGTAATCATCATAGTTTGTGAAGGCCTTTCATAACCCAGTCATGTTGTCAAGTGCGATGCTGATCAACTGGTGTAAGAATGTAATGTGTCATATGGACTTTGGGATACTATGCATGGATGCTCTTGATTTCATTCTTGCAGTCACAATCGGTCATCATCTGGATTATTGCACATGGTGTATTTTCCCTTTCCACTTTTTCTTCTATTGGGCACTTGTTGTGCACGAGAATACATACTCATGGAGCCAATTCTTCACCCAAGCTTTAGCACCTATAGGCCTATAGGCCTCAACTCTTAATCACATAAAGGGTGTTTAGGGCAACTCAGAGAAAGGTTGCAAGCCAACAAGTACTTTGGTTAGTTCCACATAGCATAGTCTACAACTGGTCGTAGCCGGAGGCCTATTGACCTTCATGCAATGCTAAGAGGGATTAGTAAGTGTATCTGCTAAACTCTAACTAGAATTGGTGCAAGATAAACAAGGCTTTCATGACACAAGCACTCACGATCATCATGGGGCAAATTGAACTTAATAAGAAACCCTCTGAGTCAAGAATATAACAAGAGTCAAGAGTCCAGAGTCAAGAGAGAGAGAGAGCCAAATCACAAATCAAAAGGCTGTGCAAGACAACTTATTTTGTTTATTGATTGAGGCTCTATTTATAGAGCAAACATTAGAAGAAGAAGTGAGAGTGAGAAGGTAGTAAGGAGTGCAGGTGAAAGCTTGAATGCACCACTGTTCACTGTTGGGGAGTAGATCTCCCCAGTGGCTATATTAACTAGCAGTTGGGGAGCTCCCCAACGGTTAACTGGATTGGCTATGCAGTACCTAAGCATGGGCCGAGCTCTAGTGGCTCAGCCTGCCCTATTACATGTTAATAATTCCACCATCTCACTGCCACTCAAAAGATTCTCGTACAAGTATGGTATGAGAAAAAACCATAAACTTCTGCAACCTTCATAGAGTTGCTAGACCTTTTTCACTGGTAAAGGTAAAGCAGTTAGACCATTTTCATTGGTAAAGGTACAAGCATGAACCCGTAATCTATTTTGTAAGAAATAGCTTATGCAAATTCATCTTTGTCTCAGACCTTAACATGATAAGGGTTAAAAAAAAAATCTTCACGGAGATTTCATGAGGGATGCACAATTTCCCTCCTTACCATAATAATAACCAGATTAATGAGAAATTTTTACCATGCATGCTACATCGGTTCAAGTTTCAACTGCATTTCTTAATCCAAGTTCAGAATGATTATGTAGGGGATCACCTTTGCATTACCGGTCCCAAGCCCATGTAAGGGATCACCCTTGCATTGCCGGTCCCAAACCCGGATAAAGGAGGAGGGTTGTGTTAGGCTTTCGACAGCCACCGTAAAACTTCGTCGGATTTTTATAACATGGATTACAAAAATTATGAGCATTGTTTTGGGGCGTCCCCACCTAGCGGTGTGCTGCAGAGCCCGAATGCAGTAATAAGTAAGCAAGGGCCACTACATTTTCGCCCGAATGTAGTGAATCAATTACATAGAGGGTTCCCACATCATGGACGGGTGTGGGTAAAGAAGTTAGTCCCGCTATATTGCCGCCCGAATGTAGTGAAAAATTTTCAGAGAGGGTCAGATGCGGGGGGTAAGGAAGCTAGTCCTAGATAATAAGATTCGTATTGGTTCTTGGAATATCGGAACATTATCCGGTAAGCTAATGGAGGTGGTAAATACTATGATTCGGAGAAAGATTCATATTCTATGTTTACAAGAGACAAAATGGGTTGGAGAAAAAGCAAAGGAGATAGAGGATACAAGTTTTAAATTATGATACTCAGGTAAAGAAAATGCTCGAAACGGAGTTGGTATTATCATAAATAAAGATTTAAAGGATAGTGTAGTAGATATACAACGATATGGTGACTGAATCATGATGTTAAAATTAGTGTTACGAGCAGAGGTTTTGAATATAGTTTGTGCTTATGCACTCCAAGTATGACTAGAAGATAGTATAAAGACAACTTTTTGGGAAGAGTTAGATAAGGTGATTCAAAAGATTCCACAAAGGGAGATGATTTGTTTAGGAGGAGACTTAAATAGACATGTTGGTAAAGAGGCATTAGGATATCAAGGGATTCATGGAAACTTTGGTTTTGGGGATATAAATGAGGAAGGTAGGGAGATTTTAAATTTTGCTATGGCATTTGATCTCTTTATAGTCAATACAATCTTCAAAAAACGAGATGAACATTCAATTACTTATAAGAGTGGCTTATCACAAACACAAATTGATTACTTTATTTGTAGAAAAAAAATAGAGCGTGTTGTAAAGATTGTAAGGTAATTCCAGGAGAAAGCTTAACCACCCAACATCGACTTTTAGTTATGGATTTACAAATAAAAAAATGGACAAAAAAGAAAAGAGTGCATCAAGCTATTCAGACTAAATGGTGGAACCTCAAAAGCGAGAAAGAAGATACATTTAAACAGAAAGTCCTTCAAGGAGATGTTTAGAATTATGTTGGCACACCCTGTGATATGTGGAACAATATAGCTATACATATTAGGAAAGTGACAAAAGATGTGTTAGGTGTATCTAAGGGAGGTGTACCGGCACAAAAAGAAGCTTGGTGGTGGAGTGAAGTAGTACAAAATAAAATCAAGGCAAAGAGGGCATGTTACAAATTACATTATGCTAAGAAAACTAGTGAAACTTTAGAGGCTTATAAGAAAGCAACGAAGGAAGCAAAAAGGCTGTGAGTGAAGCAAAAGCTAAAATTTGGGAGGACTTATATAAAAAACTCAACTCAAAAGAGGGTGAAAGAGATATTTGTAGGATAGCTAGGGCTAGAGATAAGAAAACTAAAGATCTTAATTATGTTAGATGCATCAAAGATGAGGATAAAAAAATTCTAGTGGCATATAATGATATAAGAAATAGATGAAAAAACTATTTTTATAATCTTTTTAATGAAAATAAAGATTTTAGTATTAGCTTAGGAGAGTTAGCCAAATCAGAAAAGTATATAAACCACAATTTCTACCGACATATTCAAAAGAATGAAGTCAAAGAGGCTCTTAAACATATGAAGGGTGGTAAATCAGTAGGACCAGATAATATTTCTATGGAAGTTTTGAAAATACTAGGAGAAATAGGAATCACTTGACTCACAAGACTATTTAATGAAATATGGAAAAACCAAAAGATGCTCGAGGAATGGAGAGCAAGTACACTTATACCCATATATAAGAACAAGGGAGACATTCAAAATTGTGCGAATTATCGAGGTATCAAGTTAATGAGCCATACTATGAAGTTATGGGAAAGAATTATCGAACATAGGTTAAGACAAGTATCAAGTACAACAGAGAACCAATTTGGGTTCATGCCAGGCAGATCTACTATTGAAGCGATTCACCTTGTGAGACGCCTTATGGAACATTTTAGAGCAAAAAATAAATACCTTCACATGATATTTATTGATCTAGAAAAAGCTTATGATAGGGTACCGAGGGAGGTTCTTTGGAGAACTTTGGAAAAAAGAGGTATCCCATTGACATATATTAATCTTATAAGAGACATATATGATGGTGCGCAAAAACATGTGTGAGGACTCATGAAGGAACGATAAACTTCTTTGAAGTTAATATTGGGTTACATCAAGGATCAACTTTAAGTCCATACTTATTTATAATGGCGATGGATGAGTTAACAAAACATATTCAAGATGAGGTACCTTGGTGTATGTTATTTACAGATGACATTGTATTAGTGGAGGAGTCTAAGGAAAAAGTTAATAGAAAATTGGAACTATGGAGAGAAACATTAGAAAGCAAAGGCCTCCGACTTAGTAGAACAAAGACGAAATATGTGGAATGTAAGTTTTATAATTTGAGGACATAAAAATTAAAATTGGCACACATTGCATCCCCAAAAGGAAAGTTTTAAATACCTAGGGTCAATTTTTTAGAGTGATGGAAGAATTGATGGAGATGTTACGCATATAATTAATGATGGTTGGTTAAAATGGAGAGGAGCATCAGGTATTCTTTGTGATAAGAAGATACCATTAAAGTTAAAAGATAAATATTATAGAGCAACAATTATGTCTGCCATGTTTTATGGTTCAGAGTGTTGGGCAGTTAATCATCAACATGTACAAAAGATGTCTGTGACAGAAATGAAGATGTTGAGGTAGATGAGTTGTCATACAAGAAAAGATCGTATACATAATGAGGTTATTAGAAACAAAATGAGAGAATATCGTTTAAAATGGTTTGGACATATAGAAAGAAGATAAGAAGAAGAACCTGTAAGAACGTTAGAAAAACTAAATTTGGAAAGTATTAAAAGAGGTAGAGGACGACCACAAAAGTGTTGGAAAGAAACAATAAAGAATGATCTAGCTTATTGTGAGTTAATTGCTAACATGGCACACGATAGGGATATGTGGAAACAAAGAATCCATGTAGCCGACCCCGTCTAGTATGGGAAAAGGCTTAGTTGTTGTTGTTGTATGATTATGTAATGAGACATTGGAGTTTTTGGACCCAAAACAATACTAAAAGGAGAATTGTAATAAGAGGATTTGTAATAAGAGGATTTAGAGGTCACCCTTCAAAAAACGACCCTCTTCAGGCATAGCCCACCGTTGTGATATCCAACTGCATTTAAATGACACTAAATGCTTACATGGAAGGCATTTGATTATAACATACTATTCCACATTGTGAACTAACTTGTCAACAAAAACGTTGTGTAGCATATTGTGCTCCTTTTCTCGTAGAACAAAAGTTAAGTGTTGATTTCTCTCTGGAATGTTGGATGAGTATATGTGTTTCTATAAATTCAAAGAAGGAATACATTAAAGGGAGAAAAACCTTATCAAACAAAAAGTAATTCTTAGCAGGAGCATAACCTATAAACAAGACAAACAGGCATATGTTACATCCTATATAGAAAGGCATATGTTACATCCTATACATAGAAAGTTGTATTTTCACCACTACAATGAAGAGTATCACAAGAAGATGGCTAATAAATGGTTGGGTTGAAAGCTTTATGGAGGCCTTTGCATTATTTTTCTCAATAATCCATATGGAGTATGTTGAGAATCCGTTGATAACATAGCTTCCATCTATTCTATGCAGGCACTTGAAATAAATGCAAAGAACTTTAAGACATGTCTGCATAGTTTTTAAAGTGAAAAGTTGTATTGGTCATCTGTGTTTGGGATGAAGATGATTATCCATGGCTACCAAAATGTTTGCTAAGATCATTAAGAACATCCTGATGTATTAATCGTAAAGAATGAGGTATGCTTTTTTATTTAATTAAAAAAATTCCACAAATTTATAGATGAATGAGTTAGTTTTATAAAAGATAGAAAGAGGAGAGAGACTCTCTAACGACAATGGCAATCCAACTAGCTGTTGGGTCCCAATGAGCAAGCCATATTGGCCCGGTCCTCGAAGTCAACAAGGTTGGGCCCTATTGGCTCAACCAATCCTATTACATCTTAACACTCCCCTTAAATTTATGGTGTGTATACCAAAAATTTGTCTAACAAAAAAATATAAATATGAGAATGTCGATTTTGGAGAACCATCTAGGAGGATTAAGACAAGGCAACCAAGGAGAGCAAAGTAATCGGTGTTGTCTTCCACATCAGCGCCATGGGAGTTCAATTTTCAATATTTGAGCAGGAGGTACATTTTCTAAACATCATGAATTTTGTCATAACAATAGTCAGACTTGCAATATTCACCATATGATAGAACCCCACAATATTATACTTCAAATTGACGTTAGCAAGGTTGTTGGAGAGAGACATGACTTGCTAAGCACCAATTTGTTCACCATAATAATCCCATATTATGAAGTGTGAAGCTCACTAAAAAGTGAAGACCATAGTTCTTCAAGACCACGACCTCTTTCACCAGCATCAATGCCTTTACGCTTCCGTATCTTCCTTACATCTTTTCTGAAATTGATCTTTTTTCCACTACAAAACATACTAAAAGTGAACAAGAAAGAGCCCAAAAACCATAAAAACCCATAAAAGAGTAACACCAAAGCAGAACTGACGTCTCACAATTAAATTAGCTCCAAATCTCAGAAACCAACGAAGTAATTCATGGTTTTCATTCCAACCCAAAATGCAAGTCAAACCAAAAATGAAACCAAGAAGATGGTTTACTCTAATTTAAGGAGGTTTTTTAATGGAAATCATTGTTAGGATTGTCAAATATAACAAATAATCTCGTGAATCACAACAAACTCGTGATATTATAAAAGGCTTTGGTATACCAAACAAACTTTAAGGCTAAGCTCAGACCATCCAAATTAGATAAACTTTAAGGCTAAGCTCAAACTATCCAAATCAATCAAATGTGAAGGCCCTTAAATAACTCACAATCTCAAATATGATTCTACGATTTCTAGAATAAGCTAATCTACCAAGATGATAAAAAAAGTTTTAAAGATTTATAATCAACTTGATATTTTCTAGCAATCTTTTCATCATAAAATGTTTTTCCCAAAAAACAAGAATCCTTTTAATGCAATTTTTATTATTAGCATAAAATGCTCAAAATATAACAAATGACTAGTCAATACACAAGGCAAAAACTCTTTTTATATATTATTTTTAAATGCTTGTATCAAGCACATGGTTATCAAGTTAACAATAAGTGCATTTTCAATATTGACTCATCTCCAACCAATAGCCAACAACATGAAACACCTTAATCACAAAGGTCTCAAACAAAAGGCCAACAATCGTGACATATATTCATAACACGAAGATCTTAATCATATGAAAATGCAACTTCAAAATTATCAAGATCACAAATTATTAAATAACAATAAATGCATCTTTAAAAATCGACTAATCTCCAATCAATAGCCAACAACCAACAACATGAAGCACCTTAATCACAAAAGTCTTTTACAAAAGGCCAACAAAAGTGACATATAGCCACACTACGGATCTTAATTATACAAAAAGGTGCAACTTATTGTCTAACAAATAATAAGCAAAATTTTCTTTTAAACAAGACAACAAGCAATTAATCCAACAAAATGTTAAAAATAAACAAGTTGAAAGATCACACCTTGATGGACTCAAATCTAAATACCAAAGGTCAAATCTAATCAAACAGTTGGGTTTGGATTTGGGTTCAACAAGTATCTCATATTTAATATAGAATGGGTTTGGATATAGGATCGGATCCAGGATCCTATCTGATATGACTTAAAAAGAGGATCGCATGATTTCTCTCTCTATTGAATCCTTGTCGTTTGCACATATTGTAGAACCCCTCTCTCATAATACCATAGAAGCCATTGCCGCCATGATCACCACTAACTAACCACCAAATCCGCTTGAGTCGTGTCATTCCACCATCCGACCTACTACTGTCTTCACGGCCAGCCTATTCTCACCGAAATCCTCCAAGCCAAAACCATCTCTACTGCCCCGTCTTCCAAACAACCACCACCCTTACCTAGCAACCTAAAATCGTCGCCTCTCATCACCGCACAACCGCTACTGACCACCGCCCCTTTCCACCATTCTGTGGGAATGGGATCACCATCCTTGGCACAACTGACCTTGTTTTCACCGTCGTCGCCATTGTTGCACCGCCTTACTACCCTAGAGCACCATCGACCCTTCTCTCTGTTCCTCTTATGTATTTAAGTGCGAGTGATTGTAGCCAAGCCGCCAACATGTAACCATCTTCATCATGCCAAGGCTACCAAGATCAACCCTCATTGCCGCTCATCAAAATCATCACATGGTGCGGTTTGGTCGATTGTGCTCAAACAACTAACAAACCATCACCACCACCTCTATCCACCGCGACCCAAGCAAACCGCACCCTCAACCCCAACACGATTGCTGCCTCTGCACTTGCAAAACCGCCACCGATATCCCAAACCACCATCTCCACCTTCCTTAACCACCACATATTAACCACTAGATCCATCGTTGCCAAGACCGCCACTTCGCAATCACCGACCGAGCCTTTATCACTACCTGCATCTCACGTCATCCAACCACCAACAAGTCACGACCAACTATGATTATTGTTGTCGTTTCTCTTGACCATCACTGAGAGTCGATCGTCGTAGCACTGTCGATTAGGCTCTGATACCATATAAAGAATGAGATGCATTTTTATACAAGAATGGAGAGGAGCAGGTATTCTTTGTGATAAGAAGATACCATTAAAGTTAAAAGGTAAATATTATAGAGCAACAATTAGACCTGCCATGTTTTATGGTTATGAGTGTTGGGCATATAACTATCAATATGTTCAAAAGATGTTTGTGACATAAATGAAGATGTTGAGATGGATGAGTGGTCATACAAGAAAAGACCGTATATATAATGAGATTATTAGAAACAAATTAGGAGTGACACCAATCGAGGATAAAATGAGAGAATATCATTTAAGATGGTTTGAACATATAGAAAGAAGATTAGAAGAAGAACCGGTAAGAAGGTATGAAAAACTAAGAGGTAAAAGGACGAGCACAAAAGTGTTGGAAAGAAACAATAAAGAATGATCTAGCTTATTGTGAGTTAACTGCTAACATAGCACATGATAGAGCTCTGTGGAAACAAATAATGCATGTAGCGGACCCCGTCTAGTATGGGAAAAGGCTTAGTTGTTGTGAAAAAATTCTACAAATTTACAAATCGGTCATTTTTATACAAGATAGAGAAAGGAGATAGAGACTCTCCAACGTTTAGCTCTATCCGTTGGAGGATCTGTTTGGTCCCAGTGACTAGGCCACATTGGCCTGGTCCTCGAAGTCAGCAGGGTTGAGCCCTATTGGCCCAACCAATCCTATTACATCTTAACATTAATTGCTTGGAAATAGGCCGTACTGAAAAAGAACAATTACTTGAAATTTTCTTTTGTTTACCTTTGGATTGAAAGGTCTTTATTAAACTACTTGCAAAAACATGCATCTTGTGATGGCAATTTTGAAGTGCTATTTTCTAATATAATGTAGTAAGGAGTTCATTCACATCAAGTACACTATGTAAATGCACATTTTCCATCCACGCCATTGGGTAAGCTTCCTGATTCTCCAACTTGCTGATTGTTATTTCTTGTCTTTCTGAAGTTTCCGTTTCAAGTTTATTTGCATATGTTTTTAATTCAGGTGATCTCATAGAAGCCAAGACAATCAAATCTCTGTTTTCAGAGCATGCGACAGCAGGTGCATTCACACTTTCCTCAACAAAGGTGAGCATCACAATTCATCATCATTTCTTGCTCTTCTTCTTTTCTGACTAATCTGCTTAAGAAAACACCAAATTTTTTCATCCATACTGTTCTTTTCCTAGGGTGCTACTGGTAATCTTCTTGGAGTAGCTGGAACAGTGGAAGCAATTTTTACCGTGCTTGCTACACCATGTAAATTTGTAGTTTCAGTTTTGCATGTGACATGCATGTGCATGTGTATGTCCACTTATTTTGTGTTGGCAAGAGAAACTTTCTTCGTCCCAATGCTTTGCCTTGTTTGGCGTATGATACAGGGGATTGCTCCAGTGAATCTCAATCTTTAGGAAGCAGATGCGGTGTTTACTGATGGTTTCATGTTCTCAGTTGCTCAAAGGAGATGCAGATAAGGGCTGCTCTTTCAAATTCCTTTGGGTTTGGTGGAACAAATGCATCCTTGTTCTTCACGTCCTTGCTAATTTCATCCTTGGTCACCCTTAGATATGACAAATTACCGGTGTTATTTGCCATTTCGTAAGCAAGATTGCTTTGAACGGATATCCAAAGTCTGCTTTGGACTCTTTCCTATTCAGTAATTTAGTTATCAGGGACCTGCTATGGAAGGAGATCACATCCAGGCCAGCTTTTCTCTGCATCATGAAAGACAGCAAACCCCAGCAACATAACGTGTAGAACGGGAATTGTTAATTTTAGCTCCAAGTAGTTTTTGTACATTTTTTATTTGCCAGAAATGCAACTCTTGGGATTTTGGTATATCTAGCTTTTCAGAGATTCAACGAGCTGAGAGTTTCTTATAATAACTCGAAGTAGCTGCAAGCTCTCCATGCTCTATCTGAGAATGTCCCATGCCTCCAGTCTTTCGTTCAGAAAGGTTCTTTTGTTGCATCTCCACCTTTCTGTAACTGTCATTGATCAATCTTGCGAATATTGTTCTCCATAGATGTTCAAAAGATGAACCACATCATCCGATGAGTTGTACTTTATTTTCAAACGATGTTATGAACTCTAAGTGGTGCCTACCTCCATTGCCAGAAAGCTTATTGGGAAAAAATGTTGAAAATTTAAATCACACAGGAAATACTTCGTATGGCTTCGCTATGATTTGGTTGTCATGTTATACGTTTCAATAAAGCTACAAAAAGTTATGACATGGTATGCCTATCACGTGTTATCTCAGAGTATATCCTGTTGTGAAGGCTCACCCTACTCTGGGTTTCACATCAAAAGGCATGTAGAGTAGCCCGCACAAATTCTGTCTACTTTTCTGTCATGGTTGTTGCCAATCTCTGTAATCTTTCATGTCATGGTGATTGACAATGCTTCACCAAGTAAACTGTGAGTACAAACTAGTGATTGGCTATGCTTGTGTTTTCTTTTTCGTCTGTCTGTAGGGTGGGCTCAAAGATTCCTAATCATGCATCTCCGTCAGGGGCGGGTACGAACTTGAAGCAAGGTGGTCTTGCTTCTATGACAGCAATGAGTACTGTATGACAGTCTCTCTTTGCTTGTATGATGAGACTTTGCTGCCCATAAACGGCTTCTAATTTTGGAGATGGATTTGGTTTGAACTGCATGGAGAAACTGCCTACTGATTTGGTGGTTCGGTTCTCCGAAAATTTGAGAGTACAAATACGGGTTTAACTAAATTTTGTATCATAGTAAAATATTGTATCGGCTGGACCATTTAAAAGGAAAGGTGTCTAACCTCGATCGTTCGAGCCTGCACTTATATGTGGGCTAATGTTAGAATTAATCTTAACTTTAATTAAATTTTCAGTCAGCTGATTCAGACGTTGGTTGGTCTGGTTCATGTCTGTTCTGCCAATTCATCCAAAACAGGGACCCTTCTCTCCCTAAATCACCCTGTTCAAACAAAAACCGCGTTGGTTCTTTCTAATATCGATGACACACATGAAGGTATCTTAGGACCATGGTGATTTACCACCCACCCTCTTACCTATGGTGATTGAGTTTGAGTGGACTTGTCATGTCGATTAGACATGTCGATTTGGTTGATATCTACCTCCTTGTCTCATTTAGTGGTTAATTGAAAGCTTGGACCTTAACTACATTATTTGTCATAATTAGCCTGCTTTATAAAGAAATTTTGGTAGGTGAAAAGACCACTCTTCTTCCTTAAAAAGGCTTAAGCCTATGAATGAGGTCTAAGCCCTTCTGAAAAGTACCCTAAGTTCCTATATACACAGTATGCAACGTGGTAATGTCAAGTTAAATGTCCTCAAGATTGTACATCTAAAGCAAAACTAGCTTGAGCTCACCTTGTTATGGAGTCAACTTACAAGTTGGTCATAAGTTCGATACCCGAAGCGTGCAGCTGAGTCCAGCCTAAAGATTGCAGTCACTATTAGGTAAATAACCTGATGTTCCGAGTTTAAGATCATAATCATCTCATAAGTAGTCCACTGGGCATCTTCCAGGAAAGGCACTCTAGAGTATGACAAACTTTAACGAATCTAATGCGAATCTAAAGAGAAGAGATCAAGTCATTTCGAGATTGTGAAACGAAAGGAGACAACAGGAAAGAGAAAAAGAACACATGATGTCATTACATGGTTCAGTCACAACCCTCCTCCACAGGGAAAATCCTTGAATCTCCAGATCAATGACATGAAGAGAGATTTATTTTAAGAAATCTTGGCATCATTAGGATGGTGATGTTATATATCTTCGTCATAAGAAAAGGTGCTAGAATTCAACATTTTAAAAGAGACAGAGGAAGCCCTAAAAATCTCGGAAGAAGGAAACAGAAAAAATCTCAGAAGAAAACGATAAAATATGATGTTGCTATTTTGGAGTTAACTGCTAATATGACACTAGGCACAGTATAATTGCAAATAAGAGTTCATGTAGCTAACCGGCTCAACACCACTTATTATGGGATAAGGCTTGGCTTTGGTATTAGACAAGGGAAAAGTTCTTCATGAATAAATTATTCATATATATATGTGTGTGTGTGTGTGTGAGGTCTCCACAGATTGCAATATTGAACATTGTCTTTTTACTGCTGAGGAACTGCCACCTAAAATGGCAGTTTGTCAAGTTTTCCATCAAAGCAATCACTTACTGTTTACATGTTATCCAAAACCCAATCGTTTCATGCACATGAATCAGATTTTGGTGGGCAATCTGAAAGTTTCCTATGAAGAAAAGTAGAGGAAAGATTTTTCATCAATGGGAGAGCAGATCAGATCAGGTTATATTGTACAGAACCACTCAAGGATCAAATTCAATACTCACCGTACATCTCACTTGCGATTGATGGTATACCTTGAGATCTATGGCAATGGGTGTTCCGTGTACATGCATGCATCAAGTCAAATGTCTTGCAGGGATGGAGTATAGTTTTATCTGCACGCAGAGCCTTAGCTCATCTAGCAGGGTTCTCTACTCCCACGGCACAGGTGGTCAGTTCAATTCTCCGGGTGTGCGTGTTAGAATTCTGCCTCCCGTTGTAACAAGAAACAAGGGATACTTTCATCTTAATTTAGTGTTAGCAATTCTACTTTGCTCTAAAGAAAAGGTCGGCAGTTCTTCTCGTTGAAATACTGGAGTGGCACCGCTTATAACATCTCACGTCATGATAAATAGTTGTTAATCATCACGATTAATTATTAATGCGGGTGGGACCACGGAAATGAAGCAAACGATTGCAGCTTTGTCGGCGTTAAATTACCTTGCCATCTAAAATTGGAGACAGTTCAGTCTGCAGTCAGAAGGGCCACTGTAATTCATTAGAAGGAAGAAATATCTTGGTTAATATGGCTATAACAGACTGTGTTCAACGATTTACGCAACAATAGAGAGTGAGAAAAGCAATTGTGTAGATCATACCAACGCTCTTATTAAAAGCAAGCCGCGACCGACCATGTTCATGCGGTCACCATCAATACGGCACATGGATCCAGGTCTCTCTCTCTCTCTGCCATTATGGGACCTTTCAGCCACTGGAAGAGCGGCCATGTGGTGATGACTCTGATGAATATTATACACAAGTCTCCATCTCCCTGTTCCGACCACGAACGCAGGGGACAAATAGGGACGCTTGAGTGGTGGACTATACGGAGAAGCGATATGCATGCACACTCTCACCATCAATTGTATTGGTATTTGTCCGTACTATGCACGATACAATGGCAAGAGCAATTTACTGTCTCCGTGTGTGTGTGAGAGAGAGAGAGAGATTACAGAAGGTAGCTGCAGGTGTACAGTGAACAGGCCAGAAACAGTACAAAGTCACGATTCTAAAACATTGAACCTATCACCTGTTCAAACAGAACCTTTTAACTTGTTTGTACTGTTTGGTTGATATACGCATGCAACCTGGACCAAGAAAATTTTGAAGTTGTCTCTTCGCTGGAGCACTGAATTCAACTTGATGAGGAATGTTTGTCACTGCTTCTCTTGCATCGAACCCAGCATTAATGCGATTATTTTGTGAAGAAGAATAATCAAGTAAAATGAAAGGAATTGAGTATAAAAAGCTCTCATCAGCCTTCACTTCTTTTGGGAGGGATCCCTTCAGACCTCATGAAGTCTTTCTGCCAATCTGACCTCAGGTTCGAGGTGACTTGGTTCTTAATAGTTATCAACAATCTTAATATATGATTCCAAGAAAAAAATGAATGCAAATGATTGAATTTTGGTGTTTCGTTAGAAAGCTTTTTGATGATTTAAGGGTCATTCTTTACTAACTTAAGCTTGATGAATCCATCCTCAACTTGATCTGTCAAACGACTCCTTTTCATTGGATCTCTCATAGTTGTATAACTACAATTTACCAAATAAGGTACCTTTAGCGCCTTTGCTGAAAATATGCCAACCAAAATACCTTTTTTGAAGCATGTAGAGCACTATCCTTCAAGCTATTTTGTCGCTCCCGGATTACAACTTTTCGAATGAAAAGAGCACCAAAAAATGCCTTAGAGTACAAAGAAGAACCCTCCGTTTGCCTTTTACAAGTTGAACCAAGTCTTTGACAATACCGATACTTCAAGATAATGTTACGAGGTTTTCTAGGGCCTAAGAAACCTCGCTCGTTTAAAGAGATTCTTTTGACTCAAACAACATAGGTGAGGGAAGTCATGAGGCTTTAAGGGATGCTTACCAATGTGAGTTCTCTCTCCTTCGGCTATGAATCAAGTGCCCTTTTATAGGCATCAAAGTGGCTTTACAAATGCCTACTATTACTGTTACACTCGCTCGGGTCGTGACCACGACCCGGCCCGAGCCGATGCCACAGGGCTACTTCTCACGCGGGCGTGATGGTGAGCAGTAACAAAATACAATACTAATTTAATTCAAACTCAATGAAATATCTAACTGAAATAAATATTCATATCAAAGTTCTAAACAACACACTCAAAATGGTGTGGGCCCACCTAACAATAACCCCGAATAACAAGATTTTATAAATTGTTTAATACTTATCATACCATTTAAAATAAAAATGCATCTCTATCCAACTCCTACTCTGTTTCGTGTGCCTTCGAAGTGCTAGCTTTAGGATGAGCCGTAAAATAATGGGGTGAGCTCCTATACATAGTTCAGTAGGGAGGTTAAACATTTTTAAATAGAAATCATACATCCATAATTTCACAATCATTTTATAATAAAGCACAATTTCACCTTTAAATCATGATCTTAAATTTATACGCACACATTCACACACATGCATACATACATCATTAGTTACGATAATTACAACCCATACTGTGTCTGCCCCAAAGGCCACGAAAGTCGTCCGACCCTCTCTAACATGACCCCGATAACCCCGTCCATGACGGTAACCACGCCGACTCTTACGGTAGAGTTTTAGAAAATGCATCCTGTATTAGCCCCAAGCCAGATCACCCGAGGGACCTGTAAGTCTTTAGAGACCCCACACAACCCATAAAAGTATGACTCATATATTCACACATCATTACATTTCTAAAACCAAATACAGTTCATTACATTCACAAATCATATCCAGATCCACAAATATCCAAAGCCAAATCCATATCCCTACAACATTTAAATACCATGTTCATACAACACATGCATATCAAAACATGCTCTTTATCAATCAATGTCATAAACATATTCTATTTGAGAAGCATATCAAATAACCCATAATTGTGAATAACATTTCATAAACATCAATAAAATATTTATCAATTATACACGTTTAAATCTATATAAAACAAGTAAAATCACTTCTATATTGGTTCTGTAAAATAATGCATAACCTCCTAACTCAAGGAGCACTAAGATCTAGTTCCCAAACCGTTGGGTCACTCTTACCATAGCCAAATCCTTCAATTTTAATCTCTAAACAATTACAAATAATTAAAATATTAAATTTATTTAACTATGAATCTAACGCAACAAACAATATCCAAATCAGATCTCAAATGACCCTAAAATCACCAAAAACTCAATCTAGATCCGTTTAAGCTATCCGAACTGATACCTAGATCTATAACCGATCCAAATTGAGTGACACAGTAGGTAGCTTGTATCACTGTGTCGACACAGAACCTTTAACTACTAACACGGATCCTGTTTCTAACCCAAAAATGTATTTCAAGACACGATCCAAACTTGACCCATTTTCGACACAAAACCTATTTTAACACATAACTGGTTCTTAACATACGACACGATGACACGACACGAAGCCTTATCGGTTCATAATATTTTGGACATGACACAACATGGAAATGGGGACACGCCCAAAAGGAGCCAGTTCCCATGATTTTATGGTATCGATTTTGCCGATTTTCAGCGACGATTAAGGCCGACGATGATCCCCAACCGATTGCCTACCCATCCTCTTCCAATCCAACCCATGATCAGTCGCCGATAAGAGCGTTTTCGTCAAAAAATTCATGAAAGGTAGTAACTCGAATTTAAGAAAAATTTTATGAATATACACTTGTTTTGAACCGATTTTCGCGTATTAAGGCTTCTTTTCAAAGGTTTAGCATGAACTAAACAAAAACCCTTTAATCTAACTCAGTTTTGGCAACTAAAAATGAAAATTTTTACAAAAAGCAAAATTGGGGTTTTCTTACCGATTCCGGCCGACTCTTCCACATTTTTCGGCTTGTGCGTCTTCTCCCGAAGCTGCTCCACAGTAGGCCGTCCGCCTACCATTGCTATCTTTGTGCAGTAAAACGTGTGCAGTAACGCTCTCATATCTGAGCGGGTCTGGATCCAGACCACCCAACCCATTACAATTATGGCTTTAACTGTTGGCTTTATGAGCCATCATGCTCATTCAGCCCATGCAGTGCGTTTAATACAAAAGAGGTAGTGGGTATTATTTTCCGTATTTACATATAAGTAGGCAACCTTTGAGCTGCCCAACTCTATAATTGTAACTGCAATGCAGTTTCACAATTTTAATTGTATTTACACCTACTTTCACCACTACCATTTGTAAATTTCTGCAACAGGTACTAGACGTGGGGATAATTTTCATATGTTATTTGGCAATGGAGCTTTATCCAACTGCCAAAGTGCCCAATATCCCACTTCTAAATCATGCTCATGGACGAGAAAATTTTAATGGATCATTAATTATAAGAACCTCCCCGTCTAGTATGGGAAAAGGCTTTGTTGTTGTTGTTGTCATTAATTATAAGAACCTGACAGAAGGTCTTACAATGTCAAAATTTACATCGCCAGTTTCTAGTTTTTACCATCGATTTCAATATCCTGGTAATTTGAGTACAACTGAAACTTGCAGGTAAGAGTAGCGAATGCTTGAATTGGACTGCACACCTAGCTACCCACATCAAGCTGTCAATGCACCTAATGCTATTTTTAGGATCATGGTGTTGGGATCAAAGATAACTGCAAAACTTTAGTGTCCTTGAGTTGACATCATGGTTTTTCTTAAAACACGATTATTGATTTGTGCTCAATTGCAGCAATCATGCACCTGATTCACGTTTTCGGCAAGAACTACCTTTTATCGTATGATGGTACTGTTGGAACACCACCATTACTGATCATTTTCCAATGCCACGATAAACCCTATCAACTGCATCTGCAAAACCTTAATGCAGTGCTGTGAGTTCTTTGATGACAAAAGTTTCTCTTAATCACAGTTATTTACATAAGGCTGAAAGTATTATTTTCCTGTTTCAGTATTGTCAGCCACAATGTAATACAGCCAAAGAATTTAGTATTATTATGCAAAAAGTTGGACCAGTCTGTGAGAAATACAAGATTCGCACAGATATCTTCTCAAGAAATCAGTGGTCGCATCTAGCAATTTGAACAAGGGGGGTCCCCTTGAGCCAGGATCGTGTGTTGCTTCAATCTGGTGAGTAATCAAATGGACTCATTTGAAGGTCACTCGTATATATTTTTGTTGTTTTGCTGTATCTTTCTGCATTTATACTACCTCTCTGCCGATATATATGGTTTTGAGTTTTACGGTAAAAGAAACACTAAGTACTGAAAATGGCTGCACAGAACACACATATATAGAGTCTAGTATGCATGCCACATAAGATTAAGATGTTTGCTTGTCCTTGTAAAGCTCAACTATCCAATCAAGGTGAGCTGAGGGTTGAAATAAAAAAATGAAAAAAGTACACATATGAATCAAGTACACTTTACATTTTGATGAGATTGTCTAGATTTACAAGAACAGGTAAGTATCTGAACTAGAAGCATATTAGACTCGGAGGAGTTTGCTGTTAGGAACATAGTAAAATTATTCGTGATGGATCTCTTAACATTTCTTTGGACCAAGTGTGAAGAGGAGGAGACTTTATTAGAAAAGAGGCTTCCGGTAGATAATTTGACACCTTTGCCAAGGGTCATTGTTGTAAGATCCTTTCTCGCATCTCCTTCTGATGTCATAGTCTTAAAGTTACCAACGAGGTTCAAGTAAGGGAAAGGCTTGCATTGGATTAGACATGTCCGGTTTCGGTTCATCTATTACCATGAACGGCAACCAGGCTGGTTCTAGTCTCAATCTGAATCCAAAACCGACTACAACCGTAAAAAGTTTTTCTAAATTCAAAAAAGTTGAAAAAAAAGTAGCATGAACCGGTGGTTTGAACTACATCTTCTAGTTTTGGCTCCACATAAGAAGGAATCATAACTTGGTATATATGCTGGCAACATTAATGCAAACATATCCAAATAAATCTTAACGATCCATTTTGAAATACGGATGATTAATATTTAAATTTAAAAAAAAAATACATTATCAAGTGTCATCAATTCAAAAGGCAACCTTTTGCCTTTTAAATTAAAATATCAATCATTACTTTTTTAAATTAGATGTTTGAAATTTGTTTGGATATGATAATACATGCAAATTTGCTAGTATATTCCATGTAATATATATATGTGATAGTAGACTATATATAGTACTGTTCTTGATCGAGGATAGAAAAACCGTAAAATGATTTGAGATGGCTTTCTACAATTAACAAAGCCAAAGGAAACATCACACACACTGTTGAACTTAGCCGTGCGCAAATAACAACCTCGGTACGAGTACAATCCAATAATGTGGAAGATGTCAGAAGGATCTAGAACGTACGAAGGATGTGAGTTACTAGGCAAATGAAAGTTCCCAATAAGGTCCCCTCAGTTTATGACAAATAATTTCCAATATGATCCCCAGAATAATTGGTCATGATGATACATGACGTACTCCGGATTTCCTTAGCTGTAAGAAAATATTGGTCGAATTTCGAAAAATCATCTTTTAAAAAACTCAGCTCATAAATAACTTTCTTAGAACCAAAGTAAATCAAAATATAAGAAATAACTATGATTGGTTGTAACAATCATTTTATAATTTTAAATGAGTTTTTTGGGGGTTTAAATCCCAATTTTAATTGATGGGTGGGATGGGATCACTCCCATATAAACCAAAGAGCACTAGCTCACCTGGCTAAGGGATCGACAGACAAGTTGTAGGTCATGGGTTCGACACCCAGGGTATACGTGCATCTGGCTTCAGCTAGCCTCCGATTGTACGAAAGAAATTAAAAGAAAGATGTATGTATGGTCAGGATTTACAGAATGCTTGTGAGTCGACCCCCTAACCTTCAACTTGTTACCGTGGGTTATAAACAAGATATCTCCTGATCTCTTCACATTCACAAAACATATCAAATCACAGAGTAGTGATTAGCCGCGCGACTGTAAGTCTTTAGGAGCACCTCTCTGATTCCTTAACTCCGAAAATATCAAACGACCTGAAAGAAAGGACAGTCAGATACTTGTAAGGGAAACTGACGTACACATCAGTTAAACATTCATGGGGAAGCCGCAAAAATAAGAACTTTACTGGAAACATTTTCCTCCATGAAGAACTGAGAACTAATGTGGTGAAAGAAAAAAAGATCCTATGAAGGTTAGAAACTGCATGCAGGGCGTCCCATCATCAAGATGTGATTCGCCCTCCAATCACTGGCTTTTCTGGCACTCTTTCTCCTCCACTGATTTTTATAAATTGGTGTGCAGGCACCATTGAGTTGTCATTCAATAGTGAATAAGCAAACGAGAGAGAGAGAGAGAGATGGAATTCCCAATAGTTGACATGGAGAAGCTCAAGGGAGAGGAGAGAGGAGCTGCAATGGACCTCATACAGGATGCTTGTGAGAACTGGGGTTTCTTTGAGGTATCCTCACTGAACTTCAAGCCTTCCCATCACGCGTTGTGCTGACTTATCCCCAAGCGCTTCTGTTATATGTTATTCATTTCGGTTTTCCTATCAAAATTTCCCATATATTTATCTATCCTCCGTGAGAAGCCCAGCAGCCAGTAAAGAATCAACTGTTGTGAACATTGCAGACGCCTGATAAAGTCTAGGCTGAGGATCCAACCTTTGAGATTTTTCCGAATGACTAGTACAATTTCTGGGTTTAATTGTTTACGAGAAGTTTTTGTTCTCATACACAGCAATACACATTAATTGTGTTACTACAACAATTATTTTACCAAGCGGTGTGAGAGAGAGAGATTTGGTTATATATTTATTTATAAGTAAATCTCTGATAGTTCCAGACCACTATATCATGGTGATTTCCTTTTATCAACCTGTATTAAACATGAAAATTCATAACGAATTAGCATTTTAAACATCTTGCCCACTACAATAAATACATTTTATAGAGGCCGTTCTGCGAACAAAAAGTATATATACACAGTTCTGAATTGCATGATCAGCATCATGCCTTTGAAGTATATAAGTGAATGGCTGGTAAAATGAAACACACTAAGAATCACTACGCAGACTCGGCGAACGCACAAACACAAATTTCTCTCTCTATATATATATAAGTATAAAAATTTTCTAGTCTGAATATGGAAACTTGAATTAGTTAAATGGTCAGTTAGCATGAAGTTTCTTGGATGACCACAAGGCGATTCCAAACCATGGTAACGCTGCTAATAGTTTACTTTGGTTGTATGAAGGTGTTGAACCATGGAATCCCTCACGAATTGATGGACGATGTACAGAGGCTATTTAAAGAGCACTACGGGCTAAACATGGAGAAAAAGTTCAAAGACTTCGCAGGTAGCAAAAAGCTTGAAGAAGAAGAGAACGAATTGCAGGAAATAGATTGGGAAAGCACATTCTTCCTGCGCCACTTGCCAGTTTCTAATATGGCTGAGATAACCGATCTTAGTGATGAATACAAGTAAATTTACTCTACATACTCTACTACCAGAATCATTTATAAGAATCTTTATCTTATGGAGTACATCAGTTTCTATACACAAACACACGCTTATTATGTTTTACGTATTTGGTAGGGTGGCCATGAAGGACTTTGTTCAGAGGCTGCAGGTCCTGGCAGAGGAACTGCTGGACCTCTTCTGTGAGAACCTTGGTCTGCAAAAAGGATACCTGAAGAATATGTTTTGGAGCAAAAATGGACCCACCTTTGGCACCAAGGTGAGCAACTACCCGGCTTGCCCCCGTCCGGAGCTGGTCAAGGGGCTCAGGACTCACACTGATGCCGGAGGCATCATCCTCCTCTTCCAAGACGACCACGTTCCTGGCTTGCAACTTCTCAAGGATGGTGAATGGATCGATGTCCCACCGGAGCGCCATGCCATTGTTATCAACATTGGCGATCAACTTGAGGTACAATTAGGCTAGCGAGTACTTAATTACTCCAACTATACAATTAGTTGTATTTCTATTTCTTCTATTTTCTGTTTCCATTTATTCTGTTATTCTTTAAATGTTTTCCTGTTGCTGTCTGTGATCAGTATATATAGATAGATAGATAGAGAGAGAGAGAGAGAGAGAGAGAGAGAGAGAGAGAGAGAGAGAGAGAGAGAGAGAGAGCAGGTCATGCCCGCACTCATGCATGCTAAAGTTCAAATTTTCAATATCACGGTTGTGTGTAGAGGGTTGTGTTAGGCTTCCGACAGTAGGCCTAAAACTTTATCGGACTTAACATGGATTCTAAAAAAAAAGCAAAGAATCCATGTAGCTGACCCCATCTAGTATGGGAAAAGGCTTAGTTGTAGTTGTAGTAGACGGTTGTGTGTAGAGAGCGACCAAGGAGAGTATGGTTCTAGGGACAGATCTTCAGGTAATTGATAACCAGATGGAGATGTTATTTTACAAAATTTCTCGTGTTATTGAAGGTAATCACTAACGGTAGATACAAGAGCGTGGAGCACAGAGTGATCGCACAGACAGAGGGAGAAAGGATGTCCATTGCTTCCTTCTACAACCCCGGCAGCGACGCCGTCATATATCCCGCCCCGGAACTCGTGGAGAAGGATTCGAAGTTGGAGAATGATAAAAACTTGTATCCCAAGTTCGTCTTCGAGGACTACATGAAGCTCTATTTGCGTGAGAAGTTCCACGCAAAAGAACCAAGATTTGAGGCCATGAAAGCCACGGAGACCATCATCCCGGACCCAATTGCCACCGCTTAACCAGGATATTATGTACCGCTTGATATCTTATGTGTACTAAAATACGTCTTGTATTGGTCTACATCGTCTGTAAGATGACCGTCTGCTCAACTGGTTATGATGTCTCTGGTTCAGCTGCTTCAAATTGTGCAAGGGTGTAGTTGTTATGCATAAAAGCATGGTCCAAATTATGTAAGCATGTACGTGTTATGCATGTATGAATTATTAAATGAGGGTTTAATATACCGCTGGTGTTATTTACTTCAGTGAAGATGCTCAATCATGGTTATTGCCCATTTAAATCTTGTTGATGATGCATGCAGAGCTGGTTTTCTCCCTCCAGAAATTTCGAACTTGAAATCTTGCTCAAAGGGAAACAAGTTCTGAACCACTTGAACCGACCAAACGTTGATTATAAGCTTCTTTGTTACGGTTGTGGTCAAATCATATCTGCATTTAATATCATATTTTATTTCCCTTTCAACACATTTTCGGGTGACTTTTGCCTTTTTTTACAGTATTTTCCATCTAGTTTCTTACACAGTAAATTACCTTACAAATGCCACTTTTATAATACGGCGACTTAATTTGGTTATTCACATCATTCTAGAAAATTTTGTAATGTTTTCAGCATTCTAATGGAAAGGATGTAATGAAGGCTAAAGTTGATTTCCATTCGGAAGGCACTTAATAAAAAGAAAACAAAGAACGCAGAATCAGGTTTGACAAAGAGCAGACACGTAGCAAATCGTGATTTCGGAGGTGATCCATCAGGTACGGACTTCCTTCATTGCCTCGACAGAATACATCCTCATATCATAATTACGTTGTCGTCTCTCTCAACACACGCATGCACGCACACAACACAAGTTAAACTGGAGAGTTTCTTTGACAAGTTACATCAGAATTTATTGGCCAAATGATGACCTATATAGGACAAATTCATTAAATTTATCACGGGAAAACTAAGTAGTGTCATGTCATAACGACTGTAGGAACTGTGACAGCGGACCCTTATGACAGGTTAACTTACCCTGAAGTCATAATAAATTGGGAAAACCCGCTTCACACAGTGCTAATGGTTGGCCAAAATTCTGCACACCAGGTCCAGTAATATTTTCAATTTTCAACTCTGGTTTGGATTCGTTGATATTAATGTCATCATTGGAGTATATTTACATAGAATTTCTCAAATATGAAAACAGTATGCAATCGAGCAAGGATTTTTCTAAGCAATGATGAATTCTATTTTGATCTGCGCTGGTATCTCTTCAATACATTACTTTTTGAAACCCGAATTCCTCCGCCAATCAAGCAAAGATTGTTCTAAGCAAAGATTAATTGATTAATTGGAGTGGATCCTTTAGCCACAGTTTATGGAGGAGTCGACACTGTTATGGTTATTGTAGAGGAAAGAGCCAGATGATGGGATCCTGGGGAACTAAACTCCATGATAGAGGAGGAATGGGTTGAACGTCTCAATACCTAGACACGTCATATTGTTAATCCTTGACGCGGAAGCAATCATTTAGCAATGACTTAAGCTTTTATGAAAAAAGTTTCTCGTATAATAAAAACTTAAGTGATGAAACCTTAGGCTTTCAAAGCACATCAAAAAAAATTCTAAAGAGTTTCTCGATAACTAAAAGGGTTTCTCTAAAAACAAAAAAGTTATCTTAAGAATCGAAAACTATAATTAAATTAGATAAATAATATTTACGTTGAAAAATAAGATATTAGGTCCAATAAAATGCAGATTAAAGTCTCTCTCACACAACTACCATTAATAATCAAAATATTTGCATCAAAATTGTGCTTATAGTAACAATTTTTCAATTATTAATTAATAAAGAGTCATGAGTCCTAATATCATGCTCGTAGGTGTTACCTAAGCACCAAGCCTCCATTATTTGATACAAAGAACTAATTATGGCTTTGACCAACGCAAGAGATGACCTTCCACATGCAATGTTGGCCCCCTCAAAAGAAATGCACTGTTTCTCTTTTATTTCGGTCGCACTTCATGTAAGTGATATTTATCAGGATCGGTGGCGGGTACCATTGAAGAAAATACCCACAGTTATCGTGTCCATGGCCAATGCTTCATTATTTGCCGCCATCCTGGAAAAGGAAAAACCAGTGGGCTAGAGAGACTACCACTGCAACCCTAATAAATTTATCTAGGTCCATACATACCAGTGAGCGTCCTCTAACTTCCAAACGATAAAACAATCAATAAGAACAAAATCCAACGTCCGATGTCCGATGTCATAGTCTTCCTTTGGATTTTTTCTACCGAAGTTACACGGATTTTGGGTACCGGAAAGTGAGTACAAAAGCAGCAAACTGTGGGAACGTTGGTTTCGGACAGAATCTGTTTCAATCACTTCATTTCATTAGATGCATTAACATACGTGGAAACCTAAAATGGGTCCAAAGTACTTCATTAACGATTCCAAAACAATTTATAAGCACAGAAGACAGGAAGTATTGTGTATTAATAGATGTTAATTCTTAAGTGTCATACATATACATATACATATACATATACATATACATATAGAGAGAGAGGAGTTTATGCTCAATCATCACCATGGTTAAATCTTCTCAAACATTTTTATGGTTCAATCAACGTGATCAAGCAGAGATTTGAATCTAAAAAGCAATTCGTATTGTTGTGCTTTTCATAGACGTATTTTATGCACAACGGTATAATCCACTTTTTAGATTTAAATCTTCGTTGCAGATCGCATTGATCGAGCGGTAGAAAGCTTGAGTATATTTCAACATGGATTGAATTGAGCATGTACCACTATCTCTCTCTATATTGATAGAGAGAGGAAGAGAGAGAATACATATAATGTTAGCATCTACACTTGTGATTGTCAACCACACAAATCTTCTAAGATCTAATGGAAAAAAAAGTTTTCTCCTCTTCTCTACATCTTTACTAGCTGAACAATAATAATGCATGTTTGTTTCTGGACACCTCATATGAGCTCATCTGGTTTATAAAACATTTGCGAAATATATGGAAGGAAACCATGTTAATCCAAACAATTTGATGAGTGTAATGTACTTAATGAGCAAATATTTCAGTTTTCTAGAATTTGTAGGAAAAAATAGAATTTTGAGTTAATTATTGATCAAGAAATTGAATTTTCTACTCAAACTGTATGTGCCCAACTTATGTTTTGATCTTGTTCGGCTTGGATCAAACAAACTAATGAGCCAAACATAATAAGATCTTAAGTACGTCGACAAACAAGCCATGAGCAACCCTTTTTTCAGTTCATTTGGATTGTTTTCGAATCCCATGAAGAAGTGGTTCAAGGTGCGATTCAACATCGTATTAGGTCCTCCGCGGGCCCAATTTTAAAAAAGGAGAAGATTTTTATTCGAATTAGTGACAAAGAGCAGGTCCCCCAATTGAAAGGTTCACTTCTTTCGTATACGAAACTAATATTCACAGAAAGAGGTACAAAAATGCTCAACTTTGAGCAAGACAACGAAATAAATATTCTTTGAATAATATATCAAGTTTCCCATTTTATTTGAAGTACCCGATTGAAACAACACAAGTGCAGGCTGATATATGTTAAGATTATGTGATTCGACAAATGCATATATTATGCGCGTGGTTGTGTCAACATGAATTCAAGCCATATCAACACACACATTGTATGTGGGTGTGCATGTGTGTGCTTCAAGTAGATCACAAGGCAGTACTGTTTGAACAACGGGTAGATTCATATTCCACAGTTTCATCGTTTTCAGATTATTCATCTTCGATGTATCCACTTCTGTATTTTCTCCGATTTAATGAACAAAAGCCCACTCTCTCTGATTCTCTAAGAAATGAAGGGAAAGAACATCTCTGTCTCATAAGGAGACAAGTATGTTAATTGGACCTAACTGCCCGAATCTTATCCTATTGAGATAAGAGAGAAACCAATAACCAACCACAATCACATGTATATGCACTGATTTTACTGTCTCTCCATTACTGTTGGATCTGTCTCTCTCTCTTTCTCTCTCTCTCTCACACACACGCACAGAGCTCATGCCTTCATGGAATGGGACAAAACTCCCGCTTAATTGATAATGAAGGCACCAACCTGTCTTCCCTAAAGTCCACGAGGGAGAGTCGATATTTGTCTCCGACACTCGTGGTGGGCAGCACCTCAAAAGAGGAGAGAGAGAGAGAGAAAGAGAAAGAGAGAAACCTTTGATTTTGACCCGATGACCTTAGGAGACGTCCTTTCATGTCCCATGGAATGGGAGGTCAATTCTTTTAACTTTTACTTGGAATGTCCTACACCTGCTTTAAGGTTTACAATCAAAGGATTCAGGACTGGGTGCCATAATGTTGAAGAGGCAGTGTGGGATGAAGACACAATATAATACCACCCACTCAACATGGAACACTATGTTAGTGTAAGACCTGTGGGATGTTAGATGCAAAGAATTGCTGTTATTTATCAAATGGTAAGAGTACCACGGGTTTGAGAAAGAGATGGGTCTTTATTGCATAAATAAGACATCTATTGAGTTTCAATTATACTCCCGATAGCTGGAAAAGTCAGCTAAGAAATGGTAGCATTTCTGTGAAGTTCAATTTCGAGTCTGAAATCTTTCTCGCAGAAGCGATGAAGCAATATTATGGAGCAACAGTTATACTTGCTATGTTTTACGGTTATGAGCATTAAACAATTAATCTTGAACATGTATAAAAAATGTTTATAAAAGTTTAAAATATTGATATGGATGTATGGTCATCATATACATAATGAAGTTATTAAAAATAAATTAGAAGTAAAACTAATAGATAATAAAATAAGAGAAAATCATGTAAGATGATTTAGGCAAATAGAAAATACGAGAAACTAGATAGTGAAAATATTAAAGAAAAGAGAAAAAAGAAGACCACAAAAGGTTGGAAAAATCTAACTTATGATCGAGCTCTATGAAAACAAAGAATCTTTATAACGGACCCCATCTAGCATGAAAAAAACCCTTTGTTGTTATTGTTTGTTGTTGTATAAGCAATGAAGCATATTGATTGGGGTTTGGCTCTCGGACAAACGTCTAGAGCTCAATACCTGAGTGGTGCAACTGGCTCTGTCTGACCCAGCTTGCCTGTAGCAATGAAGTAGCAAAATGATCAGCTTCTATTCTTGATATATAGCAAATAGTTCAGTCGTAAAAATGTTCTCACTTTGTGTTAATTTATGGCACACTGAATCTCCTGGGTGGCAACTGGAAGAGAGATTGAGGAAACTTTATATGTCAAAGTTAACAGAGGTGGTGATCAAGGCCCTAGTTGGCTCTTCCAGTAGCAGGCGACGTTAGTGTGTGTGTGTGTGTATAATATATATATGCTATTCAAAAAAGGTTAACATAGTTAGTTGCCTCCCTAAAGGGATACGAGGTGCTCTTGATACACCTGCTGAGCGCGATTTGAATCAGTTTGGCCTTAGAATCTAACGAGGTGAGTCCCGTTTGCGTCAGAGAAGCTGCGAATGGGTCTTGCTCTCTGCAGTTTGGCGTGTATGGACTCATGTAGACCTGAAGTTCAATTTATGTCACACAAGAGATACATATTATTTGTTGCATGGTCATATTATATGTCTTCTATAATAAATCATTCATTGAAAACCTAACTTTTAGCTTAGATGAGAAAGCATATTTTGCTCCTAAGGAAAATTATGTAACGTTTCAAGTTTTTCAGGTTTAATGACCAGGGACGTCTTAGATGAGTAAACAAGTATGAACCAAGATAGACAGGTCTAAACTGTTGAACCATTGGGTTTAGACTAACTTTTCAGACTCCGTACAAATACATGACAGAATTTTCAGGCACAACTAACTTGACCGACTTTAAGTAACAGGCAAGGAAAAGTTATCCCAAGCAACATTATTAGGGTCGATAGACATGACAGGTTCCGGGGAAATCGGAACCAAACCGGGACTGTACCGGCTCTAGTTATGGTTGCAATTTGAGTCTTAAACCACCCAGAACTGAAAAAATAAGAACTTTGAAATTTAAAAAATAAAAAAAATAAAAAAAAAAATATGAAGACAAACATGCGCACGTACAAAAGAGGGAGCCGACTACTAGATGGGATATCCAGAGCAACAAGTAGTAAGTTGCTCACGTACAGTCTGAGCAGCGATGTAGTAGATATGAAATTGAACCTCCAAATCAAGTACGTAGCATTTGCACTCTATATGCCAAACAGTTCGCGTCAATTATTATTCACTAACAATCAGAAATCTCTCTTGATCATGATTCTTGCGTGTGAAAAAGGCGGTAGAGGATTTTACACTGATCAGGAAAGATCCAAAAAACAGTAGATTGTTGCATTGAATGTATCATAATAACGGCAAGTAAAACATAAGGTTCCTACAAAGAAAATTTTCATCTATCATCTAAGTTCTAACAGGTAGGATTTATGGAAGATCACCTGTCAACTGAACCCTCTCTTGATTTCCCGTAATGTATGGGTTCTCTTAAACTATGGAGCCTCTAAAGAAAGACCTAAGAGAGTAGCTATATTAGATGTGAAACCCTTATAACTTTTTAGAAGAACGTAGAATTTATTTAAGACCAAGAACCAGAAGCTCTTTACAGATCAGCCAGTACTGGATTCTCCCATCATTGGAAGATGAACTAATGACACAAGTTTTGGGTCTTCGTTTCCTTCAAAAGAAAAATAGGATTAAGATGCTTATTCGCACAATGTGAGAAAAAAATTAGTATGGTGCATATAAAACAAAAGAAAATGCTGTGCATGAGAAAAGGCATACTAAGATCAAATACACATGCCCAACACTGATCTGCGAGTAACATATTCAAGCAATCTGTGTTGTACGGTGATTCAGTAAAATACTGTCCCAAGGAATTGGCATCAATTGGTCTACCAGACAAGTATTGTTTTTACTTTTTAGAATTAGATTTGAGGGATATCTGTTACATGTTTAGGGCAGAAGATACAGTAGATCTAGAAACTTTCCATTATAGAGAAACCTAGTAAGTCCAACCTTGTAACTGAGAATTATCTTATTCTTCAGTGCATTAAGAAAGCCAATGACTCGGACATTGAGATTTTCATAATACTTGCACGTAAGAGTTTCACAGTGGGAAAAAACCATGTATTCAAAGCCTTAAGATTCCCTGTCCTCATACAACATTTCAGAAATGAGGTTTGTCATAAGATTTTATGGTAAGAGGGTACGAGAATGTGAGACACGTGATCATGGTCAAGCAGGTCACAAATAATTAGCAAATTAAGTAAAAGAAACTGGTCTCGTATAGCGGTGCCCTAGGCCCAGAACTAGTGAAACTTCTGAAGTTTATAGTCAAAGCCTCAAGATTTTATATCCTCATCAAACATGAAGCTTTACTTTTAAAAATAAATATTACAATGAAACTCGATATAAAGTTATCTACAATATTAGAGATCACGTTCCTTTTATGAAGCAAGTTACCATGGATTTAAAAGAGATTGATCTTATTTATGGTGTTCCAATACTTAGTGAAATTTCCAATATTTGTAGTCTCTAATGTTGTGACTGGAAATCACCAACTCACCAATAGTCTTTTCGGACTTGCATCTGTCATCAAAATGAAGCAAGCCAGGTGTTTGAACTTTTCTAGTAAGAGACTGCAAAGATCACATAGCAAAGGATACATGTCTAGGATAAGATCGACCGTGGTGAACTTAGTCAGAGCATACATTAACAACAGATGCAACTCTTAGAGCAGTTTTCATGGATAGGAAGTCGACCGAATTAGATTCAACCATGACAATGTGCTATTCTACAACTGTTCAAAGAAAGGAAGATAGTGATGTAAGTAGCTTCATCAAAAGGGGTGTTAGAAGTCAAGCTTTCCATCCACGGAAATCAGATGAAAGCTTAAATAACAATGTGAACTTAGTATCACTTCATCCTGGACTTAACCAGAGACCTCGCTCAATGGATATTTTATAATGTTATAATTTCAAATTTATATATTTTTACAGTTCAGTAATTAACATAGAATAAAAACAAGTTGATTGGTATTATTGACATGCCAAAAAAAGAATGACAAAATTGGACATGGCGTCACCTTAAGATTATGTAGATAGCAGCCTTAGCATTGGTTGATACATTTTGTCAGGATTGTGATGACACCTGACTTGGTGAAAGAAGCTTCAACGCCAGATTTGTGAATCAGCCATATCCTTCCTCTTTTATTTTCCAGTCTTATGCTATAAAGACGTATCAACTAAAAGCCGCCATTAGACCTATTTTGTTGCTGTCCTCTGCCCTCTACCTGTGTATTGTCGTGTCCCTATTTTCTCCCTTTATGGATGTACTAACTTCCACAGAAGAATATGCAGTCTTTTCCCCATCCTCTTCCAGAGAAGCATCGCTTGACGAATGCTTTTTCAGTACAGCTTCAATGTCTGCTTCAGATGCACCAGCCAGTTTGAACCGTTTGATTGAATCTTCCAAGTTCTTTCTCCAATGTGGCATCCCTAGATTAAATTCAACCTGAGAACGTTCAAACAGCATGTTACCCCAGAAGAGATGAATCTGAGACCTCATTGCGGCAGCTTGCTCAACCGCTTCATCAAGATCTCCTCCTAAATCAACACCATGACCACCAGCAACTGCCGCCAAGCCTTCCTTCACGCCCATTGACGCCTTCCTCCTACTCAATATCTCTTCCTTCTTGAGCGTTATAGGATCTTTGACATCGCTATTCTTCTGCTCTTCCAGCTTTTCCCACATCTCTGTAGCAGCATTCATTTTCTCTTCAGCGCTATCAAAAAGCTTCATTGTCTCACCAGAGTCCCAGGCCGTTAAGTTGACCTTGTTAGCCAATGCATAAGTCCAATGTAGCTTTGCGATCTCAAAATGCTGCTGACCAAGTGCCAGCAATCCTTCATAAAAGTCAGGTTTGATTCGTAAGGCTTCTTCATACTTCTGTCCTGCTAAAGAATACCTTTCTTTAACCCAATCATTTGCACCATGAATCTGTGCCAAGATCACTTCCTTTGGTAAAGATTCATCTAACGGAATACGCTTCCTTGCAGCACACGTGTGCACATTTCCCCAATTAAAGAATCCTAATGCAGCAACTTCCTGGAACTGCAACGCCGCCATCTCAAACAGTGTTTGGGCATCTTCACTGGTCACCCTCTCCTCCAATGCCTCCGAGCACAGCTCCATGCCAAGGTCATGCAAGTCTACGTGCCCATCAGGATCAATGCCGACATACGAGCGGAACAACTCGACAAATTCAAATAGCCAGTCATCAATCTCAATCTCCTTACACTCATTTTGATTATCATCGAAATTCTTCTCCTTCGGGACCCCGTTCTCTGAATCAACATGCTTAGCAAGTTCCTTATCCTCGGATACAGTCTCACATACTGAGGCATGAAAAGTTGTTTGCTCACTCTTGATAGACTCCACTTTCGCTCCCCCATTGAACGGAATTTTTTCAACTGCTTCTTCTTCTTCTTCCTCTTCTTCAATCAGAGGTGGCTCTTGTTCAGGGCTCACGTCCACAATATGCAGCCTTAACGACTGAAGCTGCAAATTGTAACTACCGTCAAAACCACCATCATTTCCAATATGTAACCTCTTTGAGGCACTAATGAAGCGATCACAGCAAGCTTCTGCGAATCTCAGCTCTTTAGTTCCCGTGATAGTCACAAGGTCACCTTCCAGATCCTTATATTTAATCAAAACCGACTTCGATGACGGGAATCGCTTTTTTACAATCTCCCTCAACACCTTGAAGCTGCAATCAACAGGCATCTGCGCCATTCTGATATCATGATCACGCACCAATTTCAACGGCCTCCACTTCACCGGCAACGGCACGACTTGCGAATTTTTAGTAGGCTTTTCACTGATAGAAGCGGAAGAAAGAGGCTCTGTACACACAGAAACCGGCTTCAACGGCGATCCTGATTCCTTGAAAAGTCTCAAAACAATGGGCGGGAGTTCAGAGTTGGTTTTCTCCGGCCGTATCGACGCCGTTAGTGATGACGAAGTGTGTGCAACTTTCCCACTGCCACTAATGCCATTGTTGTGATTGGAAGCGGGAGAGATGGGATATTCACGAAGGCCAGGTTTCTCCGAGACCTTGGTGGCCGGTTTCTTTGGCACCCCATGAGATGTCAAGCAGGGGCCTATTCCGGCAACGGGAGCTCCGAGAACCGCCGACGCCCCCAACGCTGCAGGGGACGTTCCAGAGTAGGACGAAGAAGAAGAAGAAGAAGAAGAATTCAACAAATATGAGGAGGGAACGCTTACTGCAGAAGGATGAAGAGAAGGCGGAGGGTTTCCGTGGTCGTTGGTGGCACCGACGGCTATTCGGAGTTCGCTGGCGATCTCGAGGGCGTCCTGGTTGTGGGGGTCTGAATTAAGGAGGATCGCAACGTCTTTAACGGCGGAATCTAGGTCCCCGAGGGCCTCGAAGGCCCGGGCACGGCGGAGGAGGGCGCGAGGGAAATGGGGCTGCGCGGCCAGGGCGAGGGTGCATTCGGAGACGACGGCGTCGAAGTGGACAGGCTTCATCTGGAGGAGGCAGGTGGCGCGGTTGCTGTGGAAGACGGCTCGGTCCGGATGGTTGGTGGGGATGAGCTTGAGGGCCTGCTCATAGTGATGGAAGGCTCCGAAGTAGTCCTTGGATTGGAACAAACGGTTGCCCTCTTCCTTGACCTCGTGGGCTTGCTTCAGGAAGATGGTCGAGTCCAAATGGACGCCGTTTGCAGACGACGAGGTTCTGGTGGTGGTATTGGTGATGGCGTTGATGGTGGCATTGATGATGGGAGATTGCGTAGAAGAAGGAGCGTTTCCGTTCGCACTCTTCTTCCTCTTTGCTCCCGACTTCCCCATTCTCTTCTCTCTCTCCCCCCTCCGGTAACCCTAATGGGAGCGGTCTCCACGAGGTGCATGTGTATCTCAGCCTCATGCCTCCAACTCTAACAAAATTATTTTTATATATATTCTGAATTTTTATTTAAATTCTTTTTTTTATCAAATTTATTTTAACAGAATTAACTTAAATTTTAATATATATACATATATATACATATATATATATTTTTTAATTCAAAATCTAATCATCTCAATCAAACGATGAAATAATTGAATAGATTTGATAACGAAAAGAGTTTAAACTTTTATTACTACTTTTAGTTCACTATCGAATCATTTCAGAAGTGATCGATTTTCAGCGGCCGTGGTGTTTCATCGGCCTCACAAATTAGGAATGCCCATATCACACTTCGATAAGTTGTTTGATTACGAGACTGACACTACCGACAATTTCGATTTTAGCAGCTCACTCAAGATTGCATGGCCCCGTTTTTCATTGCACACCAAACTCCTCATTTAATAATGAGGAAAACTCGTTTTAGTTCGTAGTCCATCAAACATTGGTGCATTAATTTCACCGGATCACCTTGCTAAGGATGTTAAGTTAGTCATATTTTTATTTTTTATTGATCTTTTTCTTCATTTTATATATCTATTTTCTTCTCTCTTTTTTTAAGAATGGGGGTTTATGTAGACCCGGAGAATCTGGTTATGAATCAAACCCTGATTCGAACCCATTGATTGGCATTCTGGTCCAAGTGATGTCTGTGCCATGGCCATATAAGCCAACAATACCAAATGATACCAACAGAAGCGGACGCTTCTTTTTTGTTATCTTAGTATTATTTAGTGGCATCAACTTTATCCATAAAAGAAAGGGACGAGACTCTTTTCCTTTTTCATGTAATTTATTGAAGGTCCAAAATAACACATTTAGCACCGATTTTTTAACAAAAAAGAAAAAAGATGACACATTTATACACATTTTATATAAAAAAGAGAGTATATGATGCATTCTCTACGAGTAAGTCCGTGAGCTATAATTGTAAGCAGTAGCCGATGTTTTAGAAAAAAGAACTTAGAGGTCGGTGGTGTATGATCTACATTGTGATGAAATGGGGCATTCTCTATGATTGACATCGGCTTGTGAGCTGTCACTTTCATTCTAAAAGCTTTTTCCCCTTCTAAAAAAAGAAGAGGCTGCAACTTAACATAAACACACACTCAACGCATCCTTTGGGAGTCGAACTCTCCACCAACAACACATGCGACAGTATGACCTACCAATTGATCTAACCCTCCCTCCCGCTGTCATCCTAACAGGTCTTTAAGATACACCACTCTCGACCGTATTCTCGACCGTTTTTATCCAAACCATAAGCATCATTTACCAATCACAACCATTACGATAAATGAATAATAGTGAATAATATACCTAAACTAAAATTTTAACAATTTGAATGGTCGAAAATCAATAAAAAATTGAGTTTTAAGCCCACAGGGATATAAACTTTTTTATTTTTAAGATTATCAAGATGGGGTTAAGGGAGAAGAATTTACTATATGTTGCTATATAATTCTGTTTTGCTTAAGCATATACATCTTAAGTATTATCAGGATAAATGTGTTTTTAGTGATAGATCTAGCAACTCTTTTGGGGTTTTGAGAATAGGCTTTGAATTAGACATGTTCGGTTACCAGAAATCATAATCAAACCGTTTAAGGGATGGTTCCAGGTCTGGATATGGTTCAAACAATTTCAGATCTGGTTTTAAAATGGTTTTGAATCTGATTTCGATTTTGAAACTACTCTGAAACTATGTTTAAAAATAAAGTTTTTCTTAAACACACGACTGCAGTGAAACTTAATGTTCTCACCTTCTAATTTCAAATAAAATACTTAAGGATTCTTAGAAAATACATTAAGAAGTCTTAAAGAGTTGAACTTCTCGCAAAAGAAGTGATGTGGAGATCACTTGCCATTAGAGTAGAAGATTTGTCACATGTTTGTGGAATTTTATATAAATAAAATCCGTGGTTTGAAACCATCCGTTTTGATTTAAACCGATTTAAGAAAAACATGAACCATAACCGAACCACAAATTCTTTGATTACGATTATGATTTAGGAACTTATTCTAATTACCACCAGTTCCATAACCTGTTTGATTCCGGTTCAAACTGGGCCCATGTTGTTTCTGGTGTGTGAGCTATGTTCTATAAATGTCATGGGCGGTCTATACATTTTAAGTTAAATTTTTAAATTATTTCAATTAAAAAAGTGGACATAGTGCACATGATCCCTAGTGTCGTTGCGCACGTGATTGTTACAGAAGACTTGAAAACCATATTTTGTCGGTATTGGGTAGCGTGTACGCACTTCCAAATTGGATGTTGACAGCCGATTCAGGTTTCCATAGACTAAGTTACCGGAACCGAACTGGGATCCGGCCGGTTTTAGTTCCAATTAAAAAACTGCCAGTTACGATTTCTACAATGTTTTGAGTTTTAAACCGTTCAAAACTGCGAACCCATCAAAAATTTGAAATTAAAATTTTCTAAAAATTTTGAAACCATCAATTCTATGTAAGGTGGAATTGGAACTGAACTGAATCTCCGATTCTGTGTTTGGTTTGATGGTTCGAGTTTTAGTCAGTTCCTGACCCGTTTTAGTTCGAATTGAAATGATCGAACTGGTTCCAAACTGTCTAGTTGAATGGCCTTCCTCAACAAGAATAGGAGATTCTCTGGAAAAATATTAGCTTCTCAAAAGAACCTTTGAAAGAAATCATTGGCTTGAGGCTCTGCATTTTCATAATTTTCAATATTATTTATTTATTCATCTAAATTAAAATTTGCCCATTCCGGTCTTCAGCAATCGCTTAGTTCCTTACCTCTGTTTAGAGAAAGAATTTCAATCGTTGAATCCAAGAGAGTTTTGAATGCCACCTACTCAAAGTCAATGGTCATAGAAGAAAAATGCCACACGTTGTTTGGAATCTGGATAATGTATGTGTGACTGGTGGACCCCTTAGATCTTTTTAAGTGTTCACTGTCTTCTCTTGTAATAGATGGATGACATCCATCTCTCTCTGCTGTCGGCACACCAACCGTCCGCCGGAAGTTCCTCTTGTTCCTTTCTCTAGATCTCCATAATCGGATATGTTCACTGTGGGTATATGTACTGACGTTAGTTCATAATCTCTCTCTCTCTCTCTCTCTATATATATATATATATATATATGGAAGACACCAACAACAAAGTGGCAGCAGATAAAACCCTGGAACAGGGACTTCCCGGACAACATAACTTAGATGCCGGAGCCCTTTTCGTTCTGAAATCTAGAGGTATTACTCTGCTTTCTCATATCATATTATTTCTTTTTCCGTTGATGACTTTTAAGAACTCTCTCAATGGGTTCTAAACACTTGCTCAACTCAAGGACGTCAGCTTACAAAAGGGTCGACACCAATGAGATTCGAACCCTTGACTCATCTACATGCCAAACCTTCAGGCAAACCCATTTTGGGGCTTTCGCATTGTTAATTTCTACATCCTTTTAACTAGATTGGGTTTATTTCAAGTTTCGCTTTGTCAACTAGTTGAGCTAATTCGGTGTACGGAGCTTAATGTTGAAAGGTTCATGGTTGCACTGCGGGTACCATCTCACGACCTCCATTGTTGCTCCGCCGCTCCTCAGCCTTCCCTTTGCATTCGTGGCGCTGGGGTGGGTCGCCGGAGTGATCTGCTTAACAGTCGGCGCACTCGTCACCTTCTATTCATACAATCTGCTCTCTCTTGTTCTCGAGCACCATGCCCAGATGGGCAATCGCCAACTTCGATTCAGAGATATGGCTAATGATATCTTAGGTACGCTTGGCGACTGAAATTTCTTCTTTGTAACAACTGAACTCAGATGAGTGATGATGTAAAATCCGTATGTGTTGCAGGGCCAGGATGGGGACGCTTGTTCGTCGGGCCACTTCAATTTGCAGCTTGTTATGGAGCTGTTGTTGGAAATATCTTGCTTGGAGGACAAAGCATGAAGGTGTGGATTCACGTTTATTTTCCTTGCTCGTCTGACTTCCCTTGATCATTGTTTTCTTCTTCTATTCATGTTCTCAATTTCAGATACTTGGTTGTAAAATCACTTGAGCGAATAGCTAAAATCAACAAACTGCAAACGTTGAAGCACCAAGATTATTAGTATATTGAAAAGGGCCTCTCTTCACTAAACGAGTTAAATGTATTTGCTAATGTACATATACGCACACTATACGCCAGCAACGTAGACAGATACATATGTACATACTAAAAGCTAACTTACGTAGTTCCTTGTGGATTTAGAGCTAATGTTTCTTTTATACAGTTCATGTATTTGCTTTACAATCCCAGCGGGATGATGAAGTTGTATGAATTCGTAGCTATCATGGGCTTGGTGACGATGATATTAACTCAAATGCCGTCTTTCCATTCCCTTCGGCACATCAACCTTATTTCTCTGCTCCTCTGCCTTGCCTACAGTGCATGCGCAACTGCCGGCTCCGTCCATTCAGGTAACCCGGTTCTTTCTAGCACCGGGCGCCATTTACTTGTCCGATCTCATATTCTTATGGATAAGACAAAGATAAGACAAAAGATTTATGTGTGTGGTATTAATTTACTTGTAGACTTTTAATTAATGATCAACAGGACACTCCACCAAAGTGGGTTCTAAGGATTACTCACTGAGTGGTAGCTCTGTAAGCCGTCTCTTTGCTGCCTTCAATGGCGTCTCTATTATTGCTACCAGCTACGGCAACGGAATCATCCCTGAGATACAGGTCTATTTTCTCCTTATGCTGCTTTTTTTCCTTGATGACAATGATAAAACTTTCTTGAGCTGAACTCTGAAGTAAGATGAACTAGAAAACTCATTTTTTGGACTGAAAATAATGTCAGAAATGTGTATTTTTTCAACTTTAATTAACTGGCAGCTCATGCTCTTCTGATCTTTAGCTCAAACGAGCGAACTAGTTGAATATGAACAAGATTTTCTTATAGTGAATCAAACTTTTTGATCTTTTTTGAGCAGGCTACGTTGGCTCCACCGGTGAAGGGCAAAATGTTTAAGGGGTTGTGCGTCTGCTACAGTGTCGTGGTGACTGCATTCTTTAGCGTGGGCATCTCTGGCTACTGGGCGTTCGGCAACAAGGCAGAGGGAAGCATCCTAAACAACTTCATGGTTAAAGGAGAGCCACCCTTTCTTCCACGGCCCTTCCTCTTCCTCACCTACCTCTTCACCCTCTTTCAAGTCACAGCTGTCGTCGTGGTGAGCATCTTTAACTGGTCTGAGTCTTTGGAAAACGCTCATTTTGCTTGTTTTTGTTCCGTCATTTTCAGTATTTCTACTTTATATATAAAAAACAAAGCAATAAAGCAAAAGGCAACTTGAAGAGCAATCAATCAAGCATCATTGCGCCTTTCGTAAAGAGGATCAAGCATGGCAGCCCCCACAAGAGAAAGGGGTTTACTTTTTGAGCCCCCAAAGTCATAAACCTTTAGGTCATATGGACATGGGACCAACAACTTGACCTCTGCACAGTGCTTAACTGCCAGCATGCTGATTGTGGCGCTACGCGTTGTGGCCAAATGGCGCTGGTCCTCGTCAGACCTATAACCTAATCCAAGTTCCTAATGGCTTATGTCAGTATCGAAGGATTCAACTCTCTCTCTATATATATAGAGAGAGACTATATAAAGAAAAAGATAGTGGTTTGTAATCTAAGCTTAAATTTTCTCAAGAATTTTTATCATTCTATCATTGCGATTAATGGTTAAGATTTAAATCTTAAAGAGCAGTGTGAAATATTATACTTTTTAATACTCTCATTTAATGCATAATGATACAATCTACTGTTGGTTGTTGCGGTAAAGAGGTTTGAAGAGATTTAAACATGAATTGAACATATACCACTATCTCTATATATGTAAGGCGTTCTAAATGTACAATATCTTTTGGTGTATAATATTGTATAAACATCTTTACTATTCGATCTTTGATATTAATAATAAAAGATTTAAATTATTTTATATTAACATAATACACTAAATACAAACTACAAAGTACAACAATACTTTTAACTCAAATCTTTACCGGATCTCAAAGATCAAATGGTAAAACTATTTATATAAAATTATATACCAAAAGACCTTATACATCTAAGCCACTCTCTTCACATATAAATTATATATATAAAGAGAGAGTGTGTAAAGTCGACCTAGGTCCCGGTTTTGTAGGCCCCTCTTATCTCTCTTTTCACCCCTTCTTAGGAGGGTGTTTCATTACGAGGCCTCAGATTATAGAACCAGAATTACACTTCCAGTTTCGCTCATAATCAAATGAAAGTCTCTGTGTGCAATAAGAAAACGGGGTCATATGATCTTACCTTTTACCAGGCCCACCAACGGCCGATCCCTGCGGGTGGGTCGCTGGTTCCAGTTTCATAATCTGGGCCTAGTAATCAAACACCTCTAAATGTGTGTGCCACACCCATGTATGCAAGGCCCAAGAAAGCAGAGGGTATCGCAAGATAAGCTGGCCCCTGGCCGTCTGTACTTACTGCTAAATTCTAATGAAATCTGTCTTTGAGAGAGAGAGAGAGAGAGACCTATTATCTAGATCAATGCATCCTCAACTGTCAAATTTTCTATGACCTTTAATTGAAGTGGCATATTGTCCTCTAACGAGCAGCTCGTGTTTAGCTTATCTTACTCAACTCGTGTTCAGGTGCTTAGGTATATATCAAACTTTAACATTTCACTACTGGGTGTGGCAGGTTTATCTTCAACCAACAAATGAAATTCTGGAGCGCAAGCTTGCAGATGCAAAGAAAGAGCAATTCTCCATGCGCAATGTGGTTCCGAGAATAATCTCACGCTCTCTTGCCGCCATTATCGCGACTCTCCTTTCAGCAATGCTGCCCTTCTTTGGGGATATCAACGCGTTGATCGGAGCTTTCGGGTTCATTCCTTTGGACTTTGTCTTGCCAATGGTGTTCTACAACGCCACCTTCATGCCATCCAAGAGAAGTCCATTGTTCTGGTTGAACACTATCATTGCAGCAGTTTTTTCGGCAGTAGGAGTCATGGGCTTGGTGTCGGCAGTTCGGCAAATACTACTCGATGCACATGCTTATCGATTGTTTGCCAACTTATGAAAAGAAAATGTCACAGATAGAATAATCGTGTCTAAAGCAGAGCACAACTTTATTGCAATCGGAAGATCTACCTGTCGAAGATAACAATCAACACGGCAAAATGAATCCCATGTATTTCCCTTCCATGTACTGTCTCCAAACATTTAATGCTCCGAAGCTAGTAATCATCACAGTGCTAATAATCATCACAGTGCCTACTAAAAGAACAATAATGGATTGTCGACCATATCTTTTGATTGGTTTCTGTATAATTACTAGTCCGAGCCAGGAAGAAATAAAGCATATCATTGCAAAGCCGAGCGCATAGTTAAGGTTTTTCATAGACAATAACAGATATTGAACAGCAGACATAGAAGCAGAAAATGAAACCATGAAAGCTGTGGTTGCCGCTGCTACCTGCAAAGACAAACAAAGGTCAAAGGTCGACAAATTGCAGAAAATATCCCAACTTGGATTGCACTTCGAGCTTTTCGGTTGGGTCATACTTTGTGTCCAAACACAAAATTCAAGCCACATGAAGAGACAAATTGCAGAAAATATCTCAATGACAAGGATCAAACACATAATAAGATAAAAGAATTTCAAGATCACAACAATGATGCTTCTCGAATATGATGGGGTGACTCACGTCATCACAGGAAACAAGGATTTGGAAAATTCGTGTTTCTTCTGATATATCTGGACGCACCATCAGTATCAACCTTGAATGATTTCAAATTATACTAAAGGTGCATTGAGATTTGTGTGAATTTGAAGAGATCTGTTACCTTTAAGCTGAAATCCTCGTGAATGTATTTCAAGTTGGTGTTGAAGATTTAAAGTCTAAATCCTTCAAGATTCTTTTTTCAGATCGGTGGGAAGCCAAATTCACCGTATGGCTATTAAAAAACAGAATCTGAAAATGCTATAATATCTATGAAATGAGACATGAAAAATGAACTTGTTGATCTGTATGAGGTAGGAGTTGATTCTTGAAGATGCAGCGCATCAGGAACTGTCATTCTCAGGAAATTCTTGACCATTCATCTAAACCATGAATGAGTTGCAAATGTTTCATCATATCGAGCAATATTAGGAAAAAACAAATTGGTGAATGCAACGGAGTATGGAATCTCACCAAATTTTTGCGTAGTAATTTAGGGTGTGGGAGAACATTTGTTTGCAATCAAATAGTATGTGTAAAGCGAATTTACCATTACAATTTGTTTTTTCAGGAAGGTCAAACATTCAGGTTCTCTTTCACAGTCATGACTCTTACGTAATAGGCATATTCAAGCTTGCAAAACAGGTCTTTGTTCATTTTGGTGACCCTATGTATGATGAGCTTTGTCATGTTCAATGGGACACAACAAAGCAAAAGCTGTAGTGAATTCTATGTCTATCCAAGTTGAGCTGATCCTATTGTAATTCATTAAAGAAATTGCATATAGGAATAAGCATCTGACCTTGCTATCTTGTTTGCATTGTTATGATCATTTAAAACTTGTATTTATTGTCCATATATCAACTTTGTTCAGTGAAAACCAAGATAATTAGGCTTTTAATTTCTTGATGTTTTTGTGAAAAATAATGGTGGCTATAAGGAGAAATAGGAAACTGGTGATAAATTAAGGTCCTGATCATGAAAGTATCGAACTTACAAGAGGAGCGATCCCAATTTGAAGAAGAACCGGGCTTATGATCATCCCTCCAGCTATCCCAAAGAGCCCACTCAAGAATCCAGATGCAACGGCTATTAGTGGAAATAGAAGCCATTTCTTGTCTTGCCTATGATCTGGCACGTGGTCCTACATACATCATCGGTAAAGAATTAGCAAGTTCTTGAGCTAAAAGTCATTAACCTACCTTCCATACCTGTGCACAAATGTGGTAGTCCACTGTTGTCTTCTCCATCACTGAAATATATACTGTGAAAAGCACCGCAAGAGGAACTTGGCAGCCAAAAATTAGCCAGTAACCAACTCCACAAGGCTTTACATGAATCAAACTCTGCGTGAAGATTCTAATATTGGTATTGAAAGAGACAAATTTGTACTTGTAATATCATTCCTGGAAGTCTAAAAAGAAAGTTATCAAGGACTCAGCAATTCTTTAACAGAATTTCAACCAAATCACTACAAATAAAGTTATCAAGGACTGATCAATTCCTCGTGTTTAACCCAGTCATAAAAGCGAAGAGAAAGGTGTACTCAAACACCCATAGAACAGACACCACTATCCGGAAAACATCATATTCAGGCAACACAATATGAAGCCGGGCAAATCAGCATTGTCATTGCAACTGTTGATGTATTAGAGGCGCTAAAGTATATACAGACGTTAACTTCTGTGGCATTCTAACGGCTACAGGAGTTATTTTCTTCACCTAGAATGCCGAATGGGTACTGAACATGCTGATCCAAAACGGAGTGATCCGTGATGATGTTGGTTGGTCGGTGTATTTGCTTGCCCCTTCCCCCAATTTTATGGACTTCCATCTACTTTAAAAAAAAGGAAAATGGAAAAGGAAAAAAGAAAAGCTGAAGCCAATTCTTTACCCACGCTAATGACGTCCATTACATAGTTTCTTAGTTGCCATGCATTGAGCTCGTTCTTGTATCGTATTAGCATTTAAATCCGACAAAACTATGTCATGTTCTGTTGCTTTTTTTCTTTTTTTAGAGGCATTCCCATCTCCCTTTAAAGTGTTCATCATTTGATTTCTTACGAGCTCCATTTGATGCCCCTCCAAATGTCCAAACTCTGAGTTTCGCTGATTTTATCTTCTACAGAAAAATGAGAAAGAAAAATATGGATAGTACGAGTAGAACGAAAACGGGCACAAAAGGAAAATAGAGAAGAACGTAGCCATGCTCAGAAGCTGAAACAAATATCTGTTCAGCTGAACCATTCATCGCGATCCAATTTTAAAATCCCCAGACATGCTCAAGGCTAATAATCACAAAGCAAAATGACGGTAGCTAAGTAAAATGCTTTATATGCAAGCAGCTTGGCTAAGCCTGATATGGGGCTCGTACGAGACCCCTCTTTCCAATTGAATGTCACACGGCGTTCTATTGTGAGACCGTTCTGGTAAGGACCGCTAAGAACAGCTAGTGCATTGTTTAAATAGTCTTAAAGCAGAAATCTTCGATATTTTCACTAAGAGAAACATATTACAAGTGCAAATGCTACCTGTCCTCTAGGATCTCCACGTAAAACTTGAAGCCCAAAGAAGGAAACCCATATAATACCCAGGATGCCAAGTTTTCTCCAAGGAAATATAGAACCCCTCGTATTATTTCTCTGCAAAAATGGCTCAACGAGTCTGCTACATTGACCACCATCTTTTGATTCAACCGCATAGGCTTCTTCTGTCTCTTGATTCCACCGTCGGAATCCTGCCTTGCAAGTTGTGAAGGTGGAGCAACCAAGGAAGCAAGAAAACAACACAGTAATCAACCACTCAGGAAACATAACGTTACAGATGACCCCAAAGCTCACTCCAAGAAGCAACCATGGCTCAGAGAGCAAAGCTATGTCATAGTCAATCAATGGCTTGTTTCCAAACTCGGGGTGTCTGAGAGGCATGTTGTAAACAACATTTGCGAAGGTGCTCCCTGTGACCATCAGAGCGGAAATAGAGACGGACGTTTTCATGTCTAAGCCGGCTACCAAATTCAGTATTGGTATATAGAGGCCACCCCCACCTAGTCCACCTGCACTAGAAATAGAGGAAGCCGCGAAACTCAGCAGCCCTGCGAGGATCACTCTCGAGCCTCCGTCCATGTCTGCAACATGGAAAACAGCGTTTCCAAAAGGGTTGATACTGTACTTACTGAACTCTCTCATGGTTTTGTTTTGCTGCAATTTTGAGAGCTAGCAGCTAGCTAGCTGGCCTTCCATTGATCTCACTCCAACATGGAGTTCACGGGTCGAGTAAGACAAATCCAGGTACTAATCGTTTCAGACGTCCTATTTGTAATTCAGCGCCACGTTGGGGTCGATGTTCTGCCTACGCATGTGGCGCTTGCGGTCATATTTCTTAGTCGCTTCATGATTATCCACCTCCGGATTCCATAACCGGTTCGAACCGATCTCATGGTTTAAACCGAAACCACACCGACTGTTAAATCGATAGTAACCGGAGTCGATCGAATCGATTCGAGAATAGTAACCGAAACCGAGAACTTTTCGATTTGATTATGGTTCATGATATTTAGAAACCGATTTCGAAATCAGAACCCATGATTTTTTTAAACCGTAGCTAAATAAACTGACTTATAACGTAATGACAGGATGTTCTCGGCTCTAGCTGTCGGTGAAGAGTTCGAATCTCAAAGAGTGCACTGACTTTCTTTCTAGAAACCTTTTTTTAACCGTACCAAAGATTCGAAGCGATTTCGAAACCGAAACCAGTCCTGAGTTTGTCACATTGAGGTGATCGAGTCGAGTATTAGCGAGCTCCATTCAGTTCTTTTAGCAAATCGCTCTGCTGGAGCTCGAGCTTGATTCATATTTGATCCTTGTGCTCGAGCTCAAGTCAGGTTATACTCAAGCAACTCGAGGTCATCTTGATTAAACTCTAACAAATCGATAGGCTTGAGTTTGTCACAGAAAAACCTAAGACCAGGCGGTTCACAAAAACATGAATAAAATCGATACCCTTTATAGAATCAGAGGGATTTATAACTGAACCCGGTGAATAGTCGCCCAAACATCCGTCAGCTCCGTGTTACTCGAGTTCCAGAGATCTAGAAAAGATCGTCTAGACCTAATAATACGAAACTTTTCGAAGAAAACACACATGTACATACATATATATATATATATATATATATATATATATATATATATATATATATATATATATATATATATATATATATATATATATATATATATATATATATATATATATATATATATTATGTGTGTGTTTGAGGAAGCTCGATTAGGCTCACGAGCCTCTCGAGCCAAGTGTTACCAAGTTCTAACTTGGCTCGCGAGCACTTCGAGCTTGATAAGGCCGAGCTTAGTTCGAGTTTTTCTAGCTACTCGAGCGGTTCGGCCCACTTGCACCCCTAGTTGGATCTCGCTTTAGTCTCTACCTGATCGAGTTCAAGGAACATGAAATGATTGAAAGGTGACACAACCTAAAAGGTCAAAAATATTACTGATCATTAATTAATTTAAGCCAACCCCCAGTTGACAAAATTAAGCAAAACCAACACATCTATCAAACTTTATGATGACACAAACTGAAGCCTAGGCAAGTCCAGCTCCTGCACTCAGAGATATAGATCCACTGGCTAGGAACTCGACTCCCAAGTTAAAGGTCGTGAGTTGATATCTAGGGCATGCATACCTGTCTTGGCCTCCCCATTGTAAATAAATTTTTTTAAATAATTTTTTTTTTAAAGTCCAGCTCCTAGATCGATCTCCTATTTGAAAAGGCACTAGAGTATTGAAGGGATTCACTTGAAAAGGTGTTTTATAGCAATCTACGTCTAAAACCAAAATCTCGTTTTGCATTTTTCCCCCATTTGCATATTCTTAGAGACCATTTTTTACGGGGTCTAAAACCAAAATTTTGACGTTACATCCCTCACTGAAGGATGTAGCTTATACAAGATGTAGCGCCAATGAGTTTCAAACTCTGGACCCTCCACAGTAGGTGAGCTCCTACCTATCAATTCTAAGAAACCATCTTTGCAGCGGTTCTAAAATCCCAACATGAACCATCGAGTTTACAACATAGGCTGGAGCACGTCAGCTTGGAGAAGGGCCGGGTAGACCAATGAGATTCAAATCTTTGATGAAATGTCTTCTGCCATTAAGTCCAACAACGTTTTAGAGTAACCAAGCATTGGGTTCTCACTGGTAGAGACAATTATCTTGAGGTTGATGTATGGCTGAACAAGGATGCCAGACCTGTAATAGAACAAATGAAAGAGAAATAGAGGAATAGCTATGGCGGTTTGATAATTTAGACAGGTGGCTAGGTTGAGCTCCGGCAAGAAATCATGACAATTCAGGTGGTGAACGATTCAAAAGTAGAGGAAAGTCTTAAAAGTGCTGAAAAGGAAATGATAAAGCATGATCATAACTCCATGTAGAGTACAGACCTGATTTTTGTTTCGGTGTTTTCCTTATGACCAAACTATTCAGAAACAATACTTCTCATTGTATTCAACGAACCAAGAAGTACCAGATGTTTCTCCATTACTATGAGGGTGATCGAAGGCACCCCGCGGTACCTGGAAGATTACCGGACCAGATGTTTGACGATTCATAAAGATACAGGTTGAGTCGTTTGCTGCAGATCACACTCAGAAATCTGTCTTAAAACAGTGCTTGCTATCATATCAGCTAAGGCATGATTATTAACTTCTAATAGACAAAATGATTCCTGTAACATCCAAATGTTAATCTTCTAGTGCAGCTCAGGAATGTGGAGAAATTTAAAGGTCTAGTCACAAAAAGAAGGGAAAAATGGAAACAGAATGAGCAAAATGTCATTTGCTTTGCCAGATTTTGAGCCGGTAGTAGCAGGGGGTCTTAGAACTGTCACAAGTTGGAGACTCAACAGAGAACTTCATATAAATAGCTGCTTTGAAGTGATTACCATATAAACAAGGTAAGGAAAAGAATCAATCAAATGTTTCATGACGTAAAAGCATTTTGCTCCAGATGAGATATTAGCTAAAGTAGAACCACAACAATTTTCCTGCAATAGATTCATCTGTTAATAGAAGATAACAATCAGCATGGCGACCTCAATCCCATTTATTTCACTTCTACGTATTGTCTCCAAACTTTCAGTGCTCCGAAGCTAGTAATCAAGACAGTGCTTATAGTCATCACAATGCAGACTAAGAAAACAATAACAGATGACCTACCATATCTTCTTATGGGCTTCATTATGACTACCAGTCCGAGCCAGGAAGAAATAAAGCATACCATAGCAAAGCCAAGTGCATGGTGAATGTGTTTTACAGACAGTAACAGATATTGAACAGCAGACATTGAGGCAGAAAATAAAACCAGGAAAGCTGTAGTTGCCGCTGCTATCTGCCAAGCCAAATAAAGGTGAGAAGTCAACACCTTTTGAAGCAATAAAGTTTGTAATACAATTGTGGGAAAAAATTTCATGTGATGTTTCTCAAAATAATAAGGAAACCAAGAAGCTGCAGAAACAAGTAGTCAAGAAATTCAATTTATTGTAGATTTGGATGCACCACTGATCTCTACCTTGAAATTACACTAAAGGTGCATTGGGATTGGTGTGAATTTGAAGGAAAGAGAAATAAGCATTTCAACTGAAACTCTCACGTCTGGATTTCCTGCTAGTGATGATCGTTTGAAGTCTCAATCCATCCAATTCTGTTTCCAGATTGATGGAAGTGAAATTCAATCAAGGATGTTAAGACATAGCAACAAGGCATCAATGCTACAATATTTAAGAATTGGAGACGTCAAAATATGAACTTGTTGGTCTATATGAGATGGAGTCAATTCAATGAGAACTCTTAGCATCAAAAATTGTCATTCACCGGAGAATTCTTAACAACTAATCCATGCACACCCTACATGAGCTGTAAATGTTATTAGTACATCATAACCCTTGGATGAGGAATTTTTGGCAAGACGATGTTAAAGATCACAATCACATTTAACTCGTATCCAAAAGTACCGTATCTCATCTATCATTGCACATCAGTTGTTGATGTGAAGCATTTCTTATTAGCAGTCAAATAGTATGTCCAAAGCGAGTTTGTCATTACCTAGAAACATTGACACAGTCTAGTTCCTTATCATACTCATTCGTAAGTTTCCTAACTAGCATATTCAAGCTTGCAACTGGCCTCAACTCAGATTTGAGCCTATAATGAGCTTTGTCATGTGCAGTGGCACACGCCTAAGCAACAAACATGATGAGATCTATTCTCCATTATAAGTTGTACAAATCCTTGTAGTTGGCAACACAAATTGCACTCAAGAACAAGCACCTTGTATGACTATCTGGTGCGTTCTTCTAATCATTTAAAAGCTTGTATTTGTTGTCCATATATCGGCTTTGTTTAATGGAAACAGAGATACACTGGCTTTCAAACTCTTGATGTTGTGTAAAAAGTAGCAGTTATAAGGAGAAATAGGAAACTGCAAGTAAATCAAATTCATGGTCTTGGACATATCGAACTTACATGAGGATGGACTCCAACTTGAAGAAGAATCGGGCTTATTATCATCCCTCCCGCAACTCCAAAAAGCCCACTCAAGTATCCAGATGCAACAGCCATTAGTGGAAACAGAAGCATTTTCCTGTCTTGCCTATTATCAGGCACTTGGTCCTACATATACCAACTTAAAGAATAAGATAAGCCTTTAGGTTAGAAAAGAACTAACCTGTCCTCCATACCTGTGCCCAACAGTGATAGTTCACTGTTGTTCTCTCCACCACCAAAATATATAAGGTGAAAAGCACAGAAAGAGGAACTTGACATCCAAAAATCAGCCAGTAATCAACTCCACAAGGCTTTGCATGAGCCAACCTCTGCAAGGTTCTAATATTAGCATCAAGGAAGCCATCTTTATGCTTTCAATATCATTTCCTTGTATTGAAGGGAAGACTAAAAGAAGCTATGAAGGCCTTTAACTCTTTAACAGAACCCAACCATATCACTAGGAAACATCACGATTCAGCACACTTAACAACTATACCACATACTATTCCAATTTCCCATAAACATCATACCTGGGCAACAGTATGGATGGTGAATCAGGATAGATGAAACACTCGCTCATCTACTGAGCATGCTAAATTATGCAGATATTAACCAGTATGATCTTAAACAGTTCTCGATGTTTATATGCTTCACCTAGATTAACCTGAATGCCATATGGGTACTGATCATGCTGACAAACCTATTTACATGAATGGGCTATGATTGTTGACCGATGTATCAACTTCCCCTTTCCTACAATTCTTATGGATTTCCATCTTAACAAAAACAAAGGAAGAGATATCTAGGAGCAAACAGAGAAGAACAAAAGGCATGTAATCTAACAGTTGTAAAATTTCTGCTTCCTGGTCTGAAGCTGAAAACAAATTCTTCTGCTCTGTTGCACCCCTTTATCATAGTTGAATTCCAAATTCCCAATCTGGGTTCAGGAGAACAATCATAGTTGAAGTTGATGACAGAAAAATAAAAGTTTTATATGTAAGCACTATGGTCAAGGCCTGATTGCGAGCTGGAACGACTCACTGCCAATAATAGTTTTCAAGGCATAGCAATGTGAGGCCATCCTAATAAGGACTACTTAGAACAGCTACTGCAGTGTTTCCCCAGTCTAAAACAGAAACCTTGCTTTCCTGTCCACAAAAAGAAGCATATTACAAGTACAAACGCTACCTGCCTTCGGGGGTCTCCACGTAAAGCCTGAAGCCCAAAGAAGGATACCCATATAAGAGCCAGGATTCCTAGTTTTCTCCAAGGAAATATCAAACCCCATTTATTATTTCTCTGCGAAAACAGGTTGAACGATCTGCTCCGACCACCACCCTCTGTTTCAAGCCAATAAGCCTCTTCCGTCTCTTGCTTCCACCGTCTCAACCCAGCCTTGTATGTTGTGAAAGTGGAACAACCAAGGAAGGAAGCAAACAGCACGATAATCAACCATTCAGGAAAGCGGACGTTACAGATGACCCCGAAACTCACACCAAGAAGCAAGCATGGCTCAGAGAGAAGCGCTATGTCATAGTCAATCAACGGCTTGTTACCGAATTCAGGGTGTCTTAGAGGCATGTTATAAATAACATTAGCAATGGTGCTCCCCGTAACCATGAAAGCGGAAACAGAAGCTGAGGTTTTCATGTCTAATCCGCACACAAGGTTCAGTATTGGCATGTAAAGCCCACCACCACCGAGCCCACCTGCACTAGAAATGGAAGAGGCAGCAAAGCTCAGCAACCCTGCCAGGATAACTCTGGCACTTTCATTCATGTCTGCGGGATGAAATGTAGCGTTGTCAATCGGGTTGAAACTGGTTTAATTGATGTCTCCCATGGTTTGCGTTTGCTGCATCTAGTTATTTAATAGCTTCCTTCTCAAAGATCTTACTCCCAAGCTCGAATTCATGGATCTCGAAAACGAGGCAAAGCGGAGATCAATACAGACAATGTGGTTTTTCGACTAGCAGCACCCTATGCTTGACAGTTTCCCCTGGTGGCTTCAGGTTCATGCATTTCTGGATTCGTATCTGGCGTCAAGCTGCTGAGAAACGGATTGCGTTTGACGAATAGACCTGGTTCAGCTCAGATGAATGAAAATGAAATCGTTTGAAAGGATAAAACATTAACAGTTGACATCTGGCTCACTCTTGCTTCTAAAGGAAATCTTCAAAGTTTTCAAGGCTGACCTTTTCACCAAGTCTAAGCAGTTGACATTCGGGATTAAATAAAGGCGACTCCCTCAAATCTTCGTCATTTGATTTAACGTCTCACCTAGTTGCCAAACTTTGGTCTAGTTAGACGTAATGAGTTTTGATGGCTTCCGATATATTCCATTTCATCTGTTGATATTCAGCATATTTCTGGATGTATATAATTTTAAGTCTCGATCAGATGTGCGGTGACGTTTAAATTTAGTTTGAAAATTTCACTGGCCTATATGAGGCAGATTTTAATCAAGCGACCGATTTTCTTGATGAATGACAAACTGGACATTGAATAATCTTAATACAATAACAACCAAGAATGAGAAAGGCTAAGCCTTTTCTCATTTTGTTCTGCTTGCGGTCAGCTAATTTTACAATCGAGCTTGGTCATGTGTCATGCCACAGTTCACTCAATAAAGGACAGATTATTTTTTATTATTTTCTTACAACATTTTTGTAGTCTATATTTTTTTCTTTTAACATTTTAATATCTAACTTTTTACACCTTTTTATCAAAGGTTCTTATGATCGATTTTCAACGTGTTCAAATCATTTTAAACTATTTTTCTTCATTTTATCATCTATAAATATTAGTTCCAATTTGTATCTGATAACCTTACTACAAATACATGTAACCATATATATATTCATTTGAATGTCTTCATTTCTAACACAAGGAAATCTTCATAATTTTGAAAATTGACATTTACTACTTCCTTAATCCTTGTAAATGAGGTGGTAAATGAACCAAGCTGCTCTTTATTCACCTTATGGAAAGCTCGTTAAATGACATTTTCCATGTCTACCAAAATTATTCCCCCAAGGTAGTTGTTGTGTTAGGGTATGCACGGTCTTTGAAAGTTCTATCTGTTTCAGCTTTTCTAGGAAGAAAGAGATTTAGATTAACAAGGGGCCACTTTCTGGGGCATTTAACGAAATTATTTTCCACTCAATCCAACTGGGCTAGTAAGCAGATGGCGAGCCGTTCATGAACTCGTGTTCGGTTAGCAGCTAGCATGGCTTGTTCTCATAGAAAACGAGTTGAACAAGGATTGCTCGGTTTGGCTAGTTACGGGCCATACTTATAAATCATATACTTACAAAAGTCTAAGCAGATTATACTCTTAAGCTGAGGTTAAGCAGGCATGGCCGCGTTAGAGTATCGAACTTGTGGCCTCCCACTTAATGGTTCTTCTGAATTGGTTGTTAGCCTTGAGACCAACGGCTCATCAACATACTCGTTACCTGGATACACACATAATCATTCAGGTACCACATCAAGGTTATATGTAGTTGGATCTAACGGAAGTTCAAAATACCAATAAACCATATCTGGGTCATACTCTGTATTTAATGGACTCTCTCTCTCACACACACACACAAATCCATAAGAAATGAAACCAATGGGCCGTTATGGAACAAAATTGCCGATCACCTGTCCCTTCACTGAAGAAGAAACCTCAAATAAATCGTCTATCAGCTTCTTCAATAAACACAGGGATGCTTTTAATGATCCAATATCGGCAGGCAGACCCAGGGCAAATCCTTGTCTAGCACATGGTAGACACAACCTTGTGCTTGTGTGTGTGTTAGTGTGATAATTGATAATATCTCGTAAAACCAAAAAACTTAATCTTCCATAGTAAAATTGCCCCACCTATGTGGGTATGTGCACGCACGCATGAGTTGTAGAAGTACAGATTTCCAGCATTCGACACAGGTGTGTGGCACCATATTACCACTAAATTCAAAAACATGTCGAACTCTACAAAGGTATCAAAATTTTGTAAGCAATAAATATGCTAGTAACTCTTGCTGCCCACCAAAGGAAATTAAATGAAAACATGCTGCGAACTTGCACAAACACCATGTACTGTTGAAACTGTTCTCAAATTTGCCATCTTACAGTGACTAAAAGGTGAAGTAAAGCTCTATTTTTCCACTCAAAAAGGGCGTGGCTCACCGGGTGGGCGGCTGGTGCTCTGACAAAAAATTCAGGAGTTCAATACCCGGGTGTGCATCTGATAGGGGTCTCCCTAACCCTAGTTTGCCTATCAAAAAAAAATCTACTTTTCCTTTTCAGCAGCTATTTTCCTCTTTTCTGTTGATTTTCCTGCTACCGTATTATCCAACTTGAGAAACGGTAGGAACTTATCCCCCAAGTACGACACAGAAGCTGCATACTCGTCCGGTTTCAATACCACCACAAAAGAGTCGAGCTCAAATTGAACTTTCACCTGCAAAGCCATCATCAAAAACCGACGGACTTCCAATCGCCTTGAACCTTTTGACAAAGGTCTGCTCAACAGCTCCTGAAGTAAATGGCACAACGAAGACAAATTATCCTTCAGAATTCGCAATCCACTTGAGATTTCATCATCTGCAGGTGCCTTACTAGAAATCCAATTCTTCAGTATGGCCTCCACAAGACCGAGAGCTTCCATCTTCCGATATTCTGAGCTCGTGCTTGTGCCCTTCTCTAGAATAAAACCCAAAAAGTTTGTTACCTGCCCATGGGTTTGAACACCTCTTTTATAAACCCAGGCTTCAACCGACACTTCTTGTTACTGAAGTAATCCTCCAACAGAGAACGCAACATGTTCAACACTTTATTTAACTTGTCCTCGGGAAAATTGCCATGAAAAACTTTCAACAACCAGAATGATGCATTCTGTGCAAATGCCGCAAATGCTTTTTGACGGGACCTGGATAGCAATCTTATACTCTTTTGCAGTTGGAGTTCCAACATAGGCAACTGAACTTTATCGCCTTTAGGATAATCCCTGGCTTTGAACAGTTTCTTCTGAAGAATCCCAGCAATTCTCTGCCCAATCTGTTTGCCTCCTTCTGTAGCATAAGAGCTTACAAATGCCCGATCCATGTAAAAGGATATGCTACCAGCGCAAGTGGATTGGCTGCATTACAATTTGTAAGACCGAAGTTCGAAACAGAATCAGCAGTTAGTTAAATAAGAAAGAATAGGATCTGAATTAGAAGGAAGAACACAGGGATTGAGATTTCAAGTTTACCTTCATTCTTGTTTAGGAAGATCTCTAAAAGTGAGAGCACCCGGAACTTGAAAAGCATAAGCTGAGACTGAGCAGTACTATTGCTGCCTGCGGCATTTTTCCATTCCTTGAAAATTTGTGCTAAGATAGGAATCCATCCGGAACATCACATCATCATCCAAATCATCAGAGTCCAAAGGCCTATCATTGACAACAGCCATTGCCTTTGGATCAGCAGAGTCTTCGGTAATTTCAGCGTCAGAACCATCATCAGGGTCAATCTTATCCACATCCTCAGCTTGATCCAGATCCACATCTTCAGATTCTTCTATCTCAAGGAAATCATCCTCATCCTCATCTTCTTCTTCATCGTCAGCCCCTGCCTGGTGTCGAGGTCGCTTCAAGTCTGTTTTAATCACACGTAACATGCTGACAAGTCCAGATTCAGTAATTTTGGAACAGAAAAATCTGAATACCTGCAATTCAAAACGAAAACAATTTCGATTTAAACCAATATAGAAATAATAACTATCCTCCAGAAAGGCCTGTAATAAAAAGAAACCACAACTTAATAATCATGAGAACATGTGAAGTAAAGCATTATGTCCATCAGAAATTTAAAAATGAAACGCTAAAACTTAATTCAAGATGGCGTTCCTCTCCAGAAACAGTGCAGCTCTAGCTGCATGCTTACATTCAGATGATGGCATGCAACATGATTGTAACCAAAAACAAACAAGAAGAGAGGATCTACTAATAAGCCATGGTCTGCTACATTGAGACATCGATGGAATACCTGATCAACAGAATAGAACATAGGAGCGGACACCTGAGGCAGCAAGGAGAGCAAAGTGTCTATAAGGACATCCATGAATACAGGGCTCCCCTCATCCTCTTCTTCAGTTGAGTCAAGATTACTCAGAGAAGCAAAAGCTTTCTTGCAACATTCGACCAGCTCTAACGCAGTCTCATAAAATTCGCCAGGCTTCAGCAGAATTTGCAGAAGCAACTGGATAAGCAACAAGCGCATTGAGTCAATTTGTCTGGCATCATCACCATGCTTCACCTGTGTCAGAATAAACAGCCAATCAGTTGCACATATGGGTTACATCAATTAACCGCCTGATACATGAATAGCACAAACAATTGAATATCCCACTAGCAGACCTAAACAGTTCGTATGCAGCCAAATGTAAGAATTCTAGAGAGAATAAAATACCATCTTTGATAGCCAAGCTTCCATCGAACGCAACTTCTTGAATGGTTCTTCATCCTCTTTGTTCAATGACCGAAAAAGTGACACTGATGGAATGTTGCATAATGTGTCAAGAAAATGCATAAAATATGCCCCTAGATCATCTGCCCCAAATGCATATGACTCATTTTTCTCTGCTTCTGTCAATAAAATCTGAAGATGCTCAATGCATATCCTGCGAATATAGCTGGAGCTGGGAATTTTCGGCCATGTTAGCTTCTCCTGGAGCTCAAATGATGTTACTTCTGTCCCAAGAGAAGCAGTAAAGAGTCCCTGCACAGTTAAGAATTTTAGGATTTCCTTATGAATATGCAGCTTTTCTTCCAATTCCACTTTCAAATATTTTAGAACACGAGGAAGAATCTCGACAATCCAACTTCTTAGAATATCAACATTGCCTGAAGAGTTCAGATACTCATTGTTATCAAAAGAACCAAGGTCAGAAGTTTCATCAGCAGTCTGAGCTAGTGGTTTATCCAGCAATCCCTTTTCGTCTACAAACTCACTCATCAAGTTCTGGACAAACAACATGCAGCATGAACCTGTCTTGATATTAGAAACCAAGTCCTTGACCATGCGAGTCCGTGTGATGCAATCAAACCTTCCAAAGCTATGCTTCTGCAAGGCTATAATGACAGCAACACGGCATTCATCATCTCTTTCAGCCCACTTGGACAATTCCTGAAGAAAATGTTGGGCTGCCTTGTAAAGCCAGGAGTCTTTAGTTGATAATACATCCAGCAAACACTGGATTAACTTGTAAGATAAAACAGCATTGCCGCATGAAGCTGGAAGTCTTGGTAAGAGCATAAGTAAGATGTCAAATGCCAGATGTTTACGATCATGAGATGACATCAAAAGGGATCCATCAATTACGAGGCTGCAGAAACAATCAAGACTCTTAACTAGATTTTTCTCAGCAGAGCTCCGTTTCCTGGATTTCTTCAGTGTCTTGACAGAATCGCTAGATAAACTCGCATCTTTCTCCAAAGCATAATCCGAGAAGAGAATGTTTATCAATACATGCCAAACACTATGCATTCGAGGCTGACAGAATGTTGTTTCCTGCAATACAGGTTTTCAATGAATACCATCAGAGAAACAGAATTTAACATTAATAGCTGGAAATTGTTACATTTGAATGTGCAGAATTCAAAAATTCAGCAAGCGTTTTTTTAGTGCATGGAGAGCTATGTTATGGGACACACCTGGTAGATGATTGTATCAACGGTCAAACATGTTTGGACCAACACCACAATTGATTTGGCATGACATGGCTAAATCTTTGAACTAGCGCTACGGCCTGTTCTTTTCCGACACTAAGGATTCAGCGGATCTACTAACTACCAGGTTCCATAGTGGAGACTTCTTCATAAAGCAGACACTTTTCTGCAGTATTTAACTCGGTAAAGGGTAGACTTGAATGTGTCAACTACAAACAAGGAAAAGACGACTCCAACATGCTAGAAATTTGTCAGAAGAGTGACTTCGCACCAGAATCTAGAATTCAAGCATTACCACGTATGTCACAGGAGAAAAAGCTTCCCTCCCCTCTCTCCCTCCACCAACTCATGACACCAAATGACAAATGTTATTTACATCCTTTATTAATTCTCTAAAGTGTCTCAATTTCTAGGCTATCTGTGTCCAAGTGCCTAGTATTTTAGAGAGAGAGAGACATGTGGTCATGTGGAAAAGATATAGGAATTATCATCTTCTTTACATTATTAGATGAAAGAAAATATCATGGAGAATGTGCAATACCGATTACATTTAGACACGGAACTAGGGGAGACAAATGTTCTGGGGTAAACAAGTCGTTGGGAGTGAAGGGTGATGGCAATAATTTGTACAATATCTCGCTGTCAGAAGATATCTGCTCTCTTAGCTTTAAGGCCAAATATAGTGCATCAGGATTCCCATTACTAGTTGCTTTCTCAAACCAATTTGCCATCCCCGGAGCTTCAAAAATATGAAACGGCAAAGCTTCTCTAGGTAACTGCAACACTAATAGAAAACTTCAGCTTTAACCATATAACCTGGAAATGAGTAGAAAACTGAAGCACTACTCAATTCGATGTCAGTTTCCTTTGAACAACTAACAGCCAGCATCAACTAAATGAAACATCACTACATAATTGGAGTAGAGGAAATGCATTTAAATATAATAACAACACAATGAGAACAAGACTTCACTTCACCTCAAACTGCCCAACAAGCATCAGTAGCATACTGAAATAACCAATTTCAGGAAATGAACAAAAGGGCTAGTTCTTTGCCCATAACGAATTTAGAAGAACAAGAAACAGTAAGGATCATAATTAAGAATCAAGGGTTATAGTTAAGAATTGAGAATAAAGCCAAAACAGCAACCACATTTAAACCGGGTAGTGAATTATGAACATGTGTTCTAACATCCACCACTTATGGGGGCAATCTTCATTTCAAAACCAATACAAAAGATAATAGGAAGCATGTAGTAGCGGCATTCACATGAAAAAGAAAGAAGGAAGCTGAAGTGCCAAGTCATGCATCCATAGTATTGAGATAACAGATACTGTGTCTGCTAATGCAAGAATAACTGAGACAGCAGGTTCCCGTAGGTAGCTTTTTTTATCGGCAAGAGAAATAACAGAGCTAACAAACTTTTGCACTATTGAGGTATTGCGGTTTGAAGTCCACTCAAGAACCACCCTGCCAGATCTAGCAAGTGCCCCATAAGCAAACAAGCAACCCAGAAGGCAGTCTCTAGCTTCCTGCATCAATGAATAAGAACATTCAAACAACAGAATATATAAAATCTACTGGTGAATAGATTGGATCATTCCAGGTACCCATAGGATGAAATAGCTCATAGGTACATGGTTTGGATTAACAAGTGTAATGAGCAACTTGAGATGGGAAAATACAAAAGCAATTTTAGAAACATTTGGGGAGAAAATTTTAATTTGTTTCAAATTCCAAATTTAATAGTTAAAAGAGAACAGTATCATGTAACATACAAAACTTTGCCTTGTATCGATGCCTAATCCAAAAGGACACTGCATTACGATTCATATATTACAAACAACAACAACTGAGCCTTTCCCATACTAGACAGGGTCGGCTACATGAATTCTTTCTTTCCACATAGCCCTATCATGTGCCATGTTAGCAGTTAACTCACAATAAGCTAGATCATTCTTTATTGTTTCTTTCCAATACTTTCGTGGTCGTCCTCTACCTCTTTTAATACTTTCAAAATCTAGAGGTTCTTCTTTTGATCTTCTTTCTATATATCCAAACCATCTTAAACGATATTCTCTCATTTTATCTTCTACTGGTGTCACTCCTAATTTGTTTCTAATAACCTCATTATGTATACGGTCATTTCTTATATGACCACTCATCCAACTCAACATCTTCATTTTTGTCACAGACATCTTTTGTATATGGCAGGTCTAATTATTGCTCTATAATATTTACCTTTTAACTTTAATGGTATCTTCTTATCACAAAGAATACATGATACTCCTCTCCATTTTAACCAACCTGCATTAATTCTATGTGTAACATCTTTGTCGATTCTTCCAATTGACCCTAGATATTTAAAACTTTTCATTTCGGGGATGTAATGTGTGCCAATTTTAATTTCTACGTCCTCCGAAGTAACCAAATGATCAAACTTATATTCCATATATTCTGAATTCATTCTACTAAGTTGGAAGCCTTTACTTTCTAATGTTTCGCTCTATAGTTCCAATTTTCTATTAACTTTTCCTTAGACTCCTCCACTAACACAATGTCATCTCCAAATAACATACACCAAGGTACTTGATCTTGAATATGTTTTGTTAACTCATCAATCACCATTATAAATAAGTATGGATTTAAAGTTGATCCTTAATGTAACCCAATATTAACTTCAAAGAAGTTTGTCGTTCCTTTATGAGTCCTCACACATGTTTTTGCACCATCATACATGTCTCTTATAAGGTTTATGTTTGTCAATGGGATACCTCTTTTCTCAAAGTTCTCCAAACTCCAAAGAACCTCCCTTGATACCCTATCGTAAGCTTTTTTTAGATCAATAAATATCATGTATAATTCGCACAATTCTGGATGTCTCCTTTATTCTTGTATATGGTATAAGTGTACTCGCTCTCCCTTTCTCGAGCATCTTTTGGTTTCTCCATATTTTATTAAATAATCTTGTGAGCCAAGTGATTCGCATTTTTCTTAGGATTTTCAAACTTCTATACGAATTTTGTCAGGTCCTACCGATTTACCACCCTCTATATGATTAAGAGCCTCTTTAACTTCATTCTTTTGAATACGTCGATAGAAATTGTGGTTTACATATTTTTCTGACTTGACTAACTCTCCTAAGCTAATACTAACATCTTTATTTTCATTAAAAAGCTTATAAAAATAATTTTTCATTTATTTTTTATATCATCAATTGCTACTAGAATATTTTTCTTATCTCTAGCTCAAGCGATCCTAAAAATATCTCTTTCACCCTCTTTTGAGTTGAGTTTTTTTATATAACAACAACAACTAAGCCTTTTCCCATACTAGACGGGGTCGGCTACGAGTTTTTTTATATAAATCCTCTCAAATTTTAGCTTTTGCTTCACTTACGACCTTTTTCGCTTCTTTCTTTGCTTTCTTATAGGCCTCTAAAGTTTCACTAGTTTTTCTAGCATAATATAATTTGTAACATACCCTCTTTGCCTTGATTTTACTTGGACCACTTCACTCCACCACCAAGCTTTTCTTGGTGCCGGTACACCTCCCTTAGATTTACCTAACATATCTTTTGCAACTTTCCTAATATATATAGCCATATTGTTTCACATACCACAAGGTGTACCAACATAATTTCAAGCATCTCCTTAAAGGACTTTCTGTTTAAATATACCTTCTTTCTCGCTTTTGAAGTTCTACAATTTAGTCTGAATAGCCTGATGCACTCTTTTCTTCTTTGTCCACTTTTTTACCTATAAATCCATAACTAAAAGTCGATGTTGGGTGGTTAAGCTTTCTCCTTGAATTACCTTACAATCTTTAAACACGCTCTATCTTTTTTCTTACAAATAAAATAATCAATTTGTTTTGTGATAAGCCACTCTTATAAGTAATTAAATGTTCATCTCATTTAAAGAAGATTTTTTGAAGATTGTATTGACTATAAAGAGATCAAATGCCATAGAAAAATTTAAAATCTCCCTACCTTCCTCATTTATATCTCCAAAATCAAAGTTTCTATGAAGATCTTGATATCCTAATGCCCCTTCACCGACATGTCCATTTAAGTCTCCTCCGAAATAAATCATCTTCCTTTGTGAAATTCTTTGAATCACCTTATCTAACTCCTCATAAAAACCGTATTTATACAATCTTCTAGTCCTACTTTGAATGTGTAAGCACAAACTATATTCAAAACCTCTTCTCCTAGCACTAATTTCAACATCATGATTCGGTCACCATATTGTTGTATGCTATGCCACACAAACACCTCTAGGAGGTGGAGTGTCGGCCCCGACATTGGTGCGACACCGACATCGACACAGTGTTGTGTTTTTCAGACACGGTCAACGTGTCGAAGCCTATTTCAGGTGTGGTCAATGTGTTTGAGTATATACTTGACCGATTTTTTAGGTCGTATGATATAAAAAACCTTACTTGTTCCTCTGCGTTCTTCTCCGAGCATGCGTTCCTCTCCGAGCCTATTTTTTTCTTGCTAAGAAATTCTTGAGAATATTACTTATGACTATGGTATGATATGATGGAAAAGAGTGCAACAATGGACATGAATCCAGTGACGAAAGGTGTACACAAGAGATTTTTATAGTTACAATATGCTTTACCCTAACAATATGCAAGATCACATGTTCTTTATGCCACATTGATAAGTGGTCGGACTATTGCATTGTGTAGATTATGAACAACACAATTGTATGAAAGTGATTAACAACACTATTCCATGAACATTTCAGTTATATTGCTAATTATTACGATACTTGTGCAAAATTGATTTATTATTGGCTTCATGCTCATAATTGAGTGGTATTGATTTTGACAACAAGGATACTAATTTTGCTTGCACTGTTTTTCTCAATCATGCTAAAATGAAAACCCTTATAGGGGAGCAAGTATGTATTGTACACTAGATGAAGAAGCATATGTTGATTTGTGATACATGCTAACTTATCATGTATTCATGAATTTTTCGTTGCCTTTATGTTTTTCCCTTCGTTTAACTAGGTTGTACATATCATTTAAATTTCTCTGTGTTGTTATGTTAATATTATTTGTGTTTTTTTAATGTTAGTGTGTTTATTTTTAATTCAGACTTTAAAATTATAAATTCATCCTATAAATGCCCGACAATAGAAAAGGAAAAGGAGTATCAATTGGGACTGGGAGTTCTGATGAAAGTATTCCTTCAAGTTCAAGATCATCAACAAAACCTTTAATTTCAACACCTCGTGATGATGCACCATTTTGGATGTATGTGCAAAGGGGAGAATCATAGGAAGGTGGTGGAGGTAATACATATTTTATGTACAAATTTTGTAACATGAGTTTTAAATGAAGGCACATCTTTTGAAATTATCAAAATATGGTATAAGAGTATGTCCGAATGTGGATGAGGATTTACGAGACACATTTAATGAAAAAGCAAGATGAGTATGAAAAGAAGAATGAAATGAGTGAAAAAGGAACAAATATTTCATTATTTGGTGGATACAAAGAAGATGCAGAAAAGAAAAGAAAGTTAATGCAAAGTGAGTTCAAAGGTTTTAGAGGAACAATTGAAAAATTAGTTAATGTAGTTGGAAGGGAGGAAATGGATAGAAAGATTGAAAGATTTTTCTTTTAAGTTCACTTCCTTTTAATGTAGCAAGAAATCCATATTGGAAAGATCTTATCACCTCATTGGCTAAACCATGATTCTTAAAAAAGAAAAAGCCAATATTGAAAGACTTTTAGAACATAAGAAGTTTTCATGGGAAACTAATGGTGTTTCTATTGTTTATGATGGATGGAGTGATAATCAAAGGCGTCCACTCATTAATTTCATTGCTTATTCAATTAGTGGACCAATATTTTTGATGTTTATTGATGCATCTCGAGAAATTAAAACTACAAGCTACTTAAAAGATTTATTTGTAGAAGTTATTAAGAGTGTTGGAACTGATAATGTTGTACAAATAATCACTGATAATGCAGCTAATTGTAAAAGTGGAGAGTTAAGTTTGAAAGGTGATTATCCACACATTTTTGGACACCTTGTGTAGCTCACAGTTTAAATTTGGCTATTTCTTTTATATGTAAGCCATTAAAAGATAAAGATAATCTTCATGCATATGAATTGTGTTCATGGATTGAAGATATGGCAGCAGATTTGTAATGAATCACCATTTAATTTCAGCCATATTCAATAAACATTCTCATTTAAATTTGTTGAAGGTTGCAGAAGCACGTTTTGCTTCTTTGATTGTGATGGTAAAAAAATTCAACAAAATCAAGACATCATTGGTTCATATGGTTACTGATCCAAGCTGGGATTTATACTGTGATAATAAGGTTGAAGATCAAGCAAGAGTCCAAGCAGTCAAGACTATTATTCTTAATGATTTATGGTGGGACATGTTGAGAATATATGTATCTGTTGTGTTTTAAGTGTTATTTCTGTAATTTCTCATAGTTGGGTATTATTGTATTTGCTCGGAATACTAAGGGTATTTTGGTAATTTTCTATTTATAGCCCATTATATAAGGACTAGAAGTTTGTATTAGGGTTAAGAGTTTGATTTGTAGAGAGTGAGAAAGTGAGGGGGGCGGCCTCCATTGGAGGACCTGCCCCCTCCTTCAAATCTCCATCTTGTTCCTTTTCAATGATTATTATCTTTTTTATATTTGTTCTTCTACTGCATTATCGAAGAATTACAACATGGTATTAGAGCTTATTTTGATCGTTGAGAGCAGTAGAAGGCGGCGGCAGATTGGAGAGAATATGTGGAAGGTCTAACAACCACCAAAACAGGTGAAAGAGGCAGTGGTACATGAGAAGGAAGCAGAATCTGTAAAGGAGGAAGCAGTTGTTGCTGGAATCGATGCACTTCATAAGGTTGAGGAACTGAAGAAGATGTTGGAACGTGCAAAAGAAGCGAATAACATGCATGCAGGAGAAGTCTATGGAGAGAAATCTATTTTGGCTACTGAAGCACGTGAACTTCAGGTGCGCTTGTTTCATCTCTCGAAGTGTCATCTTATTGGGATGTTGTAAAAGCAGTTGCAGAACAAGATAAATTCAATAAGGTCATCATGTGGATTTGTTGCCAGTGGTTTGGCTAGAAATCTTGTCATCAACTCAAAGAGATGGCTAGGATATCGTGATCAGTGGGAAGCCAAAGCTTGAAGAACTTGAGCGGAAGTTGGCCTGGAAGGAAGAAGTAAACCACCATCTTTGGTGGTCTGCAAGAGTTTGGAATGTTTGGAACTTTCCTTGAAGAACTTGTTGCTTGAAGGGAAGGTTTTGTGTGAGTTGTTTGAATCCATTATTCGAGACAACTTACCAACCTCGTGGACAGCAAGGGTACTATTTTGGTAGGTCTTATCGTTCTCAAAGGTTAATGCCTTATGCAGTAAAAACCTGCTATTTTCCAAGCTAAAGTATTTTTGGCAAGTGACGAAACTTGTCGTTTGTGTTGAACCTGATTTTTTTTGCTTCACGCCAATGTTGATATATCCATAGTTTTCGATCAACACTTCTTCTAACTACTTGAGTGCTTTATGGACCTATGTTCCTAATTTCGGTTGAGGTTGATCTCCACAACCTGGAAAAAAAAAAGGAAGTTATCAATAAAGAAGGAAGAAGAAGAAGAAGAAAATGAAAAGGGAAATTGTTGGCTGCCAAAAAGGTAACTTTATTTCTTTTGAATTTCAAATGCTGGAAATGGAAGTTACAGATTACTTTTTCTGATTTTGTGGAAAGTAAACCAAAAAGGTAGATATGGAATGTACTTTCCTGATTTTGTGGAAGAGCTAACCATAAATAGTTATGGAAATTAATTTCTTGATTTGGTGGAAATGATTAGGAAAAGAAATCAAGATAAGGATGTATTCCCATGTTTTTTTTGGAAAGAAAAAATGGTAATTGTTGTCCATTATCTGCCCATTATCTGCATAAAAGAAAATGGTTGCAAAAAAAAGAAAGATGGAAAAAGAAGGTAGTTGCCTACTGGTGGGCCCATTCTTCCTAAATATTGTGTAATATGCTGAAAAAGGAAGGTGCTACCATTTAGTTTGATGGTGTAATTACCAGCTTGTTCCTAAGTGGTCTGTGATTTTCTGGCGAATCTTCAATTGGAGATTAATGAATTTGGGTTCAAATGCTTATGTTTTGAAACATAATTATCAACGCAGTTCACATGAGCACTGCTGGTGTTTTCGCAGTCTTCTGGCTGAACCATCACTAGATGAAATGATTGAAATCAGTTGTGGGATTCCTGGGAGGCAGTTCCATATGGTTCAATATGCTGGGAAAAAACAGTGAACTGAATGAAAAGAATCGTCTGCAAGGGAAAGTGGTTTGCATTACCAATGAGGTGGATGCTTATGTAGAGAAATGTGTGGAGATAAAACCAAAGAAAGAGTTGGTCAGCCCCTGAGATTGGATTAATTGATGAGTACACTAAGGAGTCTACGGCTGTGAGTTTGGAGCTGCCGACAGTTAGATGGAGTGCGCCTGAAGCAATTGAACGTGCCTTGAGCTCACTAAGATCCTTCCAACTTCCAGAATTCACTAAAGACTACTCCTGGAGAAATATGGATGTCCGCATTCAAAGCCAGAAATTGACACTAGAAAGCAATGTGAAATGGTATTTGACTGATGCATGCAGAATGATGCAAGGCTATTTGACTTCAAGAGAATCCTACTTAATGGTGTTATTCACATTAAATAAGATATCTGAGTCAAATCCTGTGGAGCAGAATGAGAATGTTGAGTCACTTCAAGCTGTAAGTTCATGAGGGGAGAATGTTGTTAAGAAATGTGAAGACAAGCATATGGAGGAGGTCAGGAATGAAATTAGTAATGCTGGAGAAAGCTGATACTACTTATGAAGATGCAACTGGTAGTGATCATGGATTACTGTGAAAAAGGGTGCAGTCCATTAATATGTTCAAAAAGGATGCCGAAGTTGAAGTGAATGACTAGGCTGTGCAACCATACGCAATACAGCGAGAGTCAATGAATGAAGGGGGAGGTTCCATTGCGGAACAAAGTGATGGTTCGAGCTGTGACAGAAGGGAAGCATGCTCCAATGCCGTAGAAAAATTAACAGACAGCAGTGAAGCAACTGAGAGTTGTCATAGACCGCTTGAAAATGATAGAGACGCATCTGATGGGTGCAGAAATTATTCAGCTCAAGCAGTTAATGCTGATCTCATAAACCAAACTGGTGCAATGTTATTCTCGAGCCGTGATGCTGAGATATTCCTCACCCAGAGCAAGCCGATTTTTTGGAGAAGAGAGAAGGCAGCCGAGCAGGGGCACCAATGTTCAATTGTGGGAAGATGACAGTCATGAGGACTGCAGTAATGATTGTATTTGCAACCATTGAAGTTGCAAAAATTTGCAGCTATGAAGGCTGCTTAAAACTCAACCATGAAGGTTAAATTGAAGAGTTGTTGCAACCAAGAAGCTGCTGAAAATTATTACAGAAGAATAAGTTAAAGAATATTACAGCCATGAAGGTTGCTGAAAAAGTTTTGCAGCAAAGAAAATTGCTTGGAAAATGGACATCCAAGGGCTGAAAATTCAAAAAGAAAAAAGAAAATATGAAGTTGTATGTAGTAAGTGTCTTCTTATTTGGTCAAACAATAGAATTGTAAATAGAAGAGAAAGATGGAATGCAGAAAAATCAGACTCTTTCACTACATATGCATGACAAATAAAATCATAGAAGAGGACCGAAGAATTGGTTGGTATGGAATCTAGCAGTATCACCAAGAAGCATGAAAGTTAAAACCTTGAGTTGCTGAAGTAAACAGTCAGGAGGGCTGGAAAAGCGGCTGCAATCACCATGTAAATGAGTGCAGAACAACTAGTATGAACAGAAGTGTGTATTCTGTTATTTGAGTGGTAGAGAGAAGGCACCCAACCAACACACCGGCAACAGCCACCATGTGAAAGGGCACAGGAAAAGCCTTGTGAAGTGTCTATGGTGGAGTAGTACCTCCTATCACAAAAGATAAGTTTTCTCAAGAAATAGAAAACATGACTTTTGAAGTGTAGTTGCCTAATCACTTCAAGGAGAAGAAGAAAGAGAGAGGACAACCGACACCCATAGAAGGATCGTGTGTTACCCAAGTATTCTTGATTGTTCAAGTTTATTTAAAAAAGCCTCGAAGAGATCGTTAGTGCACGTGTGGTGAAGAAAGAACCAGTTTTTCGGCAAGTTTGGAGTTTGAAGTATCTCACTCCCAACTTGAGGGGGGATGTTGAGAATATATGTATCTATTGTGTTTTAACTTTTAAGTGTTATTTTTGTAATTTCTCATAGTTGTGTATTATTGTAATTGCCAGGAGTACTAAAGGCATTTTGGTAATTTTTTGTTTACAGCCCATTATATAAGGACTGGAAGTTTGTATTAGGGTTAAGAGTCTGATTTGTAGAGAGTGAGAAAGTGAGGGGGTGGCCTCCATTGGAGGACCTGCCCCCTTCTTCAAATCTCCATCTTGTTACTCTTCAATGATTATTATCTTTTTCATATTTGTTCTTCTACTGCATTATCGAAGAATTACAATAGGAAAAGGTATCATATTTTCTTGAATTCAATGAGCCTATTTGGGAGATGTTGAGAGAAGTTGATAAGGATGAACCAAGTCCAACGCTTCATAAAGTTTATGAAATGTGGGATACCATGATTCAAAAAGTTGAGCCAATACTTTTGAAGCACGAGGGACAAGAACTTCATGAGACATCATCGTTTTATGACCATATTCATTCTATATTAGTTTCAAGATTCTTTAAATCCAAGATATTATGGGAAGAAATGGTTGCATTAGAGCATTGGGCGTACTCCTAAAGATCCTAAAATAGCGAAGAATAGGCAAATGTGTTTGCGAATGATTTATCATAACTCATACCTACGTAGGCAAGTAAATTCTCAATATGAAAAGTTTTCTTATGCCAGACTTGATTCACCATAAGCACTAGAAGCAAGGGATTATCAAGATCCACTAGATTGGTGGGCATGTTATGGATTTGAGATACCTCTTCTTAAAAAGCTTGCATCAAAATTATTATCTCAACCTGCTACTTCATCTTATTGTGAAAGGAATTCGAGTACATATTCTCAAATTCACAATATCAAAAGGAACAATCTCTCAAGTATTCGTGTTGAATACTTGGTTTATGTCCATTTAAATCTAAGATTGGTTTCACGATCTAATGCTGAGTACAGGAACATTTTGGAGCAAAAAAAAAAGATCTTCACATGATATTTATTGATCTAGAAAAAGCTTATGATAGAGTACCGAGGGAGGTTCTTTGGAGAACTTTGGAAAACAGAGGTATCCCATTAACATATATTAACCTTATAAGAGACATGTATGAAGGTACAAAAACATGTGTAAGGACTCATACAGACTTCTTTGAAGTTAATATTGGGTTCAATGATAAACTTTAAGTTCATTCTTATTTATAATGGTGATATGATGAGTTAACAAAACATATTCAAGATGAAGTACCTTGGTGTATGTTATTCGCAGATGACATTGTATTAGTCGAGGAGTCTAAGGAAAAAGTTAATAGAAAATTGGAACTATGGAGAGAAACATTAGAAAGCAAAGGTCTCCGACTTAGTAGAACAAAGACAGAATATATGGAATGTAGGTTTGATCATTTGGTTACCTCATAGGACATAGAAATTAAAATTGGCACACATTGCATCCACCAAAAAGAAAGTTTTAAATACCTAGGGTTAATTTTTTAGAGTGATGGAAGAATTGATGGAGATATTACGCATAGAATTAATGCTGGTTGGTTAAAATGGAGAGGAGCATCATGTATTATTTGTGATAAGAAGATACCATTAAAGTTAAAAGGTAAATATTATAGAGCAACAATTAGGTGTTGATGTTGGGCAGTTAATCATCAACATGTACAAAAGATGTATGTGACAGAAATGAAGATGTTGAGAATCTTGAGATGGATGAGTGGTCATACAAGAAAAGACCATATACATAATGAGGTTATTAGAAACAAATTAGGAGTGGCACCAATAGAGGATAAAATGAGAAAATATCGTTTAAGATGGTTTGGACATATAGAAAGAAGATCAAAAGAAGAACCTTTAAGAAGGTACGAAAAACTAAATTTGGAAAGTATTAAAAGAGGTATGAAAAACTAAATTTGGAAAGTATTAAAAGAGCTAGAGGACGACCACAAAAGTGTTGGAAAGAAACAATAAAGAACACACGATAGGGATCTGTGGAAACAAAGAATCCATGTAGCCGACCCCGTCTGGTATGGGAAAAGGCTTAGTTGTTGTTGTGTTGTTGTTGTTGTCTATTAATCATGATGATTATATTTGATCTTTTCTTGTTATTTATTTAAATATATTGAAGTGAAGGAGCAATAAAATATTGGGATGCAAACCCGGAGGAATATCACTTAGATGACAACCAAGATTTGCATACCCTTAATATGGAACTCATTGATCCAATAGTAGTCCCTTCGGTTGATAATATTGTTGATAGTGAAGATCTATAATTTATCAAGTACATGTTCATTTCATTTATCAAACATTAATATTGTTCATAACTTCATAGTTGATAATATTGTTGATAGTCCCTTCATTTATAATATTGTTGATATGCAAATCCTGATTTTTTTTATTGATTTGTGTATTATGATGAAATTAGTAGTTGTTTACTTGTTTTGCTTTAATATAAAGTTGTGTACTTACTATTGTCGTCATATACTTATGTTAATTGATGTCTCACTTGTTCTAGCTTGAATATATAATATATATAATATTATATACCTTAGTCGTGTCGCCGCACCCAAAAATTTTGAAATTTGCCGTATCCCCCACCCGCACCCGTGTGACATAAGTTGTATGTCTACTACACTATCCTTTAAATCTTTATTTATGATAATACCAACTTTGTTTCGAGCCTTTTCCTTTCCGGGGTACCATAATTTAAAACCTATATCTTCAATCTCATTTGCTTTTTTTCCAACCCACTTTGTCTCTTGTAAACATAGAATTTGAATCTTTCTCTAAATAATAGTATCTACCACCTCCATTAGATTACCGGATAATGTTATGATATTGTAAGAACCAATACGAATCTTATTATCTAGGACTAGTTTCCTTACCCCCTAAATCCATCCATATTGAAAATGTGGAGACCCTCTCTCTAATTTATTCACTACAATCGGGCAGCAATATAGCGGGACTAACTTGTTAACCAACACCCGTCCATGATGTGAGAACCCTCTCTGCAATTGATTCACTACATCCGGGCGAAAATGTAAAGGTCATTGCTTACTTTCATTGCATTTGGGCTCTACAACGCGTCGCTAAGAGAAGACACCTCAACGGAATGCTCATAATTTGTATAATTTATGGTATAAAAACCCGACAAAGTTTTACGCTGGCTGTCGGAAGCCTCACGCCACCCTCCTCCTTTATTCAAGCTTGAGACCGGTCATGATAAGAAAAAAAGAGAACTGCAAGGATAAGAACAATAAGCACACAAAAGTATGTCTTTACATATATTATGACAACAAAATGTACAAAAATATATAAAGGCTTCAGAAGGTATCTAGAGATGTGAATCATTATACCTAGCAACAATATGTCTTCTAGTGTAGAAAGCAAAGAAAACATCAAGATACTTAATGACAATAATCCGCCCAAACATGTGCATGCATACACAAGAAATGCAATAAATCACCATGCAACTGATCAACATGGAACTAAGTTGCCAATTACCTGTCCTTTTATTGAAGAAGAAACCTCCAGTAAGTCGTCTATCAGCTTCATCAACGAATCCACATTGATGCTTTTAATGGTCCCAATAATGGCAGTCAGGCCCAGTGCAAATCCTTGTCTAGCACACTGTAGAAAAAAGTCACCATCCATTGTGAAGGATGTATGCTCTGTCATATTGGCGACTAACATATCCAAAATCATACGGATTGATTGATTGAGTTTTTCAGGAAACAGAAGCCAGAATAGATTTTCTTAATACAGCACAAATATACAAGAAGACCTGTCAATTTAAGGCATTGAGAATGGACAAATAAAATTTGGTGTGAAAGTTTACCGAAAGACTGGTACAAACAAAGTCACCTGAAACTAGATACAGAAACAAGACACACCATATATAGTTCATGAAGAACAGATAGATTAGTCTTACGGCCATCAGCAATATCCTGGTAACTGGAGCTGACTGCACCCAGCCACATGGTACTCTAAGCTTTTGAATGAGACACTTAAGATCTTGGAGAAAGAGCTTTGTTGGTGAGCATCTAGTTATTCTCAAGAATCCAGTAAGATGGTGTGAGAAACTAAATGGTGAAAATGTTAGAAGAGGAAGAAGAAGACAAAAAAGTGTTGCAAGGAAACAATAAAAAATAATCTAGCTTTTGTTGAGTTAACAGCTAGCATGGCACATCATCGAGCTCTATAGAAACAAAGAATGCATGTAGCCGACCCCATCTAGTATGGGAAAAGACTTGGTTGTTGTTGTTTGTCGCGTTGTCTGACAAAATAATTGGTCATCACATCCATCATTTGCTTCACTTATTCAAATTTTTAAACTAAGAACCAACCAAAAACTCTAGGCAGCCCAACTAATACTAATGAAAAACAAAGTTGGAAAACCTACAACTACCTCAAATTGCATTGAACAAACCATCATACATAACCTCATAAAAAGTAGCTGAACATGTCATAAATTTGAGAAACAGCATAGAGATTCACTAATCCCAACTACCATCACTGATGAATCATTCTTGCTCTCTAATATCATCTTAGAAGAAAACTAGAAATAGAAAGCCTGCCTCTTCAACATTTTCAAATTTTATTAGTTTCTACTTTTGAGTATTTTTAAACATTCAATGTAAGACTTGTTGCATGACTGCCATAGTATCTCATAAGGGTGATGAAGGGCGCAACCGTTTCCCTTCAGAAAGTACTTTGCACATAATACTGAAAGAATTGATGTTTAACAAATAAATATGATCAATGTTGTCCGTATCGCACCGTATCGATACGGTGCGATACGTATCGTATCGTGGGCCACCACGATACGATACGGGCCCCCGTATCGCAGGTGCGGGCGTATCGCACCGTATCGTGCGATACGCCCCGTATCGCACGATACGCCCTGGGACCCTTATAAAGGGTCCCGGCCCGAGGAAAACCCGCGATTTTTCGCGGGTTTCCTCTCTCTTTTTGAGTTCTTCAAGCTCCCTAAGAGTCGGTTTTCGCCTCCTTGGTGTTCAAAGCTCTAAAATCGTGCCCTACGGTGTCCGTCCAAGCCTCCAAACTCGGATTTAGGTATATTTTTAATATTTTTTTTCCTTTTTTTCCTTTATATTAGAAGATTGGGTTATGGAAGACACTGAAGAAAATGCCCTCCTAACAGAAGAAGACGTTGCCTGGATTAATTTGGAAGGAGCGTAACAACATTATGGAGATGAAGAATTTGATTTTGAAGAAGAAGGTGTGGGCGTGGCTGATGATGATGAGGATCTGCAACAAGGAGAAGATGAAGATTATTTAGTTGATGATCCTGATTACAATTTGTAAAATGTAACATTATATGTAACTGTAGTGTACTGTAAAGTGTAAACTATGTCTGTATTTTATTTTTTGGATTCAAAATATATAAATTTGGATGCAATTGTTCAATGTTGAATGCTCAATCTGTACTAAACTTACATTATATGAATTTAAAGCAATTATCAGATTTTTCCTGATTTTTTTTTTATTTTTTTCGATTTTTTACTATTTTTTATTAATTTTTAATTATTTTTACATTATTTTAATATTAAAGTACGATACGATACGATACGATACGATACGCCCGTATCGTGGAGCCCAGCGATACACGATACGATACGCGTCAGACAACACTGAATATGATGACATCACATAAGTGTTGCCTCCTCCGAAGATCATGTTAATAGCTTGAACTTCAGGAAGAGGCACAAATACTCCAACTGCCACATACGGAACAACACTGAGCAAGGAGGGAGGTCAACAAAACAAGCTAGAATTCTAGCCTTGTAGATCTCAATGCCAGATGCTCGAATACCAAGCCATGTGCATCAATTTCCAACTTTCAATGTGTTGGAGAAGAAAAATACTATGGTGTGTCTGTCATCTCATCTCGCAATTGGTAAATATCCACAGTCCCCAATTACCAGACACAAAAGAAAGAATGCCAAGGCAAGCAAGGGTGAAAGGTAGAGATAGCCAATGGTAAGAGCCAATCATGATGCCAAAGTCACACACCGCACCACATGATCATTCTCCAAGAAGCATTACTATGTTATGCTAAGAAGGTGGTGCCTTTGTCTTCAACATCCTCATAGGAGGCTAAAAGAAACAAAAACACTACTTTTAAGTTTAACACCAGCTCCCTGTGCAAGCTGTCACCTTCCCACGTACTTGGCTGTTTATGATAGTACCAAAGGCCATTTAGCTTGTCATCAAGGAACCAAGGGTGCTACCATGGCTGAGAGCCGGCCCCAGTTATCCATCATATCTAGGCCCTAACAAGGCCAGCTGTGGTCGTCGATTATTCATCTCAGACAAACAAGGATCGGTAGTGGTCCAAGAGGAACCAACTGATAGATGCAGTTGGAAAGGACAGGCAATGAGAAGGAAGACAGACAGTAGACAACCATCGATGTAGGCAGACTACTCCCTAGTTAAGATAAAAAATTCGAAAGGCAATCAAAACGACACCCACATCAGCCACATGGGTAGGTCTTGCCGGTCCCCTACACTAAAAGGGTGGAACCAAAGGGTTTGAATAAGGGGCAGGTAGATCAGGAATAAGGGAAACCAACGGCAATTGTTCGAGCCTGCCTGCCTTTTTTTTGTCTGTTTGTGTGTACAAGATAAGGCATGCACAATAGCGAAGTTCTTCCTCATGAGTTCCCCTTCACCTCTCCATCCCTGACAACCATGATTGCACCTCTGGTCTGCAAAGGCACCAATTACCTCATTCATGGACACTTCCCTCCTGCCCATATCCTGATCCTGCTTTGACAGCAACATACTCCATTTGTTCCATCAGGCAAAAATGACAAAACGACGCTCACCTAGAGAAAGAGCATTCTCATGGCAAGACTAGTGTGAGCAACCCATCGAATGCAACATACTGGCCACTACTACTAATATGCATGTTGACGCCTCATTCTGACCTTAGAACAACGGCATTTGGACCCGATCAATATACGAATCATGCTATGCGTTTATCATTCGCGTATGCACATGCAAAAGAAGTATATACAACAACAGGTTCCTTCTCATCAAATAATAAAGCTTGTATGCGCACCCAAGGCCTGCAGTAAGAGTGAGGAATTACAGGAATAACTAATAAAACATGAAGCTTTTGAACGCACCTCTCTGGGAGATGAAACTCCCCGAATAAGCCGACGAATAGCATATCTCAAAGATGGAGCACAGTTCTTTAGACCATCATCTTTTTCAGCTTCCAAATGGGCATTACCGTCATCATGCCCCGCTCTAGATTTCTCATATGCTTTCTGCACTTTCCGCAGTTCCAATACCAATGCTTCAACTGCTGCTTCTCTTGCTGATGATTCGACCGAAGAGAGATCCCCGAAAACATCAACATGAAATCCAGGCACTGCCTTCGATGCTGTTCGCCGCGAAATCTCCGAAACCTGCGGCAACTGATTAACCATTTTTTTCGGCACAAATCCCTTGGTCTCGGCCGAATTCATCCGATGTCGCTCCTTATCCATTTCTTTTCTTTTCTTTTCTTCTTCTTCTCCATATCACTCTTCTGACTGGCAGCAGCACCGCCATCTTCATCTCTATCCCCTTCGATTGTGCTTCGCCCTTTTCCCTTTTTCGCTTCTTCACATCTTTCATTGCTTCGTAATCCTCTTCGATTCCCTCCGTTCGTTCACTTGAACACGATTTTTTCTTCTTGTCATTTCCCATAACTCCCAACACTCTTGAAGAAACTGAAAATCTCCAATACATCAATTACATCAAAAAATAATAATAAAGGGCAATAAGCAGGAAGTCACCCGATTATTCTGGACTTTCACGAACCCCGGGCCACAAATTCAAACAGTTAACAAATTTAATTCACAGACCCTAAGCCCAAGCTCGTAAGAAAGATTCAAAATGCATGAACCATCGCAGCGCTGCGGAGTGGAACACTCGACTACTGTTGGGACGGCACCGCCATTGCTCCAAAATCCAGAGTGAGAGAGAGAGAGAGAGTTACCGGTTGGAGTTCAGTGAAGTGCGAGCGAACGGCTCAGCGAGCACTAACCACCACTATGAGAGAGCGAGAGACAAGAGAAGATCGAGGAGAGGAGAACGAGATCCCGCGGGGACGGAGAGCGAGGAGGAGGAGACGGCGGGAAACGAACCGAGCCACAAAACCCTTACGACATTGTTCGGTGTTTACAACAGCAAGAAAAGAAAGGAAGGGAAAAAGATGAAAAAAAAAGTCTTACACCATTTTACCATCCACACGCACCCCCTTTTTTTATTCAAAGACTGCAAACAGTACCTTTCAACACTTCCTCCTTACTCTCACGCTCTAATTCCAACACTTTTCTCTCCTTTCCAATTTCAATAAGAATCTCTTTCATCAGACCTCTTTACTTCGTTAACTGACATCTTATTTTACCGATGACACATTTTATTTAGCACGACTTCCTTTACTTCGGTAACTGACATCTTATTTTGTCGATAAAAAGTTTTATTTAGCAAGACTTTTTTCGTAATTGAACAACACATATTTTTATATATGAATCTCGTTAAAAAAAGAAGATAAAATCAAAACCAATGATAAAATAAGAAAATAAAAAAAATATTGTTAAGCTCATGTAAAAAAATAAAAAAGTTTTATTTAGCAAGACTTTTTTCGTAATTGAACAACTCGAACTGAAGTGTTTTAATTCGAGTGGCTCACCCCTGGAGTGGGCTGTTGATGGACCTAGTAATCAGGTAAAAAGCGGGGTTTCTTACTCATGTAAAGGCCATGACCTACATTTGATTACAACGTGAATTGGAACTGTAATTTCAGTCCTGTGGTCTCATGTCTCGTAATCAAACACCTTCTGAGGTGCCACTAGGACTTACCTTGAAGTACTTCGGGATAGTTAGGGAATGCCACTTGACTTAAGCGTCTTTGCTTAGGCCTCTCTAGACACGGCCGGTCCCGATTCAATTGGAATTGAAACCAGATCGGGGTTGGGACCCAACCGGTTTAAATTCTTGCTCGGGTTTCAAATTTCTTTAAATCGTAACAATATAAAAATAAAATGCCCAAAAAGATAGTAAAAAACTGAGGAAACAAAATTCAAAAAAATATCAAAACTTTGTGAAACTAGTAGTTTGACAAATTTCGAGTCCGATTTGGTTGGTTTTGATCCCAGTCAGTTCCTCGGTCCAGTTCCTTGTGAAACCCCTAGTTCGATTTCAAACTAGCCATGTCTACTCCCTTGTACCCAAAAAGATAAGGAAAAAGAGCATGTTTTGAGAAGTTCATCCATATCACTCCTTGCTACTACTAGTGCAAGTGTTGGATCTTGGTTCATTATAAAGTTTTGCCTAATACGTTATGATTTAACTTAAGATCACAAAACACACACACACGTATATATATTTTCGTTTACACGTAGCTTATCTAACTAAATTATAATCATATAACTTAAGATATGAATTATTGAGATATGAATTCAAAAAGCAACAAATACGCATCGATTTTTTTAGGTAAGCTTAATTTTAAACGCAACTTTTTGTTTTTCAAATTAAAATATCAACTATATAAATTGGACGACTAAGATTTGTTTGAATATACGAACATATGATGCTCCTAGCATATTTCAATATTATGTGTAGCTAGAGAGGGAGGGAGGGATGATGCTTACCTCTGCCACTACATGTTCATTTTCACTATTGCTTTTTGGAAGCATAAGCATAGTAATGTTATTCTTTATATTTTTTACAATTAGCTCTATATATAAGATCATGTGTACCATGATCCTTAAAGGTTTATCTAGTGATGATGCAATATAAAAGCTTCATTAGTTGGTTGAAACCCTAATTACTTTGTTATTTGCTATTTTTCAAGTTGACATTAAATTTCGGCAATATTTATGGGTAGTGGATTCCACTATTTTTTAATATTATTTTCTGTTGATTCGTTTAAGAAATTCTTATGCAGTGCATGGTGATTGGACAATTGTTTCAACTCATCGATACATCTAGTTTGTAAAGACAACCAAATGAAGCTTTAGTAAAGTAGTACAAGAAACGGACCACAAACACTTTAAAAGAGGAAGAGAATGACTACTCAAGAAACACCGTAAAACATGATCTTGATTTTTATTTGTTTGACTTGAATTCAAATATACACAAGAATAAGTGCAATAATGAATTGGATTCCTAGTGCTGACCCCTCTTAATGCGGGAGAAGGCTTGGTTTTGGTTTTGATGGTAATAAACACTTATTAAGCTCATTTTATCGTTGTTTTCTATTGTTGGCCTTCTCTTTTCTTTCACTTTTCCCACCTGAAAATAACGCATTTAATTCTCTCATCCTCGAGAAATAGAAAGTTTAATCACTCAGAGCATTAGCTCAGCTGTCATGGCTCTCGACTCACGAGATGAAGGTTGTGAGCTCGATTCCCGGGTCATGAATTCCTTGCTCCCGCCTCTTTTTCTAACCTCACGCCAGCCAAAAGAAAAGAGAAACACAAACAGATAATTCTTGATAGTAATGGCCGTTGAATGCTAAATTAGATGCCTCTTCTAAGAGTCGACTGGTACACAATTCTTCAATAGGTCATGAAGAACTGTGAAAATTAGTAATCCATGTTCAAGAAGAGCAACCATGAAAGGCTTAATAAGATTTTGATTAGAAAAAAGAATTGTTTGTTGTTGACGTGTGAAGAGAGCGTGTTGAAATTATAAATAACATTGCCTGAGGTTCTAAAGAACGAGTGGTTGCGTGATTTGAGTTGGGATCTTAAAGACCCTACCCTCATCTATTTCTACAAAAAGCCGTGTAGAGACATATAATTATATAATTCACATCATGATAACCACAAAGATGTCATTAACATATATATATATATATATAAAATATGTGCATACATAATTCTTGTTAATGTATAAAAAAATTGAACATTTGATCAGTACTAATATCTTACACAATATGAGTCTTTGATGAAGGATCGAGCACTGATGATCTAACGTGACCAGACGGACTTACCGATCGCTATTAGGGACCTCTTACTCGTGCCCGAAGCAGAACTAGTGTCCTAACCCTATTTAAACCCAAATCGTTGCGGTGAATGGAGCATTAATGACTTCAACAAATTAAATTTGTTTACTCAACAGGAGGTTACTCAAGAGTGAAGCCCACACTTAAGCTAGCTAGGAGATTCTCATCATCTCTTATAGTTAATAGCTCCAATTGGCTAATTTTGGGGTCAGACAATTTAAATTTAATATTTTTAGTTAATTATATTTAGTAATCTTAGCAATTATCGAAACAATAATTAAAGAGTCATAGGTTGAGCCAGCATCAACATTTTATGAGATGATTGTTGATTTCCTAGGAGAGTCTTTACAGTAAGTTCATAGATCACTGAGCTTACAATATTTTATAAGGTGATTGTTAATTTCCTAAGAGAGTCTTTATAACAAGTTAACGAGCCTTGAACTTAACTCAAGGAGTTGTTATGAGTATAAATAGGATTAGGCTTAAGCAATTCTCATTCTCTTGTTTTCCAGCATTGCTTCAAATCTCTCTTATCCTTAACTAGTGGTGAGTCAATCAGTCTTTATTACCTTAGTGAGTCATATTCATTGTGTGGCGGACCGTGTGTATGTGAGGAAATGAGTAAGCATGTGTGGTCCTCTCAACTCAAGTTTTATATCAATCTTGATTGCTAGACAATAACAAAGTAATTATCACATGATTCATGAAAATCATATAGAAGAAAATATTTCTCATGTTTGGGGAGGTGGGGAATGCAAACCTGTCACACCCGCTCGAGTCGCGACCATGACCCGGCCCAAGCCGATACCAAGTGGCCGCTTCTCGTGCAGGTGTGATGGTGAGCAATAACCGAATACAATACTAATTTCATTCAAACTCAATGAAATAAATATTCATATAAAAGTTCTAAACAATATGCCTAAAATGGTGTGAGGCCCACCTAACAATAACCACAAATAACAAGACTTTCTAAATCGTTCAATACTTATCATACCATCTAACATATAGAAATGTCACTCTATCCAACTTCTACACTGCTCCGTGTGCCTTCAAAGTGCTTGCTTTAGGATGAGCTATAAAATAATGGAGTGAACTCCTACACATGGCTCAGTAGGGAGGTTAAATATCTTTAAACAGAAGTCATACTAAAAGCATGCATCATTTCACAATCATTTCATAACAAAGCATAGTTTCACCTTTAAATCATTATCTCAAATTTATACGCACACATTCACTCACACACGCATAGACACATCATTAGTTACGATAATTATAGCTCATAATGTGTCTGCCCCAAAGGCCACAGTAATCGTCCGACCCTCCCCAATGTGACCTCGGTAACCCCATCCACGACGGTAACTACGCCGATTCTCACGGCAGAGTGCCCGAAAACACCCCTTATATTCGCCACAAGCCAGATCGCCCGAGGAACCTACAAGTTTCTAGAGACCCCACACAACCCATACAAGTACGACTCGTATATTCACACATTATTACATTTCTAAAACCACATTTACAAATCATATCCAGATCCACGAATATCCAAAATCAAATTCATATCCATACAACATTTAAACAATATTTAAATATTATGTTCATACAACACATGCATATCAAAACATATTCTTTATCAATTAATGTCATAAACATGTTTTATTTGAAAAACATATCAAATAACCCATAATTGCGAATAACATTTCATAAACATCAATAAAATATTTATCAATCATGCACATTTAAATCTATCTAAAACAAGTAAAGTCACTTCTAGCATGATTTTGTAAAAAAAAATGCATAACCCTCTACGTGAAGGAGCGTTAAAATCCAGTCCCCAAGCCACTAAACCACTCTTATCACCATAAAATCCTCCAAATTTAATCTCTAAACAATTATAAATAATTAAAATATTAAAATTTATTTAACTACGAATCTAACACAGCAAATCATATCCAAATCGGATCCCAAATGACCCTAAAATCACCCCAAACCCAATCTAGATCCGTTTAAGCTATCCGAGATCCAAACTGATACCTAGATCCATATTTGATCCAAATTGAGTAACACAGTAGGTAGCCTGTGTCACTGTGTTAACACAAAACCTATAACTACTTACACGAGTCATGTTTCTAACCTAGAAACCCATTTCAAGACACGACCCAAACTTGACTCGTTTCTGACACATAACTTGTTTTGACACAAAATTGGTTCTTAACATGCAACACGAGGACACGGCACGAATCAGTGTCAGTTAATGACTTTCTGGATATGATATGTCGTGTCCGACACGACACAACACGAAACCAGGGACACGCTCAAAAGGGTCAGTTCTCATGGTTTTTCGGTGTCGATTTCGCCGGTTTCTGACGAGGATTAGGGCCAACGATGGTCCTCAACCGATCGCCTACCCTTTCTCTTCTAACCAAACCCATCAATGGTTGCCGGAAATGTCATTTTGGCCGGAAAACTCATGTAAAATGGTAACTTAGATTTGAGAAAAATTTTATGAATCTACAAAAGCCCCATAATCTAACTCAGTTTTAGCAACTAAAAACGAAAAAAATTTATAAAACAAAATTTTGATTTTTTTTATTGGATTCCGATCGACTCTTTGCGTTTTTCGGCTCGTGCGACTGCTCCCGAGACCTCTCCCCAGCAGGTCGTCCCTCCTCTACATCTTATATGGCTTGGCTAAGCTGGTAACCGGCCTTAATGGCGGTTACTTGCCTTCAGCCAAGGACAAGAATGCCTATGTGTTGCATTTCTGCAACGCCGTGTCTTTTGGGGTTTTTGGCAGGTCTGGATCCAGCCCCGCATCATCTATTACAAAACCTCTCCTAACTCTTATGTAAATACTAAAGTCAATCTCCACCATTTTGGTTGAGGAGTATAGATTGTTGAGACGGGAAAGTAAAAGGCCAAAAGTATGTGAGAGCATGAGATGAAACAATTAAATATCCTACAAAAACTAGATCTACTTTTTACTTTTTGATTCAATCTCAGTAACCTATAATCCCTCTATGGTTGGAATTGGGAGTTTCCATATGAGTTGTTTTCATCCTCCAACTTTTCGTGGATTGCCTACATTTACAAAGTCCCTAATGATCCAAGACCAAGATTGCATCCTAAATTATTTCACTCCGTCTTGAAATTTTGGTTCTAACATGCCCGAGGCCAAATGCGAATCCCTTCAATCGAGATCCACCAATTTCATCCTCCAAAGGATTGTTTTGTGAACATGAAAACAGGTGCCCTCACCTCACATAGAAGTGCGCCTCACCCAAAAAAAAACTTTCACCAGAACTTAATCACCAAAACAGGCAGATGCCAAATATCCTTTTGAATTTTCTGGAAGATTAAGTTCTGTCACCCTTATCCATACCCGTCCTAGAAAGGACGATCAAACCATTCTATTTGTTCCAAAGATGGAACTTACATCTGGCAAGAGTCTATTACAAAAAAAATTTATGAAAATTTTTATTTACTTCCAAGATTTTGAGACAATGATCTCCAATGATTGTGTTAATGAGCGGTGAAAATTTATTATATAATTATTATCTTAATTAAGGATTATAACTTTATGAAGCACGTTAATAATCAGAATGTCCAAAGAACAATATGTGAACCTAGAATTTGTTGTGTATAAGAAAAATATGCATGAATAATGATAATTGCCTGCAAGGCAAGTTTTGTGAGGGCACATGCACAACTATGTTTCACACACGCACGCACGCACGCACGCACACACACATATGTATATATAGATAAATAGATAGATACCCATATATGATACTATTAAAGTTAAAATATTAAGATGGTACCAAAAAAAATTGAAGTCGGCTGGATTTAAAGCGTCAGTTGCAGATAAAACTAAATAGTAAACTGCATCCAACATATCCAGGATGTACAAACTCCCGTTGTTTATGGTCCTTCCCGTGTGAAATGGCTGTCATCAGAGAGAGAGAGAGAGGCTCCCTAAATCTTGTTAATTTCTTTCCTTTTTGTTGCAGGGAAGGATTGGAATCCTGCGAAGGTAAGTGTATATTTAACAACCATGCTGATTCATCTATTGCATCTCTCTCTCTCTCTCTCACCATCATGCCGATTCATCAATAGTATCATATCATTGTCGACGCACCCCTGTTAAGCTATTCCACCGGATAGCTGCCCACAAGCCATCTCTCTCTCTCTCTGAGTGTGCGATAGCTCAAAACGTCTCCAAGTCATCTTTGCAATGGTAAGGAAGCTGTATCACTGTTTCATCAAACCACAGTGAAGATGAAGATCAATATAAGAAGGAATTTCATCTCTTCATCATTACAGGTAACGAGCTTAGAAATTGAGGACAACGCTGAGATCGATGATGAAATCTTTGATATTCGGGGAAACCCGGCTGACAAGTCTCGAACAGGAGGATGGATCTCTGCCGGTCTTATTCTTGGTATCACAGACAATAACCATGAATAGCTTAACTTTACTTTCTTCGGCGAATAGCTTAACTATTCTGGCATCACAGACAATAACCAAATTTCTAAATCATTTTACAGCAACGGAACTTTCTGAGAGGATCATCGTCATGGGCATAACCATGAATCTGGTGACTTATCTCAAAGGAGTTCTTCACATCTCTGCATCCAAATCTGCAATGATGAACACAAACTTCATGGGCACACTCAATCTTCTTGCCCTTGTGGTTGGTTTCCTAGCAGATGCGAGACTTGGCCGCTTCCTCACAGTCTTGCTCTGTGCACTCATCATCTTATCGGTAAGGCAACCAAAATTAGCCTCTTAGACATCTCACCTATATATGCCTGTGAAAATTGTGCGCATAATACCACAGGAGAAACTTATAAAATATTAAAAATTTATGCTATTATACAACTGTAGCGTCCTATCGGTCAATCTACCTTTCTTGGTGGATATGTTCCTCACCATATACGATAACCATATCACAGTCATGAAACTTGTAAATAACATTGGTTTGCCGAACCAACAACTGATGCTTAACTTGATTTTGTGTACATGGGCAGTCAAGAAAATGGAATCAATTCGAAATGCATTTTACAATTTAATTTGAAGATGGTACTCATGGGATTTCGTATACATCGCTTACGATGAACAGGGAGACGTTTTATTGATCATTGCAACGACTCTCAAAAGCATGAGGCCGCCTCCCTGTCACAATGAAAACAGCCATCACTGCATAGAGGCAAAAGGTTCTCAACTAATACTGTTATACGTAGCTCTTTACACAGTTGCACTGGGCGCAGGAGGAATAAAAGCCAATGTTTCGACGTTCGGCGCGGATCAGTTCAATGAGAAGGATTTAAAGGAGAAGAAGGCCATGGATTTCTTCTTCAATAGATTCTATTTATTTGTGAGCATAGGATCACTATTCTCAGTCACTATCTTGATCTACATTGAGGACAATGTGGGGAGAAACTGGGGATATGGAGTCTCAGCGGCTACGATGGTGGTGTCTATAATATTTTTGATAGTTGGGATCCCTCGGTATCGATTGAAAAGGCCAACAGGGAGCCCGCTAGCGGTTATATTCCGAGCCCTATTTGTAGCGTGGAAGAACAGAAGGCTTCAACTTCCGGCGGATCCCTCTCTGTTGTATCGGTACCATTATTCAAGCGTCCAACACACGCAAAAGTTTCGGTACGTTGATTCTGCACTACTACTTTTTTGGCTCAATGGTTTGACATAGCTTTCTCTTATTTACTTGCGTTCTTCAAATTGATTTACTGAGAGGACATCCGAAAAGAAAGGATCTCCTTAGAAGGAAACATCTCCAAGACTCGAATTAACATCATGAGTCGGTTGTGGAGGATATTTGAGCGGAGGATATTTCAGCCTTCAGGATTCATGGTGTCATGGTCTCTCTCTCTCTCCCTCTCTCTCTCTCTCTCTCTCTCTCTCTCTCTCTCTATATATATATATATATATATATATATATATATATATATAAGAAATGGATAGGAACAAAAAGGCAAAAAGTATACATTTTTTTATTTAGTTTGTGTAGGTTGTATATGATTCACATGGATACTTTTGCTTTTTAATCTTAATCATTTGTCTCTTTGATGTATATATGTATGTATATATAAGAGATGAATAGAAACAAAAAGACAAAAAGTATACGTCTTTTATTTAGTTTGTATAGGTTGTATATGATTCACATGAATACTTTTGTTTTTTATCTTAATCATTTATCTCTTCGATAAGCTAGTTGAGGTTTGCAAGTAAGCATATTAAAGTTTTCTTAATATATATGCATACATAGTCAATTGCAACAATTTGTCCTGAAATCTCATGTTGTGAGCTGCTTTCACTGCCCACAACATAGACCGCCACAACGTTATCGAATTTAAAAAGGCAAAAAGTTAAAAACCTGAGTTTCTTGGCTGATTGCACATGCATACCATCCTCAATAACGAGCATATATAAATAAATATATATATATAGATAGATAGATATATAATATGCTGATTATGGTTAATATTGAATGATATTCATTAAAACTCACTCTATAAGTAAATAACTTTTTTTACATTTTTATTGATCAGATCTCATAATTACCATCCACATACATATAGAGACCTTAAAAGTAGCAAGTTTTTTCTTAGAGATTAGGTGGCGTAATTCAGAATATGTGACCCAAGGACGTCCTGAGAGTCACCCTACTATTATTTTGACGCAAGCTTGTCTACCATCGATAGCTGTTGTTCTTCTTATTCCCAGACTTGGGACCCTCTGAGTAAGGATGGACATTCACCATAGAGGTCATTTTCTGGTAGGTGGTTAGACAAGGCAGCAATCTCTCAACCCATCAACACCAACGACTCAAAAACAGCATCATCATCATCTCCTTCCTGCTGCACATCATCATGGAGCCATTCAAGAAGCGTGAACGAGGTTGAAGATGTGAAAATGGTATTCAAACTGCTCCCCATATGGTCAACATGCATCCTCTTCTGGACCGTATACTCTCAGATGTCAACCTTTTCAGTTCACCAATCGAAAATAATGGACCGAAGGATCGGCAACTTCGTAATACCTCCTGCTTCAATGGCCTTCTTCCTCTTCTCCACCATCCTCGTCTTCACTTCTCTAAACGAAAAGGTATTGGTGCCCCTTGGCAACAAGTATATGACAAAGAACAACAAGAATGTAGAAGGCGTGACTAGTCTGCAGCGAATAGGCTTAGGCCTCTGCATGAGCGTTCTGGCCATGGCGACGGCAGCTCTCAATGAGAAGAGAAGACGTGAGCACGCAGTAAAGGGTGAATTGGTGAGTGTTTTCTGGTTAGTGCCTCAGTATTTCCTCGTAGGTGCCGGTGAGGCCTTTGTCTATGTGGGCCAGCTTGAGTTCTTCATCAGAGAGGCGCCTGATGGGATGAAGTCTATGAGCCTTGGCCTCTCACAGACCTCACTGTCAATGGGTTATTATGTTAGTACCCTTTTGGTGTCTGTTGTGAACACTGTCAGCCATGGTAGATGGCTAGAGAATGATCTGAACAAGGGGAGGCATGAGTACTTCTACGCCACACTAGCTGTATTAGGTGTCCTAAATTTCATTGTCTTTCTCGGATTCTCAAGGTGTCACGAGTACAAGGTTCGACAGATTAATTCTTTTGTGGTAGCTGATGAAGAGAACTGTAAAAATTAGCAAGGTCTGATGATGAATAAAGAAATGCAAAAATCCTTGTTATCTTGGTAGCTATATGTCATGAGTTGGGGATATTTATTGTAAACCGCTTATTGTTAATGTGAAGAAAGCATATTACTGTTAAATATCATCACCACAAGTTCCCTTCTTGTGTGTGTGTCTATATATATAAGAGATGAATGGTTGAAATTAAGAAAAATAAAAATTTACTTTTTGCTTTTATTTAAATATCCTTATATGTGATGATCAAACGGTTGTGCGCAGTTTGCATCGATTTATATACAAACTGGTCTGCATGCACCACCATGTCTATGACACTGCACATGTTATTCATTCTACTACAGGAAAAACTCGCACCTTGTGATCTCGATTGATCGACTTGATTCATGTCTGTTTTGCAAAGAGTTCTGTTTGGTGTTTTACCAATCTCCCGTGATATTTCAATCAAATAAAAGAACGAAAACTTAGGTTTATCCTATAACCAAAGAATATTATAGCTCAAATCTCCACCACAAAGAGAATAACCTCAAATTTCATGACATTCAGCAAAATGCTGCTTTTATGCGAGTCCAAATCAAGATAACACCAGTTACGCATGCCTCGAATTAACTTCATATAAAGTATTATAACTTTGTGCTAACCCCTAGAAGCTTCAGGCTCAATCTGCTCTTAGCAAGATCCCTGGACCAAGCACCCGAAGTTAGTTCACTGATAGGGCTCTCTGACGCCCACTGACAGGTGGTGAGTTTGATTGCAGAGGGAGTGCATGCATGTATTTTTGTGTGTGTGAGGCGTCAGCCTCCGATTATTAAAAAGAATTCCCTTTCAAACCCAAATTAGTTAATGGCATACAGGGGCGACAGAAAGATAGCAGCGTAGGCTTGTTTCTTAAGGATTCTATACAATGGAAGAAGTCTCAACAAAGTTGGCTTGATTACAGCCACGAGTGACTCCTCCTCGTTCGGAAAGATCCTATACAATGGAAGCACAAACTCTGAAATAATTAATTTGAACCGAAAGTAACTTTTATAAGCAACAACGAAATCTGATCAGAATGAACAACAAACATCAACTTCTAGTGGTTTTTATGATACCGCAAATAGTATCAAATATTATCCTCCTCACTCACTTGCCTTCCCCTTTGTGCAAGGTCTCTGATGAATGAATGCTAGTGCACATGATGGTCGCGTATCATCAAAGGATAGCATAATAATCATCAAGAAGAAACGGGCACATAGTGAGCAAGGCTTACCAAAGCTTTCTGTACCAAAAAAAGGCTTTACTGAAGCTTTCCCTTATTTTATCTAATCATCGAACATTATTTGGAGGCTAAAAGTTGCAAATTGCAAAAGAGCACAAAGTCAATTTCATCCAAAAACTAGAGAAGCCAAACATATTAATCAACTAACTTCGGCTTCTTAAACCCATTTGTACAAGACTTGCAAAATCATAAGCGGTGGTCGAATGGATACTTCCGAGGAGAGAATACTGCATGTAAAGGTTGTCAAAGAGGACCAACATTGACCAGTATCTTTCGAGGACATTAATCAGCTTATAGCCAAAAACACCATTGAAGCAAGTCAAGGCCTTTCATGTTTGGGGATCACATGCACATCAAAATCCTAAATTGCCTCTCGTACTAATATCACTGGATCGTCTAATTAACTTACACCCTGAAATAGAGTTTCACACATCAAAAAGGCAAGGAGATCTTCTAAGCATGCGACTGCAATTATGTAGGATACATGCACTAGGAGATGCAAGAAAAGATATAACATGGAATATGTTGCCCATATATTCTTTGCCCAGTTTCATGGCAAAACAAATTAAGTAATGGCACACTGTTTCACTCTTTTCATCATTGGAGCAAAGTTTTCATACGGCATATTTGAGCTTTCCAAACATTTTTTCTTGTTTGTTTCATTCTCATAAGAAAACGGGTTGCATGCCTAAAACCTATTGTCAGGTGGTGAAACGAACTACATGTTCATAACAACCTGCAGCAAAATTATTGGAGACACATAGCCTCTCCAGAAAACTTGAAAAGAGTTCACAGAGAAAAGGTGTTCGATGTGACAAACATACCTCATTGATCATGTTCATGAAAAGTGTATTGCATCCAAAAAATACATACAACATTAGACAAACATATCCTAATGTTAAAGATATTTATCAATTACACTTTTCATACTTGAGTAGTACTAGAACTAACAGTAGCTAAGGGCTTGGACATAATATGCATATCGAATCATTTTGCATATCATGTGATGGCCACTAGCCCCAGAACTAATATTGTCAATCAAAACAAAAGCAAGGAGAAGAATAAGGTCAGTCTTTTTTAATAGCCTTGGAGGATTGAGAACTGTTGTTCATAATTTTTTCAAAAATCTTACGACCATGGTGTGATTTCCTTGAATATAACATTGTGACATTTAGTCTTACACAGTTGTAGTTCCAATAATGAAAAATGAACCCTCATCAAAGAGTACAAACAGTAACTAATGTGTTATTATGCAAGGTATCACGGGAGTCAGACCTCGTACATTGCTTCGCTTTATCACTAATGAAAAGTGAAAACTAACAAGAACTTGAATATACTCATGACCTGGACTAAATACATGCACGCCTATAACACACTCGGATCATCATACCTATAACACACTCGGATCCCTTTTGTGCCATAATACTTGCTTCCTACTTTATGCCAGGCAGATCTACTATTGAAGCGATTCACCTTTTGAGATGTCTTATGGAACATTTTAGAGCAAAAAAGAAAGACCTTCACATGATATTTATTGATCTAGAAAAAGCTTATGATAGGGTACCGAGGGAGGTTCTTTGGAGAACTTCGAAAAAAATAGATATCCAATTGACATATATTAACCTTATAAGAGACATGTATGATGGTGCAAAAACATGTGTGAGGATTCATGAAGGAACGACAGACTTCTTTGAAGTTAATATTGGGTTACATCAAGGATCAACTTTAAGTCCATACTTATTTATAATGGTGATGGATGAGTTAACAAAACATATTCAAGATGAAGTACCTTGGTGTATGTTATTTGTAGATGACATTGTATTAGTGGAGGAGCCTAAGGAAAAAGTTAATAGAAAATTGGAACTATGGAGAGAAATATTAGAAAGCAAAGGCCTCCGACTTAGTAGAACAAAGACAGAATATATGGAATGTAAGTTTGATCATTTGACTACTTCAGAGGACATAGAAATTAAAATTGGCACACATTGCATTCTCCAAAAGGAAAGTTTTAAATACCTAGAGTCAATTTTTCAAAGTGATGGAAGAATTGATGGAGATGTTACACATAGAATTAATGCTGGTTGGTTAAAATGGAGAGGAGCATCAGGTATTCTTTGTGATAAGAAGATACTATTAAAATTAAAAGGTAAATATTATAGAGCAGCAATTAGGCCTGCCATGTTTTATGGTTCTGAGTGTTGGGCAGTTAATCATAAGTGACAGAAATGAAGATGTTGAGATGGATGAGTGGTCATACAAGAAAAGACCATATACATAATGAGGTTATTAGAAACAAATTAGGAGTGGCACCAATAGAGGATAAAATGAGAGAACATCATTTAAGATGGTTTGGACATATAGAAAGAAGATCGAAAGAAGAACCTCTAAGAAGGTTAGAAAAACTAAATTTGGAAAGTATTAAAAGAGGTAGAGGACGACCACAAAAGTGTTGGAAAGAAATAATAAAGAATGATCTAGCTTATTGGGAGTTAACTGCTAACATGGCACACGATAGGGATCTGTGGAAACAAAGAATCCATGTAGCCGACCCCGTCTAGTATGGGAAAAGGCTTAGTTGTTGTTGTTGTTGTAATACTTGCTTCCTACACATTTCCCAAGCTGATGAAAACTACAGAACTCTCTTACTATCTATGCAATTTTCAGTGTAAGCAGCTTTCATTGGAAAAACATATTTTCTTACCATCTTGCCATAAAACAAAGTTCGGCTCTTAAGAACAAATCCATTTCTATAAATAGAAATGGTTCCTTTGTCATGCCTCAAAGTTTCTGTTATGGTTCACAAATGTAGAGCACAACAGGGTATCAAGTTTAACTAACAATCATACTTCATGTATATGATGAAAACCGAGCAACTCTTTCATTGTTCTTTTATCTACCTTCTTTTAGTTAGACAGATGGCTGCTAGCTAACTTTGCTAATAACAGCTTGATTGTGAATAGAAAAAAGAGAACTTCTCTATAGGATACTGATAAGTTTTTACTATCTAGGAATGTCATATAGATGCATATTTCTATATCAGATTTCTCTTAGCAGACAACCCTGAGTGCATTTAATTTTCTCCATTCATTAATTAACAAATTAGGAATTAATTAATCTAAATTCTATCTACTAATCAGCGACCAGAACACTTGGCCCTATTATGGCAGACAACCTTAAGGCGGGTACAAGTTAGATGAAGTGCCAGAATATGGCATACAATTACAAGGTGGATATTAGAGGAGTGAGAAAAAAATTGAAATGGACTCGGAGAATCTAAAATATATTTTTGGGTGGTGAGTTGCCTTACACCTAGGGATATTTTTTGTAACTAGATTTGCATTCATATTGTTAGGAAGGCAGGTCTTACATATGGTGAGGTGGACATCTAGGAGTCATCAACTCAAACATGGAGTACCTCCAGGAATTCCGTGTCCTATAAAACAAATGATAGTGCTCTGACATATATAACACTCAAAGGGCCAAGAAATCTCATGTGCTACATCGTCTAAACCAATTTTTGCATGGGCCAGGAACAATACACACGAGTATTCTTAAGAGGATAGCTGAATATGTTAGGCACACAGCCCAAAAGTGGTATTCTCATCCTCTTTTTTCTTTCATTTAATTGCATGTACGAATGGTGACTGGAGTGAAGACATCAATGACACACATTCTATAACCAATATTGTGCCTTTCTAGGTAAATCTTCAAGTTGTTAGGTGCAAGCAACAATGAGCGTCACTTTCATCAATACAAGCTGAATATACAGCTATAGCAACAATGAAGCACCAATAACAAACTAATTTGGATAAGAGGTCTCCTTAGTAAGATGGATATCATATTAACCATATTCTACTATAACAAGAAATCTATGTTTCCAACAAAAGGGCAAAGCATATCAAAATAAATTTTCATCTTGTTCAAAAAATGTTTTTAAAGAATTTAGAATTTCTCCCTGATCCTCAAGATATCAATTGGTGGATTTTTTTCATGAAGGCTATATCCACAATCCAAGGTTTCAATTTTAAATTTTTGATCCTCTTGCTCCAAGTTTCAAGGAGGATGTTCTTAAAATGTTGTAAAATTTAATTGTTTACACAACAGTGAGATCTTGGAGATTTCCAAAGGATAGATGAGCTAGCCTTGAGGCTAGTCTCTCTTGCACTTCTTCCTCTTTTAAACAGGGGCTGCCTCCTCAAGCATCTTTTGACACTTGATGTAGAATTGTTTTAGATCCAATTTGTTTGCTTATATCTAACTGGAACTTTGGCAGTTTAACCCATTGAGGTTACACATTTGACCTCTTGATTACACATGTGATGAATTTCTGTGTTTGTTGACATGCATAAATGCATTCTTTTGCACTTCCAAGAATGCATAAATGCATCCTTTTGAAAAACCATTGCGCTATTTACCTATTGAAATTTATAAACAATCCTCTATTTGTTATTCAGTTACAGATTCTGCAATACATGGACAATTATGTATTGTTATCTTTGTGTGTTTGCCACGCATGCCAGTGGTCATCAATAAGATTGATTATGAGCTAGAACACATCAGTCAAAAAGGGAATCAGAAAAGAAAAGTCAATTCTTGAAGCTATTTTTTATTGGAAAAGAGTTCTTATGAGAGGCTACATCCAAGACTCAATGAAGCTTTCACAAAAGAGGTCTCCCACATATAAATGTCAAATGGCTCTAGGATCCTAAAGCCCTTTCAGAAGGACTCACACTAGTAAACCAACCAGAAATGAGGTACATCGTGACAGACACAGAAAACAACAAAACAGAAGCTGGCATATGCTAGCCAGAAAATACACCAGAAAGAATTATTGACAATGTGCACTCACTGAAGATGCACGCTACAAATGGGAACACTCTCCTGAATATATCCTGCATCCTGATTTTACATCTCAACCAAATCCAGTAAGTCAAACCTACACTCCTTTTTAAAAATTACAATCAAATCACGAACCTTGTAAAAGATGTCTTTTGCCATTTTCTCTGCATTTGAATCTAAAAATAAAAATCTGAACTAGACCTGCATGACAATAGAACTGTGAAAAATCTGCCTTTCCATTCTTCCCATCACCTACTGATATCTGACAAGAAAAAAGAGAGCCGTATCATGCTGCAAATCTCAGAAAACGATGAGGGTGACAAAGAAATAAGATGCTATCCAAATTTACTAAACTATGGGAAATACACACAAGAAACTAAAATACAAAAGAAGAACAATGGAAATTGAACCGATTACCATTACCATTGATGAGAAAACAGAAAAAGAACTTAGAGAAATACAAAGAGAAGTGGAAGATTTGAAATGTCTCAAGGTCTCTGAATCTGTGGATTGGCCTTTCTTTGTAATGTGGTGGAGAAATATTCAACCACAAAAGCACTAGAAACATAATTTTATAGGAAAAATCCTTGTTGGTACAAAGAATAGACTTTTCTTAGTTTCTTCCAGACCAATGGACCAGTTTTCTTTTGAATGGTTCCTAAATCCATCAGAGCTTCTCACTTTTACAGAAACTGCCATTCTTCCTCTTTTCGATGGTTCAAGGAACAAAGTTAAAAAGAAATGTGCCTCGCAAAAATAGCAATTGCAGAAAAGCAATTTGAACAGTTGGATGAAGTACCTCTATTTGGTTGTCTGTCAGTTGCATTATATCCTTCCATGTAACTTTCTGATGTCTTTGTTGTGATCTCCCTAGCTGAATTACGAAGCCCATAACTAAAGGAGCCTGACCCATCAATTTCAGAAGTTCCAGATCTCCAAGTTGGGTCCCCATAAACAGAGCTACTACCATAAAGGTCCATGGAAGATCCATTATAATTACCATTGGTTGCACTAAAAGAAGCTGGAGAGATGTTACTCTCACCACCCCGACCAGCAAAAATGCTTCCCGTAAGCCCATAAGTGTTCTCAGAGTTCCCATAACCAAGCATTCCACTTGCATAACCTTGGTTACTCCGTCCACCTTGGAGGCCAACAGAAGGAGATGCTCCCCAAGTTGACGCACTGTTTCCAAAGCTCCCACTTCCAGAAATTGCATAATCTGTGGAGCTGGCAGAACTAGAAGGATAACCAAGGCCACCAATGCCCCAATCATTCCGGCCATGTGCACTGAAAAATGTCTCAGATGCCCTATTACTTATACCATATCCCAATTGGCTGCTATATCTGCTGGGATTCAGATCAGAATAAGCATTTAAGCTGCTACCATAGCTTAAGCTGCCACTGTAATTGTCTCCACCGAAGCTTGAGCTTAGAGAAGGCCCAAAGTTTGCACCAAGTCCAAAAATTGATTGCCCAAATGTAGAGTATCCAGCACGAGACACTGGAAGTGGACTAAACCTCGCATCCATCCTCATTTGATATCCACCGAGTGAGTTTGCATTGTACCCCTGAGGATAGCCATTAAAGAAATTGCTGACTCTGTTGATACCATAACCAATACCCCTGAGAGGTGACCTAGTTGGCCCAGGAGACAATTCCTTTGGCACTGCCCTCTTCACCTCCACCATCTTACCATTCAGCTCATGAAAGGTTTTCAGCAGGACCCTGTCCACAGCATCCTCTGAATCATACGTTATAAACCCAAATCCCCTAGGCCTTTGCGTATTGTGATCATACATTACAACAACATCTGTGATTGTTCCAAATTGATCGAAATACTTCTTGAAATCGCTTTCTGTAACTGTAGAAGCTAATCCACCTACAAAGATTTTCTTGGTCCCTGCAGGGCTTGCTGATCCTTCAATATTGCCAATATTTCGATTAAGGATATGTTGATCATCTCTAGGAACTGCCTTCTTTGCTTCAACCTGAGAGCATTTTGTTATTCTTTAAGGTTTTAATCCTAACAAATTCACTATTATGAAAAAAAAAGAGAGAACTGTTTGAGCAAATGCATTGCAAAAGAACAAGGAACTGTGTATTGTATTTACTCTGAAAGGTAAGATTGATCTAGGAGATTTAATCCTGGAAGAATATAATGCCAGACGGATGGAATATCAATTAAGTGATTGACGTACCGTTCGACCATCTATGATATGCTTCTCTAAAACAACTCTGTCAGCAACTGCAGGATCTGCAAACACCACAAAGCCAAACCCACGAGCTCGCCCAGTTGTTCGATCTTTCATAATAACAGCCTCCACAACTTCACCATAGGTCTTGAAGTACTCCTTCAGACGATCTTCGGTAGTCTCCCACGAAATCCCACCTATAAACAGTTTTCCTAGATCTGATTCCATTATCTGCACTTTGCAACGACATTGAGAGAAAACTCCAGTTAAAAAACAGCAATTCGACTCAGAACCGAAGAATCAATTCAATCTAAATTACCAACGTGAACAATTAAACCGAACATCAGATTACGGCTTCGATCAAAGGCTCCAAAACATAAATATGAAACCATATTGTCATCAAAACAACATGAATATGCCCACTGTTAAGACCCATTCTCAAATCAACCAAACGAATCCAACGAATAAATTCAATTGCATAGTTTTTGTTTGTCGACATAAAAAAAAATCCATTCTCGCTCGAATTATGACAAAAGAGTATTAGAAAGCCATCAATCTAATTATTTAGACGCAATTGGATACAACAAGCCTTCCATTGCATCGAAAAGACAAATCTTGGCTCAGAACTAAATCGTGAAAGTACACGATCTCACCTCGAATGTGGAAACCCAATATGAGAATCAAGTAGATCGACACCAAATTGGTTTCTCTCAATTAAACCAACGAATCTTGGATCCTCCCATAAACGACGCTTCTCCAACAATGACCTTCAGACTGGAAACGAATGCCCACAAACAATGTCAGATTCTTATCCAAGAAAACGTGTCAGAAGAGAAACAATGGCAAACTGACCGAACGACAACGGCAAAAAGCAAGTAACAGAATTAGAAATCGCATGGAGATAAATGACAATTGCGATCGAGAAACTGACCTATTCCGTGGATTAGAAGGGAGGTAAATGGACTTGAGGATTAATAAGATCTGTGAGGGACCAAAATAAAACGGTGGGTGTTTTCATCCTCTCAAAAACAGCCCCCCTGCCCCCCACTACTCCCTTTTGTACTTTTCTTTTATACTCCCACTAATTGTTACAACAAAACCGAAATTGGGACGGAAGGAATTGAGACCAACACACACACACACAGATACTATAATGAGAAAAGAAAGAGGATGGAGGGATGGGGTGACATATCGCTTATATTTCAAAGGATAGAGAAAAAACTAGAAAGGATTCACCTCGCCATTATTAACTCTTTAATTACATTCTAAAAGGAAACTTTGTTTCGACGAAAGCAGTGTCATGACTGGCATCTCTCTTTCTCTATCCCCTCACACACGCACGAATACACACACATGTATATGTAAATAAATAAATATATATATATATATATATAGAGAGAGAGAGAGAGAGAGAGAGAGGAATGATTGGAGAGTAATGCAGCTTACAATCTATACTTATAAAGGATCATTCCATGTGATCTTTGTGCTCAAACTTGGAATCAACTATTTGATGAATTTCTAAATAATTAGTTTGGAACTTATTTGAGATTGTGTACCATATCAATTCCATAGTTTTTTAGATGTTTGGAGTATATGATATTGCTAGTCCTTTTGAAAAACATGCACAAACAAAAAGTTACAAAACTCAAATGTACTTGAATGTGTGTGTGAGAGAGAGACAGATAGATAGAGGAAAAACAAATTAAACAAAAGAAGGACCCCATCTGATTCGCGTGCCAATCTTGGCTGCGTAGCTCCTCTGGTTGTTGCCAAGTCCCTTGAATATCTCACTCCACAACGCCTAATTCATGTGCAGCACTAACATGACAAGGTTCTCGGTAGGGATATCTTTGACGACAACTGTTGCCAACTAGGGAGTGAATTGGTGTGAATACGTCGCACCTGAATAACAGCCGAGCATTACTGTGCTGGATCTAATTAGGTCATATAGAATTGTATTTCTGGATCTGTATAAATAGCCCATCAGATATGCTTCACATGCAAACAGTGTAGGTGTGGCAATTTCAGGCCCGAACCCGGAAAGTTCAGGTCCATGTCGGGGTCCAGCCCACCTTGGTCAGGCCCTGGTTGACTTGAAACAACCCGATCGAACAACCTTGAATAGCTAGCAATCAATGGAACCAACGTGACGAATTTTATCTGATGAGCTTCCTCATGTTTTAGTTGGTCTGAAGAGTGTCTATTCCGGTGGAACTCGGAATTTAGGAGCGTGGTACTCTGTTGGGTGGGACAAGGAGTTCTATGATTCTATCCAAGTGTTGTTTCCATGGGCCCATATTTCTCTTCATATATGTGTTTTTTATACAAGTTCTAGTGGAACTGGACTTTGATTCTGATACTCACAGTTCCAAGTTTTGTTATCCATCAAACATGAAACCCATCGATGAAGTGGATTCGTGATTTCATAGGCTCAATTTAAGTAAAAAACTTTGGCACCAAAGTGGGTCATAAGAAGTGAACCCAAGTGCTTCGCATAAAATCTCAAGCATCTCTTTCTCTCTCATGTTGCTACTTGCCTTTGCATGACTTGTGAATCAAGCATAAAAATGGTTCCTCGGAACCATGTCACAAGCACATCTGGGTGTAAGTCTACAGTTCTAATACCAGGGACCTTACATCATGAATCAAAGGCCTTACACCATGAATCAAAGGCATCCTTGAGTTCCTTCTTTGGGTGCAGACGGAACTCGCACTGCAAGTGCCAGTTCCGCACCAAAGTTCCGCGGCCCAAACAAGCTTATGGGGTCTGACTTTCATAATGTGAAGTGTTTTGCTAATATAACAGTTGATAGCAGCATCCTTGGACGGGCAAATTCAAGATAATACTCCCAAGTGTTTGATTTTGTTTCTTTTTCTTTTAATAGGCAAGCTGGCGTTAGGCAGATTTCTACGGGCCTGAGTATTGAACCCCATACCTACGGGTTAGGAAGAGACACCCGAATGCCGTATATACAGAGAACACAAGAGTTCGGTTCCTTTGACAAGCCACTACATGTCGAATATAAACATTCAACGTTGCAAGATTCACTGGGAACCATGTCAAGTGATGCTGAGCATTGGGAATTGGTCACACACACAAAAAGAATCTACCCGAATGATGTATGTTGTTGTTCATACAGGTCACTTATGCCGTTTAATAGGGGCATATAATTCTAAATTTATAGACGAATGTTGGTATTCATCATCGATTAGTTAGCACAAAAAAAAAATAAACTTCAAGGACAGGCATATACCAAGGAGCCAACATATGTGTATATATATATATATATATATATATATATATATATATATATATATATATATATATATGTATATAGATAGATAGATAGATAGTAGTAGTATATTCCCATAGTTCAAATCTACTCAAACATTTTCAACATTAGTAGAGATTTGAATTTAAAAAACAAAATATATTGTTGTACTTACATTGATCAAGAGGTTGCTCATACTCGGCTTTCATTAGATTGAATGTCACCTCATCCTATAGAAATTTCTAGCTCCACCATTGCCGATACCTAGCCGGGGTTTTCGGAGAAAACTTACTACACCAGTTAAATGTGAAACCTCTATCTTTAATCAATATGTTGTCAATAATCTGCAAGTTGAATAACTTCAAACAAGTTGGTCTTAGGTGTGACCCTTTGGGGTCCATGGATTATAAAGAAAACAAAGTCATTCAGAAGCCCTCACGGTCCCATGTTATCGCAAAATGAGGTTCAGGGACAATGATAAAAAGAAGTTGAGCCCACTTGCACAAGCAAGAACATATCCAATTCTTGATCTAAACAAAAATATCCGACTTGGTTCTTGGTGTTCACATAAGCAGTTCACTCACTATACACCTTGAGACATTTTATCATGACCAAGGGACAATCTAGTTTTTGGGTGTGTTCGGTTCTCTCATAAAACACGGGACGGAATCGACTTAGAGAAAGGATCTCTTTATGTTCGGAACCGAGACTTGAACCGGAGAGTCGAGGTCAAGTGCCTGGGTTTGTACTCGGTTCAACTGAATCCATTTTGATACTAAGTATTTTAACAACCAAGGTTTTACATATGAAAATTGTAACTCAAGCATGTCTTCCAAGCTGGAGTTCCATGATGTTCATTACCAACCATGATCGTTTATATAAGCTAACAAAGTAATGACTCAATCTCCTTGAATGTTTGTCCCATATACACTCCCTACTAGTATATATATTGTCACATGACTCCACTGTTACCTTCTATGATATATAGTTAGACATGTCCGGTTTCGGGTAAATTGGACTGTCAGTTTTACTAATGAAATTCTGTTATTAAATGTTAATATATATTGATATATATTAAATGTTAATATGTATATATTAACTATATAATGGCAGTTTGAAACTGCCAGTTTCAGTCAGTTCGGCTCCGGTTCAAGCTGCTAGGCCGATTCTGAAACGGTCATGTCTATATATATACAAATAAATAGTTGGAGACCTGGGATTGTAAATAAAGAGTTGGAGAAATGATGGAAGCTGATTTATCTTAGCTTGTTTGGGTTAATACAAAGCCTTGTTTAGTAAACTTGGATAATGGATACTAATGACAAAGCTTCTCCCTGAATTCACTATGTAAGGATCCATTCATTGGCGGATCCACATTGAGTCGAGCACCCAAAATTTCAAAAATCAACTTAAAGTCTATATAGCCCATGGTGGGATCGATAGGCTATAATACATAGTTCGCCCGACCCCAAAAGAGTTTCTAGATTTGCTTCTGGATCCGACTATGATTGGGGCAACAAGAAGATATTCAATTCCCTGTGGATGCAATTGTTTCATGGCAATCCAACTCTTCGCATTGTGAGCAACCTTTAGCAGATAAACATTCATCATCTCATGCCATGGTTCTACCTGACTTGTCTTAAGATCCCACTTACAACGTATACGTTTCATGCAATGACTTGGTTATGATCCCAAGTGTTATTCTTCTTGAAAGAACTTGTGTCAAGTTTCGATTGAGATACATACAACGCACACAGATACATGAAAAGTGGAACTAGCCTATATTCCACATATATAAATAGAGAGAGACATATACATGTGTGTGCACATACGTATGTATTTATCATATATATATATATATATATGTATTTGTTGTCTATATCTCAAACAAATGGAAATTTGACATCAATTCTTTGAAGGAGATTGACACTCAGGATCATGACGAAGTCATTGCATGTGAGTGGGATCTGAATACAAGCTACATAGAATCATGGAGTGATATATCTCAAACAAATCCATACACACAGATACTATATATACATATATACATATATATAACTCAATACTAAATGGGGTTGATTACATTGATTTTTTTAATTTTTATAAATCTCAACCACATGTCATGCTAACAGTTAATTGAATAAGAGCTAGGTTATTTTTATTGCTTTCTTTATTTTGTGATCCTTTTCTTTCTCCCCTAATATTTTTCAATCTAGTTTAGTACACTTTCTTACTATAACTTCTTTTTGGTTGTCTTTTCATGTATTCAAATCATATTAATGATTTTTTCTCATGTTAACCACTCTTGAATTTGTTTATGCGAACTTCATTACAAATACAATCTATTTTTTGTGTGACCATACATCCATCTTACTATCTTCATTTCTATCACGATCATCTTTTGTGCATATTGACAATTAATTGTCCAATACTTATAACCATATGTCATAACAAGTCTAATTGTTACTCAATAATATTTGCTTTTAACTTTATTTTCTTATCATATAGAATACCTAATGCAGCTCTCCATTTTAATCAACCGTATTAGTTCTACGGTGACATCTCTATCAATATTTTTATCGTTATAAAAAATGACCTTAAAGATTTAAAACTATATATATAAGTGGAAACGACTAAATCTACGTATTGCTTTTAAGCCATTAGACTTGAGAAAGCTATATACGCATGTCTTTGTTACATCCAATGTGGTGGTATTAGCGAGATGTACATAGAACTAGTTGGTTCCAGCTAGATGTGTATATGTGTGTGTTTTCGAGTCCTATTTTATAAATTCAATCCGCCCCAATGAGTTCGAATCTTTAGACTTACTTGGGATGGTCGAAGCAGGGAGGCAACATTTCAGCCATAAATTGTTAAAGAGAAGCTTTAAGAAGTGGGGATTGAGGAGGTAATTGGTATGGGTGGTACTGGAGCACTTCGGATGCATCTCTATCTTGCACCTTGATGGAAATGCTCATCCACACAGTAGGTCTTTCCTTGCCTCACGGGCAGTGGCAGATCTAGAAAACAGTGTTAGGAGGAGGGAAGTATGTATTTGATTGTGTTAGGGGACGAAGAAGCATGTATCTCAAGTTTGTATTCAACTGTACATTGAAATTATAAAATTTCAGGAGAGGCAGTCGCCCCTCCAGTCTTCTATGTAGAGCCGCCATTGCTCACGAAGTTTTGGCCTCATTCACAAATAAAATAAATAAATGAATAAATATGTGTGTGCGTGTAAAAGAAAGAGAAACTGATTTATCTCAGTAGAGATTTAGCATTTTTAAGCGGATGGTTCAAAATAAAAAAAGCTAACATGCAACATATAAGAAATGCATTTCATTTCATAGGTAGAAGAGAACGGAAAGAGATGAATTACTGGTTGGTGTACTATATGATTTACCACAGCTTATTAATCCAAAAATATATTATAATATGAGGGGGTGCCATGAAGCAAATATGTGTCAGACACGAACGGCGTCGCATTGTGATAGGGAAGAGAATTTCGTGTTGAGCTTTTTAGTTTGACAAGCATCACCACACCGCGACTCTCTCTCTCACCCTTACTCGCCCAGTTCCCCTGTCAACAACCCATCTCTCTCTCTCTCTCTCTCACACACACACACACACACACACACACACACACACACACACCCGCACGCACGCACATGCACACGCTTCCCTCTCAATCCAAACCCAGTACGACCTTTTGGTGGGAACCATGTTACCGGTGCCTCCTTCTCTTCCTCCTTCTTTCTCTTCCTCTCTGCTTCTTGTTTAGCTTCCACGTAGCATCACCTTGTTCCTCCCTTCACTCACACACATCCATGGCCCTCTATGTAGACTCATCCCTTCTCACAAGGCCCCACCTTTTCTCCAATCCTTTTCTTCCCCGTCGTCTCCAGATCCCCACCCGGATTCTACCACTTTTCTCACACTCGAATTCCCGCAACCGTCTCGAATTCCGGCGTTCTCCGATCGTTTGCAGTCTCGGATTTAAGGCCTGCGGCGAGAGGGAAGAATTTCCTACAGGAACTCATGGAGAAAACTATGGTGGGAGCGACGGATTCTTTCGCTCGAGTTTGGGAGATTCGATTGGAAAAGCGAGGACGTGGTTCGTGGTGATACTTTGCGGCATTCTCGTGGCTCGTTGCCGGATGGCCTTCGGGGCCGGAGGGTTGCCAGAGGTGGGGCTGAGAGCGCTAGAGCAGGAGGGGGTCGCGAAGAGTGTCTGGGTGCCTAAGCTTCTGCAGGTGCTTCGTGTCTTGAAGGAGCAAGGGTTGGTTTTAACTGCATTGCTTGGATTGTCTGCGTTCTTCTCCATGGCTGAAACTGCGATTACGACGCTGTGGCCGTGGAAGGTATGCTTGCATTAGTCTTGCTTCGTTTGCCAGATGATTGAGGAATGATCTTGTTTACATAGTTTTCTTTCTATTTCTTAAAAGGATTACCATATTTTTGGTATTTAGAAGATAAAACGAGAGGGAAGCCAGTAAGGTAGCGAGACGGACAAATAGAGCTCTATGTAAACTTAGATCCGAGCATGGCAAAAGAGTCTGCGGAATTGCTTTTTGATTTCTGGTCTCTATGGTCCATATAAAATGAGTTAGACAACTATTTATTTTTTGGTCAACAATTGGCGAGAAAGTAAGATTTGAACTTAGAGGGAAGTCATTAAGGTAGTGAGGCGGCCAAATGAAGCTCTATGTGGACTTAGATTTGAACATGAGACATGTTGCTTCTTTGGACTTAGATGTGGATATGGTTATTTTCATCTATAAGTGTCTCTGTAATCAGAAACTTATGTTATCGGAGAAGTGGTGGATAGAGATGGTAGCGAATCATTTCATTACATTGTCCCAAGTACGTCACTCTGCACCCAAATCTTTGTTTTGGCGATTTTAGGATTCACCGTCATTTATCTTCAGGAAGATCATTTCCATCCACTACCATCACCGGCTACTTTCTGTATAAATAGAAGTTTGTTCTTAAAGCACCGCGGCTACCAAAGAAATGCTGTTTCACTGTTCCAGCAATCCCAGACAGAGCCTTAAGTATAGAAAAGAAGTGGTTATCGTCTTTGGTTGGTCTAGTTTAGCTCTTCCGATTCAGTTAGGTCTTACCGTTTTCATGGGATGTAGGTTAAATTTCTGATGCAGTTGCTTAGATATCTGGTCTAGGTTATTCTGATTCATCTTGGGCTTCTTTTTTTCATGAGTGTAGGTTGGAGTCTGGCATACTTTCTTAGTTTCCGGGTGTGTTCAGTGATTCATCTGGTCTTGGGAATATGACTGGTTCTTTTGGGTGGTATCCAGGTCCTTGAACTCAATTGTAGAGCAAACATGCACCATTTGTTCCGGGAATGTTGCTCTTGGGGATTCCCTTAAGACACGATTCAACGGGTAGTTTGGTTATTTTTTGAACTCAATTGTTTGAATAATTTTAGTCTATTAAAGTATATGACCTTGGGCCTAATGAAATAGCCATGTCCATCTTTCTGCATGAACATCATCTTCCTAGTGTTTGAAGTTGCTTATGCTAATCTTTAACATGGTGTTATAGTGGATTCAGATAAAGGCATGGGATTCACCTCAACTATCTCCCTCTCCTCTCTCCATGTTAGATGTTTCATTCTTTTGCCTTTTTGTTGATGGTCGTTTTCTTTGTTTCTTTCTTTTCCTTAGGTTCGTGAATTGGCTGAAAAGGAAGCTGAAAATGGTGTATTCAGAATGCTTAGTAGTGATGTGACACGATTTCTAACAACGATACTTATTGGAACAACGTAATTCTCTTTTTCTTTAATTTTTTTCTTGCTTCTAGCTTGTTCAGGTTATATTGCAAATTCTGTTCATGTAACTGCAGATGCTTCTAGATTGAAGTGAACATTTTCTTTTCATTGTTAGTGTGGTCAATATTGGGGCAACTGCCTTGGTCACGGATGCAGCAACTGCAATTTTTGGTGAAGCCGGAGTCAGTGCTGCAACAGGAGTAATGACGGTATGTGTCAGAAGTACGAGAACTACCTGGGTTTTGCGAATCCTCATATTAGTTCTGCTTCATTCTTCGCAATCTTTGTCTTTTAAAGGAATGGGCAAAATGATCCATTGTGGGTTGTTAAAGGTGCTTGTCCCTCTATATTTTCACACTATGTCTTGGTCTGGGATGCATTAGGCTTCAAGTTCAATCCATCTACAGCATGGTATTGGGCTTTCCATCCATTTCCCGTGGCCAAAAGTCATCCACTTTGCATTGGTCATCTAGCCTTTTATGTGGAGAAACATAAGGTGGTTATTGTTGTGCTGCATCTCAGGAGTTAGACAGGGCCCAACATATAAAAGCCCTTGCATAGGCCACATGGCTTTATGCATCATCCTTCTTGATTTTGCATTTGTACATCTTATTGCTGATACAAGATTATGTAAACTAGACCAAGATTTGATTTCATGTCTGTTTTACAGGTTTCTATATGTGTTTGCAGTTAGTGCTTAGAAGGATTCTTTTGGAAAATTGTCTAGTTCCTGTCACTATTAACTGTCAAGTAGTCAATTTCATTCGTTAATATGAAATTGCTTCCTTTTGTGGTGTTCAATGTTTGATTGGATGTGCTTTTGAAATCAATGCATTGGTCCAATATTGGAGAGTCTATATGGTGCAACATAAATCATATCGCATGATGTATTCTTCTGTTACTTCATACATATATACACAATGCAGGTGATTATGTACTTCAGAAATATGGGCTATTTTGGCTAACTCATGCACTTCTATTATTGAATGAATTCAGGTTGCCATTTTACTACTCACTGAAATTACTCCTAAAAGTATAGCTGTTCACAATGCCACTGACGTTGCTAGAATTGTGGTAAGATGAAGATCCCTCTCATCTCAGGGTTGCCATCTTAAAATTAGAATAAGATATGTTTATATTTGAATTTGTTACATGCACTCTTATATGTACTATTATGAGACCTTACATGTTTGTAATTGATATCTGATTCTTCCTTCTAATGCTCTAGGTCATGCCAGTTGCTTGGCTTTCCCTGATCCTCTATCCTGTGGGGAGGGTGGTCACCTTTTTATCGGTTGGCCTGTTAAAGATTCTAGGTCTAAAAGGTAGAAGGTATGGTCTCAGCCTTATATAGTGTGAAGAGAGATAATCTCTGTTCCCTTAGATCAAATTGCTATGTTGATGTCACTTTATTTTGGTTACAAGGAGGCAAAGATAAGCGTGATGATTCCTTGTGGTTGATGTGTATAAATTCCATTGCAGCGTTGACTTGCTGATTTTCCTTTCCTTTTTCTTGTATTCTTTTCATCTATCTTTAATCCATCTACAATATTAATGAGAAAGCTATGAATATTCGTCAATGATCGAAGGTTGATGTTGCACGAATCAAGATCACCAAGTCGCCAAGAGTCAAATGACATTTAATCCCGAATGCTGATGTTCAAGAATAACAAACAAGAGCGGAAGCATATACAAAACAAGTCAAAAAGATGAAATTCATGAGATAGTGTCTTATTTATAGACATTACAAGTAGAAGAGAGAATGGAGCAAAAGGAGCAAGAGAGCCAAAATGATGGGCTAGTGCTGGCCGACCAGCACTAGCCATTGGGGACTCCCATGGGCCAGGGCCAGCATGGCCCTGTCCCTTCGTCCATTATGGCACGGGCCCTAAGGGCCCGTGTACCCTATTACACATTAACACCCGCTCAAACTTACGGGGTATACACTTAAAGTTTGTCTAGTAAAAACTAAAATCGAGAAGCTGAAAGAGATTTGGTGAAGAAGTCTGCGAGCTGCATCTCAGATGTGACATAACAAAGTGAGATCTTCTTATTTAGACACTCTTCACGAACAAAGTGGCAGTCCATCTCGATGTGCTTTGTCCTCATGAAAAGTATTGTTGGAGGTAATGCACATAACGCTTTTGTTGTCACAATACATAATGGTCGGGTGTTTGACATTGACTCCCATATCTGCTAGAAGGGCTGTTATTCAGAAAATCTCTATCGCAGCTGTAGCCATGGCTCGATATTCGGCTTCTGTGGATGAGAGGGACACCTTCTGTTGCTTTTTGCACTTCTAGGAAACAAGAGATTCACCTAAAAACACATAAAAACCAGTCGTAGAGTGTCTATTGTTGACATCTCCACCCCAATCAGCATCCGTATATACAGACAAATTAAAGGATGAGGAGAAAGTTAAGAGGACCCCCTTGTGGGCAGTGTTTCTAATATATCGAATGATGCGCAAGACAACACTCATATGAACAGAAGTGGGTGTCTGTTGAAATTGGCTTGCTATATGTACTACATGTGGGTTTAGTGAGATAAGTGAGTACACCTATGAGCTGTCAATAAGGAGTGAGATCCTCTAATTTCTCACCATCAGTGGATCATAGTTTGGTGCCTAGGATTTCCGGTGTGTCAACAACCTTAGTATCTGTAATACCTGACCTTTCAATAATATCGTTAGCAAACTTGGTTTGAGACATAAAGTATCCACAACTATTTTTGGTTATCTCAATACCTAAAAAGTAATTCAGCAAGCCCAAGTCTTTCATATCAAATTCGTGATGCAAATTAAGTTTAACTTCAGCAATTCCCACTTTATCACTTCCTGTGATGATCATGTCATCCACATACAAAAGCAAGATAACAATACCAGATTGTGTTTTTCGTACAAACAATGCAGTATCAGTATAGCAAGTCACAAAATTATGTAAATGCATGAATTTTTCAAATCGATCAAACCAAGCTTTTGGAGCTTGTATCAGACCATACAAAGCCTTTCGTAATTTAAGAGCATGACCAGGAGGGAGAGTGACCCCCAGGAGGAGGACTCATGTAGACTTCTTCATTCAAGTAACCGTTCAAGAAAGCATTCTTGACATCAAGTTGGTATATATTCCATTGCTTAATTGCACTAATGGTTATGAGAATTCTAATCGTGGTCATTCTAGCTACTGGGGCAAAGGTTTCATCATAGTCAATTCCATATTTTTGGGCATAGCCTTTAGCAACTAGTCTAGCCTTGTATCTCTCAATGTGACCATTGCTGTGAGTTTTGATTTTATATACCCATCGACATCCAATGACTTTCTTATCTTTTGGCATGGGTGCAACTATCCATGTCTGAGCCTTGTCTAGGGTGTTAACCTAGGTTCCTTAACTTGACGAAGGGTGGTAATCAAATTTCTTCGTTGTGGTTCAAAAGATTCATAGGACACAAATCGCTGAGGAGGTCTTGAAACCCTGAGTTCTAATCTTGTAATATCATGTTCCATGTGGACTTCATTGGTTTCTCTAGGTCGTCTTGTATAATGTGAGGGGAAGGGTTCGACAATTGACCGAGTATCAACAGTGGTGTGTGAAATGTCATTGTTTTAAACATGATCTTCTTAAATGTCTTGATGATTTACTGAGTCACAATCATTATCTTCTTCTAGCTCAAAAACATCTTCAGGAATGAAAGATTCCGAATTTTCCAAGGATTTGGACTCATAATAAATATCATTCTAAAAAAATTTTACATCCTTGGACACGTACAATTTGTCTTCAATGGGATCAAAACACCTATACCCCTTCTTGTCAATGCCATAACCAAGGAAGACACATTCAATAGCTCTAGGTGACAATTTGTCATTCTTGTCTGTATACATGAAACATCTACATCCAAAAACCCTAAGTCTTTCATAATATGGAGAGATGTTGTACAATTTTTCAAAAGGTGAAGTATTCTCAAGATTAGATGAAGGCATTCTATTTATAAGGTATACTGCGGTAAGAGTAGCTTCGGCCCATAAGAATTTAAGAATCTTAATAGCAATTAGCATAGTTCTACAAGTTTCAATAATATGCCTATGTTTTCTTTCCGCTAGACCATTTTGTTGAGGTATTTTAGTGCATGATTTTTGATGAATAATACCATTAGTTTCAATAAATTTGTGAAATTTATTAGACATATACTCTCCTCTCGAATCGGATCTAAAGATTTTAATGGTTGCTCCAAATTGGTTTTTGATCATATTATAAAATACTATAAATTTTTCAAATACTTTGGATTTGTGTTTTAAGAGATATATCTATGTAAAACGAGTAAAGTCATCTACAAAAATCACATAGTATTACAATCCTCATTTAGAAACAACGGGCGCGGGGCCCTAAACATCCGAATGTATTAAATCAAAAGCTTTCTTTGGTACATAGTTTCTTTCTCCAAATGGAAGATGATGCATTTTTCCAAGAATACAATCTTTACATTCAAAATTTTTCTCTCTAATGCTTTTCATCAAAGGAATATTACACAATTTTTGAGAGTCCAAGTGTCCAAGTCTTTTATGCCATAGCGTAGCATCTTGGGTTATGTTACAAAAATCGGAATTTGGCATAACAAGATAGTCCATTTTGTATAGTCCACTTTCTCTATAGCCTTGACCAATCACCTTCTTCGATAGGTGATCCTGCACCACATAATGTTTGGATGAGAAAGTGACTATACAATTGTTATCACATATTTGAGCAACCGAAAGTAGATTTAAATTAAGTGTAGGTATAAAACTTACATTTTAAATTTTAAAGTTTTGTTTTTCAAGGTTTCCTAATTTTTTGATTTGGAGTTTTGTTCCATCGGCGAAAACACATGCTTTTCAATGGTTTTACAAAAATTTATCAAAGAATCTTCACTATGTGTCGTATAAAAGGATGCACTAGAATCTAAGAATCAAGACATACCTTGAGAAGCGGATAGAGCATTCCCGGAGATGCTTGTTTTTTTCTTGAAAATTTCTTCTATGAATGCTTTGATGTTGTTTGTTAAGACACCCTCTTCTTCTACGGCTCCTTCATTTCCACTTCTTTTCCGAAGTAAAGGAAATGTGGTTTTGATGTGTCCATTTTCCTTGCAATAGTGGCACATAGTGTCTTTGTTGGGCCACGGTCCCATGAGCTTCTTTGACATGCCTTCATTGTACTTTGCATGCGGAAGCTTGTAGGTCTTTAAATTTGCTCCCGGTTTTGATGCGGCAAACACGGCTTTCTTAGCCACATTCATGTTTTTCAATCTTGTTTCCTTCGTAACAAGGTCGGCTAAAAAGGAATCCCCTCTGGGTCTAGGTTTTTTATGTATAAGGTTTGATATAATATTTTCAAATTCATCTCTTAACCCACGAATAAACAAAAAGAAGTATTGGTTGTCTAGAAATTCTTGAAATTAATCTAATTTATGAAGATTTCCAAATTTGTCAAAACTTCTCAATTGAGTCCATAATTCCAAAAATTCATTATGGTAGTCTCTAATGCTTAAGTTTCCTTGTTTAAGCATTATCATTATTTCCATTAAATCAATTTGAAAAACAAAGCCATCTTGAGAATGAAGTTTTTTCAAATATTCCCAAGTTTCAAAAGCGTTTTCAAATGCACTAATCCTATTTCTAAGCTTTTCATCCACATTTTGGCAAATAATCCATGTGATTTTTGCGTTCATTTTTTCTCATAATTTTAAATCCAACTTGTATTTTTCATGGGCTTTGACGATTTCATCATCGTCTAAATCATCAATGTTTAAAATTGGTTCCTTTATGGTTCCATCGATGTAATCCCAAAAATCTTTTGACAAAAAATATTTTTTCATGGTCCTAGCCCAACTTTGGTAGCAGTTCGGGTCTAGGATACATCTAAACGACTCATTTTTACCTTCTATTTTACAAAAATCACAAATTATGAACTAACCTCAAGTTTAGTAAAATTCTTTAAATTTCGCATCGATGGCACGCTTCCCAATGCACCCGATTTCTTCAATCCGAGGCTCTGATACCATGTGAATATTCGTCAATGATCGAAGGTTGATGTTGCACGAATCAAGATCACCAAGTCGCCAAGAGTCAAATGACATTTAATCCCGAATGCCGATTTTCAAGAATAACAAACCAGAGCGGAAGCATATACAAAACAAGTCAAAAAGCAGTACATGACTGCATAATCTTATTCATGAGATAGTGTCTTATTTATAGACATTACAAGTAGAAGAGAGAATGGAGCAAAAGGAGCAAGAGAGCCAAAATGATGGGCTAGTGCTGGCCGACCATCACTAGCCGTTGCCGTTGGGGGTGCTCCCAACGGCTAGTAGCCGTTGGGGACCCCCATGGGCCAGGGCCAGCATGGCCCTGGCTCTTCGTCCATTATGGCATGGGCCCTAAGGGCCCGTGTACCCTATTACACATTAACAAAAGCTGCAAAGTTTATCATTCATGTGCATGCTCATAGACATGCACACAAGCAGTCTGTGCCTGCAGAGCTACCACACCATTGAATTCATGATGTTGCTCACATTGCATGCATGCACTTTTCAGTTAGTGACGGTGGGTTCCTTCAATGCTACTCGGGATAATTTGATTTGACTGCTTTAGTGCCCTGTCCCCTTGCATATCAGATTTTATATGAAATTGTATAAAGTGGTATGTCTCATGTCTTTGTCGCGACATGCGATATGGCCTAAATAATAATACTCATTAGAAATCTATTACCCTTACAGAAATGCTCCTTTTATGCTCGTGGAAACAATCATGTTTGCATACTCATTTGCTGAACATTTTCATCTGAATTTGCATTACACACATGGATATTCCCTCTTTCTTAGACTTCTTCTGTGCCTTTCTTCTTTATGGGACTGAGCTGTGCATCCATGATCTTTGTACTTGCGAAAACTTTCCTAATGTAACTGGTACCATTTGTAAAGCACATTCTTCTTAAATTATGTGTTTTGACATCGGTTGTTGCCTTGAAACACATGTATTGGAAAAGTACATATTTCCAAAATAATTACAAAAGCATGACAAATTATGCTGTTTGGAGGGGGGCAGGATTGTTGTTTGGTGGATCTTAGTGTAATGAAGACGATGTTTCAATGTGGCAGCGGAAGGTTGATGAATATCACCTCAAAGTATCACTCGCAAAAGCCTTAGAAAAGAAGGCTATAATAAAGCGTATGCAACAAAGGCACAATATTAAAAAAAAGAATATTATTTAGCCACAAAAGGCTTGAGAAAATCCATTAAATGAAAAAAAAGAGAAGAGAGAAGGGGGAAGAGAGGAGAAGAGGGTGAGAGAAGGAAAGGGGGGCTAGGTGTCAGCCAACCCCCAACGGCTAGTGGCCCTATAGGCCTGGGCCCATAGGGTCTGTCGGGTTGGGCCCATTTTCTAACAGGCCCCCTCAAACTGACAGCTCCATGACTTGAAGTTTGCCAATCAAAAACTAAAATCGATGAGCAGGTAATGACTTGGTGAAGACATCTGCAAGTTGATACTCTGATTTTACAAACTACAATATTAAATTGCTTTGTAGATGCTCTTCACAAACATAGTGACAATCTATCTTGATATGCTTTGTACGCTCATGAAATATATGATTGTTGGCTATATCCATAACACTTTTATTGTCGCAGAACATGATTGGAGGAATTTCCAATTGTATGCCCAAATCCTGAAGTAATCGTCGCAGCGAAGTTAGTTCGGTAGTTGTGTTGGCCATTGCAGGGTACTTAATTTCGGTGGAAGAAAGAGACACCTTTTGTTGTTTCTTACATCTCAATGAGATGAGAGAGTGACCAAGGAATATGCAGTAGCCCGTGGTAGAGTGTGTCGTTCACATTACCACCCTAATTAGCATCAGTATATGTGAGCAATTGAGATAAAGAATACGATTATAGAAATGCTCCCTTGGTTGAGGTTTGTCGAATATAACAAACAATTCTCATAACAACACTCATATGCAGTGAGGTAGGCGCATGTTGAAACTGACTTACAGAATGAACGACATGAGAAATATCTGGCCATGTTATGGTAAGATAGGTGAGTGCTCCAACCATGTTGAAACTGACTTACAATATAATTGGCATGAGCAATATCTGGCCATGTTATGTTAAGATAGGTGAGTGCTCCAACCATGTTGAAACTGACTTATAGTATGAACGACATGAGTAATATCTGACCATGTTATGGTAAGATAGATGAGTGCTCCAACCATCTGTCTATAAGGTGTGAGATCACTCAAAAGTTTGTTATCAATTAGACGTATCTTATGGTTGATTACCTCAGCTGTCTCAACAACTTTGTCATCTATAATACTTGATCTAAGAACAATATCATTAGTAAACTTAGTTTGTGATAAAAAAAACCTCTATCATCACGAGTTACCTCAATGCTAAGAAAATAAGAAAGTTGACCAAGATCTTTTATTTCAAACATATTACCAAGTTATTGCTTGATTTGCTAGATACTAGAATTATCAGTACCTGTAATAATCATATCATCAACGTAGAACAAAAGAATAATAATACCTATAGAGGACTTTCTTATAAACAAAGCTGAAGATAGTAAAACCATGCAATGTCATGAATTCAGTCATTGTATCAAACCATGCTTTTGGAGCTTGTTTGAGACCATATAAAGCTCTTTTTAGCTTTAAGATTTAGTTTTTAAGAAGATTGAGACTAGGAGGAGGCTCCATATATACTTTTTCCTTTAACCAACCATTCAAAAAAGTATTTTTAATGTCTAACTGATAGATATTTCAATGATTAATTGCACACTAATAGTTGTCATTCTAGCCACATGAGCAAAGGGTTCTTTATAATCAATTTCATATTCTTGTGAGTAACCTTTGGCAATTAATCTAGCTTTACAACGATCTAATGAACTATCATCATTAGTCTTAATTTTATAGACCCACCGACAACCTATAGTCTTTTTGTTTGATGGTCTAGGGACAACATCCCAAGTTTGTATATAAAGCATCCAACTCTTCGTTCATGGCATGAATCCAGTTTTGTGATAACTGGGCTTCCTTAAAGGTTCTAGGTTCCTTTATAGCTTAAATATTTGTTACCAAAGCTTTATGCCTGAGTGAAAAGCTATCATAAGAGATAAATCTTTCAGGAGGTCTAGAATCATGGTTTGACCTTATAGGAATAGATAGAGACCTCCTAGTATAATGTTGATCAAAAGGTATTACAGGGTGTCTTGAAGTCATATGTTCATCAAGATCATTTTCTACATGAATTACCTCTTCACCTAAAATATCATTAAAGAAGGAATAGGAGGAGTTATCAAGAGAACTAACATCATCCATGCCTTTAAAAACATATTCATTTTAAAAAAGCCTTGACATCTCGCGATACAAAAACTTATCATTTTTAGAATCATAACACCTATACCCCTTTTTAGTTATTACATATCCTAGAAAAACATATTCTATGGCACGAAATGATAGTTTATTGTATTTGTCAGTATAAACAAAACATTTATATCCAAAAATACGCAGTCTTGAATACAACAACAACAACAACTAAGCCTTTTCCCATACTAGACGGGGTCGGCTACATGGATTCTTTGTTTCCACAGATCTCTATCGTGTGCCATGTTAGCAGTTAACTCCCAATAAGATTCTTTATTGTTTCTTTCCAACACTTTTGTGGTTGTCCTCTACCTCTTTTAATACTTTTCAAATTTAGTTTTTCTAACCTTCTTACAGGTTCTTCTTTTGATCTTCTTTCTATATGTCCAAACCATCTTAAACGATGTTCTCTCATTTTATCCTCTATTGGTGCCACTCCTAATTTGTTTCTAATAACCTCATTATGTATACGGTCTTTTCTTGTATGACCACTCATCCATCTCAACATCTTCATTTCTGTCACAGACGTCTTTTGTACATGTTGATGATTAACTGCCCAACACTCACAACCATAAAACATGGCAGGCCTAACTGCTGCTCTATAATATTTACCTTTTAATTTTAATGGTATCTTCTTATCACAAAGAATACCTGATGCTCCTCTCCATTTTAACCAACCAGCATTAATTCTATGTGTAACATCTCCATCAATTCTTCTATCACTTTGAAAAATTGACCCTAGGTATTTAAAACTTTCCTTTTGGGGAATGCAATGTGTGCCAATTTTAATTTCTGTGTCCTCTGAAGTAGCCAAATGATCAAACTTACATTCCATATATTCTGTCTTTGTTCTACTAAGTCGGAGGCCTTTGTTTTCTAATGTTTCTCTCCATAGTTCCAATTTTCTATTAACTTTTTCCTTAGACTCCTCCACTAATACAATGTCATCTGCAAATAACATACACCAAGGTACTTCATCTTGAATATGTTTTGTTAACTCATCCATCACCATTATAAACAAGTATGGACTTAAAGTTGATCCTTGATGTAACCCAATATTAACTTCAAAGAAGTCTGTCATTCCTTCATGAGTCCTCACACATGTTTTTGCACCATCATACATGTCTCTTATAAGGTTAATATATGTCAATGGGATACCTCTTTTTTCCAAAGTTCTCCAAAGAACCTCCCTCGGTACCCTATCATAAGCTTTTTCTAGATCAATAAATATCATGTGAAGGTCTTTCTTTTTTGCTCTAAAATGTTCCATAAGACGTCTCAAAAGGTGAATCGCTTCAATAGTAGATCTACCTGGCATAAATCCAAATTGGTTCTCTGTTGTACTTGATACTTGTCTTAACCTACGTTCGATAATTCTTTCCCATAATTTCATAGTATGACTCATTAACTTGATACCTCGATAATTTGCACAATTTTGAATGTCTCCCTTGTTCTTATATACGGGTATAAGTGTAACTTGATACTTGTCTTAACCTACGTTCTATTATACGCAGTCTTGAATAGTTGGGAGAAACTTTAAATTTTTTTTCTAAGAGACAAATTTTGTAAAACCGAAGAGAGCATCTTATTAATTAAATATACTGCAGTAATAATAGCTTCTGCCTAGAAATTCAAGGTTCTTGTGATTTCTAAAATATGTGCATGTTTACGTTCAGAAATACCATTTTGTTGGGGAGTCTTAGAGCAATAAGTTTGATGTATAATTCCAAACGTATTGAGATTATTTTTAAATTCCTTTGATATAAACTCTCCTCTTGAATCGTATCTAAAAATCTTGATTTTGGAATCAAATTGATTTTTTACAAGATTATAAAAGATAACGAAATTTTGAAAGACATCGGATTTTGGTTTTAGAAGATATACTCATGTATACGTAGTAAAATCATCTATGAAAATGACATAGTATGAAATGCCTCCTTTAGACAAAATGGATGCCGGTCTCCAATATCCGAATTAACTATTTCGAAAGGTCTTGTGGTAACATGTGTTTTGTTTGAAAATGGAAGATATTGCATTTTACCAAGAACACAATCTTTGCAAGAAAAATATTCCTTAGACTTTATTCGAAGAGGGCATTTTTTATCATTGAGATGTCCTAGTCTCTTGTGCTATAAAAGAGCATCATTTGTCAAAACATTAACATATCCTATATTATGCAAACAGTCCATAATGTAAACTCCGCCTTCTCTATGACCACAACCAATCACCTTATTCGAGAGGTGATCCTCTACAATACATCTCGTGGATGAAAATGTTACAATATAATTTTTATCCAAAATTTGAGATATAGTGAGTAAGTTTAAATTTAATTTTGGAGCAACACTAATTTTGGAGATTTCAAAAATTTTATTTTGCAAATCACCAATTTTATCTACATCTAATTTTGTTCCATCCGCGGTGTAAACACACGATAAATATTTTTTAACACATGAGTTTAAAATTCTTTCATTAGAAGTCATATGAAACGAAGCACTCGAATTAAGAATCCAAGAGGTCATACCTTGAATTTCATTTGTTGAAGAAGAGCAAACCGTACCAACTGTTGCTTTCTCCTTCGTTTGAGCTTAAAGTTGCTTCATTTTTTCTTCAAGTCGAAGGATATAAGACATGTTCTTCAACTAAGGCCACCTTCTTTTTTAATTTAGGGCAATTTGGCCATACGTGCCCTTCTCTACAATGATGACAAATGACTTCTTTTCTTGCTTCACTTGATCATTCGTTTTTTAAATAAGGAGGATGATAAGCCTTCACATTTGCTTCGGGTTTAGATGCGGTAAGTGTGGCATCTCTTTGAAGCCTAGCTTCATTCATTCTTGTTTTCTCCATTTGAAGATCGGTAAGTACCTCTTCTTTGGTAGGAAATGACTTTTAATTAATAAGAGATGACCTAACTCCTTTAAATTCTTCTCGGAGACTTCGTAAAAATTGATATACAAAATCTTTATTGTCTTTACATTGTCTCTCATTAAGACATTATGTACATTTTTTTCTATAGCCATATAGTTGGTTCCAAATATTAGAATATTCACCAAAGAAATCGTTTACCCCTTTATCTCTTTGTCTAAGAGAGACCAATTTGTCTCTTAATGCCATTGTATGAGCAACATCACTTTGAACATGAGATTTTTTAAAATATTTTCATGCTTCTCTTTAATTAGTAAAGTCGGCCAAAATGTTCCTAGTGTACTCATTTACATTATTCATGAGCACCTATAGGACCGTTCGATTACCTCCTTCATATTCTTTCTTTTGCTCAAGCGTATCATTAATGGAGGGTTCTACTTTCGAACCACTTATATAGCCCCATAATTTTTTGAAATAAATAGTTTGGGCCCATGTTTTGTAGTTTGAAGGTGTTAAACGGAAATTAAATCTTCTCTTTTCGTCCATATTTATTTCAAGGAGAAAAATAATTATAAAGAGATAAACTTATAACAAAATCAAGAGCATTATCAGCATGCTTCTCGATGCAATAATCGGCGTTTCCACAATAAAAAATGGCTTTGATATCATGTAATGAAGATGATGTTTCAATATGATAGTAGAATGTTGATCAATATCACCTCAAAGTATTACTCGTAAAAGCCTTAGAAAAGAAGGATATAATAAAGCGTATGCAACAAAGGCACGATATTAAAAAAAAAAAATTATTTAGCCACAAAAGTTTTAAGAAAGCCTTATTTATAGGGTAAGAGGCATAGGAGAGGAGAAGAAGATAAGAGAAGAGAGAAGGGGGAAGAGAGGAGAAGAGGGCAAGAGAATGAAAAGGGGACGGCTAACGGCCCTACAGGCCCGGGCTCGCAGGGCCTATCGGGCCGGGCCACTTGGGCCCATTTTCTAACACTTAGTACCCTGCTTAACGCATTTATGGACCACAAGTAAAACTTAACAAGCTGTCAACATCGCATGCACGGGAAACAAACAACAGGAGAAAAGGTTCTTTAAAGCTTGCTCTTGGAAAGTCTCTCTGACCTCTTGGATGTAGAACCTTTTCATAAAGAAGAATGAAGACATGGTAGTTATTTACGAAGCATATAAACCAATAACTTCACTATGAAGCATGTAATAACTTCACTATCTTTGGAGGACCCTTTTTTCTGTTACTAATTTAATACAATCTGTTCATTTGTTCCTCCAAGAAACAACTGTAGCTACTCAGTAAACATGTCTAGCATATGTACAAACTCCAAACAATGATCATCATAATGAATACAAGTTATTTGTGGTGTACTTGATAACTATTCTTTTGATAGATGTGACTTTCGTGGTCTTGTCAAATCTGGATAAATATATCAAGAATGGCGTTGTGACTATGGTATTAAAGGTTTTGTACTTGCTCTCCTTGATGCCTTACTAATGGCACTGAATTTCTTCTGATCATGCCCAATCTCTCTTTCCATATAGTGAACCATATGTCACTGAAGATGAGTTAAAGTTAATGTTGCGAGGTGCAGAACTGAGTGGAGCTATTGAAGAAGAAGAGCAGGTTTATGCCTTTGGATTGCACAGCTCAGCTTTCTTCCTTCAGTTCTTGTGTTCTGTTTTAGTGATTATAACCTGTACATGGAAGTAGTTAATGTTGTACTGGAATTTTTGGCACATTATTGGCCTTAAAATCAGTGTTGTTCGACATGTATCGTATCGTAGTTTATTGTAATTTAATACTAACAATTAGTAAAAATCCAAAAAATTGGAAAAATATGATAATTCATGTAATGTAAAGTTTAATACATATTAGTACATATTCATCATTCACCATTTAATAATTTAAAAAGAATTACATATTTTGAAGCAAAAAATGAAATACATTATTGCATTTACATTTACATATTGTAAATTTGTAATCAAGATCATTGACTAAATAATCTTCATCTTCTTCTTGATGAAGATTCAAAGTTTCTCACCACCTTCTGCTTCAAAATCAAAATCTTCATCTCGTTGATGATGGTGTTGCTAATCTATGCAATTCTTATTCGGTTAGGAGTGTATTTTCTTTGTTATCTTCCATAATTCACTCTTCTAATATATCAAAATTATCCAAACTTATTGGATCAAATTGACTTTCTTCTCTATTTAACTTTTTAAATTGCCTACAAGAAAGAAAAAATAAGTAATTAGTAAATAACATTAACAATTGAAGTCAAACAAAATATTGAATTGAATCTTTAAGTAGTAACTAATATGAGATTACCTTTGTCGAAGCCGTATGTTACAACGGATGAAAACTAAGTCATTGAGCCGCTTATATTCCAACTTGTTGTGTTTTTTGGTGTGGATGTGTTCAAAGACACTCTAATTCCTTTCACAACCTGTTGCATTAGAGGTTTGACTCAGAACTCTTACTGTAAAATCTCTAAGGTTTGGGCAATCACTTCCAAACCTATTCCACCAAATGATCTGTAGAAAAAGACAAATATCAGGGACTTAATCTATAATAAATATAAGATTTAAGAAACTTAAATACGAAGATAAACAGTTTATCACTTTACCTAGGTGCATATTAGTGCGGTTGTGGATTGCTAGAGGCAAACTCATCAAGTGAAGAGCATTATCGTAGATCTCCATCTCTCAATGTGTAACATCTGCTCTAGCCTCTACTCTCATCAGGGACTAATCTGTCTATACAATCAAAGAAGGGGAGAGCCACTGGAAGATGCCTTAGAGAGAAGTGAAGAGTGACAAACAGAGGCCAGAAACTTGAAAAAAAACACTTTTTTTTTGCCGTATCGCCCGTAGAAGCTTGTATCATATCATGACGTTCCACGATGCGATACAGATAACACTGCTTGAAATACCATACTCTTGAAATATTGCATCTCTAACGTGTCAACCCTTTAGTAAGATTGCCACCTTCTAGGCCCTCACTTCTAACAAAACTGTCTCAAGTGAAAGGGAATCACTGAAGTTTTGAAATGCAGAGTATGTTGATGGAAGCCTACAACACGCTAAAAAAGAACAAAATATGCCAAGGGTTAGCAAAGAAAACAAGTTGCAAGATATCACTAGAGAGTGCAAGTTCCCAAGATATAGAAAAGTAAATTTTTCTAAATCAAAGAACGTCCCAAGGGAAGATTCAACTCACGAAGGGGAGAGGTCTCTAAAAAAAAGGAGGGTGTCCAGGAGAGAGCTAAGCAAATGAACTCTGAAACATTGGCAAATAGCTAAACAAGTCAATGTCTAGTTCAACTAGCTGTTGACTGGCTAGCTGAGGTTAAATAAAAGCGATGCATATAAATAAATCTATACTTTCTTATTTAACTACCCCACTTCGTAAGACAGGGGAAATACCAATAGTTTGCTTAAAAGAAAGTTGAACTGATTGGTGGTGAGGGATATAGTGAGAAACATCTGCAAGTTAATAGCTGCTATATAATGCAAAAACATTGGTTATGTAAGCAAATCACTCTCTCCAGTAATCCATGTTAAATGTACCCCCTTTGGACACTTTGCAGGATATGATTGAAAATGTGCTAGAGATTAAGGACACACATGTTCGGGAAGTTATGACTCCACTTGTCGATGTTGTTGCAATCGATGCTAGTGCAAGTCTAATAGACTTCAGAAATCTATGGGTAGTTCATCAATACTCCAGGTATGCCAACTGAACCAGAAAATGAACTACTCACACAACTATACAAGGAGCACTGTACTTAATATATGCTTGTCTAAACCGGTTCTCTTTGAATTGACAGGGTACCTGTTTTTGAGCAGCGAGTTGACAATATTGTTGGAATTGCTTATGCAATGGACATGCTTGATTATGTTGACAAGGTTAGCTTCGGTAATCCTGTGTCATCTTTTACTGGCTGCTTCGGTAATCCTGTGATATGCATGTTGGTATTGCTTATACAATAATGTTTTACTTTTTAAAAGAACAGGTTATGTGGTGCGTGTTTTATCTTGTACTTTCATTGCAACTATGAGATCTATCTGATTTGTAGACTGATCTGCTTGAGAGCTCGGCTGTTGAAGAAATTGCTCATAAGCCTGCATACTTCGTACCTGGTAATTGTCATCTTGCTTTTCTGTTTTGGATATATTCCTTATCTGACATCTTCTTTCTCTGTTTCAAAGTTTTCTGAAGAAGGAAAGCTTTTGTTGAACAAAACTAGTTGGAAAGTATGTGGTTTACTGCTCAGTGACGACTCATGTTTTTATTCTGATACTGACTGCAATACTTTTTCTATGTCTTCTAGATCCTAGTTTCTGACAGAAAAGGTCAACCTTTACTCGTTTGTAACAAAATTGTTGGTGTTTCAATACCAGATTCAATGTGTGTGTGGAATTTGCTGAGAGAGTTCAGAATCAGGAAGGTTCACATGGCTGTTGTCCTTAATGAATATGGTGGAACTGTAGGGGTATGCTGTCTTTCAATCTCCTCGATTATTTTCTCAATATGAGGATGGTTTTGGGTTCAATCTCTTAAGAGTTATTGCATCGGTTGTAAGAATGCATTTTCTCAACAGTTTCCTTCAGCTCATGTCCTCATGCACACATGCATGTGATGTCGACATCTAGTAAAGAAGTTTTGTTGATTTGGCAGCGCTCAAGGTTGCAATAACAATTGCAATATTTGAATATGTAACTATAACCTAGTCTCTTGTGTCATATTATCATATATATGCACTGACTCTTCAGAAGAGTCAATTCTCTGCCGCTTCACCTACTGCACTTGGTGATAACCAAAGTGCTATTCACATAACCAAAAATCGAGCTTCATTACACTATTATATAGAAATACCTTCTTGTCATGTTTGTCAAAAATATCATAATGTACTTCCTTGCCATATAGTTTGCATGCATTGATTACTTCTTATCAAACATCATATGCTACACACCTTTCTTGACTTTAATTGAATTTCATATTGACACCTTTGTACAATTAAGAGTTTGAGGGGGTATAGGCTACCGAAGTCTCTTGTGCTGGTTTTCTAACTCATTATGCACCTTCTTGAATTTGAAATGGTTCGCAGAACTACACTAAAATTACAGTTGCACATCTCCAAGAGCCTGGTCAGAAAATTGCAAAACTAGTGCGAAAACAAATTGCACTTCTTCAGGACATAGTGGGGCAATTTCTTTTGTATGTTAGAGTATATATTGACTGAAACATTGTTCACTTTGTTTGCTTGTTTTCTCAAAGTAATTTCATTTTAAGGCGTGTGACTGGAGGTAACATGTTGAAGCTCAACCATACACGCATGAATTTCTAATAGTTTGTATAACTGGATGTATGTACTTTTGTACATACGGTAAACTCTGGAATATGCTTGAATTTGAATGGAAGTTTAAGAAAGAATAATACTTGGTGAAGTTTACCGTGAAAATATACCCTTAATCACTTCCATGTACCAACTGCATTCCACTAAATCTTTAGTGTAGTTTGTGTTGGTACTGGCATCAACCACACAGTGTTGTGCATAATATAGTAGGTTGCTTATTGACATCGAGGGTTGGACAAGCTGAATCATCTTATGGAAATTACTCATCAGCATTTCTGTTACTTGTTCTTCTTGTTGATTTCAAGCATAAAATAAGGATTGAGATGGCTGCAGAGAGAGTCAAGACAATGCATCTGAAACTAGGGCAACAGTCGGCACCCACAGTGGCTGCCGTCCCCGTTTCTTTTCTTTATTCATTCCATCTACTCATTAAGTAATCCTAATTACAATTTATACTAATCCCTCTTATAACTTAAAAGACAATAAGGACCTTACTTAAAGTACACGGTTCCTGATGGATCCTAATGAATCTGACCCGATTCATTAGGATCCAAATACATAACTGAACTCAAACAGACTAACTAGACTCAAACAGACTTAACTACACTTAAATTACATAAGATACTAAGAATATAAAGACGAAACTTGATCTCCAACACGCCCCCTTAAGTTGAGTCTTGAAGAGTTGTGATTCCTATCTTTGCAAGAATTTTCTTGAAGCCATTTACTGGTAATGATTTAGTGAGGATATCCACCAGCTGATCTTCTTAGCGTACATGAACAAGGTTGAATATGCCTTGAGAAATTTTCTCTCTGATAAAGTGACAGTCAATTTCTATGTGTTTAGTCCTCTCATGAAATACTAGATTTAAAGCTATTTGGAGAGCTGCTGTACTATCTGTAAAGAAGTTAATCGACATGTTGTCTTTGAGACAAATCTCCTCCAGAAGTGATATAATCCATAGGCCTTCACACATTCCTAGAGCGATTGCACGATACTCTGCTTCAGCACTCGATTTGGCTACCACAGATTGTTTTTTACTCTTCCATGAGACTATATTGCCACCCAGACATACCATATAACCCGAGGTAGATTTCCTATCAGTCTTGGACCTTGCCCAATCAGCGTTTGAATAAATTTCTAAATTCATCAATAAATGAGGAGCATATAGTAACCCATGGGTAATAGATGATTTTAAATATCTGATTATATGAAATACCATGCTCATGTGATGTTTGGACGGACAATGCAACCACCTACTGACATATCCCACTGCAAAGCTGATATCAGGTCGAGTTATAGTTATATATATCAATTTTCCTACCAATCTCTGATACGTGCTAATATCTTCATATGGTTATGTAGATTGACTATCTTCTTCTCTTGGAGTATCCATGGGAGTAGAACATATTCTGTACTCTTCCATTTTGGTTTCCTTTAGTAAGTCTAGGATGTATTTTCTTTGGCTTAGAAATAAATAATCATTTTTATGAATTACATCAATTCTCAAGAAATAATGTAATCTGCCCAGGTCCTTCAAGTCAAACAAAGTTTTTAACCTCTTCTTTAGCTCAACTATACCCTCTGCATCATCACCAGTAATAATGATATTATCCACGTAGACTAGGAGTATGATAATTTTCTGACCATGCTTGATAAAAAGTGTATTATCATTGGTACATTTACTGAAACCCAATTTCATAATGCCATCACTAAATTTTTCAAACCATGCTCGTGGGATTGTTTCAAGCCATAAATTGATTTCTTCAATTTACATACTTTATTCTGCGTTTGTCTCTGAAGATAACCTTGAGGTATATCCATATAAATGTCTTCCATGAGATCTCCCTGAAGAAAAACATTTTTAACATCTAATTGACATAGCTCCCAACTTTTATTAACTGTTACGCTCAGAATTATTTGAATTGTATTCATTTTTGCAACTGGAGCAAATGTTTCAGTGTAGTCAATACCATATGACTGATTGTAACCTTTAGCCACTAATCTGGCTTTGTATCTTTCAATATTGCCATATGCTTTATACTTTATAGAAAACACCCATTTGCACCCAACGATTTTCCTTCCTGTTGGTAACTCCACTAGTTCCCAAGTTTTATTTCTGACTAGTGCATCAATTTCTTTTTCCATTGCTTTCTTCCATTCTGACTTCTGTTCAACTTCTTCAAATATTTTTGGAATAAGTATTGAATCAGTATTCATCACAAAAGCCTAATATTCTTGAGAGTAGTTAGAATATGACACAAATTTCTGTAAAGCGTATTTTGCTACTTCTCTTTTCCTTTTTCTGACTGCAATAGGGAGATCAATATCGGAAGTGTTAGAAGTAACCTGAGTTGGAGGAGAATCTGACCCAGAGCTACTATATTGATCTAGTGAAAACACTTTTCTGTCACCTCTGGAATACACCTGCCAGTCTTTATTCTGAGTAGGTATTATCTCTTCATCTTTCTTCTCATGCTGTTTCTGATTTTCAATTGGAGGAATATGTATCACATGTGGAAAAGTCATTTCAGATAAAGAATTATCTTGGATATTATAAAACGGTAATCCATGTTATAAAAATCCGACGAAGTTTTACGTTGGCTGTCGGAAGCCTAACACAACCCTCCTCCTTTATCCGGGCTTGGGACCGGCAATGTAAGGGTGATCCCTTACATGGGCGGAGTTTGTGCTTACGCACCCCAAGTAGGACTAGAAGATAGTATAAAGACATTTTTTTGGGAAGAGTTAGATAAGGTGTTTCAAAAGATTCCACAAAGGGAGATGATTTGTTTAGGAGGATATTTAAATGGACATGTCGGTAAAGAGGCATTATGATATCAAGGGATTCATGGAAACTTTGGTTTTGGGGATATAAACGAGGAAGGTAGGGAGATTTTAAATTTTGCTATGGCATTTGATCTCTTTATAGTCAATACAATCTTCAAAAAACAAGACGAACATTTAATTACTTATAAGAGTGGCTTATCACAAACACAAATTGATTACTTTATTTGTAGAAAAAAAATAGAGCGTGTACTTTATTTGTAGAAAAAAAAATAGAGCGTGTTGTAAAGATTGTAAGGTAATTCCAGGAGAAAGCTTAACCACCCAACATCGACTTTTAGTTATGGATTTACAAATAAAAAAATGGACAAAAAAGAAAAGAGTGCATCGAGCTATTCAGACTAAATGGTGGAACCTCAAAAGCGAGAAAGAAGATATATTTAAACAGAAAGTCCTTCAAGGAGATGTTTGGAATTATGTTGTCACACCCTGTGATATGTGGAACAATATGGCTATACATATTAGGAAAGTGGCGAAAGATGTATTAGGGGTATCTAAGGGAGGTGTACCGGCACAAAAAGAAGCTTGGTGGTGGAGTGAAGTAGTACAAAATAAAATCAAGGCAAAGAGGACATGTTACAAATTACATTATGCTAAGAAAACTAGTGAAACTTTAGAAGCTTATAAGAAAGCAAAGAAGGAAGCAAACAAGGCCGTTAGTGAAGCAAAAGCTAAGATTTGGGAGGACTTATATAAAAAACTCAACTCAAAAGAGGGTGAAAGAGATATTTTTAGGATAGCTAGGGCTAGAGATAAGAAAACTAAAGATCTTAATTATGTTAGATGCATAAAAGACGAGGATGAAAAAATTCTAGTGGCAAATGATGATATAAGAAATAGATGGAAAAACTATTTTTATAATCTTTTTAATGAAAATAAAGATGTTAGTATTAGTTTAGGTCCTAGGAGATTTAGCCAAGTCAGAAAAGTATATAAACCACAATTTCTACTGATGTATTCAAAAGAATGAAGTCAAAGAGGCTCTTAAACATATGAAAGGTGGTAAATCGGTAGGACCAGATAATATTCCTATAGAAGTTTGGAAAATACTAGGAGAAATAGGAATCACTTGGCTCACAAGACTATTTAATGAAATATGGAAAAACCAAAAGATGCCCGAGGAATGGAGAGTAAGTACACTTATACCCATATATAAGAATAAGGGAGACATTCAAAATTGTGCGAATTATCGAGGTATCAAGGTATCTTAATTATGGGAAAGAATTATCGAACGTAGGTTAAGACAAGTATCAAGTACAACAGAGAACCAATTTGGATTCATGCCAGGCAGATCTAATATTGAAGCGATTCACCTTTTGAGACGTCTTATGAAACATTTTAGAGCAAAAAAGAAAGACCTTCACATGATATTTATTGATCTAGAAAAAGCTTATGATAGGGTACCGAGGGAGGTTCTTTGGAGAACTTTGAAAAAAAGAGGTATCCCATTGACATATATTAACCTTATAAGAGACATGTATGATGGTGCAAAAACATGTGTGAGGACTCATGAAAGAACGACAAACTTCTTTGAAGTTAATATTGGGTTACATCAAGGATCAACTTTAAGTCCTTACTTATTTATAATGGTGATGGATGAGTTAACAAAACATATTCAAGATGAAGTACCTTGGTGTATGTTATTTGCATATGACATTGTATTAGTGGAGGAGTCTAAGGAAAAAGTTAATAGAAAATTGGAACTATGGAGAGAAACACTAGAAAGCAAAGGCCTCCGACTTAGTAGAACAAAGACAAAATATATATGGAATGTAAGTTTGATCATTTGGTTACTTCAGAGGACATAAAAATTAAAATTGGCATACATTGCATTCCCCAAAAGGAAAGTTTTAAATACCTAAGGTCAATTTTTCAGAGTGATGGAAGAATTGATGGAGATGTTACGCATAGAATTAAAGCTGGTTGGTTAAAATGGAGAGGAACATCAGGTATTCTTTGTGATAAGAAGATACCATTAAAATTAAAAGGTAAATATTATAGAGCAGCAATTAGGCCTGCCATGTTTTATGGTTCTGAGTGTTGGGCAATTAATCATCAACATGTATAAAAGATGTTTGTGACAGAAATGAAGATGTTGAGATGGATGAGTGGCCATACAAGAAAAGACCGTATACATAATGAGGTTATTAGAAACAAATTAGGAGTGACACCAATAGAGGATAAAATGAGAGAACATCGTTTAAGATGGTTTGGACATATAGAAAGAAGATCAAAAGAAGAACCTGTAAGAAGGTTAGAAAAACTAAATTTGGAAAGTATTAAAAGAGGTAGAGGATGACCACAAAAGTGTTGGAAAGAAACAATAAAGAATGATCTAGCTTATTGGGAGTTAACTGCTAACATGGCACACGATAGAGATCTGTGGAAACAAAGAATCCATGTAGCCGACCCTGTCTAGTATGGGAAAAGGCTTAGTTGTTGTTGTTGTATTATAAAACGGTATATCTTCGTGAAATGTAACATCCAAAGTAACATATGATTTTCTGCTAATAGGGTCATAACACTTATATCCTTTATGAGTAGAAGAATACCCCACAAAGATGCATTTGATCAATCTTGCATCTAATTTATCTTTCAAACCATGATATAGATGAATAAAGCAAGTGCATCCAAAAATGAAGTAAATGAAATTGCTTCTGATGAGGACATAGTGAGTGGAAGAGGACATAGTGAGTGGAAGGGAGTATTACCATTTAGGACTCTACTCGGCATGCGGTTTATGAGATACACTGTTGTCAACACTGCTTAACCCCAATAGTATTTGTGTGCGTTACACCCAATTAGTAAGGTTCTAGCAACCTCCAGAATATGTCTGTTCTTTCTTTCAGACACACCATTTTATTAGGGAGAATAAGCACATGAAGTCTGATGTAGCATTCTATTTTCGACAAAGTATGAGTGAAGGAATTGAAACATGAACTCTCCACCATTATCACTGCGAAGAACCTTAATAGTGCCCTTAAATTGAGTACGTACAAAGATGGGAAGAATATTTCTTACTTCATCTCTAGTTTTCATAAGATATATCATTGTAAACTTGGTGTAATCATCTATGAAAGTTATAAGGTAGTAGTACAAGGACCCCAAACATCACAATGCACACTTTCAAAAGGAATAGATGATTTTTTTCACTTGAAGGAAATAAAGTACGATGATGTTTTGTCTTCTGGCAAGTTTTACAATTCAAATTCAAATTATTACATAAACTAAATTTAGGAAGTAGTATCCTAAGTTTAGATAAAGGTAAGTATCCCAATCTTTGACGCCAGCGAGGTATATCCTTTTGTTTTTCTGTAATACTGGTACACTGTCTTCACATAAATAGAGACCTCTTGTCACATTACCTAGACCACAAATCTTCTTCGTCCTCAGTTCCTGAAATATACATCCAATAGAATAAAAAATTATACGACATTTCAGATCCTGAGTTAAAGCAAATACGGATAATAAATTAACTGATAGACTAGGAACATGTAAAACATTTTTCAGTACACCAAACGAGGTAGTAATGTTCCCTTTTTCCACTATAGGAGTATGTGATCCATCTGCCAATCAGATGTTAATAGGTTCTTGAGTCTGCTCATGACTATCAAACAATTCCTTTCTACTGACCATATGATCGGTTGCCCCTGAATCAATAACCCATATATGTGAGTTAGGAGTGTTTAGATTACCCTTAGCTAAGAATGAGAAGGGATACGCCATGGTTGCCTGAGTTTCGTTACTCGAGGAAGTGGATGGAGCATGTGAATCAACTAAACGAGCCTTAGGCAATTCAATCTCCTTCTTCGTGTCTGCTAGTGAACTGGCCCTGTTTTCAATATTCTGTTTGTGATTCTGATCACTGGTCAAATAAGCACTGTTAGGTCTATTTTGAAACTGAGTAGGTCTTTCGATCAATTCCCAACATGTTTCCTTTGTGTGTCGTGTTTTTCCACAATGAGAACAGGTTAATTTTGATTTTTCATCAGAATGAGATATAAATCTGCCTCTACCACGAGAAAATGAAGAGTTATGTGTATTTCTCCTCACGAATGCAGTAGTTTTGTATTGATTTTTGCTTCCTTCTCTAAGTATTTCCTATCTTCCTCTCGAAGTAAAAGTGAATATACTGTGCTTAAAGAAGGTAGTTCTTCTTTGCTCAGAATGTTGTTTTTCACTGCTTCATAATCTGAAGAAATTCCCCATAAAAGATCGAACACTTTCCTTTCTTCAAACTCTTCATTCCTCTCTTGTGTGCAATTCTGATATTTTGTCTTAGAGTAAAGCTGTAATTCTTTGCTCATAATGTTGTTTTTCACTGCTTCATAATCTGAAGAAATTCCCCATAAAAGATCGAGCACTTTCCTTTCTTCAAACTCTTCATTCCTCTCTTGTGTGCAATTCTGATATTTTGTCTTAGAGTAAAGCTGTAATTCTTCCTAGAGGCCTTAGAGTTCTCCATAATATTCACTAACTGACCTGTTTCATTGTCTGTATCGTCTAATTTTCTCAATAATATCATATTTCTTGGCTATGTTTTTTCTCTGAGCATAAGCCTCATGAATTGCCAACCAAATGTCTTTAGCTGTTTCCAAAAACATAAACGTACTGGCGATTGATGGAGACATCGAATGTAGGAGCCAGACACTGACCAATGCATTTTCCCTGTACCATCTTGAGTATAGATGATCATTTATTTGAGATTGAATTACATCACCAGTGAGATAATCTCAACGCCCCCTTGCCATTCTACTAGCTCTATCGATCGAGTTCGAGCCCACTGAAGAAAATTCTTCCCGTCCAGTTTTAGATTGGTTATTTGAAACCCTTCACTCTTATCTGCCGAACAATTTTCATTTGTATCACTCATCTTGATGCTTTCCATTAATCACCGAAGATGTTGTTTGTAAATAGTCACTTTTTTGACTAAGCCACACAAGAACCACACCACACAATCTGAATATTGGTGACTGGAACTGAATAATGTATGTCAGCCGATTTCACTCTTCAAATCACAACACAATATATGTTTGCTGATTTCACTAGTGATTGATCTCTGCAATTATTTTAAAAAAATATAATGCTTTCTCACGTTATGACCAAATGACAGAAGTTAGGGTTCTTGCTGACCGAAATAGAGATCAATCAAATATGAAGAACAGTTGGATTCAAATGCCTTGAATCTGTGAACTCTGAGAATGATAAATCAGAAAATAGTTGGATTTTTTAATTCCATAACCTAATCAACTATGAAGAACAATACCAAATCCCTGATTTTCTGCTGTGCACGTATTCAGCAACTAACTTCCTCCTTTGATATTGAATCTATTGTCATTTCAAAATTGAAATAATGCGCTAAATGATAGATTAAACTCATGATTTCTGAATAAAACTTCTTAATCTGCAGATTAGCATTCTACGGAGGCCGAAAACCCGAGTTTAGGCTCTGATACCATATTGATTTCAAGCATAAAATAAGGATTGAGATGGCTGCAGAGAGACTCAAGACAATGCATCTGAAACTAGGGCAGCAGTCGGCACCCACAGTGGTTGCCATCCCCCTTTCTTTTCTTTATTCATTCCATCTACTTATTAAGTAACCCTAATTACAATTTATACTAATCCCTGTTATAACTTAAAAGACAATAATGACCTTACTTAAAGTACACGGTTCCTGATGGATCCTAATGAATCAGGATCCAAATACATAACTGAACTCAAACAGACTAACTAGACTCAAACAGACTTAACTACACTTAAATTACACAAGACACTAAGAATATAAAGACGAAACTTGATCTCCAACACTTCTACTGTCAGTGGTGAATATTCCACACAGCTCCTTATGAATGTTACTTTTGTTGATTTTGCTTTCATATCATTCAATAGTTTTTCTATTACTTGCAAAAGAGTTATTTTTTGGGTTATGGTTGAAACAGCTAGTTACTTTGGAAGACGTTGTTGAGGAAATTGTTGGAGAAATATTTGATGAAAATGATTCAAAGGTAAGTAAAGCAAATGCCTGTTCCATTTCAACCATCAGTTTGCGGAGTTAATGGAATCCTTTTAAAATTGTTTTACATATTCTGCAATTTTTAGACTATGAGTGTGAAGCAGCATGCAGTAATATGACATGATTCTGATTCAAAATTTTTAGTGCAGAAAGTTATTACTTGGCATTTTTATTTTATATACGTGGTTTCTATCCTACATTGAAGTGATACCATAGAACAAAAGAATGCTTCTCCACGAATTCCTTTATTCCCCCTTTCATATGCTTTATCTTTCTAGAAAACTAGAACCATCACGTTGTTCTATACCTAATTCTTCTCAGGATAATTATCAGGTTAATGGCACATGTACATGATTCTGATTCAAAATTTGTAGGGTAGGAAAAAGTCAGTATCTAACATGCTTATTTAATGCATGCAGTTTTTGCTCTACTTTCTATGGTAGGACAAAAGAACACTGCTCTATGCATTCCTTTCCTTTTTCCCTTCCATATGCTTTATCTTTCCAGAAAACTGGAACTATCATGCTGTTACGTTCTTTTCTGTTGCGTTTTGTGAAACCTCTTTATTTTGGCTATAGATGAGCTAACAAAAGCTGACTTGATATATGTTATTTGGAGATGACATTGTATTAGTTGATGAGATAAGATGAGGAGTTAGCAAACAACTTGAACTGTGATACAACCTTACGAATAAAGGGCTTTCAAATTAGCATAACAAAGACAAAGTATATGGGTATACGTTTAGTATTTTGAACAATATATCATATAGAAGTTGAAATCGCTACACATTGCATGCCCTAGAAAAATAACAACAACAACAACTAAGCCTTTTCCCATACTAGACGGGGTCGGCTATGCCCTAGGAAAATAATGTTAAATATTTAGTGTATGTGTTACAACGTTGTGGGAAAACTGATATACATGTCATTCACAGAACTAATACATGCCAAGCTGAAACATAGGTACTTTGGATATTCTGTATGTCAAGAAGTTTTGCTCAAATTTAAAGATAAAGGTATAAAGCAACAATAGGACCCAACAAGTTTTATGGTGTCAAGCATTGGACAGTCCAACTATTGACATGTGCGGAAGATGTCATTGCTACAAAAGAAGACATGTATTTGACCACACAAGGAAAGACAGAATCCATGACAAGAGTGTTGAAGAAAAAGTTGGTGCGACCTGATAGAAGAACTGAGAGAGACACTTAACTTGGTTTGGACATTTTGGGAGGTGGCTAGATGGAGTCTTAGAAGGTTAAGAAGTTAGAAAGTTCAAAAGAGGCAGCACAAGGCCTAATAAGTGATGAGAGAAAGCTATAAGACATGGCTTTGCCTTTTGAAGTTAAACCCAAATACAACACAATCTCAAGCACACACGGGGACAAAGACTCTATGTATCCAACCTTACCATGGGGGGAGGCTTGGCTCTGGTTTGGTTTGTTTTTGACATTTGCCTGAATGTAACAAATTAAAAGGTAAATATTATAGAGCAGCAATTAGGCCTGCCATGTTTTATAGTTCTGAGTGTTGGGCAGTTAATCATCAACATGTGCAAAAGATGTCTGTGACAGAAATGAAGATGTTGAGATGGATGAGTGGTCATACAAGAAAAGACCGTATACATAATGAGGTTATTAGAAACAAATTAGGAGTGGCACCAATAGAGGATAAAATGAGAGAACATCGTTTAAGATGGTTTGGACATATAGAAAGAAGATCAAAAGAAGAACCTGTAAGAAGGTTAGAAAAACTAAATTTGGAAAGTATTAAAAGAGGTAGAGGACGACCACAAAAGTGTTGGAAAGAAACAATAAAGAATGATCTAGCTTATTGGGAGTTAACTGCTAACATGGCACACGATAGGGATCTGTGGAAACAAAGAATCCATGTAGCCGACCCCGTCTAGTATGGGAAAAGGCTTAGTTGTTGTAGTTGTTGTTGTTGTTGCTACAGTTAGAGCAGCCTGACCCATCTTAACTGGTTCTTCTAATTATGGGTATAGGCAGTAACAAATCAATGCTAAAAGAGCTTCTGCAATTTTCTCTTAACCTTTTCAAATCCATGTTCAAGTTGTCGATGTAAATCAGGGGTCCTTTATGACAATGTATATGGCTATTTGTAGCTAGTAGGTCCTACTTTTTACTACTTATTATCTTCAGCTTGAGTATGTTGATATTATAACCTGCCTATTCTTCCAAAAAACATTTTCATGGAAATCATTTAGTCGGCATGTCATTGAAAACAATGGCCATAACTGCTTATTCCATGCAATTGCTTGTTCTCTGCAGCATCCTGCTGTTTCCTTTTTTCCTTTCGTTATCATGCTGACAGAATTACTCTAGCGTTGAAGTAAATGTACTAGCAGATTTTTTTAGACATTGATCAGGTTCTCATACAATGTTGAGTGGCCTAATTACTGATGTGTCATTTTATCAGGAGGAGATCCAGAAGAAAACTGGTTATGTTGTCATGCGAGCTGATGGCATCTTTGATGTTGATGCTAATACTTCGATCTACCATTTCTCTGAAGAACTTAATGTTAAAGTTCCAGAGGTATGCTTGTATACTACTTTCTTTGTATGTCCATTCACTTCACTTCTATCATAATGTTAAATGCCATAAGAGATTGGTGATAATAAGGCAAACCACAGGTAGAAATTAAGAGTACCATATGAGATCTTGTTTTCGTCTTGCCTCCATCACTTGGTTGTGTCACTTGATTTCTGTCCATAATGTTATTAAGCATGCGTGTAAGAGATTGACCATAAATTAGCAGATAGACGAAATTAAGTGTAATATGAAATATTGTGTTTGTATGGCTTCTCTCCGTTCAGTTGGGAATATATGTTAGATATCATCCGTTCTGTTGGGAATGCTTACTTTCTTCCATCTATGCTTGCCTGTGGTGGGCAGCTTTGCACTACTTGTGAGTTATAGGTACTTCCTTTCTTTTTGAAGTACCTGAAGTTTGGTTGAGTCTAAGCACCTGTAATGGGACCTCCTTGAGCGTTCAAATGGTCAAGGTGTATATAGTTCTGTTGAACCACTTCGACATTCTGTATTTGACTTTGTCTTTAGGCTGACAGCTTTCCAAAGTAATTAAAGATTTTCATGACCTATTTTAGTCTTTTGATGTTTTCTTCTGTCATGATTACAACAGGGTCATCAGTATGAGACTGTATCTGGTTTTGTTTGTGAGTGCTTTGGATATATTCCTAGAACTGGGGAGAGTATCCAAGTGAAGCTCGAAAATACAAGCCTTGAAGAAAATGATGAATATGTTGATGGGGAATCTGATACCCAGAAAGAGAAGTATCAGACCTTTAAACTTGAGGTACTCCACCTGATCTTTTCTGATGCTGTTATATAGGACTACAGATCGACACTTTTTGGTTTCCTGCTTGCACCTGTGATCTGCTTTCAGAATCTTAAAGGGATTTATATCATGGAAACTGTTGAGCTTCCGCTGTAGTACAGAATGTTGATTCATTTTCTCAACCTGCGAACATCAAGGCTTCATTCTTTCTTGTAGAACTCTTTAACGCTGACCTGAATGGTGTGGCTGAACGCTGGCATTCAGTTTTTACTTTTTTTCGTGGATAGAATCAGTTGACTTTAATACATCATTCCTCAAAAGAAAAGAAAGAAAGAAAAAGACAAGAGGATTGTAAACCTAGTGGGGTACGAGTCTTTTCACTCAATTGGCTCTCTTGGATCGGGTTTCATCCAATATGTGGTTGATTAATGATTGGGTTTAACAAGGGTTATAACCTTTGATCTGGTAAAGGTCCCGACTGAGAAAGGATATATATCCTTCTGAAGCTTTTCATGGTTTAAATTTTAGTAACCATAGAGCTAAGTCTAAATAGAATAGATTGAGCAATCTCCGTATGAAAAGACGTTCAGCTTTAGTTCTTGGTTTGGACTGAATATGGTTATGCTTGTCAAAAGGTGTTGCACAACTTATTCGTCTAAGGGTTGACCCAGAAGCTTAGTTTACGAGTTCAACACCTATGTATGCCATCTGGTTGGGTTCCTGCTTCAAACACAGCTTGCTTGTAAACATATGGTCACGTACCTAAGGCTAGTCAAATCCTTGTCTGTTTTTATTTGTGATTACGTTGAAGATTTGAAACAATAAATTTTGGTTCCTTTGTCGAAAATATTCTAGTGACCTTTCTATGCTTGTGCAGATATTGGCAGGAAATGCAAGGAAGGTGAGTGCTGTCCGGTTTGAAAAGATGAATGAAGAGAACACCAAGCTGAACACAAAGGCAGTTACGCGTGTATTTCCAAGAATCATAAAAAGAAAATGTAATGACGAGGAAGACATAGATAGGATTGAGTGTATCGAAGTTCCATTTGAGGAGAAAGTTGAGGATTGCCTAGCTGAAGGCCATCTTATTGACAGTAACTCCAAGGACATTGATAATAACAGCAAACAGTAGTTACAGTACTACGGCCATTCTTTCCTCTCACAGCACAAGGAAAAGAAAACCGAAAGGGATCATAATAAAAAGAAAATAGAAAAAGAAAAACTCATTTTGTTTACAGGTGAAGAGATGTATCAATCTCTGCATCATCATAACCATGCGTTGCACAGCTGAGTCCATGTCCTGCAGTTGATCTATCCGGTCGTGGAACTGCAAACACCCCGACCTCTGGATGCTGACAGCCAAGGTGCTTGCTCTGCAACCCATATTGATTAGAATGAGCCGCCGGAGTAGGATCATATTTCATTGCATTGTGGTGAGTTAGGCTCACTCTTTCCGTCTCTGGGAACAATCTCAACAAGTCCCTTTCCCTCATTTCTTTTGCCCTCTGCAGCTGTTTAAATCTTTCTTGTAAGAGAGCAATAGATGAATGGACAACTACAGAATCATTTCGCTTTCTCATGCTTGTAATCTTCGTGGCAGTAGGATCAAGATGGAAAGTATTATTCAAGGCCCGCTATATGATGAGAAGATTGGAACGTTTAAGCAGTGGAATAGGTGTATATATATAGACAGAGGAGGGTAACAGTGGGGACTTAAAAATAATCATAACAGGTGGAGAATCCAAGGAGTAAATGGCTGAGAAGGGTGTTTTGCTTATCTGAGGAGTTGTTTATGTTGTTGGTCATGAAGTAGAGGCATTTGGGCTCCTAGGAAGAATGGTGGAGGAAGATCCAAGCAAGCCTGGAGCTATTCATTTGGAAGAGCCCTGATGGAGAATATTGCTTGAATGGTGGTCTTGTCGCATTGCTTTCTATGCTTTTGCCTTGATTTCTGGTCTTGCCAGAGGGAATAATTCCTCAAGAATTACCAAATAACTACATTGCAGAAAGCTACAAGAACCCAATATCGATGTGCTTAGCAAGATGTTAGCAAATAAAATTGCTGGGCAGAGACTTGCTGTTTAGGATCTTTTTTTTTGTTACGATAGGAGACTGAATCCAGGTATGCGTGCCCTGAGTATCTAACTCACGACCTGCTACTTGTGAGTTAAGTCTCCTAACCAGGTGAACTATTGCAGTGAGTGCAACATTCTAGTAATTTTTGTGGAAGGAATTTTCTGTGGAGCTGGAGCAATGTCTGCATGGTGAGTGTCTGTCGTCTTGTTAAAGGGTGTACCTTGCTTTTGAATAAAAATTCAGTAAAGCATGTGTAGACAGGGGAAGCAGATAAAAGGGGGGGAGAGGGGGGAACCCCCACCACATGGTGTCATGCAGTAGCTGTTGGTATTACTCTTCTTGCCTTCACTATCCTAGTATCTTTTTCTTTTTTCCGTTACCCCAGGTTCTTCTCATGTTAATGTTTGTCCATAACACAGCCAATTAAGGGTGTCTGACCTCCCTGCCTGTTTGTTCTCAGTACTTCATAAGCTGTTGATTGGGCATATCATTCTTGATGGTGATTTAAAGCATGGTTTGTCGCATTTGCTGCCATTCCATCTTGCTAAATAAATGGTGAGCTTTTCCATCGAGTAAACTAGGCTGAAGTTCTGGTTCGAGTTCCTTTAATCAAAGTCACTCCGCTGAGCTCAATTGGTGTCTATCAACAGTAAAGATCCATAATTGAACAGTGTCAAGAGGAAAGCGGAACAGTGAGTCTTTTCATTTTTGACAAGGAACCATTCTGAGCACTATGTCAAAAGGAAAGAGGAACAGTAAGTCTTCTCTTTTGTTGACAAGGAACCATTCTGAGCACTGTGTCGCTGAGACCCACTTGGAAGGAAAATGTCGAGTCAGGACATGACTACCCTCTTGATGAGTTCCACCGTGATAAAGAAATGGATGCACCAGTGTTGCATTTGAAATTAGTGCTTAAGCTTAATGCCTCATAGGCCCACCCTCCATGCGTTGCCCAAGTATTTTGGAGTTGTAGGTGTCGATGTATAGTGCTCAACTCATATATATATATATATATATATATATATATATATGAGAGAGAGATCACGTTATACTACTGATATGTAACTGCTCATTTCTTTCATCGGATGATCCATATTCAAAAAGAAAACAGTGAAATACTTTTTACTTTTGAAAAAGCTGTGAACCATCCGATCAAAAAGATAAATGGACATAAAAAGTTTATCATGAATGCGAGCCTAGCAACTAGAAATTCCATCAGTGAATGCTCACCATTTTTGTTCAAGGAAAAGCAGTATTTTGTGCGAATATAAAATATAAAACTTTTAGTTGGAAACTTGCCCCGGTCGCTTGGTTGAGATTCTTGTATAGGCTTCTAATTGAGTTAAGGTTGCACTGGCTGTGTCTTTCATAGGCAAAGTGTGGTTAAGTAGGTCCTTAGATGCGCACCAGGCCCAAAAGGACGTAGTTCTCTGGTTCGGGTTGCACTCTCTGATAAAAGGTCAGGAGTTCAATGGCCGAATCAGAATTGAGTTTGTCAACCATGACAGTATTGGAAAACTTTCGGGGTGATGATATTCGTGATCAGAAGGGGGCTCTACAGTGGCTGTCGCTTAGAAGGGGCAACAACCAATAATTTATATGGCTAATTAATGCCGAGAGAATAAACTTGGTAGACCTTATAAATGCCCAATATCTAAAAAGATATTCTATTTAGTGTCTATCATAAATTCTTTTGAAATAATTTTTGCAGATGGATCTTTTTCAGTTTCTTAAAGAAAGGACCAAGTCGAATATATGCCTCTTAACTAGGAATTAGTGCTCTATGAAAAATGGAGCATTTTTTAAATCATTAAATAACATTTTAAAAGTCCTCATCTTACAATATAGGGCCTAGTTTAAAACAGCAAAATATTTTCAAATAGTATGTGATTTTATGAAATCAGGCGTACTTGATTAGACCGAGTATCTAGAGGGATACGTTATTCCCCCATCTCATTCTCTTCAGAGAAATTGGCAAAAGCCCAACACCTCAAGCTAAACGAAAGAAAAAGAAAAAGGAAAAAGGAAGAAAATAAACCTTCAATATAACGGTCTTCCTATAAAAGAAAAAAAAATAAAATCCAAAGCTGAAAGAGCATTTCTAAAAAATCTTCTCTTATTTATACCACGGGACGCTTCAAAAGGGACCATGGGAATTCTCTACATACCCCTTATAGCTTATCCCAGAAAGAGAAAAAGTTTGTTATTATAGTCCGAAAGTAGGAATAGAACTTTCTAATTTTGATCTCATTTTGTTTGAGGATTAAGCCTTGTAGTGTGGAAAATAGAGTTTTGAAATGTTTTTGAGTTTTTTCAACAATAAAACCTCTGTAACAAAAAATTAAGACCGAAGTTATGGGAAATATAAGGGATGAAAGCCCTTTCAGATAGAAACAAAAGAAAAGAATTCTTTCAAAATGATTCTTACAATACTTAAAGTATCAAGCAAATGAACATGAAGGTCATTCCACTTAGGAACATCCAACCTTCATGGAATCGAAGTCCCCTTTGGCTAAGAGGTCCTCTCCCTATCGACGTTAGGATAATCGAAGTCCAAGAAAGGAGACTCTATCAAGAAAAAGGAACTCTTAAGTAAATTCTGGGAAGAAAAATTTTGAGTGTTATTCTTTACTATTAACCAAATAAATTTGATTAATGACAAAGAGGGTCATCTGTGAACACCCAAAATTTTATCAATAAAATTTTTAAAATTGTCCTCTCACAAGAAAATTGGTTGTTGCAAATCTTTTCAAAAATTCATGGCTTTCAAAGATTATTTTTGGAACCAGAAAGAGAACGTTTGAAAATATTGTGGTTTTTCAAATATATTTCTCAAAAAGGAAATATTATGAAACTATAAAATAAAATCTTACCTAAAAACATATTGGATCAAGAGGAGCAGGATCTCAAGAGACTATCCTCAGTAGGATGACAAAGCAAAAGAGATTTTTCCAAAAGCCTTGAAGATGTCTCAAGAAATGGAGTCTGAAGAAGTGCACGTCCAAAACATGCAAATGTACAACATTCACGAATGCATTTGATAAGGTTGATCTTTATGATGATGCAAAGGTGATTTTGAAGAATTAAAACTCAGGGGCTTATGCAAACAATGAAACCACATACGGTGTGTTCATGTCCCTACTCAAGGACCAAACCAAGTCAAAGCAAAATGAGTTGGCCATGTATCCAATTCAATTAAAACCAAAGTGAACTTGACTAAGGCAAGGTGATCCAAGCCAAGGTAGATGGCCAACAAGGAAACAAGCCACAAAGCAAGGTTTGATCAAGCCAAGGTGGGTCAAACTAAGTCACATCAACACAAGGCGGTAGCACCAAGTCAAGGCCAGTTGTACCAAGTCAAGGCCAGTTGTACCAAGTCAAGACCAATTGCATCAAGACAGGTTGCAAAGCACCTAGCCTAGAACAGGCTACAAGAGGGACCATGCTCATGACCAGCATAAACCAGGCCATGTGACCACGTGGACCACCCATGTGACTAGTAAACAGAGCTAGATCGGGGCCTAATTGAATCAGTAATTGACCAACCCAACCCATGGAACACACTAGAAAGATGCTAAGAATATTCTTGATCTAGAGACTTCTTGAACTAGCTAAGAAGTCTAGAAATATCAGCCTTGGGTTAGGATTCAAGAGAGGCAATTAAGGGACTGAATCAACAAGAGACTAAGAGGGAAAAAAAAGAGAGGAAGAAAAAGGAGTCATCGAGGAGGAGGAAGCCAACCCAAGTCGCCGGCCAAGAGGGAAAAGTCATCCAAGAAGAGGAATCATGCTAGGTTTTCTCTCATTTCCTCTTTTCATAATTCATTCATTTGTAATATTTGAAGTCTTCATCTCCAACCTATTGTAAAGCAAAAGCAGTGTTAGAAATCAATGCAAAAGGCCATCGATAAGAGAACCTAACACTAGCATATCACTCGGTTTCTTCTACCTTAATATAAGTCGTATCTTATACTTCCTCATCTTTTCTATGCTTAAATATAGTATCATCCCTTCTCCCCTTTCTTGATTGATGTGATTACCTTCAAATTAATTCAAGAAGCCATAAGAGGGACATGAAAGTCATGTTTACAAGCAATGACATGAGTATGTAATCACTCTTATGCTGGATTAAACACACATAAGTTTATGTAAAGGCAGGCATTGGGCTATGATCGCATATATTTTCCAAGAGCTTTATCCTCCTAGAAAGAGATGCCCTCGAGATTTATATGTAGATGAGTTCCTCCCCAAACGAACACAAGTCTCCAATAAAAATTATTTGAATGATCACTAATTCATTACGAATCAAACCGGATGCATTATTAGCATCTACAAAGAAAACTCTGCGAATTTCAGCATTCTTCATGAACCTTGTTTGATTCTCGAATTTTCTAGCCTTCATCTCTCTGTGAAATATTCTAAAATTCTGTTTGAAAGCTGTATACATTGTAATTAACATCAAGTAAAAGTTTCAAAAAATTTGAACACAAGTAAGGTTGAGTAAAAAAAAAATTAAGAACCAAACTCAACCCGAAAGAGAATTTGTCTTTGCTAAACTTCCTACGATAGACCTTTAGTAAAACCTTGAAAATGGTTTCATTAGAAAGCTAACATCCATATCTTTCCAAATTAGTCAATTTCATAAAAATAAGAACCTTACGTACTGAGATAAAAGCATTTTACTAAGACTCTATTTCTGAGTCACAGAGACTGTTCCGAATTTCAAGATAGACTGGACCCAATTAAACCTGGCCCAGTAACAGAACCATAGGTAATAAGTGAGTAGGAATCTTCTTAGATTTGATTATGATAATCCAAGAAACCAAAAATAAAAATCTCCAATAAAGCTTCATACCTAAATCTTACTTAGGTAAAATTTTTGGGATTTTTGGATCCCAAAAAACCATTAAAAAATTTAAAACTCTGTTATTGGAAAACATAATTGATTCTGTTTTACGAAACATAAACTAGTTTTGCCAAGTGAATGATATCTTCTTTTGAAAAAATCATTTTGGTTGAAAATTATTTTGAGAAAATCTTAAATCATAAAGCGCTCTTTCTAAGCGTCTAGGTTGACCCTTGAGCGCCGGTTCAAGAAGGCCTATGATTGTAAGAACCTACTTGTCCACAATCATCAAATAGTCAAATAAATCACTTTACAAGTTTGAGTAAACTTGCTGGCACACTCACGCACAATTTTTGCAAACAAAGTTAAGTCAATACAAGACCAAAAATTTTATTTACAAACATACTACACCGATCTTCATTATAGGCACATGATTATCGCTCAAAGGCCACCCGATGCGACAAGAAGCATCAACCACTTGCCCATGTCATCCCCTGCTACTCCAATTGTACATCAAAGACTATCATGATAGGCATCAAAATTTGGTATCGCTCAAAGGCCACCCGATGCGACAAGAAGCATCAACCATTAACCCAAAATTTTCTTTAAGAAAAATCTATTTTGATTCATAGAATTGGTTTTATATATCATATTTAAAATATGTGAAATGATTATGAAAATCTTGAACAATTGGGAAAAAAAAACCAAAGAAGCGTTTTGGATCCAAGTGAGGAGACCCCACAACAACATGACGCCATCATTTATGCTTGCCACCTAACATGAGCATAGGATGGGTCATCAAAGGTTGAGTTGAACCTTTTTCATATTCCATTTATGGGTTTTGAGCCTAAGCCTTGTCATTTATTGTTAAAGATCATTAAGTCTTAATTGTATCCATCTATTTGACCTAAACGTTTATGCTATACATATCAAGTTGAAACTTAGGAGAACTTATTAGACTATATAAGTGTAAACACCCAAAAATTTTCTCAAAACATTTGATTTTTTTAGAAATTTTGCCTTTTCAAGAAAAAATTGCGGTTTTGGGTCTTTTAAGGGTTTTCAAATAAAGACACTAAAAACGAACTCATTTTTGCACTAAAATTTCGTAGAAGCCTCAAAATAAGGATAAATGACACCCCTCTCAAAAAAATTCAATTTTGACAAAGAGCTAAAAAGCATTATCAAAGGGGAAAGGTATTTGTTTGGCAGGCATGGCTGACCCACATTTAACCAGGCCCACCACCATATGGATGGGCCAGGTTTGGCCTATGGCCAAGGCTGGGCGTACTCCACCACCAAACAATCAAACTTGATGTTTCACTTTTATCATAATGCATAACAGAAAATATCTGGTGACCTAGGTACCCATTTTGGTTGGGCCAAAGCATCACTGACATCCTTACTATATGGTGCCTCCTAGTTGAACTTCATAGGTCCAGGTCTTGCTTGACTGGTTAGATCTTTCACTGATATATGCAGAGCAACATGTCCGGGAATTGATTTGCAGAGGATCAAATGAAGAAGATGATTGTACCGAAAACAATCAAATGAAGATAATGAAAGTGTTTTAGCTAGGAATCATTAACATCTTGTGCTTGATTTTCAGAATATAGAAGTCCAGATTTAGAGTCGTTGCAATGCCTCTAGGTGGGCAGCGGCGGCCGCTACAGGTAATGGATGGGTCCCTGCCACGCAGTGGATACCTGGAGCCTGTATCGGTAGCAGAACTTGGAATCAACATCCCACTCTTTCAAAAGGATTCACGGCATGTCAAGCACCGGGCCTTTAGCATATATAGCAGCAAATCAATACTGATTTCCGGCAGTTCAGCTAAACTCCTCACAATGAATTCCTAGAAACCCCGCACTGTTATACTTCCTAATGATTTTCAAATTCACCATTATACCACTTTAAATTTGCCCCTTTTGCGCAATTTCCCAAATGATAGTTTCAGTATTTCTACTATATATAAGAACCAGAAATTCAATAAAAAAGAACAAGAAAAAAGAACTAGAAGTCCATTTATAGCATTACAGAACCAAGGACCCAGTTGAGGTTGGAGCTTTTGATTTGGATCCATCCATATATGATGTGAATCATAAGATAATTTATTTAGAAAATGTATGCTATGTGTCTGCAAAGTGGAGAGAAACGAACCATCCTGAACGGTGCAGCCAACCTTCTTCCGAATGAGAAGGCATAGGCTAGATCACCATCATCACCACCACATTTCACTTGCATCTCCTACTCCTACGTAACTGTGACAGTCTCTTCAACAAATCTATGCACACATGCATGTATATGTGAATACACACATATATTTGGCCCATATTTGATATGCTCATTATTGCTTTTTTATGATATTAATGTAATTTATAAAGTTTTAAGGGTTTTTGAAAAACTACGAAGAATAACAATGATGGAGCCTGAGTGAATATTATTAATGAGCAAAATCCAATCTCTCTCTCTCTCTCTCTCTCTATATATATATATATATATATATATATATATATAAAATGTGGTGAGTATGTAACATTAGCACTGTCAAGTTTCAGCTATATGAATAGTTTTGGGCTATTTGTACATGGTGATAAAGAGGAATCCTCCATCTATTAAGAAATCAAGGGGAATAGGAACTCGAATATATTCATATCTGGAAAGGACTCACAAGAAGTATGATCTTTCTTTAATAAAGTTGGGAAGAGTTGCTTCCGATTCTGATAGTTTTGTACCATGAAAGTTTCATACTGTCTAAAAAAGAAAAAAGAACAGAGTTTCATGGCATTTGGATAAGTGATCTTATCGCCCCCGACATGAAACATGCATGAACCATTTTGAAGTAGAACGAGAATTCTTTACATGAACAGGTACTCAAAGTGCAGAACGAGCAATAGCTCCCGTAGCCAAGGGGTCGGCTCACAAATTGAAGGTCATGAGTTCGATACCCACGGTGTGCATTTGGCTTGGACCACCAACCAAACAAAAAGGAAGAGTTTTTCTTTCTTAATTTTAATAAAAAATTCAATATTAAAACCAGAAAAAGGTCTATCTGGTTTTGCTACAGCATGAGCTTCATTTCCTAGTCTCCTAACCAGAGTTACCAAGTAGAGTTAGTCATGGCACAAACCATGCATATGCATACCAGCAAAAGACAGTTTATTGCAAGAACATACACTCTTTCTAAGAGGAGACGTGCCCAAAAATCACACATATTAGCAAAATGTAGTTTATTGAGATAACATACACTCCTTTTAAGAGAAGACGCTTTCTTGGCGTGTTTCCTTCTATTTGAAGACGATGTGCGTATGCTTTATAGGAGAGACGCGCACATGTAACATCTCTTTTTGGAAGGAGATGCTGCATGTGTGCATGTCTCTTACAAAAGGAAAACGGAGTCGGTGCTTTGGGCGGTGGCATTTGATATATAGAGAGAAAAATGGAGTGTGTGCTTAGTAATTAAAGATGAGACTTTAATAATTAAATATGAGACTTTAATACTAATTAAATATGAGACTTTAATAGTTACACTAATTATGAATTTCTGAATTCTCATATATTATCTTTGTACTAGAGCATCATCCTCATTAATAGGAGCCCATTAGCAAGCATCTCATTATTCTGTACCGTTTGATTCCTTTTCCAGTGACAAAGACCGGGTACGATCGGAGGTCCAGATTCAAATGGATTTGGGTATCAGCCAAGAGGGCAGGCAGGTCTCTTTGTGCTTGATGCCAAATGAATCCAATCCGCTCCACCATTTTGGACTCTAGCATCCTTGCAGGTGGTATGTGCATATCTTTTTGGGCACAACAGGCAGGCCGAAGCCAGATGCATGCCCCTGTTATCAAACTCACGACCTTCAACTTGTGAGTCCATCCCTACCCAGGTGAAGTGTTGTCGGATGAGGATTTGACATATAATAATTGGATCATTAAAGGTATATATGGTTGATTGAGATTGGAAAATAATAAGTAAAAAGTGTAAAAAAATTAAATGTATTTTTTATCTTTATGATTTTCAATCTCAACTACTTATAGTTCTTGATCGGATGATTGAGATTAATTGGAGTAGAACTTACACATGAATGATTTGCATCCTCTCTCTCTCTCTCTCTCTCTCTCTCTCTCTCTCTCTCTATATATATATATATATATATATATATATATATATATATATATATATATATAAGAATGCACTTGTTATATATAGAATTGACTACTAAGGTTGAATAATAAAACTGTTGTTGCCGTGCAGTTTCTTTTAATATTAGAAAAAAGTTACATCTTTGTGTCATTCATGCATGGTTGCTTGTTTCTCTTGCTTCTTGCAATGATGTTTCAAATGGAATCTTTTATCCCATACTTGTCAATTATTTGAACACAGGGAAAAAGAGGAACCGTTAATCTGAGCTAAGCCCAACTTTTTCTCTTTAGAAGCTGGGAATAGGCAGACCAAGCGCAATGCCTGGTATCGATCTCGAGACTTTCAACTTGGATGGTTTTCGAGTCGACGCCCTAGCAAGAAGAATTGTAGTTCCTCAATACATCTAGTGCTTTAGAGTTCTAAATGAATCCATCTGGTTGTTTGGGAAAAAGATGTGGATGTTTGATCAAAAGGCACAACACGATGTGCTCCTGCACACTCACGCCACCATTTTTTTTATGCATTCGACTTGTTGGATTATATAGTTATAATAGTACAATTGGCTTTTTATATATCATATATATATATATATATATATATATATAGAGAGAGAGAGAGAGAGAGAGAGAGAGAGAGAAAGAAGAAGAAGAGAATCTAGATTTAGGAAACTCAACAATAGAGAACAAAGAACTCCATCACAACGACAGGGTGTTCTAGTACTGTTGCTGCTGGTGCAACTCTCAAAGGATGCATGTATAAGTGTGTGTTAAGCTTTGACATCTTCTTATAAGAAAATAATCCATTACAACTGTTTAATTTTTGAGATGAACAATTAAGATGACAAAATAAAAACAGTTAATACCCATGATACATCAAATGCAAATTATAAAAGTAAAATGATACTTTTAATTTAGATCTTTATCATTGATAATGTCAATTGAGTAGTGGCGATGATGGTTCTTTGTGATTTTTTATTATTTTAGTTGGTTCTTTCTTCTTTCTTCTTTTTTCACTCTCTCCCTTTCTTTTTCTATATATATATATATATAATTTTGTTAGTTGTTTACCCGAGCTGAATGCATGAAACTAATCATGTAGAAGCTTGCGGATCCGACGCATGGCTCGTGTGCCTGATCTCTTCGGATTTACGGGAAGGCACCTTTGAACTATTTTAATTACCTAATGCCCTCATGCTTTCATTTTCTTTTACAAAGTTTGCTTCACCATGCATACAGGGCATTAGCTCAACTAGCAGGGGACTCTGACTCCCACGGCTCAGGTATCGAGTTCGATTTGTGGGTCGAGAGTATGTGTGTGTTAGGCTTCGGCCTTCCCTTGTAAACAAATATAAGCAAAAAATGTTGGCTTGAGCTCCCATCTATAAGATTGACGGATCATGCCTATCAGCACATATTAGTGGTTCTTAATGGAATGGACCTCTTCATTGCTTAATCTGTCCTGGATCCATATAATCCAAGATTTACAAAACTAGAAAAACTGCACAAGCAATTAGATGTCCTTTGATAGAACAATGTAAACGTCGAGATTCAGATCACATATATGGTTGGATCCGGTACTTGCATGTGGAATAATTACATTCAATGGATATTGATGGAAAATAAGTTTTTCTTTCGAAGAAAAAGAAAATGAAAAACAAGTTCATCAATCTGCAGCCATAGTCCTAATGGGACAGGGTATCCACTGGATACTGGGCTGTAGAATGGCGGGTTCTTAACCGACCTGACAGTTTCAACCAGAATCGAACCAGGACACAAATCGACTGAATCCAAAACCAGAACCAGCGACCACCCGGGTGGCATTTGGGTGTGGAAACTATATCCACAAACCCATGGTTGTTTGCGCGTCGTGAGCTTGATTTCAAACCGGGTATCCACTATATCCACAAACCCATCGACTGAGGCTGGCCAAGTATGTGCTAAAGTCCAGCACATACTTGAGACATTAGTATAGCTTGATTTCAAGAGCTTTACCAGAGTCGACAATCTACCCTTGGTGCACTTGGCCAGCCTTGCAAGATTTGACTGATTGAATGTGTAAAAGTTTCATAAATTCATATACTTGATATATGACAAAATGTAGATGGCACTAAAACCAGAGTCGAATGTGGTTCAACGCCTGGCGGGGGTGGGGAGGAGCACGACGCTCAAGCAGGTTTGCCCTCGACTGTATGGTCATCAGTGCAAACTTGCACTTAAAGACTTAGATGATTCACAAACCAAGATATTCATTGTTGTATCGCATTTCACTACATGTTTCATTGTTGTAGGAACCAAGATATTCATGGAAGAGAGTCATTTTGATAAAGGCAAAGGTCACCTCCATCGTAGAGAGAGAGGGGGGGACGATGGCAGGGGGTGCTTTTTACTCATAAGGTCCTTGACACCTAGCAATGTCATTTTGCTTGTTTTGGTTGGAGGGACATCCTCATCCCATGTCAAAACCGTAGGCTCTGGCTTGCGTGCATGTGACAGAAAATATCTCACTAACGAGTAAGGGTGTTCACCAAACCGAAGAAACCGAACCAAACCGCTAGAATCAAACCAAACTGCAAGTATATAAACTGTTAAAACTTAAAACCTTAGTTCTTTGAGTAAAATTCCTAAGTTAAGCAGAAGGGAGAAGCCTCCATCACTGCTCGCCAGCCGCTCACCAACCAGGCCTCACTCACCTCTCAATGCTCGCCTGCCTTGCCTCCCTCACCACTTGCCTCCTTGCATCGCCTCTCACCTTCTCCAAATGTGTGATCATATTCTCTGTGTATTTATTTTGGTTTTCTCTTTTTGTGATTTACATTCAGTGTGTCTCTAGATCTTTGCGTTGTCTATATCCTTACAATAAAAAAATGAATTGTGGAACATCCCTTTGCTGATTTCATTTTTATCATACCTTATTCAACTTGTATAGAAGGGACTTTCTCCTTTTTATTTTGATAAAGAAATTGTGATCGGTTCAATACATGTACTTGAACCTTTACAACCCGATTTGCTTATTGATATCGCAGGGAATTTTCTTCTTTTTACTATTGAAATGTTGCTCATACTTGGTGAAATCGATTGATGATTATAGTTTTAATTCCTTCAATTTTCTTGGCCTGCGGCCCTTGAGAAATGAGGTTCGCATGAAGAAGCACTTCACTTGGTTTGTCTATTTTATCCTGATTTGATTTATTCAAACACATATTAGCAAAAGCCTACTTAGAACCGTAGTACAGAGTTGAACCAAATTGAAACCGGCAGTTCGGTTCGGTTCTTGCTTTATCACGGTTCGGTTCGGTTCTCCAAAACTTGAGAACCAAGACAAACGGTTTGGTTCGAGGTCAAGACACCGTGAACACCCCTACTAACAAGTGGTGCCAAAGCTTCAATCGTGGCCTCAAAAACCACGTAAGCAATGTGGGCCCCATGAGATCTCCAGGTCCACGTGGCATTGCTCAGATATCAGCCCTCATCCACTGAAGGATCCTTGCGGATATGGTAAAACCATCACCAGCCAATGAATAGGTGCTGACTTGGCAGTAGGGCTATCTAGTGCCACCAGTATTTTCCAATAAAGAGGGTCCTTCACCACAAGCTTTCACCAGGCGCCCCCCTCGAGGAAAGAAAACTAAGAGAGACTTCTCCCATTCAACTTCCATGGCGACCTCCGCTATCCACAGCTCAACTTTCGCCGGGCAAACCATCCTCAAGCCCCAAAATGAGCTTGTCCGGAAGGCCGGTGGTTTTTGGCAAAGGTCGCATTACCATGCGCCGTACCGTGAAGAGTGCTCCTCAGAGCATTGGCAAGCTTAGTGCAATTGCAGTAAACATTAGCCTTCAAAGCATTAGCAACTTTTTTTTTTCCTTTGATATTTGTTAGTTTTGTTCTTAATACTCCTCTATCTCATGTCATCAAGAACATCATCACTAATTCTTAGCAAGATGGGGCTAACCATTACATAAAGCCAGTATTGACATTGCAAGTATGTATAATAGATTACATAAAATGGTTAGCAGCTCATGATACAGCCACATAAAAGTTATTATCTTGTCTTGTAAAGGTCAATAATAATGAACAATGAACCAAATAAAAAGGTCAATAACATTCTCTACAAAAATTTAAAGTGAGGTCCTGATAATTTGTTTCAAAATCCGACTTTGCATGACATGTTGTCAAAAACAGGTATGGTCTCTGACCGTCCCAAAGTACTTTGGGTCCCTTCTCTGACCAAATTCCATCATATCTGACTGGTGAGTTTCCTGGTGACTACGGATGGGACACAGCTGGATTATCAGCAGACCCTGAAACCTTTGCCAGGAACCGTGAGCTTGAGGTAATTCACAGCAGATGGGCCATGCTAGGTGCACTGGGCATTACCTTCCCAGAAATCCTTGAAAAGAATGGTGTCAAATTTGGTGAGGCAGTGTGGTTCAAGGCTGGTGCCCAGATCTTCTCTGAGGGTGGCCTTGACTATTTAGGCAACCCAAATCTGATTCATGCTCAGAGCATCCTTGCAATCTGGGCTGTTCAAGTTGTGCTCATGGGATTTGTTGAAGGCTACAGGGTTGGTGGAGGACCACTTGGTGAAGGACTAGACCCAATTTACCCTGGTGGTGCCTTTGACCCACTTGGTCTGGCTGATGATCCTGATGCATTTGCAGTTGAGTTGAAGGTGAAGGAAATCAAGAACGGCCGATTGGCGATGTTCTCTGTGTTTGGTTTCTTTGTTCGAAGTGAGAAAGCTAATCCCTTTCTTGGGCGTGTAAACAGTTCTCTTTCTCCATCTTTGCTACAACGTGTTCTATGAATAGAGAATTCGTCGTGGAATGAGTTTCTCGTATTCTTCCTACTTGCTTGCTCTTTGGCTGCTTGCTTACACTTTCGATGATTCACATCTGGCCTCATCACCAATAGTCCCTACACGAACACAATCCCTGTGCAAAGTGATGAAAGATATTACGATCCCTAACAATTATTTCTCGTTCATAAATCTTAGAAATGAGCTTGATAGTATAGTGACAATCATCGCAAACACGAAGGTTCTTCACAATTCGGATTTGGGATCCAGGAGGCATGCTGAGCAGTCCAAACGCAATGACTAGTTTTTCACTGTGAAGTTCAAGCAGTTTCCCTTTCTCGTCTTCGTCAATGTCTTGCAAAACCATTATATCCAGCACACTGCAACTGACCCTTAATCTCACACAACATAACGTGTATTTCCTCTGATCCGGGGTGTGATTTGTCACACCTGCAACAAACTCATATACAGAGTTCCCAACCTCAATTGAACAACTCCCAGGGACCCTACAGATGTTTACGTCTCTCAGCATCTTCCTAATATTGGCAACCTTATGCCACCTGCCGGCCTGAGCATATATATTTGAGAGAAGCACATACTGCCCATCTGCTAGAGGTTCCAATTCCATAAGATTCTCCATAGCATGCTCTGCTAAATCTACGGTTTTGTGGATTTTACAAGCATTTAGAAGAGCTCTCCAGACCACTGAATCTGGCTTAATTGGCATATTCCTTATGAACTCTTTTGCCTCATCAAGGAATCCAGCACGGCCAAGAAGATCAACCATGCAAACCATAATGCTCAATCTTTGGAATGATGTTGTACTCTTCAGTCATCTGCTTGAAATGCTGTCTTCCAGTTGCAACAAGGCCTAGATGACTACAAGCAGTTAAGACACCAATGACGGTAACATCATTCGGCTTCACGCCTTCCAAGTTCATCCTATCAAAGAGCTTAAGAGAATCATATCCTCGTCCATGATTGGCAAGTCCAACTATCATAGCACTCCATGCATGCACATCCTTCTCTTGCATGTGCTCAAAAACTTGCACAGCATTGTCTATGCTGCCACACTTTGAATACATATCTATAAGAGAAGTTCCAAATTTCACATCTAATAATATGCATTCCTAGAAATATATTCATGAACCATGCGACCCATTTCCAAGGCACCAATATCACCGCAAGCAGAAAGCACACTGACCATAGTGATTCCATCAAGTTTCAAGCCAGACAGCTGCATTTCATGGAACAGTGCCAATGCTTCGTTAGGTTGCCTCTTCTGAGATAGGCAGAAATCATTGAGCTCCAAGATACCAAATCTCTCCCTGAATTCTTTTCAAACAATTCATGTGCTGACTGCACATACCCACTCAGCGCATACCCATGAATCATAGTATTCCAAGACACCAAGTCTCGTTGAAGCATTACATCAAACAACTGCCTTGCAGATTCAAAGCGTCCAAATCTACAGTACAGAGCCAACATTGCATTGTTGACAACCCTTTCTCAGAAAGCTCAAAAACACTTGGTTTGCTTGGTCCAAACCACTGCAATTAGCATCCATCACCAACAAGGCAGTCTGCACAAACACATCGCATCCGAACCCGAGTTTTACGACGTGAGCATGGACCATTTTCCCTTGCAAATCATTATCGAACTTAGCGCATGCTTGCAAAGCAAGAGAGAAGCTGAAACTATCGCGAATCAAAGGGCTCATCCGATCAAACGAGACGATGGCTTCATGGTGATCACCATTCTGCAAGTAAGCAGGAATCATGGTGTTGACGATGAACGAGTCCGGCAACAAAATTCGATCAAAAATCGAACGCGAAAGGTGTAACTGTTTTGGAGAAAGAGTGTCCAAGAGTTTGGCCATGATGAGGTTGTTCGAGAACAGCGACGCTTTGACGACGACAGCATGGATTTGCAGCCGTTCGTCGTGGGCGGCAGAGTTCTTAAGGAGAGACATGATGAGTTTTCCGTTCTGAATTTGGTGAAAGTGAGTCCATGGAAAGCGCAGGCAGCGGAATTTCATAGAAAGGATTCTCCTTTCCTTCCCATGGAAAGAGTAAGGAGAGTCGACGTTCAGGCTCTTCTAGAGTTGCAAGTTATCTCATCTATCAAACCTTTCGGGTTTCTGAGCGGACCCGGACATGAGATTTGGTAAATCCAGAATCTGTCACCGGTTCTTAGAGATGTCAAAATGAGCCTGTTCTTGCAAAAGTGTAGAACGAGTCAGACTAAGCCACTTATGATGGTTAGACATGACCGGTTCGGAACCGGCTCGATTCGAACTGGAATCAGGTTTTGGAACCATCGATAATCAAAACCGACTGAACCATCCTCGGAACCATAACCAGACCCGGGTATCCTCAAGTTCGGTTATGGTTCATCCCTTTCAGGAACCGACCTGAAACTGGAATCGACAATTTTAAACCTCTTTTAAATAGAATATATATGTTTTACAAATATATTTACATAAGTTGTGACCTGACTCGCTGGTAAACAATGACTAACTGTTGGGCCAAGCAGAAATTTTGCCTATCATTTCTAAAAGCAAAAACTTTTTCTTGATTTTGGGATAGTTTCGGATCCGAAATCGAAATCGCCCCTAAAACGGTTTGGTTCCGGTTCTGAGTTCCAAGCAACCTGAAACTGACGGTTGGTTCCAATTTATCTGGAAACATGTCTATTTATGACCTTGAGAGATGTGGGCTAGGCCAAACAAGATGTTACATATATACATGTAATCTAAAAACTATATATATAAAATATATATAGAGAGTGAGAGTATAATATATATATATATATATATAAATTGGATCCTGCTTATACAAAACCAACTTTAGTAGAAAGGTATTTTTACACTCATACCACTCAAAAGTAATGAGTAAGCATGTATCGTTACGAGTATGATCCAATCTTTGTCTCTCTTTTTATATATATATATGTATATGTGTATGTGTGTACGTATGTATGTATGTATTTATGTGTGTATGTAAAAATGAGCCTAGCCCAAGATTGGACTGGGACAACATTTTAGAGACCCATGTAAAATATGGGCCAGTCCGACCCGTATGACATCTCTACTAGTTTTTCGAAACTCTGCCTTTTGGACAAGGAAATCTAGCGAACTCAATTTCGGGTCTGAATAGGGTTAGGGATGGTACTGGGGTGGGTAAGGGTTTGTGTTCTCTTTTCTTCAATGGGTGATGGAGCGGGTACAGGACATATTATCCTTGTACCTGAACTGAATATCCTGCCCCATTCAGGTCGGGTTGGATCGGGGTTGCACGGGTTGAGTGAATATTGTTGTCCGTAACTAGGGCTAGCAAAACGAGAGGAACGAACCAAGTTCGACCTGCCATGTGTTTGGCTCGTTTTCTACAAGAGCACTCATGTTCATATGTTTGCAAACAATTCGTGTATGAACATGTTACTTGTTCATTTATAAGACCTTAGCTCGAACTTGCTTGGATCTGTCTGTTCTCTTAATCTGTGTTTGAGTTCCTTTATACTCGTTTTGTGTTTATCTTGGCTCGATCAAAGCAATGTACCGGTACCATTTACTGATTTACATGAACATGAACAAGCTAGTAAAGAGCTGAACTTAGCCGATCTACGAGCAGCTGGGATCATTCTCCAGTATCAGGGCTAGCCGACAAGGGCTCGGTGGTCCGATGCCGGGTGCACAGCCAGTAAGGATCCTCCTAGAACATAGATTAATCAATATTATAAATGGGTCGGCCGAGAATTAGATCTTGCATGAGTCATGGTCAGGCCTACAGGAATGACACCGCAGGGAATATACAGAATACATTGATTTGGACGTGCCAGGAACTTTGCTGCAAATTGTTAACTGTGTTTGAATAAACAAGACAAGCTAAGGAAATATCCTTTCCTTGCCCCTGCTGAAGGCCTCACTCCACAAAACCCACTTCTATTCAGCAGTTGGTGAGAGGTCATAGCATTTGGAAATTCTGCTGAAAGTTTTGTTAAAGACCGCATTCTTCCTTGCAACAAGCAGTAGCTCACTTGGTCAGGGGGTTGACCCACAAGTTGAAGGTCATGAGTTCAATACTCGAGCATGCATCTGGCTTCAGCCTCCCCGTTGTACCAAAGAAAAAGACCACATCTTCCACCACCACTAAATGAATTATGAACGCCCCAAGAGCGCAAATCAAATCGTCTTTTAACCAGTAACAGCACCTTGTTCCCCCGATCAGTTGAAGTCGTTCGACTATTTGCTTGTTAAACCTGTCACAGTAGCTTCCAAACTATTTTCTTTTCATGGAGGTGATATTTTATTATTTAATTGATAAGGGAGCTGGGATTAAGGCAAATCCTACCAGATGCATGCCTCGGTGTCGAACTCTTGACATCATAGCATATAGGCCCCTCCTAAACAGTGTCTTGTACCCCTTGCAGGTCAGTTATAGGGTGATATGAAACGATATAAGATGAGATCTACACTTGGTTTCCCCCTTGAGTTGCAGGAACTCGCCACCCTTGCCATAGAGGATGAGACAATGTCTAATAGCCACAAATGCTCGAGCAATGAAAGGATAAGACAGAGTGAGTCAAAAGCAAAACTCAACTTTCAAGAAAAATATTAGAAGCCCCAACAGCTATACAAGAGTGAACGATCTGGGAGACATAATCAAATACTCTAAGATGCATGCCATTAATGAAATAAACTAAGGAGTTCATGATGCATGATCGCATATATCAATTCACAACAGTAACAACAACAACAACAAAGCCTTTTCCCACACTATATGAGGTCGACTAATCAATTCACAACAGTGTTCAAAGATATTCAGTGAGCCCTAGATATCTGCCTAAATGCAAGCGAGTAAGGGATCATCTTAGCAGATGAATTATGAGAGCGAAGAACTGAATCTTCGAAAAAACCTAGAGGTCACGGATTTGTTAACTAACCAACCTAAGATGAATACACAATGATCATACAAAGTGCATCTTTTCAGTGCCAGGCACAAGAGGTAACTAAGGTTTTGTTTTTCCAGCCAAGATACAAGGTGCCATCTCTTTCATCAAGCGTATAGTCTCTGCAATAACTTTGCAGTAAAGTTTTGATGGTAGCATTAACCAAAGAACTCAGCGGGTATGGTCTAAACCCAGCCATGGTGAACCGCGATCTCCACTTCTCGAGAAGCTCGTGTCTTTCGACTCTTTCAGCACCCTCACATGCAATTATGTTCACTATCTCACCTGCCAAACACTGCTGTTCAACATCGATACGGTTCTTGCTATCTCTTGGTAGAGTTATATCTATTGATTCGAACATGGCAGTGTAGTAATTCAAAGCCTCAACAAACCTGGTAAAGAAGGGTGCAGTGTTGGCACTGCATTCTTGTTCTACCAGAGTCACCACCTTTGGTGACAAGCTCTTCACCATGCGGAGAAGCCTGTCTCTGTGATTCACTGTGCTTACACTCTCATCTGGCATGTGATGGAGTTGGAAAGGGAAATTCACAGCTATTGCTTCACCTGGTCGAACCCTTAGCATGTGGACTTCCACATCACATCCAGACATGGCTGCAACATTGAACTCGAACGGCACATTGTATGACTTAGCGATCCACGAGAGCCTCTGCTCAACTAATTGCATTCCTCCACCTCTGGCATATGCTGATCTCACATCGTCAATACCCGTAATGCGTACATGAGGTGGACCACCTGGCCTTGCAGCAAGAGCTTGAATCAGGGTAATCCACTGAGCTCCCTGTGAGATTTGGAAATCAATGATATGGACCCTATCTTCTCCTTTCAGTGCTTCAGCTATAGCACCATTTGCAGATAGATAACCAAATTTGAAATAAGGACAGATTTCATAGAGGGTATGCATATAAGATAGGAGGTCAGAACTAGTTGGCTCCTTGCATTTTAGAGACTTGCAGATAGCACTTCCTGATGATGCCAGCCTTGCTATTAGTCCTTCCAGCATGTAAGCGCCTACTCGCTGGATCGGTTCACCAGATACTGAAACCATATGCTTCAGAAGCTCCATCAACGATTCTGCTAACATCAAATTCTCCTCGGCAACGGCTTTTGCACATGCAATCAAGATGTTCTTTATGCCGCCTTCTCGAATCTCTTTCCATGCTTCTGGCCCAAATATCACATGGCTCTGGAGGGATCTTCCACACATATCTCCATACTCTAAATCAGACTCAAGCAGTACTCTTTCTAGTTCTCTTAATGTGAGCGACAAATCATTTTCCTCTTCTTCAGTTAAGAAAGAACGAGCTACTGTCAAATCATGGTTATTATCAGGGGAATGATGTAGGTCAGGCAGGGATGTGTGAGAATCTTGTTGAGAAACACCACTACCACCTGGTGATGAACTTTGTACGGATGAACTACAAAGGGATTGTCCGGCAGCACACAACGATGACTCAAGCGTGCAGTACTGCACCTGAGACATGGAAGCAGGAACATTCCCTCTCTGGAACTCATCAGGACATTGGAGACTAGGTGAAGGCCGAGGCCTGCAAGATGAAACATCACGGTGGAGCTGACCTTGATGATTTCCACATGCCATTGAAGGCAGAATCGGAGAATAATTACTCAGGTAGTCTTCTCAAAAGCCTAAGAAATACTGACTGTTCATACTGGCCATACTGTTCTCTGATGTCCACTGGCAACTCAAAACTAAGAAACCAAAATAAAGTTTGTTGTACAAAATTACTTGGAAACTGTTCAGCACTCTTTCCAGGAGCCGGTTCAAGAGCTCATAGTCTTCATCTATAAGTAGACTTTCCTCCTGATGAAAACAATATCACAATTATCTGCCATCATAACCAAGAGAGTGATCAGAAATTGAAATGCTACAAGTATGAAAGAAGACTAGTAAGAGTCACTTTAGTGGAACTGCATATAACAGAGAAAAGCTCTATGCTACGGTTATTTCCAGTGTAAAAGAACCCATAATAACAGTTCATGTATTTGACATGTTTAGTGAATTTTACTGTACTTGCCATTGAAAGTATGCATTGATTCACATCCAAGTTGTGACAGTATTAATCATCAGTAATGATGAACAATGTAACAGAGGCCAAATAACCGATAACAGATATATTCAGTGCCAAAAAATGTTAGAGAATAAGGCGCAATAATTAATTTCAACAATCTGTATCTGAAAGGATCACCTACTTGTATAAGTAACCTACCAATATAGATCATTATAGTCAAACATAACTTTTCAAACGAAGATATTCCAAAATAAAGAGGAATTCATTAACAAAAACAGTGGGGATATAACTCAATCAAGGACAATTATCAGCAGGCAAGGGAAGTACACATTCATTCATCCTCATACGGCCATCAAGAACTAACTCCAAAGATCAATATTTTTGCGAGAAAGAAAAAGAGCATCATGTCGTGTTATTTTCAGAAACAGGGAGCGACAAAACAAACCAGTTCACCTTTGAAACTCAATTTTCGAAAAGATCAAGGTAAAGAGAGCAGGCTATGCCAAATCTTTTGAGGTATAACTCAAAAGTAGAAACTTTTTAAGCAGGAAACCTTGTTAAGATGACAAATCCAGCATTGGGTGCCTCTACATGAGCTTCAGATTAGTTGAACCCCGGCTCAAGCGAGCCCCTGGGGCCACTACCCCGAGAGGGACAGAGGGAAGCCATAGTCGAGCAGCACCACGTTTTCAAGAAATTTTGAATATGGGAACAAAAAATCGGTGGAACCAGAGCACAAACATGTTGAGTTAGAGAAAGTAATATCAGAAATAGAGCAAAGACATACTTTTTAGTAGAAAATTCCGTTCTTTAAACAGGGAATCATCACACAATGGCGAAGGACAATCACCCACACATATTTGGACATGTAAGAAATTAAGAGATATGGTAGCAAAAACATCACCACTACCCAACAGGAAATTTCTAAACCCTCATGACTACACAAGAACACCAACCAGAAAACATGGTTGAAGTTAACGAACAGAAAAACTGCTGAAACAAAGGAAGATTTATGAACCATCAGTCTTAAACAACAGTAAGTCAGCACCAACTTAGTTTCATCAAATCCCGAACAGAAGTCCAAACCACCACACACATCATCCAAACAAAGATCCTAAATTTTAAAATACCCAATTATCCAAACAAAGGTCCTAGCTACTCAACACACTCAGACCACCCCACCCCACCCCACCCACCCCCACCCACCCGACCTCTCTCTCTTAAGCATTAGCTAGATGATTGATAGAATATGAGGATTGAACAAAATCGAAGTTTATGTTTGCAAACCTTGAGAAGGGGAGCAAGAGAAATCTGACGTGGGGAGATTAGGAACGGATGATGATGTTCAAAGGAATCAAGCACAAACGCACTTAAGAGAACCAACAGCCCACAGGAATTCACAAAGCAAAGAACGGATTTCCGGACAGAAACCGAGTAGAAGATGCATACTCTGCAGAACCCATTAATTGCGTCACTATTCAAAGACAAACGAAGACCCAAAAATGCAGTCAACGAGAATGGGTCAGCATGGGACCAGAAAGGAACACGGCACGCTTTGTATAAATACTGATATGTCAGACCCGGTTTGGATCCGGATATATTCAGATCCGAACCTATTTTGGTTAAGTAGTACTGGAGCCAGTATCTGGTCCCGTAGACCCTATCATGGGAGAAGATATAAAAATAAGAGACGACATCAGAAAACAAAATTTTAATGTATTTATATTGGTCTTTTGGATCTGGTCTCGGATTCTTGATAATAATCCTGAGATCCGTATACTGTATTCGTGATGTGCTTTATTATTTTATTATGAAATATTGGACCCTGACGGGTTTAACACGCCTGAGTTCCGTCAGACCCGACCTGCTGTTGCTGCTACTTCTAAAACACTGGCTCGGTGGTTCAAACCCGAACAACAACCCGTAGAACCGGCGGTAAGCATAATCTGGGATCCCTCAGTTTGCTTAGGTTCATGGTTTTTGAAAATTCATTCGAAACCAAAACTGGAACCGACGATTTCAAACAGCTACATTCTTTCAATGTGGTTGGTTGGGAGTTCGACTCTTAAAAGACACATTATTTTTTGTAAAAAAAATTACATTTGTGTCTTTTGAGCTGTTCCCTTCTGATTCCAGTTTTTAAAGCAAACTAGAATACACGGTATTAGATTCTCTCAAACACTAAGTTTATTTTGACTCGTTCCCTTTATTCTCTTTCTTAATATTTATTTGAGACACTCATCTAGAGCTTTCTATCAGTTAGTTTTTTTTAATTTGGAGTATAATGGAGAGGCAGTAGCAAGATGCATGCCCTTGGTAACGAACTCATGACCTTCAATTTGTGAGTTGATCCCTTTAGCCCCATCAGCCATTGTTCTTTGTTTCAAAGCTATTAGATTTGACTTTAAGATATTCTTGTTAAATCTAAAAGCATCATCACTATGAGGTTGGTGAAGTAGACAATGGTTACATGACCACCATGATATATCCACTCTTTATATTTGAAAGGCTATTAATGCGACGAATGTTTAAAAGGCTAAATTGGAGCATGCTGCTGATAATTTTTCCATTTTTTTCATTTTCATATTGGTATTCAAATAAAAAAAGACTATTGCCACCGACTTAAGTTTTAATTTTTTCTCTCCTAAAACAGGCACTTTTCTTCTAGAATGAGGAACAAGCTGAGTTTATATATATATATATATATATATATATATATATATATATATATATATATATATATATATATATATATATATATATATATATATATATATATATATGTATGGTGAGAGTACATACAAATAATTGCTATCACTATCATACAAACACAAACAAATAACTCCGCTCGGATAAAGAAGGAAGGTTGTGTTAGGCTTCCGACAACCGGTGTAAAACTTTGTTGGACTTATTTACTATAGATTCTATAAATTATGGTAGGGCTTTATGAAAACAAAGAATCCGTGGAGTTGACCCTATTTAGTATGGAAAAAGGCTTAGTTATTGTTGATACAAACACACACAAATGGTGCACGTAAACGAGACGAGCAAACTTAACGTATCTAGCCAAACATAAGAACAAACTTATATCAACTCCAAACTAGACGAACCAAAAGCTCGTTGCTTAAATAAGAAAAATTTTGCATGTTTTATTTAAGAACCACACTTGTTGAAATGAACAAGCTCATTAGATAGGAAAAAGAAGTTTGTCTATACTTGATCCAGTAGCAGTCCTACGTCCACTTGAAATTTGAAAAACCAATGAAAAAGTTCCAGATTCCATTAAATTTATGATCACCATACATAATTCGACCCACCTCAAATGGTTTAATAGGGAGTTCGCCCCACCACTACGAAAATTCCAGATCTGCCACACCGTCGTCACCCTCAAATTTGCCGTAAGCAGTGCAGCATACCTGCATATCGTTAACTGTAGAGGCGGAGCAAGGGGGGTTCTAAGGGCCATAGCCGCCCTAAGATTGAGTTTGGCGCTCTAGCGTCGGTAAGCAGTGCAGCATATCTGCATATCGTTAACTGTAGAGGCGGAGCAAGGGGGGTTCTAAGAGCCATACCCGCCCTAAGATTGAGTTTGGGGCTCTAGCGTCGGTAAGCAGTGCAGCATATCTGCATATCGTTAACTGTAGAGGCGGAGCAAGGGGGGTTCTAAGGGCCATAGTCGCCCTAAGATTGAGTTTGGCGCTCTAGCGTCATTGCTGCTGGTGGAGAGTTTGGCTCTCATAAGGTGCCAAGGTGCATGTAGATGTGTGTTAGGCTTCGGCCTCCTCTTGTAACTGAAGTGGTTTTTGTCATTGTCTTTATGAGCTCATTGCCTTGTGTATTTATGGGAGAGACTTGGATTCTCATTATTGGAGAGATATAGAGGATAAAATGAGAGAACATCGTTTAAGATGGTTTGGACATATAGAAAGAAGATCAAAAGAAGAACCTGTAAGAAGGTTAGAAAAACTAAATTTAGAAAGTATTAAAAGAGGTAGAGGACGACCACAAAAGTGTTGGAAAGAAACAATAAAGAATGATCTAGCTTATTGTGAGTTAACTGCTAACATGGCACACGATAGAGATCTGTGGAAACAAAGAATCCATGTAGCCGACCCCATCTAGTATGGGAAAAGGCTTAGTTGTTGTTGTTGTAGTTAACTTGATGACGATTAGCATTTAGATCTTTACCTTCAACATTAAAATTCCAACAAAAAATTGAAAAAACAGGTCTGATTACCTCCAAACTTAGAACTGTCATTTCCAGTTTGAGTTCAGAATCGCTGACAAAATACTTTTAAAAAATTAAAAGTATTTTCGAAACAGATGGTTTGAAACCGTCAGTTCCAGTTAAAAGTAAAACTAAACCAAACTGAGTGATCCACCATTTTGTTCGGTTGAAATCACCGGACCAGTTCCAAATCGGCCATGTGTACTCATATCAGACCGCTTGTCAAGATCGTCTTTATTTGGTACGCGTAACCAAAAAAATAAGCTGGGGCTGAGCTTGCTAATTATGGTTTTCCACCAACTTGTCTCTCCTTTTGCTTGCTGCCATTGAGGGGAAGAATTGAGCTTTCTGCTTAACTGAATTCATATTGAAGTTACACATCTGCACTGAGTTTCTCTCTGCCCCCAGACAACGTGTGATCAACGCTGACCTCTTTCGTTTTCTACACTGTGTGCAAGTATCGTATCGTAGTCAAACGCGAAAATGAAGACGAACGATATGATGTTCGTACAACCACCTTAAACCTGAAGGCAAATCTTGATACGCTGGGAATGCGGGGTCCGCTGAACCCTATCGGTCCCGGTTTTCTTGGGACCAGGAACCGGGACTGAACTGGGATCACCCCGGTTTGACGATTTCAGCTTCAGCTGGCTCCTGCGTACCTGCGATGTCTACAAGATATTCTTATAATTTGACATAATAATAATAATAATAATAATAATAATAATAATAATAATAATAATAATAATAATGGATTCCGTTTCTGGGTCCAATAGAATTGACTGGCTTGAATAAAACTTATGGGTTTCAATTTGATGTTGACTGGTCAGCGGGTTTTACCACAATGAATCGACTTTAGTCAAACTAACTATATCTTGTTTTAACTTATGGCTGGTTCGAAATAGATCGCCAAGCAATGGCGCACACACACACACACACACACACACACACACACACACACACATATATATATATATATATATATATATATATATATATATATATATATATATATATATATATATATATATATAGAGAGAGAGAGAGAGAGAGAGAGAGAGGGTGTGATAAATGTTCAGACCTCAAGTATTTAAATCTACTAACTTCTTAGCCATTCGATTGACACGATAATAGAGATTTGAAAGCATTTACCAATATATAAAGAGAGAGAATGAGAACTGGATACATGTTAACAACGCTACATGTTACATGTTAATATATCCAAACAGAATGATCCAATCAAAGAGATGAGTGTTGGCATTTAAATTTGAAAAATGAAAAACATCCTTCTAGTATATATTTCTTAACAAAACGTAACTTGATATTGGTACGTTTTTCATTATGTTTTAAGTACAAGAACTAAAACCAAACTAGATTATGAATCAAACCTTAATCCGAGCCAAAACCAGACAATATGGAAAAGCTGCCAAAGCAGAACTGGATGCAGACCCAAAAACAACTTGAAAGCGAACCTGGAACCAGAACAGAGTGGATCCTGTGAAAAGTAACATGCATTTTTGAAATAATAAAGTGACCTTCCATCTGATGTTAGATAGAAAGGTTGATAAAACCTCTTAACAACATCCAGGACTCATTCACAGATTCCTTTCTAAATTTACCATCTTGATCGCATACTGTTGTATTTATTTTTAAAAAATCAATCATAGAGAAGTCTAAAAATTCTTTTAGGATGGAGCCAATAGCTCCACAAATGGTTTAAGATGGAGCCAACCATGTATTATAGCCCATGAATCTAACCCTGAGCTATAAGCTTCAAGATAACTTTTGAAATTTCGGATGGTGGTTTAATGTAGATCTGCCACTGCAACCAACCCAAATTGGTTTATTGTAGAGTTTCTTTAACTTGAACAGTTACGTTCTAACCTTGAACGGGCAAGCTTGTATAGGCTTAGATGCATGCGAGCTTATAATCATGGTTCATTGTACAGGCTTAGATGCATGCCAGCTTGTAATTTCGAAAAACGATGTAATTGATGCTTAGGTTTTCGTGTAAATTGACAGGCGATCTAGTTTTCGTACAAAACCTATAAGTTCAGTCGTGTGGCCTACCTTTCAATTCCGACGTTTTTTACTTAAATTGGGCTTTTGGAACGACAGTGACAAGGATCAAAAAGTTCGAACTCCAGTTTCTCTAGAACCACGAACCAAACTCAACCTTAAGTCCTACTTTTTCAACTCAATGGGAGCAGAGGCTCCGAAATATTGGCAGTCCGACAAAATTACCGAACTGCTCCCTCTTCGTTTTGGAAAAAGATAAGTAGGCTTTAGAACAGGCATTTCTCTGCATTTATATCCAATTTTCGGACAACAGAGGCTGGAAAAGTGGGCACCAAAATCAGAGAACTCACTGCTTTTGGCAAGAAAAGTAGCGTACACAACCCCACAGTTTAAAAAAACTGAAGGGAGGCAAAACAAGATTGTATTCCGGTGCCTTTAACGGTGCATGGATCCCCTAGTAGATTTATGACACAGAGTTGGCTCAAAGCCATTTAGCACACAATTCCATTATCAAAAGAAGTAATATTCTGCATCACAAAGGACTATTCTCTAATTGCTAATGGCACAAGTGATACAAACCTTTGGCAATCACATACTTTTTACATCAAAAGTGACGTTTTTTTCAGACAAGCACGCAGAGAGAGAGAGAGAGAGAGAGAGAGAGAGAGAGAGAGAGGAAACTTCTCTTGTTTGTCATGTATAAACAATCACAAAGCAAGGAAGAACAGCATTAGGATTACTTACATATAGATCACCCCACTTGGAGCACAACCCTCCCTTTCCAACAACTGAGTCGAACCCATCTCCACCCACATATGACCCGATGTCGGCCACGTTCAATACCCTCCCGGCAATCACCCTGCACACTACCACTGCTCTCTTCACCTTGCCATTGCACTCTGCTTTCAGCGAGAACAACGGATCGTCTCCGATCACACCAGAAGCAGACATCCTGATCCCATTCTTTTTCATCTCTTCGGTCATGAAGCCACTCTGAATTATCCGGCAAACGCCGCACTGAGAGTCACAGCACAGATCAGACAGCTTCACTGTCGAAGAAGGGCAAGCCATAGTGGTGGAGTGGAATCTCAGCAGTTCATTGCCGTCAGCAATGCTCCGCGGATTGCCCTTCTGGTGCTGTACTCTCTCTGCTATGCTCTTCACCATCTCCCTGTACTGTTCAAACTTTTTCAGCGTCTCCGGTGAATTATTCACCTTCAACACCCTCTCAATCTTCCGGCTTTCTGGCGACATTGATGAGGTTTGGAAAATCATCTCAATGATGTTCCTTGATGTATCACCAACACCGAGTTCTGTTAAAAAGGGGGAAAACAGCAAAGTGAGCAACTACTTGCGTATAACACTATATCCAACCTTGCATTTATTTGGAAAACCAATTGAAGAATAGCATGCCAATATTTGCCAGCTGTTGCATCCAAGTATTGTTCTTCGCACTACAGTATGAGAAGGAAGAAAAGAACTTTTGCATGTAAGTATAGGAGTATATGTGAAAGATGATTCTCATTAGTGGGCTTTATTTTCCTTGTTTACCACAAGATTGCTTTGCCTGGGACCCTCAACCTTCAAGACTCTCCACTTTGGATCATTGGTTTTCACCTCTCAAGTTTAAAACAAACGTGAGCGAGCCTGAACCATAACCTTAACCAAACTTTTTTTCCACTGAGGTAGAATAGGCTAAAGGAAAAACACGAGGACCTTCCGGAAGATTTATCTATCCTAGTATTATTCCAGCCCAGACATGCTTAACTTTCAAATTCAGATAGAATTCATGGATTAGTGCTGGAAGATTGCACCTCCTAGTAAAAGGTACAATGAAGTCTAATGTTGGCTGTAGCTCTACCTGATGCAACCCACGTTTAGGCTTCACAGCGGCAATGTAAGGGTAAATCCTCACTATAGATAGAGCTCCTATTGGAGAATCCTGCATAAATAATTCCTCAGCATGGAGACTGTCCGAATCTTGTGATTCAAAGGCAAGCTTCACAAGGGCGATCAACCATCACAGCTATAACTTAGAATATTGAGAATTGGAATGGCACCTATATATGAACAAATGAGGAAGATGTGTTTGAGATAATTGGGATATGTGAAAAGATGGCCACACAAAACCACAGTGCTTTGGTGGGAAAAGTTGGATGAACTTTAGAAAAGAAGCCATTGGAAATCCAAGTATTGGAAACAAACCACAAAACATGACCTTAACTTTTTATATGTTAAACACAGGCATGCCACAGTATGGATCATAATGAACACTAAGTATAGTCTAAATAAACCCATCTAGGATGGAGAAAGGCTTAGTTTCAGTTTTAATTTGCTACGGAAAAGTACATTTGATGCCCCAAAAACTTAGCTTACATGTTTTCACAAGGCTTCACACATGCGGCTCATGATTGAATTCCACAAGAAATTAAAAGTCCAAGTCTGATCAAAACCAAGTAAATGTACATTGTTTCACACACCGAACCAGTGGGTGCCCTATGCAAGATTACTGAGCACAGCCATAATTTGTCACACAGCAGGTCAATCATTCAACAGCAGTTGCAATGGGATACATAAAAGTGCAGACTGGTTCTGGTTTTGCTTGGACATGTTAATGCGAATTAGCAAGGATTAATCTTGATAGAACCAGAGACGTCTCCATAACACGGACAATTTTCTTATCGTTGCCATGAGCCGACGACAACAACTAATAGTAGTGGTTTGGTTTTGCATTACACGACTGGGACTAGTCAATGCCAGTGTGACTATTCCTTTTCTCCAAAAGTCTCCACTGCCACTATTCACGCTCACCAAACATGGCTCCATATGGGACCGTAAGTCCATATTAGGTCCTATCCATATGATCGCTACAACACTTATAAAAGACTTACCCGCAACCTTATAGCTCGGACCCACATCCTCATTCGGCTCACAACAAACCCATCATAGTAGGCCAATGTCGATCCTTACCAGTGGACCCAGGGTCCAAGCCATGTCTCACTCACACCAGCCTAACACGGATAGCGGTCCTAAGCAACAGCTTATTAAAACAAAGAATGGAACCATATTTGGGTCCCAAACCCTGAGCGATGGCATGCTAGTCCAAACCTGATAACTACGTAAACCCAAAATTGGGCCCAACTAGGCAAACTTTGAACATTGCCTCAGTCAGCATCCTCCCCTAAAGCTTAATCCAACATGCCTACGTAGAAACCAAAGCCCACTGGGTTTGTCCTAAGCAAGCTGTTCTGATTCAGTAAGCAGGATTCACGCTAGCTCCCGAACCAAAAAGGTATAAGCCGGAAGTATTAGAACCGGGTTTGCCCAGACAGTCCATGCTGCGCCAAAGAGTTTGATCTTACCATATTCCGGCCTAAATGAATTCAACTGCAACAGTGTTGTGCATTTTCTAGCGGGTTGGCCCGGTGAAAGGAGGTCATGAGTTCGACACCCAGTGTGAGCCTTTCCAGGGCATGAAGTACAGTATTGCGGCCCAAGACGGTCGCGCAGAGACAAATGCAATTGAGGTGTCGGAAAAAAAACGAAGTTCTTACATAATTGAAGTAACGAATTCGAATTCTTGAACTATTTAACAAAGAGCAGGTTGGTAGTTTAACCTCAAAATTATTAAATGAAAATGGAGCAAATAAAACTTGAATTCCAAACCAACCAAACATTTCAATGGTTTGTGTTAAATATGTATGTTCAAAATGGAAATTCATTGAACGATAAATATGAAAAGTACATTCGTTACTACTGAACGAGTACGAATGGAATGCAACCAATCAATTGTACTAGGCTACTTGAGTTTAACTAATCAATTTTATCAGTCAGTCTGATTGTGAACCATGCCCGATGCGAGCTTGGCTCAGATTAGCTGAGTCCAGAACATTACAAGCGACGAGCTTCGAGTAAACCCATACCGGACTTCGTGCACAAATGAATCAACCCAGCTGGGTCAAGACCACGAACCGGCTCGGATTCGAACCGGTCAGAGACAAAGAACAAAAGAATCAAGTGCAAACCAGAAAGCAAGCTAAAAGGTAATGGCTTCGAACCGTGAACGTTTTCCGGTTCTAATCAGAAAAGTATCGCTTGTCGATAATGGAAAACTTAAAGGAGAGATAACTCACCGGAAAATCTGTCCCTGCCGGGATCCGGTCTGCGGACGACGTCTCGCTGGGGGACATCGGCGGGCTCTCCGCCATTCTTCGGCGCGCGAGTCTCTGCACGGGCGTCTGATTTGAGCTTCTCAGGTAGGAGGACGCCGCCGAGATCGGCCGTGCACCTGAGTGTTTCCTTCAGAGAGAGCCACATCGTGTGAATCGTCTCCTTCTCCCTCCCTCTTCCCTTCCGCTCCTTCCGCCGGATCCTAATTCCCATCTCTACTCGCTCACCCCTCGCAAACTCCGCGTGCTTCCTCTGCGAGAAATGGCGAACTACGCGCCCTGGGAAAAGCAACGCCAAAAAATCGAATCCTGTCAGTCGAGACAAAATCCGAATCTTCGAATAGTCATTTTCTTCGTAAACCGCGACTTAGAAGGGAATCGAAGCGTCTTTTTCCGTCGGAAAGAGAGCGTCGCAAACGGCAGATCCAAGGAAATGAAAAGAAGGGAATGGCCACGAAAAGCTCAAACTTCACGTTCTAAACCGCAATATCTGGCTAAATGCAGCACAAACCCGACTTTTCAATATCTCGATCGAGGTAATGAGATTTAGAATCGCTTCTCCTCAGAATTGAACGAGAAAAGAGAAAGGAAAGGGACCTTTTCTGCTTCAAAAGATTCAGAGATCAACTTGCATGAAAGAGAAGCCTCGAAAAGAAGAGGCCAAACTTTCTCATTGGGAACCAAAGACGAATGGAACCCCACGTAGCGAACTCTCTCTTTCCTCGGAACGAAAATATCAGAGTGAGAGAAAGGAAATGTGAGCAAGAAAATACAGGAGGAGATAACATCACACCATTCTTTAGGTTTTTCTGAAACGAGAAAAAGAGGACAAAAGGCAGAACAAACAAACTGAAGAAACAAAATACAAAATTTATTTATTTAGAATTTTCTGCTTATCAGCTTGGAATCGTTCAAAAGGAAAAGGTAAGCGAGAGAGAATCGTGGCACAAGCCCTGAGAGAGAGAGATGTGTGGGGACAAAAAGGCGGGAAGGGAAGAGAAGGGGGTTTGGTTTGGTGGGTGCAGGGAAAAGGGTTTTGGAAGCATCTGCTGTCGTTGGGGCGGACGGGACGCCGTGCAGCCCGTGCTCTTGCGTCGTCAATCATGCCTAACGAGTCACGCAGCGCTATTTGGATAAGGGTCCTGGTTCGGGCCTCTGGATTTGGACCTCCGAGTTCAGTACAAAAACGTTTTTTTTTTCTTTTTTATTGGAGCAACACTTTTGAGAAAGAGATACGTACTTAGTGGTGACAAATCGGGTGGATGGCTCAGGTTCAGGTTGGGTTTTGTGTCCGTAAGAAACAGGTCAACCCGAGCCAATTTTTTGTTCATATCCATTTTGAAGACCGGACATGACCCCAATCGGGTATGGATCAATGGATCAACCCAGCTACAAGACCATAATACACACACAAACACACACGTCCATACATATGATATACATTATATACAACTATATGTATATAATATGATTCACTAGTGTGTGTGTGTGTATATATATATATATATATATATATGAATGATTGATTATTTACTTACTTATGTTCAATCATTACTTTTTTACAATATGAGTATATCATCATGACCTTTTATATTTTCTTGAAAACCTTTTAATTTTTTAAATTATACTCACATTAATGAAAAATAATAGGTGAACATTAGTAAAAATGTCAAAGGTGAGCATGATCAGGTTTTTCTATATATATATAAATATATTATATACATTGTATATGATTATGTAATGGGAAACATGTATTTTTTAATATAAATACATGAAAATACATTATATATACATTTCAAGTTAGTTGGGTCTGAGGCAACCTGAATCTGACCTGGTTTTTTGTTGGGTCGCTTCAAAATGGTGTGGATCCGGATGCCTAAACCCAACCCGTATATAAATTTTTTGCAACGTCTAAAATTGCATTCCTACCCTTATGCTTTCATTTTGCAACATCCTACAGCATAACTGGAGAATGATTTTTGGTGACAACCAAGGGTGTTCAAAGATTCAATCCAAACAAATTAAACCGATCCAAAGTAGTCGGGATAGTCTGAAATTTCAAGTCATCTTGAAGCCTGTAGCCCAGGGTTGGATCCGTAGGCTATAATACAGGATTCGCCCCATCCTAAACCATTCAATGACCTATTCGGCTCACCCTAAAAGAATTCCTAGATCCGTCACTGTCCAAACTCATGGTTGAATTGTGAATGTTAGAAAATTTGACAAAGAAAATTAATCTATATGGTGGTAACTTATATATGAACAACTTAATTTATATTTTATTAAGTTTATTCATCATCTATTTCATTGTATACTTCATACTAGTATCATATGCTTAGATGTTAAATTGTAATCTCCTGGCTCCTTTCCGACATGATCAATGGTCAAAATGGTGGCTGCAACTATCTCCACCGCCTCGTCCACCACCTCGAGATATGCATAAAACATAGTGCCCATAGTCCAGTTTCTATTGGATCAATGGAGGTAGTTGTACGTGTTCAGTCTCCTGCTTCACTTAGTTTCACCTTCGGCTGTCATCTTTTAATACCTTTTACTAATCAAAATTGCTTTTCACTAGTGGAAATTGTCGTCATCATTGCAAAATTTATTTTAAAAAATTTATATATACATATATATAAGTGGTTTTATGATTTTTTTGAATTTTCGTTGGTAACAATGATGATTTTAATGAATATATTGAATCGATAAAATCATGTGAAATAAGAAATTGGGCACCGTGCATGAGAGGCACTGGATGACTTTGTAAAGTTTTGCGGGTAAAACTGCTTGCGGTTCTAAAATCGTCAAATTCCTTTTGACACATTTTTACCATTTGCAGGTATAATTGCGCTTAAGAGAGCAAGCAATTCAAAGAGGACAGAAAAAATATATGCGGCTGTATAAAATGTTTGACATTAGAGCAGTCATACACGAATTTGCAAGAAATAATACGGTTACCTGCAAGTTCTTCTAAAATTTCAATAAACTTTATTAAATTTTCACATTAGTAGACGTAAAGTTTGAAGCTTATTTGACTGTGACACTCGAGTCGAGTACTTGGTCTTATAAGGGTTTTTAAATGGATCATGTACATTTATGTTAATTTGAAAAAAGTGATGACATTTTCGTTTCAAAATGCAAAAAAAGGTTAATTTGGGATTGAATTTCAACCATCTTTCTATAAAAGTGCACCGAAAAGGCGATTTTGTCGTGCTAACGTAACACAACAAAAATAGGTTCCTGTTTGAATAGACCTGTTTTTCAAGTGAACACGATTTGACACCACAGGAGATTTCCTGAAAAGTATAACAGCTGACCTGACATGAAAGTCTAGCACCAACATGACCTTAAAAGTCCATTTTCGTGTGTGTATGAGAGTAAATTGAACCGCATTCCATTTAACCTGTTTTGACACGACAAAAACACGAGTTGCCACCCCATCGGCTCGCCCTTTTGGTTCCGTGGGCATCTTCAAGAAAGTCATGATAATGCAATTCAAGATAATAACTAATTCAGAAAATCATATAAAACATGAAAAATTCAAGATAATAACTAATTAAAGAATAATTTTTACATGATATATATTGATCTACAAAACGATATGTTCTTTAGAGAATCTTGGAAAAGAGATGTATCCCATTAACATATATAAATCTTATAAGAGACATTTACGATGGTACAAAAACATATGTAAGGACTTACGAAGAAATGACAGACTCCTTTGAAGTTAATATTGGATTACATCAGCAATTAATTTTAAGTCTATATTTATTTATATTAATGATTGATGAGTTAATAAAATATATTCAAGATGAAGCACCTTGGTGTATGTTATTTGCATAGACATTATATTAGTGGATGAGTCTAAGAAAAAGTTAATAGAAATTAGAAGTACGCAGAGAAACGATAGAAAATAAAGGCTTTTGACTTAATAGAATAAAGACAAAATATGTGGAATATAAGTTTGATCATTTGAGTACTTCAAATAAAATAGAAATTAAGGTTGACACACATTGCATCCTTCACAAGAAAAATTTTAAATACCTATGAACAGTTTTTTAAAGTGATGAAAAAATTGATGGAGATGTCACACATAAAATTGATGGAGATTTGAGCACAAATAAAAATATTGAGATGGATGAGTGGTCACACAAAGAAAGACTGTATACATATTAGAGAAAATATGGAGTACCACCAATATAGGATAAAATGAGGAAAAATCGTTTAAGATGGATTGAACATATAGAAAGATGACCAAAGCCTCTCTAATAAGATATGAAAAACTAGATTATAAAAATGTTAGAAAAGAGAGGATGATCAAGAAGTATTGAAAAAAATAAATAAAGAATGAACTAGATTATATTGAGTTAATTGTTAGCATGATACATGATAGAACTATGTGAAAACAAAAGTCCGTATAGCCGACCCCATCTAATACGAGAAAAGGCTTAGAAAAAATTATATTGAAGATTCAACTTTTAAAAGGAAATTTTGTTCTTCGAAATTGAGGACTGATTTTTTACTCCATTAATTAATACATACAACTTCTATAATCAGTTAAAACTTATGAATGCTCGCTTATTCACCAAGTAAAACAAATCTATAAGCCACCGATTCAAAGGCACAAACTCTTCATGTGGCCGTTGTTTTTTGAGGTTTCTTCTTTAAATAACACAGCCCTTCCTTAAACTTTCATTAAATAATGGGACTGCGTCCTTAAACAAGCTGAAGACAAAGAGAATCCGTAGTCTCTACGGTGCCATTTAAAACTCCACGATACATGCAATATTATGGATTACCAAAAACTTCAACAAGGATCGCTGTGAAACGATGATCACCAAGCTTTCGAATCTCTCTCTTTTTCTGCGGCCGAAGTAGCGCTTTTTTCCCTTGAAGAAGAAGAATTGGCAAGATTTGGTGAAAAGAAGAGGGTTTCTCCGCCAAGAGAGAGAGAGAGAGAGAACCTCCTCACAAGAAGATGTGGCCACGTAGTCAATGCCTTTGTGCTATGTAGAAAGCTGCTACAACTGTGGTGGATGGTTAAAGAAAACTAGACCGCATGATTCCCACGATCAACCATCCATATACGTTTGATATATATATATACGAGAGAGAAGTCCACGGAGATTTCTACTGTTGGATCAACAAAGAATTTGAAGTTAAAACAAGCATGAATAGTACTTTTCACTTTTGAAATTAAAATATAAGTAATTGATCAAAAAGTGGAGATCTTTAACTGGATACATGAATGAGTGCATGCATATATGTGTGTGTGTGTGCTAGCATACTTAGGGTATGATTGATACAAGATTCGAAGGGAACTGCACTTTGATTATTGATATTTCTAGTTTCGAATTCTTTGTTCATCGAACATGGAACCTATTACTCAATCAAACTATAGTTTGTTAAATTCAATTTAAATAAAAAACTTTGACACTAAAAGAGAGGTGAGCAAGAAGAACTATCCTCAAATGGCTTTACACGAAAACCCAAGTACCTCTATCTGTACTCTACCTCACACAAATACATTTAGGTGCTATAATATTTAAACAAATTTCAATAACTCTCTTGGGTTAAATTTAAATTCAAAAGCAAACAGAACTCGTATAACTTTTGTAGGTTTAGTTTATTCATACGTGCACTTTTTGTTATTTAAATTTCAATGGTTTATTAACTCAAGATGAATGATTAAGCTATATTTGAATATGCTAGTAAGTAAGATTGATGGATTAGCTTTATTTGGATATGCTAGCATATAGAGAGAGAAACTGGGAGATGCTAGACACCATCTTATACCAAGCTTTACCAGACGATTTGCACCGTTTATGCAATCGCACTAACAACGTAGATCGAGTTGTCCATCAACATCAATATCAGATTTGAAGTCATTTAGTGCATATGAATGCATTAAATACTACTCGGGATGGATGCTTAATATTTAGTATGGGAGGTTGTCTAGCAGCTCCCACCCTCTCTATATAGAGAGAGATACCAACATATATATATATATATATATATATATATATATATATATATATATATATATATATATATATATATATATATATACATATATATCAGGTACATACATCAAGTTTGTAACTCTTAACCTCTTCTTGTGGATTAGTAAAACCTCAAACAGGTGCATGGAGCCCCTTCTTTTTCTCACCTAACGATCTTATACGAAATACTAAATGCAGGACATAACCTTAATGTTCTTTGCAAAGATTAATTTCAAATTTAGCTAATTTGATCTTTAGCAACATCAGCGACTACAAATTTCTGGTCCGAGTACTCGTCGAGAGTCCCTTGACCTGATTGAGCCCAATTGGCCGATCCAGTTACTTGAACTGCCCTTGGGCCCATGTAAGAATCACCACGGCCTGGCCGTAGGTGTGAACCTTACACCAAAAAACTTGACCTAGGTGCGTGGACTGTATGGAAGCGAACCCACTCATAGAGTTCGATGAACATTCGAGAAAATGGATGCGGACCATCTGTGGAACCAGGTGGAACTCACTAAGTTTGAGCCCATGCACAATTGAGGAGGAGAAGACAAAAGTAGGCCTCAAAATATTTGTCCTTAATTTTGCAGTCACCCCATTGTTCATGATTGAGCCCATCTTAATTTGTTGCCATAGAAGACATAATTGGCATTGACCACGGTAAACATGACCCCAGATGAAGATAAGAAAACGTTAGCGTGCAATACAATATTGATAAAGATGTATGCAGTATTATTCAAACGAACAAAGTTGTGTGTTTTTTCTCTTCTTTTTTCCCTCTCTCTTTATATAATATATACACATATAAGAGAGAGGAAAAAGAAAAAAAACTGGTATATGTGAACACATTAAAATACTAGCAAATTCAAACAAATCTCAATCATCTATTTTTTTATGATTAAATGGTTAAAATTTGAATTTGAGAAAAAAAATCATATAAATAAAATGTACTTGTGAAAAATATATACACGTTTTTTGTTTTTTGATTAAGTTTCAGCTGGATGATTGAGATTCGTTTGGATTTACTAGCACCTAGGTGTGAGAAAAGACTTGATTATTGTTGCTCTCTCTCTCTCTCTCTCTCTCTCTCTCTCTCTCTATATATATATATATATATATATATATATATATATATGTGTGTGTGTGTGTGTGTGTGTGTGAGAGAGAGAGAGAGAGAGAGAGAGAGAGAGAGAGAACCCATAGGTGAATCTCTAAGTCCATAATGATGCTCCATGGTTTTAAGCTGAACTATTATTTTGTAAGAGCACTTCCCGTGGTAAAACAATGAACTAGACCAGACCGATTTCCACCAGGCCTGGCGGGTCGAACCAGCCTGAACTGCCGGTGCAACCAGCCAGAAGAAGATAGGAAACAAGGAGCTCTTGTTTCGTTCTAGTTTTACCTAGTGGATAACTGGAACTGCTAGTTACAAGTAATTTTTAGCTCTGAATTTAAAATACCACCTGATTTTCCAAAAAAATGAAACCAGACAGGAACTAAATCCGGTTTGAAAGCAGAATCAGAAATGAACCAGAAACCTACAGAACTTTAACCAGAACCAGAGTGGAACCTGCCCGGGACAGGACAGGTCTACGGTGATCTGTGATACCAACCTTTTGATATGGATATCCTTGAAAATGAACTGTCTCCTCCGTTCCAATCAGAATCGAACTGTACCAGGAACCGGAAGCGGTGAAACTGGACATGAAATTGGAGGCCACTTGGCTCGGTTCCAGTTTCACTTTTCACAGAACAAGAACCAATGGTTCTGATACTTTTTATTTAATTTTCTTTAAAGTTTTAATATTTTTGCTGGTTTCAGGTAGTTCAAGACTCAACCAGAAACCGTCTCAAAACCGGAACTGACACCGAGCTGGTTCTTATGGTTCCAGGAACCACCAGTTCCAGTTTATCTGGAACCAACAGTGTCCAAGCGGATCTACTTTCTGCGATGCAGCTGCATTCACCCCCATCCAAAATTTTTAAAAGATAAAGATATTACATCAATATGAGCCTGTGGTCTATATCACTCCTCCTCAAAGAAATTCCATGAATTAGTCAGCTCTCCTAAAAACATTTTCTAAATCCACCATCGAAGTGAGTCACGCTGAAAGTTAAGGGTGTGTATTTTGTGCCTTATAAAGAGCCTCTTTTTGAAGCATTGAGTGCACAATGTGGTGTCAAAAGTTAGGCCCTGCAAATCATAAAGCAAATAGCTTCATGATTCATAAATATGGTTGTCTTCTTCCTAAAGAATGAATAATTATCCGTCACTTGCTTTTGCAAGAGTACAAAGAAACCCCTTCAATCTTCATCCTTGGTTCACCCCCCATGGCATGAAAGGTTACTAAGTTTTTTTCTTCTGTGCACTGTATAATGTATATATCCACCTTTTTTTACCCATCTTGTTAATAAAAAAAGGACTGTAGCATGTCTCAAATTGTGTATTAAAACACAACCTTAATTGTTTTTTAGTTAAATTATAATATGACAACTCGGTCACGTTCGATGTAAAGCCCGAATGCAAAAGGAGGAGGATTGAATTAGACTTCTCACAACCAACATAAAATTTTATCAGGTTTACTTTTGCAGATTTTAATAGAGCACAACATATTAATAGAATAAGAACCCTTATAGCTAACCTCACCTTTAATATCTACCTTTAATATCTGATAAGGCTTCGTTTTGATTTTGGTTGATTATGTTCCCAAAGTAACTCTAAAATCATTACGAAGTGGACCATCGGCAATGGCTATTGTCCGAGACGGGAAGTTGGCCATGTAGAACTTACTCGAGCTAGGGTTAGGTTGGTGTATCGAGACCACGAAAGGTGCATAAAACGAAATGTGGGGAGGCTCATCTTTTAGCTTCTTTGTGTGGACCTGGTGCCTGATGTGGGTGCTTACAGCGTATCCATGTACTGGTTCATGTGTGGTCAAAACCAGTAAATCCTTGAGAAGTGGATGTAATAATTGGATCTTGTCTTGGTGTCCAATTAACCAGACAGTGGACAGATTCAGGCCTGGATCCAACTAGGTCCAATTAAATACTTTTGGAAGTTGGTCCAGCTCGAAGGATACCTCACGATGAGAGGAGTGGACGAATAAGATCAGGTACTGGTCGTTGACAGTCTGAAAGCCTTGTGACTTCCCTGTAAGCACTCACACGACGATGTCAATTGGCAATGATTCCTCGTTGCAGCCTCAGCAACTCAGACGTGGGTCCCACTGGCCCCATTAACCTCCCTCTCTCCCTCTCTCTCTCTCTATATATATATTATATGCATAATTTTTTCATTGCATAATTTTGCATAAACATAATACAAAGTATAAGAATAAATAATATTTTTTATTTAAATCTCTACTGTTTATCAGGCCAACTTAATGGTGAGAATATGTATAGAAGATTATACATTTATAGCTCTTTTAGCTGTGTATACAATCATCTCCACCTTTTGATCTTTGAGATAAACAATAAATTACTTTACATTTAATACAATATACAAGAGTATAATGATATTTTAATTTAAATCTCTGTTATTGATTTCAAAAATCGATGGTGGAGATGTTTAGATTGTGGAGATGTTTGTGCAATATTATACATCAAAAGTCATTTTTCAAATAAGGAACCGTCAACTCAAACAAGCTATGGTTTATTTGTGTTGCACTGAATGGATATGAACTTTCTCAGGTTGTTTTCAACCAAACACACACAAACAAAAAGCTTTCTCGGGTTGTGCCGATTTGCAATTTGGGTCATGTTCATGACATGCTATTTTGTACTCGTGTCAAAATAGATCAGCCTACATGTGGGCATCTTGATTTTCTTTTAAGGTACAAGTGGGTGGCTAAAGCCAGATTCACGCCCGTATCGAACTCATGACCTTCAGCTTGTGAGTCAACCAGGTGAGAATCGTTTTCATTTTCCGGTTGCTTTTCAATTCTATCTGGGAATCCTTATACAAGAGGTTGAAATAAACCACTTGAAGACTCCAAGGTCAAAGCTCGGTGCTCATATCAGCCGAACCTCTCACTGCCTCAGCTTGGTGGGTGTGAAGTAGAACAAAAAGGTGGTGATGACAACTTCATGCCGCAAGAAATTCACCACTAACGGTCAAACATAACCATCTGGGACATAAAGATGATGGAGGACTAGCCATTTTCTCAATGTGCACCTAACACAGAGACCTTATTATTCAATTGCCCAAAATACACAATAGTTGGATCCAACTCCTTCGCTTGAAGATGAAACTCTTCAGGAAGACACTCTCCTAGATGGGATCAAACTCGAACTACCCTTTAAGTCAAAGGTCATGAGATTAATATACACAAAGATGCATGGGTAAAGGCCTGACCGACAAACTTGCAAATTACAAGGAGAAAGAAAGAAGACAGTTTGTCAAATGGTTCCTCTACTAAAGCTCGGGTTCTACCCTAGATTTTAAATCGTACCAGCATGAAACAGATGGGTTCCATGGGCAGTATGCTAACATGATCTATGGCCTACAGCCTTGAAGAAGCATCAATCAGGGACCCAATCCACTTTCGATCTGAATCCAAATCTAAAAGCAACTGAAATCAAGCTGGATCCAGATCAGATCACATGAGGTAGGCCTCATCTATATATAACCCACAAGACAGGATGAATAGCAGGACATTGGCTTCATTCTCGTATAAACCACCACATAAAATTATACAAAGGCCCTTTTGAGGCCAAGAATAGTGGTCAGACATCAGAAGCAGATTCATTAGACATTCAAGCTCCAGCTTTCCCTGGTAGCTCTATTACAACAGACAGATTCACCCTTTATTTTCTCCACACAAGAGAAGGCACTAGCACAATTCGTGACCGGACGATGCAGTCACCGTTATCATCGAAACTGTTGATTGTTAGCTGTATCTACTTCTGGACCCAACATTACTCCCCCAGTGCCCTGATGAAATCTGTTAGCTGAATAGTTCAACGGCAGAATCGTGTTGAAGCTGAAAGTTGCCTCTTCTTTAACTCTGTAACGATCTGCTTGTTGATGAGCAATTCCATTTGCATAGATGGGTGCGATCCCAGCAGACAGAATCGAGTTGTTAACAAAGGAACCAGACAGATTCGAAGGATGTACTTGCCTTGCAATTTTTTCTGCTTCTGCTGAGTTCTGCTTCTGAATGCTACTGTTCTCAGGAACTTGCCTGAACCCAACACCTAAGTCCAAACTAAGAGCTTCAGTTTCCCCAGGATAAGCGACTGTTATGGCATTGTCATTTTGGTTTGAAGGTCTACGCAAGACCTGATTAAGAGCCACCGGGATACTGCCATCGAGAGAGTTGAGGCTCTGACTAACCATAGGTAAAGAAGGCTCCTGACTGGTAGAGTTTCCAGTGGGTACATCGTGATTATGTTTTCCTTCATAAGTAGTAATAACTGCCTTTGGATCATGAGACGCTCTCTCTACATGTTTCCGAACCGGGCACCCAGCGTTTGTGCATTTGTAGTAACTCCTGTAGATGCAAGCATAGTGACAATAACTTGTAAAAAATTACCAGTTGTTGTGTGGGCACTGAGATGTCGTACTAAAGGGTATGGTATGAAGCCATACTTTAATGGGATTTCATGGCAAAATTTTACAGCTGCTAAGTATTTATCTACTCTATTTATACTATAAAGATCCAAAAGTAATATAAGAATATCTCCTAATATGAGTTTGAACCAAGAAGTCCAAGACAAACCTTGGATTAGGGTTTCCCTTTACCACTTTCTGCCCATATTTGCGCCACCTATACCCGTCATCAAGGATATCAACTTCACTCAGTGTCTGCACCACAACACGAGGTTCACGTGTTGTTCTGGTAGTAAGAGTATTATCTAGTGCCGCAGCTTCTATTTTCCTGATAACATAAATACCACCGCTATAATAGACGGATTAAGGCTATAAGATCCTCTTTACCAAAATCACATACAAACCTGCGTTTTGATTCTGGGTCATCATCCTCGGCCTCTTCTCCCAATCTGTCGCTGCAAGGGCCAGCTCCATCACCATCATCATCATCACTAAATGCAGAACATGGTTCAGGAAAGCCGTTCGGTTCTAACTGATTAGGTGGCCGAGCATTCAACGACTTGTCTACAGATCATACAACCACAAGATTACGTACCTAGGATCACTGAAACATCACGAATAATCTATCAGATGCCCTTTCTTACCTTCTACATGAGCGGATGCTTGCAATGCTTCTGTCCTGTCATTGCCTTCTTGTGCAACATTAGAACCAACAGCCAGTCGACGGGTTGGCTGAGGCTTGGGATGATCATGTGCACCTTCATATATAATCGCAGTAACCGATCCATCATGAGAACGCTCCAACTTTTTCTTCATTTGGCAATTGGGATGAGTACATTTATAGTAACTCCGTGGGAATTCACTACCCTTGACTAACTTCTGCCCATATTTTCGCCAATTATATCCATCTTCAGATGGCTTCTCAACAACAGTCAAAACCCCCTTTTGGTCTAATGGTAATGACTGTGGCTCAATATTGGAACCCATTCTGATATGACATTCATCTGAAGAAAGACCGCCAGGTGTACCTGCAGCATTCGCAGCATCGACATGTGCCGATGCATCAGAAGCCATAATAGAAAGTGTAAGATCCTGACCAGAGGAAGACGTATTCTCAATCTTTACAGATCTATGTGGTTCAGAATGACCCTGATCACGAACTTGATCATTTTGGTAGCTCTTTGAACCTGAGTTCGAAGGATCCTACAAAAAGATACATACTAAGAAAGGTTAAAACCATAAAGAAAAGGGCAGCCACAGGGGAGAAATAGTCAACACTAGCTAGCCTCTCCACAACTGGTGCATTTGAACATGTACCAATAGTTGGAGCAGATAGAGAGAAGAAGAATACCATAGTTGGGCAACCTTTCAATCTTTTTTCCTCTCGAAAAAGGATACATCCGACATTTTTTATATGTAGTAGGACCTTTTAAACAATACCCATTTAGAATGCAAGCATGCCCTGCATAATCTCCGTCCTACATCTCAGCCCCTCCATGCTCCATGAAAGAGAGATAACCTCAACAGGAGTTGGAATATTCAGTATGAGCTTTTCCAATTCTTTTTGTTTCTTTTTGAATGATGAGCAGAGTCAAATTACATTTATCACTCCAACCACGTTGACATAAAAATAATAGGAAGGAAAAGAGACTACTATACAAACAACGAACACTAGCATTAGCAATATAATATCCAAAAGCACAAACTAGAGTAGCAAACAAACACATGAATAGACAAACTTGGTTCTAATAATGTGTAAACCTAACAGTGCTGAATGGAAATCATGTGCCAAAGCAGGCCAATGCCCACAAGATGAGGAAAGCTTTAAGCCAAAAATAGATGGACTAGACAATGAGGATGCTTGATTGGTTATAACAGATACTGTACATTGTCTCGATCACAACTAAGATGCAATGTATGACACAACTATAAGTGGATAAACCATAAATCAGGCAATTTTTTACCAAGCAAACCGGTAGAAGCACAATTCAATGGTTTTTGTTGTTTGAACTTTGAATTTCATTCACATACTGCCTGCCGTAGAAGTATGAAGCCACGGTCCAACACGAGCATCTGTAAGGCTTTTTATATTAATGTTTGCTGGTACCCTTAACAGGGCTGAACAGGAGTAGTGGTAGCATGTCAATTAAAAAAAAAAGGTTTAGGATAGGGCGGGCTCAAACACACCCTCTACTTCAGTTGATAACAGACCTATGACATAAGACTATCCGCGACTTTAGATACCTCAACTTTTATACCATTTAAATATACCATATTTATAGAATAGTTTGAACCCAATTGCTAGTGATAGATATATGAACAATGTTTAAAATTCCTCGGGAGTAAACATTTGTGTATTGTCAAGATCGATCACTATTTATTATGCTTGTGCAGAAATGGTACAACGAGAATAGGGTGTTAAACCAAATAGTGTGCGTTGTTTCATTTATAGCTGTGCTACAATTGCACATCACAAGAATGTGGCAATAGAGTAAACGAAATACAAACCAAGCAATGTATAGCAAAAGCAGACCTAAAACACAATTGGAGACACATGAGTAATGAATTGTAACTGCTAATGAATGAGTCCATCAGCACGTTCTCCAATTATACTACCGGTAAGTTCAGTGCAAACAAGTTGCAAAGGCTCTCACATTTCATTCTTTACACAAAAATCAAATATAGTAATAGAGGGAAGAAAAAAGTGTAAGGTACTACTACTATACTACAAAACCTCGCAATAGCACACTAATATGCTGTGAACTTCCAGAAAAGTTCGGCAAATAAACCTTTTACAATCATCTGTTTCCAAGCGTGGTCCCACACATACAAAAAACATCCAAGAAGAAATTGGCGATGCACGTTTGGAAGTAACTTTATGACAGCATTAAGTTCACACAAGCATGTTAGAACTCTAAAAATGAGTTGTTTGATACTATCTCAAAAGTAACTGATATGCCATCTGACTGAATTGCATGTGACGATCACAGACTTTTGAATAAAAAAGAGACAATCCGGTACCAACACCTACAAAATCATAAACATAACAGAGACCTACCAAAATGCCTGAATGGGGACCTGATCCAGTGTGTGTTTTAAATGCAAAACTTCCAGGGCTACCATCATTGGAGGAGAGATTCTCAAAGGCGTTCCTTGATGAACAAAATGTATCAGACAAACCAGAGTTGACACCACCACTCATGTAAGAGCGAAATGAAAAAGTTCCAGTAGTTGGAGAGGGCTCTGCAAGCTGCATTATAGAAAAATGTTCATGCAGTCAGCAGACAGAGTTTCTCAACCAATACAACAAGAATTTTGAAACATAAATTAATCCCACACAATCATCAGCATTGAAACACATAAAATGATAAATTATAGATAAGAATATATATCTCTTATACATGCTAACATAAAGATACAACAATCAAGACAGCTGCTCCTAGTACCAGATGCTAGATTATGACAAAGACGGGATCAACAGAACAAAATAGTGCATGAGAACCATATCAAACACCATAGTGTAGCCATAAAGATACTTTAGTTTCTTACAGTATAGAGAAGGTAGAAAGGAATCAAGGACTGCATTTCTCAAAAATTAACACCTAACAACCAGCATCGCAGAACATAAATTATGTGCCTATTGCCAATATGCATAAACAATTGCATATTACAGAAACACGATGTGAGAATTACATGATTTAACTATCAAAAAGTAAAATGTTTATTAAGGGTCCCCAATATGAAGTTGGTAAATGTCCACAACCGATCTACAAGTAGATAGATTAATGAAGTAAAACACAGCCTATCTTTGAATTGTTCATGAAAGTATAATTCAGAGTATCTTGTATGTGAGCAAGGAGGTAGATGATTCTTTTAAAGTTCGTGAACTTTCTCCGGTTCTAATAATTGCTTCCTCATGCGACTTCTATATCAACAACAAAGAAGCACATACAATAACAACAACAACTAAGCCTTTTCCCATACTAGACACGGTCAACTATATGGATTCTTTATTTCTACATAGCCCTATCACGTGCCATGTTAGTTAGCTCATCATAAGCTAAGTCATTCTTTATTATTTTCTTTCCAATACTTTTGTGGTCGTCCTCTACCTCTTTTAATACTTTCAAAATATAGCTTTTCAATCCTTCTTAGAGGTGCTTCTTTTGATCTTCTTTCTATATGTTCAAACCATCTTAAACGATATTCTCTCATTTTATCCTCTATTGGTGTCACTCCTAATTTGTTTCTAATAACCTCATTATGTATACGGTCTTTTCTTGTATGACCAGTCATCCATCTCAACATCTTCGTTTTTGTCACAGACATCTTTTGTACATGTTGATGATTAATTGCCCAACACTCAGAACCATAAAACATGACAGGCCTAATTGTTGCTCTATAATATTTACCTTTTAACTTTAATGGTATCTTCTTATCACAAAGGATACCTGATGCTCCTCTCCATTTTAATCAACCAGCATTAATTCTATGCGTAACATCTCCATCAATTCTTCCATCACTCACTCTGAAAAATTGACCCTAGGTATTTAAAACTTTCCTTTGGAGATGCAATGTGTGCCAATTTTAACTTTCATGTCCTCTGAAGTAATCAAATGATCAAACTTATATTCCATATATTTTGTCTTTCCTCCACAAAATAGGAAGCCTTTACTTTCTAGTGTTTCTCCAATTTTCTATTAACTTTTTCCTTGGACTCCTCCACTAACACAATGTTACACAAGGTATCTTATATGTTTTGTTAAATCATTAATCACCATTATAAATAAGTAAGGACTTAAAGTTGACCCTTGACGTAACCCAATATTAACTTCAAAGAAGTTTGTCATTCCTTCATGAGTCCTCACAAATGTTTTTGCGAAGGTTTACGTATGTCAATAGGATACCTCTTTTTTTCAAGGTTCTCCAAAGAATATCCCTTAGTACCCTATCATAAGCTTTTTGAAGGTCTTTTTTTTCTTTAAAATGTTTCATAAGACGTCTCAAAAGGTGAATCACTTCAATAGTAGATCTGCCTTACATGAATCCAAATTGGTTCTTTGTTGTACTCGATACTTGTCTTCACCTAAATTCAATAATTTTTTCCTATAATTTCATAGTATGGCTCATTAACTTGATACCTCGATAATTCACACAATTCTGAATGTCTCCTTTGTTCTTATATATGGGTATAAGTGTACTCGCTCTCCATTCCTAGGCATCTTTTGGTTTCTTCATATTTCATTGAATAGTCTTGTGAGAAGTGATTCATGTCTCTCTTAGGATTTTCCAAACTTCTATAGAAATATTGTTTCGTCCTACAGATTTATTACCCTTCATATGTTTAAGAGCCTCTTTGACTTCATTCTTTTGAATACATTGGTAGAAATTGTGGTTTATATACTTTTCTGATTTGGCTAACTCTTCTCAGCTAGTACTAACATCTTTATTTTCATTAAGAAACTTATAAAAATAATTTTTTCATCTAAAAACTAGAAAATATAAAGCTAAGAATGTGGTGAAGTAATTATATCCATTTGTAATCTAGCCCCTTTCAGAAACTTTGTATGCATTGGTGGTTGCTTCTTTCGTCCTACATATTTGTACATTCATAATGTGATTCTTGGTTCAATTGAAGCAAGCCTCGCGACCACCACTAAAAGAGTTAAACTCGGACCTACTCATATAAAAATGACCAGTATATGGTTCATGGTTCAAGTTCATGGCCCGCCACTTCCTTACTCAATTTTTGGAAGAGAACCCCTAGAGCAAGCAAATAGTACTAAAAGATGACATAATCAATCACAATGCCAATGTCACAGAGAACAAGAAAGAATTAGATCCACATTACGTGAAAGAATACCTACCGAGACAGATTCTCAACAAATAAAGTTGTGGAATAGCGTAAAGCTATAAAGGGAATCTAAGCAACTAGAAAATCAAAATCACATCTACCACCATCAATGAACAGCGAAGCCACTTAAGTTATTTTTATTCCGAGAACCAAATCCCCCTGCTCCGCTAACTTTAGCGCTCACTGTTTTTCTAAACCCCCAAAGTAGTACCAGTCATAAAATAACAACCAATAAAAGGAGGACGATATCCAGGCTCCAGCAGACGAAAAGGGAGAAGAACTTGCCTATTCCCGGAAAATTCAAACTAATGTTGCCAAATTAGAGAAAGAAAATAAGTATATCGCCCATAACTAATATCAAACTCAACTCAACTCGACCACTCTAAATTCAATATTGCTATCCACAGGTCTCTAATCCGTAAAAAAACATCTAGCTGAAAAGGAAATATTTATACCAATTTACATCCTTTTTTTAATTTCCATATCGTAAGGCTAATTGCTCTGAAACCTAACCAGGGGGAGAAAAACTAAAAACTAAAAATAAAAAACCGATAACAACAAATAAAAGAGTTATGTTCAAACTAAAACACGAACCAATCTTCTAATTATTCTCCGGGCTCCTTCTTCGCAGTGTCCATCTTCAACGGATTGAAAATGTCCTCTCAAAACTTGCAACAAATAAAGAGGAGCAATCGTAAATGAAAGCCAGAGACCTATTTTGTAACGAAAATGTTTCATTTTTACGTCTAAAAAACTCCAAAATCTGATCGTTCTAGGGCTTTCATTCCTCGATGAATTTCATAGGAGCAGCAGTAATGATTAAGAGAGAAAAAGAGAGAGTACCTGAATGTTGGAGAGCAGGACGGGCGACTCAAGCAACGTCGTCGGACTCAATCCTGGAGGGATCGTGAGGCAAGGCGACCGGGATATGGGAAGGCTCGCCGGAGACATTGTCTTGTACCTCGCCGTACTCGAACAAGTGGGAATCGGCTCCGCTCCTACGGCTGACGGCGCCGGGCCGACGGCTCCACCACCGCGGGGAACGAAGGGAGGAGAGGGGAGGTCAGAGCCAGCGCTATTTCCGAGAGGTTCGGAGTTTAACTTGTCGTCCATTGCCGGAGAGATCAACCCCGATCGCTCTTGCCCTAAACTTGAGAATCTCTCTCTCTCTCACACACACACACAGCGGACAACAAAAAAAAAAGGATTATTTAAGTCGTATGACATATTTACCCTTGTAATTTACGTAACTGATTTATTTTATTCGATTTGAGTCAACATGGCGTATATCGTACCGGAACCAATATCGCTTTCGGAGCTTCTTTTCTTTTTCTTTTAAGGAGGGTTTAACACACTTCTTCAGTCGAACTCTCCACCAACAACAATGGCATCAAACCGCCTTTCTCCTAGTTGAACTACCACTTTAAGATGTGTTCAACTCGTGGTTTCAGGGAACTAGACCTCTTTTTATGTGTTCAAACATGAAAACACTCGTTAACACGAAACTATGATTCCAAAAACCCAATTTAAGTAAGAAAATAGCGACAATAATAAAGAAATAGGCCACGAAACTGAATCTCTAGACTTCATATAAACCAATTTGCTTCCTTTTTCGTCATGTTATCTCATTTTTTATAATCTCATCTTTTACGAAAACTCAAGTATCAGTTTCACTCACGAATCAAATACAAAACCTTAATTCTTTTAAATCATAATTATAAACTCATATTCCCTTGATCTAGAAACAAGGACCTGACAACAAGTCATAATTTTAAACCAGACCTATCATGTATATGCTCGTGCTAATTTTAGGATCCACGTTAACCCTAAGCAACCCAAAAAAATTTTTGTCTTGATCAACCTGAAACTAATACAATCTCAACACAGGCGCATGATGCATACACACACGCACATACATGACACACACACAATATATATACTTATATATATAAGTGAATGATTAGATGTTTTCAACAGATATATTCAATAAGTCATAAGTATAATAAAGATTATTTTTATATTTTTAAATTCCTTTATAACTTGTTAAATGACATTCTTGTCCCCAAAAGTAAATTATGAGCAAGTGTTTTTCTAAGAGGTGGGCAACTGAAAATTGGATGTTGCCCATGCAAACTCTTGCCTATATATATATATATATATATATATATATATATATATATGACATAGCTCATTTACTTAAAATTTTCATTTTTTATCGAAATTAGTTTATCTATTTTTTTATTCTCCAAGCTTCTTCATTCAATGATTTTGACGTAATTTTACATCTTTTGTGTTACAGTTAATAGAAAAAATCAAGTTTTAGGTCTACCCACACCAGACTGCTTGCCTGGACTCCACTTAGATGCTAAAAGTGCAGCTGCTTGTTATGTATCAAGCAAACAAAAAACAAGGGCGAAAACAATAATAAACGTGTATCATTACATATAAATAAATACTCTTGGAGTAAGCAAAAAATAAATAAGCAATAAAGTAGAAATTTCTATAAGCAAAAAATAAGTAGCAATAAAGGAAAAATAAATAAGCAATAAATAACCAATTTGGTAACCAAAAAATAAATAAATACCCTTTAAACAACCAATCTGTAAGTTTTTTTCTCAAGAAATTTCTCTGTGCTCTTAAAATATTCAAACATATTTTACCAAAAAAGATTGAAGATATTTAAAAATGTAAAGAAAAAACAGTAAAAGAGCGTAAGTGTCAATAAAGGTTGCTTAGTCACATTTAGTAGCTTTATAGCTCTAGAATGAAATTTCAAGGCCCATCATAAAATCACACTGGGGGTTTTCATTTCAAAGCTTTTTAAAATGCATTAGGAGACATACTCCTTGACATGCACATATAGACAGGGTGATCTAATATATCTGTCACATTATCATCTATTTTAAAAAAGCAACGGTTAAGTTAGAACACAAAAAGTATAAAATGTGAATCAAGGATGCTTCTAAAAAATATGTGTGCTTGTCGAAAGGTATTTATTCCATGCTCCTTAAAAGCAATGGGTGAGCAAGTGTCCGAGTAGTATATATATATATATATATAGTGAGAGAGAAAATGATATATGTTAACATGTTTCAAATTCAAACAAATCTTATTCGTCAATCTTTCATAATAGATAGATTGAAATTTGAATTTTAAAAGCGATCATACGAATAAAGTATGCATTTACTTATTACTTTTTACATTCAAATTTCAACTATTCATTATAAAAAAAGTTAGATAATTAAAATTTATTTTGATTTATGCTAATATAAACCCATTTCTCTCTCTTTCTCGCTCTATGAGAGAGAGGATGGGAGCTGCTACACAACCACCCGTCAATCCTTACTTCACGATCACCATCATAGGTACGATCGCACAAACGATGGACGAACGAGACAATTATACTTTCCTTGAAATCGTATGATCCGCACAAATTGTCAACCAAAGTCTTACCTGTGAGACTGTCTAGCAGCTCCCAATTTCTCTCTCTCTCTCTCTCTCTCTCTCTCTCTCTCTCTCTCTCTCTCTCTATAATATATATAACACATGAATTACCCCCTTTTTAAAGCCTCTCGACCTCATATCCCACTTACCGCTTTTCATGTCTCTCTAAACCGTGGCTTCAGCTCTACGATCCGTTTGGCATGCCAAAAAGGAAATTTACTGCGAATCTTATGATCAAAGAATAATACAATTCATCCTTTTATAATTGGCAGAGAAGAGTAACGTTTCTGCAAAAGCTCTTCTAGACCACGAGGAAAAATATACCATCTATGCAAACCTCAACAGGATGCTAATCCCTGTCGACCTTCCTACTGTAGCAATGAAAGCTCTCTCTCTCTCACACACACAGGTGACTTTTTTCCTGTTGTAGCACTATAGGCATATCCATCAAGCAACATTTTAAGAATCATTTCACTGATTTTATGCTAGTTTCAGATTCATGAGAAGGAATGAAGAGTCGGGTGAGTGAAAGGAGTTCTAATCCCGTTTCGCTAGCAGAAACCTGTCTCTTTCGCCTCTCAGAAGAAATTAAAAAACCTACTTTTCTTCTTTGTAGAGTGCATATTACAACAATCGTTATTCAGTCAGGCACCTATTAAAGAGCTAGTCAGAAGTAGCTACACTCGACATATATGACGTGCAGATTCTACAGAAAATAATTGGCATTGCTTAAACTCATTAGTAAGACTATCCCTGTTGCAACCAGCTTCTCCTCTGCTCATGATGTCAAGAGGACAAATGGCTTGCAATGCCTAAGAAAAGAGGGACCTAAACGTCTCAGCAAGAGGAATGAAACTCAGTTTTCTTGACGGCATCTTCTTATTTCAATAGCTTGAAATAATCAGATTGCAAGAACTATGCATGTCATTCTAATGCGTGCATGTAAACTCACGCATGTGAGCGCAAACACCCGTAAAACATCTGCTTATTAATCGGAAGGCGTTGAGCTTCAATCTGAATGGGCATGTTACGTTATTCCGTTCATTGCAATCCTTTTCCTCCCTTCTTTTCAGGGCGTCAAAATTCTCAAACAGATAGCAAAGAGAGAGAGAGAGAGAGAGAGAGAGAGAGAGAGAGAGAGAGGTTCTCCTACAGATACTTTTTAGCGATACACCATGTAACAATTTAAAGTATGGTCTTACATGCATCCACGATACTCATTTCTATAGCATTTGAGTCTGTCCTACATTATTGTTTCGTGTTTTGTTCCTGCAAAGTCCTGCCTTTGGAAGCCACCTTTTCAAAGAAATAACCTTCAAAGTTCCGTACACGGACTGCATGCTTGTTTCAAATTCAGTTTACTGAAAGTTATATCTACTGAACTATTTTGAATAAAAAGCAGGTCCTTTCTACAAGCTCAACCTGCATTATCATCATATTAGTGGATATATAAACTTGGTTCAACAGAGTTCTGCTGCTTGAAGGTCCCACAGTCCATCACCAACACGCATGAATGGCTCAACTTAACCCTTATTTTCATGCGGAGTACAAATTGCATGATTGGCATTAACTGGAGCTCATACTCCTCTATGTTTGTTTATATTTCTTTCTCAGATGTTCCATATCTCAGACTAGATGTGCATTGTATGTTCACTTTCATTTGTTTCATGCAAATTTATTGGATGTTTCATTCTCTGTACCACATACCCCATAAACAGTGGTGGCTTACCAGATCACTAATGGGGTCTAAGAAAATTCTAACATGAACTCTCTGTTCTGAAATTGCAAATTTTGCTTTCTTCGCCTGTTTCTAGAATTGCAAGCTATAGGACTTCTCACATGAATAGATAGATAATCCTGTAAACTCAGTAGATGATGATCTTCAAGTATGATAGCAAGCACAATTTACCATTTCATACTAGGCAAATTCAGGACATTTCTTATTCTTGCAAAGCTGCTTATAGAGCATCTAGATTCAACCTAAGCTCTGATGGATTACACAGAGGTCCATTGGCAGCTCTGAAGCTTCAACCGTCCAAGTGGCAGTTTTTGAGGTAATATGTGAGTGACTCTATTCAGTATCATGCCATCTTAGAACCATCCACTGCCAAGGTTGCCTGCTTTGCTCTGAAACATTGCACGGTTCATGACATACATTTTCTTTCCTTTAGTCCATCTTCCATTCCATGTTACCCAACTAGAAGATCTACGTCAATATTGTTTTCTTACTGTTTTACTTAATTGGTTTAATGAGCTTGATCATTGCACATTAGCTTAATAAAAACTCTACCATCAGCCCATCTATGTCACACGGGTGCGGGTGCGGGTGCAGACACGGGTGCGGGATACGGCAAATTTCAAAAATTTTGGGTGTGGCGACACGGCTAAGGTATATAATATTATATATTATATATAATATTCAAGCTACAACAAGTGAGACATCAATTAACATAAGTATATGACAATAGCAAGTACACAACTTTATATTAAAGCAAAGCACATAAATGGTAAACAACTACTAATTTCATCATAATACACAAATCAATATTCACTATCCGGACCCATTTATCAAAAAAACCCGAACTTCAAAATCGATACCAGATTTTGAATCATGGAATATCCACACAAAAGGAAGTGAAGAAGGTCCGCGTTGAGATATTTTTCTATGTTTATTGGCGGAGTTTCATGAGAAATTATGAAAGACAAGCTGAACGAGCATTTTGGAAACTATGGTGAGGTTACTCAAGTGGTCATCATGGGAGATAAGGTCACGAGTCGACTAAGAGTCTTTGGTTTCATTGTCTTCACGGATTACTCCCTCTTTTGGGTTTGCAGGATAAATACACCATAGAGACTGCAGAAGCATGAGTTACAAAAAAAAATTGTGTTTTTCTTTTTTGCCATGCCGCACCGACACGGTGTCGGTGTCGCACCCGTGTCGAGGTCGACACTTCACCCCTTAGAAGTGTCTGTGTGACTTAGCAGTCCATAGACAACTGAAATATATATCACCTCGGTAAAGATTAGGACCAGGCCTCGGATTAGAATACAAGAGATTCCTCCAATCAAATGGCTTAATGGTGAAAGTCAGAGCTTCAAAGCATGGATATTGAGAACCAATCAAACCAATATGCTGGTACATAACAATTTCGTCGTAGTAATGTGCTCTGTGCGTTCATCTAGCTTTAAATCTCATTTCCTGTTTCCTATCTTCGAAACACAAAGATGTGAAAAGCATCTACATATATAATCAGAGCAAAAAACATTCCAGTGAAACAATAATAATGATACAATGATTTTCAACCATGAAAGAGCGATCAATTATGCGAAAAGGTTAGGTACTGGAATTTTCAGACCTTATACACGGTGTAGCTGAAGAACCTGGATTGTGGCATTATTGATGCACTTGGTGACCAAATATTCACGCTAGTGAAATGATCAAGTCGGGTTCTCTTTACACCAAAGATGGTCATGGACATACGAGCACAGTTGAACTTAAAAACAACAGTTTGAATCAGCACCGTAGAGATGACAATTGACATCATGGGAAACGGAATGGCGACATAAACATATTCCATCAAAAAGAACTGAGAACCCACAATAAAACTCTCGGTATGAAATGTGGAACAAAAGAAAGCATCTAATCTCATTAACCTTAAGATAGTGGGATAAAAACTTGTTTCTGTCTTCAAAAAACAGAATCAATATACAAGAGGTATGAACTTGTACCTAACCTTGTTCCTGTAGATTTCATAATTATCCCCAAAATTCCTCACCATCAAATCCTCTTCCAACTTAGCTTTCTGATCATAATACAGTATCCCAACAAACAAGATGAACAACAAGCTCAAGGGCGCCCTCAGTGCGGCGAAATAAACAGCAAACAGAAACATGGTGGACGCATATATCGGGTGTCGAACCCAGCGATAAGGACCAAACTGCACCACACTCGTCGGCACGACCACCTTCTCCGAATAATTCGAAAGATGAAGAACACTATAATACTGCATAAGCAAAACTACCATCACCAACAACCATATAAGCAAATTCTGCCATCCCCCTGGAACCAAATGAAGAGGGGTCGCCTCAAAGGCAGCCAAGAAATGGCCAACCAAGACGGCGATAGCAAAACCCACTCTATAGCTCAAAGGCAACTTCACATCCCACTGCTCTTCATGGGGTCTGAGATAATAGTCTCCATATAGCCTCTTCCTCACACTAACATTGAAAAAGAAGAAATAATGATAGATGAAGAAGAAAGCAATAGGCCATCCTTCTAAAAACCCATTAGCAATAGCAGAAGGGACTAAAGTCAGCCAAGTGAACGCAGAAGTGACGACTACCAACTGCTCTAAAACCGAAGCTTTTCCAATCGAATGCTTGTAAGCAAACCACAATCCAACAACACCAAGAGAAATAGCAACCATCCAGGGCCAGAACAGCCACGTCCAACTGAAATACATCCAAAAGAAAGGATCAAAAGAGACTCTTGCAATGCTCTTCAAACCAACAATGGCTAGAGAGATAATGCTCGCCCATTTACAGACCGCTAGAGGCGTCAATCCAGAAACTCTCTCTATGAAGAAATCTGGGTTCAGGTAGTGAGAAATCGGGGTTTTATCTTTGTTGGTGATCAAAGATGGTTCCCTATTTGGGATTTTGTGGGGTTGTGGGAATCCGTTTTCTTGAGAGATGGCGTGGGAATTGAAGCTGAAGCGTATTGACCTTTGTGGGGAGGAGAATTTCCGCTGTTTCAGGAAGAGTTTAGAAGTTATGGAGGATTTGAGAGTACAAAGTGGAGGTTTTGGGAAGACGGCAGACGCCATCGCCCCCTTATCTGCGAGGACCAAACGGGTTTTGGAGTTTCAGAAGGTCCAATGCCTAGAGAACGGACAGACGGAGGATTGACATATTCTTTTTCCTTTTCTATATTTTTCAAAAATCAACCCCTTGTTGAGAATCTTGAGAGAGTCCCAAGTTATCCATGCTTTTATGAAATATTTGCTGTTTCTGTGTACTTATAGCAAGAAGTTCTGTAATACCATGGTCTTGCTCGTATATCAATTCATCAACTATTGGGTCATGTATACCATCTAATGGAAAAGCGGATTTCTCATGTTAAGACATTGTTAAGGACCGTCTACACGCAATCCGTTGAGTTTAGTCTTTGTTTTTTTTACCTATCTATATATAGATAGAGAATCAGCGATGTATTTTTGTCCGACACATCGGGAAAAGTTTGCTCTTTCTACTGATTGCTACACTAAAGTAACTCGCTGCACCAAAACGTGCATGTTTAGCTTTAAAATAAACAACGAAATGCGTTTTGAACAATTTTATTAAACAAATCAACCAGTCCATAAACAAACATTTTTTTTGTTATAAGAGGAGGCTGAAGCTTAACACACACGAGCACTTTCTGAAAATCGAACTCCCCACCAGCAGCAATGGCGCTAAAGCCTAGAGCACCCTGCTGTTGAGCAAACACTCTTGGTGCATAAACAAACATAATTTGCTATTGCGAATTCAAGCGCCAACTAGTAATTGGATTTGGATTTTGGTTTCTAGTAATAGATGTCTAATGCTTGGGTCAAAGTACTTCAGCATTAAAGTAGTAAATATATAATCAATGACAGTTGTCTCATCAAGCTTTCATAGCTCAGTTGGTTAGAGCACCCGTTTAGTAAGCGGGAGGTCTTGAGTTCAAATCTCAATGAAAGCAAAGAGACATGTTTGAGTGACCATGAATATCATAAAATAAATACCTTAATATAAATTTGTCACATAAGATTTACTCTCTTTGGGCCATATGGAGAAATTTTTCTAAAAATAAAATGTAGCGTGAAAGCATGGAGAGTCCATTCTTTCCACTTTCTTAAAGAAACAATCACCCCATTCTCCAATGCTCTATCTTATTCATTCCTTACAATTGAAGGAGTTGTTTGCGTAGCCGTTCCGGCAAGTAACTTGTATGGTCCGTGGTATTTGGCTATCTAATGCAAACGGGTCGGATTCACATCGATTCTTAACAAATCTAGATCATGCATACAAATCTGGATTCGAGTTAATATGCAGAAGTGTAAATCAAACCTTTCCGAATTAGTTAATAGGATCATATTGTATATGTAAATAACCTAGGCAAGTATAGATTATCCATCGGCTTAATATGCAGAAGTGTAAATCAGAACTAGGCGAGTATGGATTATCCATTGGGTTTGGATTTGGAAAAAGATTATTTGGTAACTGAACTTAAGCCTCAGTGATTCGGTGACCGAATCCACTTTCTGTTACCGGATCCAGTTGAGTATATTTATGGGTTTGGATTCAAATCTGACCCAATTGACATGCACACACATCACAGCACATGGCCCCCAATATCCTCAAAATGCACGTCCCGTAAATTCATGCGACTCTTATATAGAGTTCATGTGACTTATCTGGAGCGCAGATCCAAACCAAGAGCTCTATACATTTCATAGCAAGACACCCAATTGCTCACACTGAGAGGAAAATCTAAGCATGAGAATGGCTTGCTCTCATTCATCCTTTGTTCTCTTTCTCTTCTTCTTCTTGATTGCCCTGTTAGAAATTAATGCAGGAACAGTAGCACCGATTCGGCTGCCTCTTCTTGCTGGATGGCAGCAGATTGTTGATGTTAGCAAGAACACCCATGTGCAGGAGATCGGAAAGTTTGCGGTGGAGGAATTCGACAGGCGGCAGCACGGGCATTTGAAGTTTATAAATGTGGTTGAGGGAAGGCAGCAAGTTGTGGCCGGAACAAATTATATGCTGCTGATTGAGGCGTCAAATGCAAAGCTGGTGAAGATCTATAAAGGTGTTGTCACACCCACACGGGTCGCGATCACGACCCGGCCCGAGCCGATGCCACGTGGCCACTTCTCGCACGGGCGTGATGGTGAGTATTAAACAAATATAATACCAATTTAATTCAAACTCAAAGAAATATCTAACTGAAATAAATATTCATATCGAAGTTCTAAACAACACGTCCAAAATGGTGCGGGGCTCACCTAACAATAACCCCGAATAAAAGACTTTCTAAATTATTCAACACTTATCATACCATCTAAAATAAAAATGCTGCTCTATCAAACTCCTACTCTGCTCCGTGTGCCTTCGAAGTGCTAGCTTCAGGATGAGCTGTAAAATAATAGGGTGAGCTCCTATACATAGCTCAGTAGGGAGGTTAAGCATCTTTAAACAGAAAACATACTAAAAGCATGCATAGTTCGCAACCATTTCATAGCAAAACACATTTACCTTTAAATCATGATCTCAAATTCATACGCATATACTCACACACACGCATGCACATCATTAGTTTCGATAATTATAGCCCATACTGTGTCTGCCCCAAAGGCCACGGGAGTCGTCCGGCCCTCCCTAACGTGACCTCGGTAACCCCGTCCACGACGGTAACCACGCCGACTCTCACGACAGAGTGCCCAGGAACACACCCTGTATTCGCCCCAAACCGGATCGCCCGAGGGACCTGCAAGTTTCTAGAGACCCCACACAAACCACACAAGTACGGCTCGTATATTCACACATCATTACATTTCTAAAACCAATTACAGTTCATCGCATTCACAAATCATATCCAGATCCACGAATATCCAAAATCAAACTCATATCCACACAACATTTAAACAACATTTAAATACCATGTTCACACAACACATGCATATCAAAACATGCTCTTTATCAAACAATTTCATAAACATGTTCTATTTAAAAGGCATATCAAATAACCCATAATTGCGAATAAAATTTCACAAACTTTAATAAAACAGTTATCAATCATGCACATTTAAATCTATCTAAAACAGTAAAAACACTTCTAGCATGGTTCTGTAAAAGAATGCATAACCCCCTACCTGAAGGAGCGCTAAGATCCAGTCTCCAAGCTGTTGAGCCACTCTTATCACCACCAAATCTTCCAATTTTAATCTCTAAACAATTACAAATAATTGAAACATTAAAATTTATTTAACTATAAGTCTAACGAAACAAACTATATCCGAATCGAATCCCAAACCCCAATTTGGATCCGTTTAAGCTATCCGAGATCCAAATCGATACCCAATTTCATACCTAATCCGAATGAGTAACACAGTAGGTAGTTTGTGTCACTGTATCAACACAGAACCTGTAACTACTGACACAGGTCTTATTCTTAACCCAAAAACCCATTTCAAGACACGACCCAAACTAGACCCATTTCTGACACAGAACCTATTTTGACACAGAATTGGTTCTTAACACACGACACGAGGACACGACACGAACCAGTGTCGGTTCATGACAATTCAGACATGACACGACACGAAAATGAAGGACATGCCCAAAGTTTTTTTTTTTTCCAGCATCGATCTCGCCGGTTTCCGGTGAAGCATAACCGTTTTCTGGCCAAATCGACGCCATTGCTTACCTACCCCACCAAAATGCTTAGTTCTACCTCAAACCTCCAATCCAAGCCCAAAACGATGATTTTCAGCAAGCTTTTCATCAAAAAATAAAAAGAAAAAACAAAAATCTGAAAAAAAATATTGAACTCACCGGATTCCGGTCGACTCCTCCTATTTTCCGGCTAGTTCAAGGCTGTCCCAATTCCCTGGAGAAGACAGTATGAAGGGACCTTTTTAAAGGCCCTTCATATCTTAGAAATAGCCGTTATTGCACAGTCTTGACTGAAGTTTAGGAACCTCACTTCCTTCGAGCCTGTTTTGCCTTGATTTCGAGCATGCTCTTTGTCTGAACATCTGTCTAAATAAGTTCATGACTTGTTTCGAGGGTTCGAATCGTCGATCGGTTTTTAACTGTCGGAGAAAATTTTCTAGTTCATGTAATATGAAGTTTATTATGAATAAAGATATCTAGTTTTTGCTTTTGACATTCTCATTATCTAATGAACACTCTACATTATATAAGCAACAACTTCTAAATCCATATCAATGAGGTCTTAGCTGCTACACAGGCGATCCAGGGTACGAGGTGGGTCTAGAACGTCTTTTAGGGTGGAGAAAATAGCCCTCGCGGGTGGAAACTTTTAGTGTTGAGCTAGGTAGACATGGTTGATTTTTGTTAAACCAGAACCGAGGTTTCAAACCGCTGGTTCTGGTGTTCCTAAAGCTAGAAACCAGAACCGAATTGGGACCAACCAGTTTTGATTCATAGCCACCGGGTTTAGGTCCTGGTTCTGGTTTGAATCCTAAACCGCTGAGAATAAGAAAACATAATAAAAAAATTGTATTCTTCTGAAAAAAATATGGTGCAAACTGTTTACCAAACTATTGGTTCTGGTTCCATGGAAGGTAGAACTGGAACCTGACAAGGTGGTATCTGGCTCTAGGTCCGGTTCCAGACGATTCTTGGCTGGGTTGGATTCTAGTTGAAACAGCCGGGCCTGTTCTCAGTTCTAGTGCAAGATATGTATTATTTGCCTATGGATCTGATCATGGGCTGTACTTTTTCTCCACTTTTTTAAATTTTGGGTGGTGTAGACGGCACACCTCAGTTAAGTGTAGATCAAGAAAGCATTCCTCTATACAGCAGAGCGTTGGCTCAACTGAGATGTGTGTATGTGCGTGTTAGGTTCGGCCTTCGTTTCAATAAAAGGAAGAAGAAGAAATAATGTGTGACCAAGTTGCACGCAGCTCAACTGGTAGGGCGCTCCGACTCCTACCACTCTCTAAATCCGAGTCGAGAGCAAGTAAGTCTCAAGTGTTTATTATGGCACTAACATTGTAGTCTGAAGTCAATGCTTCAAGAGTGTTTGATTGAGAGTTCCTTAGATCCAAATCCTTTACTCTAAATACTCTCGTCAAAGTTCCCTTGTTTCTAATGGTATATATAGAGAGAGAGTATATATTCAATCTTTGTGTAAATCCATTCAATCATTTCTACCATTCAATTAACAATAAAAAAAGTTGAATTTGTTGACGTGTAAAAAAATAAAGTGTATGATTAGATATTAAATTTGAACATTTTAACTCATCTCCATCGTTGATCAGACATGTTTTGAATATATTTGAGTATGGATTAGAGTGAGCATATGCAATTGTATACACAAATATATATATATATATATATATGTGTGTGTGTGTGTGTGTGTGTGTGTGTGAGAGAGAGAGAGAGAGAGAGAGATGTTTCTAATCAGAACCCAAATGACACCTAACAATATTCAAATACTCAGTAAATGAGTTTCCATGTCTGCTTAAAAAAAAAAAATTTAGTTGACACTCCTTTCCCACTTCTCTTTTGTGTCCACTGAGAAAATAAGATTGTAGTCACATTTTGAGAAATAAAGATATTCGGCTTCGGGATTCTGAAACATACAATAGCTTGACATACTCATAACAACATATCATGTGTACGAGATTAAGAATGAGCATCAGAAGTTTATCAAGGTGCTCGAGGGACAGGACCAAGTTGCGAGAAAATTGTAATGAAGATCTAGTTTTTAGCAGTGCGATACTTTACTTTTTTTAAGAGCAGTGCTGCTAAGTTCATTCTTAATAAAGATATCTAGTTTTTAGCAGTACATTATCAATGGTCCAAGCGAATTAACTATCTTCATTATCTAAAGAACATCTCCTAAACCTACATCAATGAGGCTTTAGCTGCTAGACGGGTCGTCCGGGCTTTCAACTCCCACCGGTGGCGGATCTAGAAAATTTTATGAGATTGATATATATCAATGAGATACCTCTCTTTTTCAAAATTCTCCAAAGAATATCTCATTGAAATTTTAATTTACAAAGAAAAAACATTACATATGAATTAAGTATACTTATAAAAAATACATATTCACTTTTTGCTTTCTAATTCAAGTTTCAACTATCCTTCACCTAAGATGGACGGGCAACGTTTGTTTGGAAATGCTGAGGCACGTGAATGCTAGCATATACCAAATTCTCTCTCTTTGTCCCTCTCTATATACACAATTCTCTCTCTCTCTCTAGAGAATTAGGGATTGAGTTTGTAATCAGAAGCCAAATGATGACGACCATTGTTTTCTAGAAAAACTTAGTTGATCTTCAAATTAAGACGGTAGTGAACCATGTTTTTAATCGTCTTAATGGCTACAGTTCTTAATACGTTGGAAATGAAAAACAGTCCACTACTAAAGCTCAAGTCTAATGGTTACTTTGTGTGGTTATAATGCGACGATTGTTCAATAAAGAACAATATTTGATTTTCCTTTTAAATGGTTGAATGGCCATGATGCTTTGAGTTTACCCTTGTATGTCTTCTGCAACTGAAGATGTGATGCTCATACAGGTTTCATGGAAAGCATCTTAATGTCGAGATTGTGAAGGTTAATGCTATGACAGTTTGCAAGATTAAGCCGCATACCCCAGTCGGCCGCAAAGCATACAAAAGCCGCAGACGGCAAAAGGCCGAAAGGCCAGAACCCAAGCAGAAGAAGGCTTAAAGGTCGAGTAACAGCAGGTCGTCAGCCGCCATACACGACGGAAAGCAAGTCACTGACCGCAAACTAAGAAAAGAAACAGCAAGACACCGGCCGGAGACGGTCACCACACAGGGCCGCAGAACCCTCTCTCTCTCTCCCTCTTTCCAGTTCACGGCTCCCTCTCTCTCTCTTCAATTAAATAAACTTTTCAAAAAACTGCGGCCCTAAAACCAACAGTTTTTTGAAACCACCCCCGGTTTTGGAAAACCGCTTTGGGAAGTGGACTGAAAAGTCCATTCTGCCCCATCCGGTTTTCTGATATTACAAAACTACTCTAAACAAAAAGACGATTTTGCCCTTACTGAGCAAAAGGTCGTTTTTACCCTCCATTAAATGACCAACACTCAGAATCATAAAACATGGCAAGCCTAATTGCTGCTCTATAATATTTACCTTTTAACTTTAATGATATCTTCTTGTCACAAAGAATACCTGATGCTTCTCTCCATTTTAACCAACCAGCATTAATTCTATGCATAACATCTCCATCGATTTTTCCATCACTTTTAAAAATTGACCCTAGGTATTTAAAACTTTTCTTTTGGTGGATACATTGTGTGCCAATTTTAATTTCTATGTCCTCTAGGGTAACCAAATGATCAAACTTACGTTCCATATATTCTGTCTTTGTTCTACTAAGTGGGAGGCCTTTGCTTTCTAATGTTTCTCTCCATAGTTCCAATTTTCTATTAATTGTTTCTTAGACTCCTCTACTAATACAATGTCATCTCTACAGAGGTGGTGAATATACTTCTACAAAATTTCTTAAATTCTATAAAGATTTTGGTATTGCAAAGCAAAATACAATGCCTAGGACACCTTAACAAAATGTTGTAGCTGAAAGATACAACAAAACCTTGTTAAATATGAAAAGGTCAATGTTGATCGATGCCTCTCTACCAAAGATATTTTGCAGAGAAGCAGTAAGTACAGCGATTTACATACTCAATAGAGTACAGTGTAAAGTTGTATTAACTATACCGTATGAGATGTGATTTATAAGAAAACTCAACCTAAGTCATCTTAGGAGGTGGGATCTGTTGCATATGTAAAGATCCTTGATTAGTCTAGAGATAAGCTAGACAGTAGGTCCTTAAGATGTATATTCATTTGATATCCGAAAGGTTGAAAAAGATATCTTTTTATCATAAGGACCACGGAATAATTGAAAGCAGAGATGTTAAAACAACTTTTTACAAGATACTAAGAATGACATCGTGGAAAATAATGATAAATATATTGATCATCTAGTAGACCTAGATCAATCATCTTTTGAGCCCATAGAAGATCTTCCTAAAACAACTGAAACCTTAAGTGGACATAAAAGGTCAAGGGTCACTCCGTCCTACTTAAAGGATTATCACACTTATCTTACAGAAGAAGTGTGCAATTCAGTAGATTTAGATGAGTTGACTGATAAGCAAGCTATGAACTCACCGAAAGCATCAGATTGAGGGAAATCCATGGATGAAGAAAATGAATCTATTGAGAAAAACCAAGTCTGGGAATTGGTTGATTTGCCAAAATGAAGGAAATCCATACATTGTAAATGGGTTCTGAAAAAGAAATACAAGGTCGATGGTATAATCAAAAAGTTTAAAGTGAGGTTGGTTGTAAAGGATTTTTCACAAAAAGAGATGTTAGATTATGTTGAGAGATATTCTCCAGTTGCGAAATTTGCATCCATAAGAATAATCCTGGCAATATATGCATATTATGATTTGGACTTACATCAGTTATATGTAAAGACAACATTTCTAAACAGAGATTTAGATGAAATCATATGCATGCAGCAACCCGAAGGATTTGTGGTTGAAGGCTAAGAATATAAAGTATATAGGTTTAGAAAATCCCTATATGACCTCAAACAGTCACCTTGCCAATGATATTTGACTTTTCAAAATGCCATTATAGAACTTAGGTAAGTGACTAATAAACTGTGTATATGTCTGGAATAAAGGGAGCCACTTCGTCATCCTATCATTATACGTAGATGACATATTATTGACTAGAAATGACAACGAGATGATTGTTAAAACTAAGTCATGGTTAAACTCAAAGTTCGAAATGAAGGATATGGGGAAAGCATCCTATATCCTAGGTATAAAGATCTCTTGAGATAGAGAATCTAGACTTTTATGCATGAGTCATGAGAGATATATTGACTATATCGTAAAGAAATTCAAAATGAGTGAATGCAAGTCTGCTGATACACCTATTACAAAAGGGGTTAAAATTAGTAAGGTTGATTGTCCCAATGAAGGAGACGATAAGCCTAATGTTCCTTCAAGCAGATGAACTAAAAGTGGTAGGATACTCAGATGCTGACTTTGCTGGGAGCAAAGATGACAGCAAATTAACCATGGGTCAAATATTCTTATTTGGAGGTGGTGTTGTTTCTTCGGCATGCAAGAAACAGGGTTGTGTAGCATTGCATACACACGAAGTTGAGTATGTAGCTTGTTGTATGGCTGCAATGTGTGCTATTTGAATAAGCCGCTTTATACATGATTTGAAGTTGGAAATAACAGACGAGTCAATTGTCATTTACTGTGATAACAACGCAGCAATTACTCTTATCAAGAGTGGAGTTGATTGCTCAAAAAGCAAGCATATAATGATGAAATACCACTATGTTCATGATATGGTTATGGGAAAGGAAATATCCATCTCATACATGCCAACAAATAATATTTTGGTAGACCCCTTTACTAAAGGCATAACAGAGGAATTTTTCTCAAAACATGTTACAAACATGGGTTTGAGGTATGTTTGATTGTTGTGTAGGGAAATAACCGCACAACGGGTTGATTGTTGTGTGGGGAAATAACCATACAACAGGTAGATTGTTGTGTAGGAAAATAACCACACAACGGGTATTGATTGCAGCAGCAATTATGAATTGACATTAATAGGTAAACCCTATAAAAGTAGGAGAAAATCAGTATGTTAGTATACTTAGCTCGAATTGCCAAGTGGGAGATGTTACAGAATGACCATTTTCGACAACTCAGCATGGTAAAGACTAGACTAGCCATTCAGACCATTACCGTGTCGGGAGTTACAGATAGGGTCAGGTAACCGCCGGACTATTACCGAAAAATGCAATAACAGTCCGGATGTGGATGCTCTGGATAAGGGAAACCCAACTGAAAAACCGGGAGACGTGGAGCAAGCACTTCTCTATAAATAAGAGTAGTGCGTACATAAAATAAATACATAAAACACACGAAAAATTACAAAAAGTCTCTCTAGGAAAGGCCATTGTGAGGAAACCTCAAACTACACACATTCATTTCTGCTGCAGGTGTACTTGAGAGACTTGATGGAGAACAGAAAAAAAACATCGGACTCCGGCAACCGAATAGCTTCAACCGGCTTCTCAACTGCATCATAGAGAGAGAGAAAGAGAGAGAGCGAGAGAGTAATTTGTTCATGCTCATCCTTGTTCTACCATTATTTTTTGAGAGCATCGATGTAATAAGATTGTTCTTCATTTTTTTAAAAACCTTTAAAATTTTTAAATTTTACCTATGTTAGAGAAAAACAATGATAGTGATGAGTCTCATGATTGAGTTTTCGTGCCTACACCTCACCAACCATTAATTTTGGATGGTATGAGAATAATAAAAATACTTTCTATACTTTTCATGTCTTATTACAAATTTTGAAACTATACTCAGGTGACCCAAAAGTCACACATGATCCAGTTTATATATATATATATATAATGTGTGTGTGTACGAATTTTTGAGTTACCTTATTGGTAGACTTGAGTGCAATGCACTCAAACATGTTCCTTTTCTTTCATCGAGTTTTTTACACTGATGGGCCGGGTTCAGAAAAAAAAACTAGCAAACATGACTAATATTTGTTTACATGAATCTAGTGAATTTCATATGCCAAGAGGGTAGGGCCGTTGATTTATAAACCGCTTATAATCGTTATCTAACTTATCCAAAAAAAAGTGATTTCAAAGATTTTTCTCATGGAGATTAGGAATACGATTGATTTGATGACCAAATGTTAGATCCAAATACATACATATATATATATACACATATATATATACACATATATATATATACACATATATATATATATATACACATATATATATATATACACATATATGTATATATATATATATATACACATATATATATATATATACATATATATATATATATATATACATATATATATATATATATATGTGTGTGTGTGTGTATGTTTGTATATATATGTGTGTGTGCATGCACACATAGACATGTATTATATGTATGTGTACGCGTATATGTGTTTTTCATATTGATCATGCGGTATTTTGACATATTCTATCATGCTTGGTACGTCTCCTGATTTTGTTTGTGATAAAACGAAAGGCTCGTAATTCATGAGAAAAAAATGGTGCGTAATTATAACGTCACTTAATACATGAATGTAAAACAAATATCATGTTAAATGAATGGTTTCATGGTGAAGGACGGCCTTACATGTTAAACGAATCAAACTACATGTCATGAAAAGACAGGAAAGAGAACGGGAAACTTTTTCGATACTTTATCAAAGCATAGAGAGAGAGAGAGAGAGAGATTGGATCCATTATACTAATTCTATCTATTGCTTTTGGGTGATATGAGTTTAACAGAAATATCACTTGTTTTTTTTGTAAGCTCCCTACAAATTTTGAAATTTTACAGTACATATGTAAGTAGGTATCAGTATAGGTAGGATTCAATTCATTACATATATATATGTGTGTGTGTGTGACTGTATGTGTGCACCACTTATATATCTTTACCCATCCTTCAAAATATCAACAATTTATATGAAAAAATGATAGTTGAATTGAAAAGTAAAAAGTATGTAGTGCATTAAGTATACTTTTATATATATACTTTTTGCTTTTTTTACTTTTCAATTCAGAAATGAATGGTTGAAACTTTCGGAAAGACAATATGTACACAACATGACAAGCATGTTAGACTTTTCTAAGTACACATATTTCATATATATTTGTGTACATATATACACATATGTATAATGATAAATAACATCATATGGATTATTGTGAGAAAAATTCAAGCACTTGCAATGAATTGATAAGAACTTCTTTATGACAAGCATTGTCAAGTTTAGTGGCATTGCGTGCAACTGGAGGGTGTAAGTAGTCCTGCATTTATATTCAGTGATGGAAAGAGCATTAAATTTCCAACTCCCCTTGCTCTCAAGACTTCTCATCTTTGCATCATGACATTGAAATGGTCAGCTTTCGGCCTCACAATTAATTGCACGTCAGGCCAGGTCCGAACCATCCTAAGTTAATGCTAGGTCCGAAATTTCAATCTCCTCGACCTTTCCCTCTATAAATACACTTGTCCTGCCTTCTGTTCACCAAGCAATTCCTCAAAAACCTATGGCTCTCAAAAACCCACTCTTCCTTTTTCTTCTTATTGTTCTCGCAGTCTCTTCAATCTCCATAGCTGGGCTAATGCTCGAACTGATCCCCTATTCATAAGTTCGGCGCAGTTAGCAGTGAATGAGCACAACAAGCAGACCAAGTCCCGACTACAGCTTGTTCAAATTTTGGAAGGGCAAGTCTGGGAGACAAAGCTGCTGCGGTCTAGCCATCGCCTGTTCGTAGTTTAAGTTCGGACAGAGACCGGTGTTATTAAGATCTTCAAGTGCAGCGTGGGATTTTGGGCGATCGGACGATCGCCGGTCCTCGAATTCTTCCAGCCTGTTCTTTCCTAAACGATAGTATAACGAATCGGGCTGTTATGTTGCAGTACTATACCACATAGTTTGACCTCATAAATAAAGTTGGTTATAGCCATATTCTATAGTTAATTAATTAGTGCTTATAAAAGTTGGTGCTAAACTGAGACATCAAAAAACACATCATGTCATGGCAAAGATAAAGAAATGAATGTGATACGGTCGACCGCCCAACAAGCACACATTCTAAGACCCACGAAGAGATGAACCTGTGCTTCTGGGAGCCATGTTATTAAAAAGCTCACATGGGATGCCTTTTACAAGAGATTAAATAAACCCTTGGGGGATTAATATTCCGATACTTGTTAACCACACTGTCTACTTCAGTGAGTTCATTAGGGTTTATCCGGATAGGCACTGTAGTATGTGACATTAATTTCTTCCTGTTCCACCTTAGAAAACCCAAAGGAGGATTTCTTTTTTATTTCAAGACGAGGCCAAAGCCTAACACACGCAGCAAGAGCACTAGGAAGCCCTGACGTTGGAACTAACGCTCTGGGTGTACCTCTCATCGTTTGAACCTCTATACCCCAAAAGTCATTTCAGTGTTCGCGCTTGGAATTTCCTAAGCTTCAAAGGGAGAGAATTTTCATGGTTATAACCTAGTACCTTCTAGTCTCCTGCTTTGTCAACTAATTATGATCTCTGTATCACCTGTACTAAATTTTCATTTCAATAACGTACAAGTCACCGGGAAGATCGGCACAGTTCTGTATGTTTTGAAACCCCCCTGTTATTTTCAATGGCGAATTGTTGTAGCTAGATATGCCTCTTATATTCAATACCTGGACATGCTCGAAGGGAGTAAAATTGCGCTAATGATTCTTTTCATTAACATCTTATGTAAATGTGTTCTTCAACGAGTAGGCTCTCCATTCTTTTAGAACATCTTTTCTTTTTCTCCTCCTTGTAGAAGGAAGATCAGAACCCAATTACAACAGAGGGTAAAACAACGGGAATTAAACCTTTCACATGAGATGACCGCTAATTTTAGGAGCACAATGGCCTCTTGCAGTCTTTTTTAGGAGCACATTGGCCTCGTGTAGTCTTGCTGCACTTGCTAATACTTCGTGGCTCCGATTTATGCACTTCGTGCGACCATACTTTGGCTATGGGACACAAGATCCAAATAGAGTTTATAATATAACTCAGAAGCAATTACCAACCGCACCAGACAGTACAATCTATGTATACAATATCACAATAAAGCGATCAAATGAAAAAAAATATGTATCATTTACATTTCACAATGTTTACACTGTTGACATACAATTTACAAGGAAAGCCTCAAAACCGATTTTTTATACTTCTAAATTGACAATTAACAAAATGGGGCAAGGAATCCTTTAGTTGTAAATCCTCCAATTGAAGCTTGAAAACCATAGAAATACAAACATGACTGGGCTCTTTCTCCCCATGCCCCTCCATTGACAGATTCTAAAATGAAAAGCACACACGATGATGTAAAACTACTCGCTGATAACAATGATTAGTGTTACAGCGAGCACAATACGAGCCAGAAAAACATGACTGGCTGAATGGCAAGTGCAGCAAAATAATTCAGTCATCGAATAGTAAGATTTTATTGGATAGAAATGAAAGGCCAATAAACACAGTTTACATGTTCTGCGGTTGATAGTGGGTGAACTTGAAAAAGAAATAAATACAAGGACCAACAGACAAGCTAAATTATTAAAACAAGGGTTATGCAAGCCTCAGACATCCAAGGAAGAATTAGCAGCATCAGCTCTCAAGCCCGGCAAAGGCGAAAGCTCTTAGGCGGCCACTGCGAATGTTTGAGAAACAAGCCTTGAATTTGTCATCATTGACATTGAACACATGAAAAAATCACCCATGGGACCGATGAGTTTAAACAAAACCGAAACAACTAAAGCTCGAAACAGACCAGTAAGAATAAAAATGTTCATCAAGCACAAGTGAGTATAGAAACCCAAGTTGAGACCAAACTTGTATCAAAGATCTGTCCCAACCCAAAAGCGAAAATCATAAAATAATCAAAATTGGGGAAAAGAGCCATTCAAAGCAATATCGTAATATTTCAGTGTAAAATGTGTCCCCAAGAATGGCAGTAACACTGCTGCTGAAGGCGATGGAATATGAGACCACCAACGAAAACACGCACACAGGGAGATCGCCCCGAGGATGTGATAAATGTCCCCAAGTTTTTTATGCAACGTTAACAAAGGAATATACAAGCACGACATGCTTGCTCACAATTGTTGAGAAGAACTTCTGCCAGAAGCATCAGCCCCGTCAAACAGAGTCACCAGCAACGAATAATATTACACCCAAAGAATGTACCAGTTTCAAAAACTAAGCACATCTCCACAATGGTTTCGACAATGAACCAAGTAAAATTCTTAGCTACATAACACGCTTTACAAACGACCGCTTCTTACTTATATCAAGGAGACCGTAGTAGTATACTAGATTCAACTAATCAAATTGGGAAACCTTTTCAATGGAAAGGATCAATTCGCCCACTTAGCGAACCATAAACATCACACCAAAATTAGAAGCGAATCAGGATGCAGAACTCGTCTCGGCATGAAATAAGCGGCAGAGAAACCCCCAAGAAACTCATACTTTAAAAAGAATGACGGAGTATTGGTAAACGAGTAATTTGAGAGTAAAAATGTGTGTCTCATGGCCAATCCCAGGAAGTAATGGCGGTGACACCGCGACTCAAGGCGATGGAATATGAGACCACCTATGAACTCCAGCAAATGACCAGAAATTCACAAGTTCTATCTGTGACGTTAACGAAGGAATCTGCAAACATCGTTAGTTTGCTCCTGAATTGTTAAGGAGATCTTCAGCCAGAAGAGTCACCCCCGTCACATACAATCACAAACCCAGCCAATGACAACCAATATGATTAAACACCCAAAACAAAAGAGGAACAATGAATATAGAAGAGAAATGCGATAATTTCCAGGTATCAGAAAATTACCAGTATTCTGAGTGAGAGACGTGTTATTGAAGCAATGCAACACGAATCTAAAATTGAAGACCATCAAACAATTTCAGCAAGAACTTTGCTTTTCCTCTACCAAGGAATAGTCTGCGAGACAAAACCACCCCGTCGATGCCATTTCACCCTCGAAAGAGAAACCCTACCCATAAAAAGTACCCTAAACCCGAGATTTAACGAGACAATATAACCTTGAAAGTCCCTAAAACCCAAGCTAAATATCATCCGCAAGGAAAAGATCTCCATTGGCGGACTATCAAAAACTCTAAACAATCCAACGTTTCAGCGGAGGAAAGATGACGATAGCAGACTGCAAAAGAAAACCCTAACCCTAGAGGCGGAGGAAGAATAAAAAACCTAACCCTAGAGAAACCGCACCAGACCGACAATCGCGCAAGGCAATCACACAAGGCCACATCCCTGGAGGTGCGATTATATAACAAACCTTGGCGCTTTGACACCGTCGGATCTTCATCCTGTGGCTTCCCGTCCACCACGTAGAGATCAAGCACTAACCATACGATGAAGGAGATCCACGGCAGACATTGCGTTGTTGGTTGACGCCCTTAGTGTCGCCGCTAAACGTACCAAGCTGCTCGTAGATGGGCTCAGCTCGGCCCATCCACATCTCATTTATGTGGCTTCAACCAAGGTGCACAAAGAACAGATGCATTTGCGTGTGTTCTTCAAAGCCACCTAAGTTGGCGGGGTGGGGAAATCTTGAGGGTGTATTTCATTTGTGGTTTCAAGTGCTCACAATTTCAAGTTTGTTGTGCACCAAATACCAAACCATTGTTGATATATATAACTATAGTTCTAAAGACCTAATTTGAGTAAAAAAAATGTTGAGACCATAAGGAAGTGGGTCAAAGGAATTGAACTTACGGGCTTTTAGATGAAGACCCAAATACTACTTCTCGTTATCTTATCTCATGTGAAAACCTTAGTATCAGTCTTACTAGCCGATCAAACACAAAACCACTGTTACAAGTCATGTGGGTCTAAACTTACAGTTCTAGTACCAAAGACCTAGCTCCACAAACCAAACACTCTAAGGGGTCGTCCCTCGGTCAGGAGCTGTCCCATCTTGCTTGCCTTTCCAAAACTAATTGTGTGTGTTTAGCTCAATTCGGTTTGCGAAGCTCAAAAAAAGGACGAGAAACCATGAATTATTCTTCTCGTCCTAAACTCGTATAAGCTTTGTTTATATTGTTTGGTTCTTCATGGGTTGAAGTTCTAGGAGCTTGTTTTGATTGTGAGCTACAACAAGAAGCATAAACGCAAGTTGGAACTGGTTCTAAGTCAGCACCCTGCGTTGATGATATATCAAGCAGCCCGTGCACATCTTCTGAACATATTTGGTGAAATGACGGAGCTCGCCGAGATTGGGCTAAGCTCCGTTACAAGTGATCGAAGAAGAAACAGAAACAAAAGGGAAAGATGGAACTCCCATTCTATCATGAAGATCTTCCCGGGGAGGATGTTCATTGATGATACCCCTCAGCAGCTCAGCTAATCGTAACTATAGTTTCATATAGTTTACGTTGAATCCTTTGTAAATACACGAGCACGACCAGCTCATTTAGGAAAAGAGCCGAGCACAAACAAGCAGTATTTGGTTCATTCAGCTCGTTCACCCTTTACTGAGTGAGTGCAAACCATGTAATACAAGTTGAAACTAGACAAGATACTCTTGATTTGGCTTATCTGAAGCTCGTTCATGCTCGGTAAGGAATACGCAAGGTGGCTTTTGCTCCCACATAGTTTGTAGAATGGATTTTGTTGAGCTTTTATTATAATCATACAAACATATAAAAGAGCATGGTACACCAACCAATCGAGGATTAAAAGGGTCCATTTCCATTAGTAAACTAATAGTAAAAACTTCTAAACGAACAAGGCTGTGTTGAAAGATTTATTTTGAAAATGAGACTTCTGTATGAATGGATTTTTCATCTTTCTTCTCCCACACACACAGACACACAAAGGAAGTAGGTTTGCCAGTTCATAAGGTATGAATTCGATAAAAAATTGGAAGATCAGTTTGAGAAGAGAAATGCCTGTTCTGAAGACTGGTTTTTTTAAATGGTATCAAGCAATTACTTGAACAAGGAGAAGACAACCAACAGTAACAAGCCATTTCGAATTGCAATTCAAAAATTGGCATCCATTAATATATTTACAAATTACAGCTATACATAGATCTTGTTCAAAGAACACAACCCTCACTCATAATCTTCACCCCCATTGACCATCCACTCCAACATAAGCACGCCAAGAAAGGGATGAAATGAATAGAACTTCACAAAATGGCCCTAATAATAGTGAGAAAATCTACAAGGCTACAATAAGATATATTGCCCTTATACTTTCTCTATAACATCAAAACAAGAAAAACAACTCGATTACATTATGTTACAATATAACTGTACAAGACAATCCGGCAGCCAGGCTGCTACCACTTGAAAGATGACTTGGCATGGCAACAAGTCAATGTATAAACAATGTGAGGACAAGGAACGTGCATTGTAGTTCTGCAAAACAAATGCAATTGATAGACCGCAAACCTGCATTTATCAAAAACCAATGTTTATTAAGAGCAAACTAACACTTTCCAAGAGATCAAGGCATCTAAAGATGCACTATTATTTGATTTCTCACACATATGAAGCTATATTACAGCTGGAAGCAGCTTTCTTGACAAGATATAGCCACTGGGCAGATTGAAGATGATTGATCCTATGAATAGTTCATAAGGCAAACCTTTTCAAGAGGAATTTCAAAGAGAACTACCAATAGGTGGAAACTCACCAGGTTATAAGTTCTGAGAGAATTTGCTTGAGGACAACCATTTCACGGCTGCAGTGCCCAATATGCAGTGTCTGGCGATTTCAGTGCAGGTTAGTCAAGATCCGGAAACACAATTTGTATCTCCTATAAACCTTCCACCCTCTAAGACTCAAAGAAGTGAGCCACTGCAGAGTACAGCTGCTCTTCCTCAAATGGTTTTGATACATAATCATCCATGCCAAACTTAACACATTTTTCATGCGTTGCCAGAATGACATCGGCAGTCATTGCCAATATAGGGACATGCCAATGAGTAATGCTTCCATACACCTCTGCTGATGCTGCACCTGACTTAATCTGCTCATTAACCAAATTTTCAGCACATCTTATCTTACTTGTTGCTTCGAATCTGCGATAGGTTTTCTTAGATGTCAGAATATATGGAGAGTAAATGAAGCTAAGATGAATAGAGAGCTAGGAACATAAAAAAGAAAGAAGAGCATAGAACGAGAAACTAAATGGTTGGTACCCGTCCATTTCTGGCATCTGCACATCCATGAAGCATGCATCAAACATGTGAGGCGGTTGAAGCATAACGATTGCGACCTTGCCACTTTCTGCACAAGTCACATTAGCTCCATACTTTTTAAGAGCCCCAGCAGCAACTCGGCGGTTAACAACATTGTCATCAACAACCAAGATTTGCTTCCCATTGAGTAGACTTTTGAGAGATGGTGGTAGTTGTTTCTTCTCTTGATGGGTTTTGCTTCCTGTGCCAAATGCTTGTTGGAGGCAAGCTGCTATCATGCTTGCTCTAAGAGGCTTCATAATCACAGTATCAACAAATCCTGCTGATTTGGCATCTTCAAGCTCACTTGGAGTTACTGAAGTTGCCATAAGGAACATTTTAGGCATACATGCAATCGCAGGGGAGTTGGATCTGGCATTCTGCCCGAGGTTCTTGAGAAGTGAAGCAAGTGAAATATCCTGTTCTTTAACCCAAGATTCCTTATCAACAAGCACCATATCAACATGCACTGGTTCACTGAAACAAGCAACACTAAGTAAATTGCCAAGTTGAATAGAGTTGCAGTTATTCAACCCTTTTAAGGATGGGAAGAGTCTGAGTCTTATACTCGCAAAAGAGTTTATTACATTCTATGATTATACTACAGAACCAAAATGGATGCCTTACAGTTTAAGAATTAAATAGTTGTATGATAATTGCAAGGATGAGGCTTTGAGTAGGGAGCATGCTTGATCCGGAGGAGTGTCATCGTAGCATGCTTAAAACATATACATTATTAATGAGGACAAGCCCTTCTGTGTTTTAGTAGGCCAAAACACACACAAACAGTAAACAGCATCCAGCTCTGAGATTCTTGAAGGAAGGGAAAGGGAAGCCAGAAAATCTTGGCAATTGAGATTCCCCAAGACCATTAGACTACCAGACAAGAGGAGATTGGTTGCCATTAAAGATTTTTTAGAACAACATATCACTTCTGAGAACGAGATCAGATTTGGAAAATAAAATGAGAAGTAGGATATTTAAGTTTAAGAATCACAACATTGATGAGCAAATTTTTGAGCTAAAATATTATCCTTAACACGACATGAAATGACTTTCTTAAATGCCACAGACCTGGATATACAAGAGAACGCTGACTTGAGATCATTTACGAGCACAACTTGGAATCCTAATCGCCCAAAGTGGTACTTTGCAGCCTCAGCACGTGTCCTTCTCCCATCAACAACCACTGCCTGCAGACCTCGAAATTCCTGAGATACAGAATCAGAGGGTTGTCGCTTCATATCTTGTGAGTTTGCTTGTCCTTTAGAAAAGGCAGCAGTGAAAGCAAAAGTGCTCCCAATCTTGGACTCACTGGCAAAGCCTAATTCTCCACCCATAAGATCCACCAAACATTTACTAATGCTCAGCCCTATACCAGTACCACCATATGTGCGGGATGTAGAACTGTCGGCCTGCATGAATGGCATGAAAATGCGGCTTTGTGCATCTTTAGGTATCCCAACACCCGTATCCTCAACGGTAACTAACAAAATTGTGGAGCCATTAGCTTCCACTGGCAAATTCATGGACTTAAAGTTTTCCCAACTTTTCCGTCTATCAACAACCTGAAATCCACTTAATGTCTCGCAAGAATCTATTCCTCCATTCCTTGGAGAAACTGGTTGCTGCTTTGATGCTTCACAGCTGCTGGCTGACGAGCACTTCAACTCCTCAGAGAGTTGTACTGATACAAAAACATGCCCCTCTTCCGTGAACTGCAAGAAATTGAGCAGATTACTTTAAACAGACAAGTCCCTTGAATTTTTTATGACAGAACAGTTTATAATTGAAAACATGTAGTATACCTTGATTGAGTTTCCCACAAGGTTTGTAATAATCTGGCGGAACCGTCCTGGGTCACCAATAAGAATCTCAGGCACTTGATCAGAGACATACACAGCCAACTGCACTCACCAAACACATCAAAGAGCATTCGGGCCAGAAAGGGAGATTATCATACATGAATGAAAAAAATAAAAACCCAAATGAATATGCATAGATAAGTGAATCTGAATTTACTTCAATGCCTTTGTCCTGGGATATTTCTGCAAAGAGCGATACAACAATATCAAGGACAGCGCGAACATCAAATGATACAGCCTCAAGCTCCAGTCTACCAGATTCTATTTTCGCTTGGTCCAGTACTTCATTTATAAGAGCTATTAGAGATTTCCCACTAGCTTGAGCTGTTCTGGCAAAGTCTTCTTGTGTTGCATCAAGATCAGTGTCCATAAGCATCTGCAACATACCTGAAATATGTCACACGTAGGTCATTTTCTTGTCTCAGGAATTATTCTGGTGATGCATCCACAAAGACAGAGAGGAGAAACATAAGGTAGGATAGCATGGGTAAGATGAGTTGTAATCATTTTCAATGTGATGTTGCAGTAAAATAAAGGCCTAGTATAACGATAAGGTCAAGCACATTTTGCCAGAGTAGCATAACATGAAATATGTTCTCAAAACAGAAGCTTCCTTCCAGTCGCACATGCATGCACGCACACAGAGAGAGAGAGAGAGAGTACCTAGTACACCGTTCATAGGAGTCCTGATCTCATGAGAAACAGTTGCTAGAAACTGCATGTAACATTATGAATTTTGTTAGTTCCACATACTGGAGCCAAGTAAAAAGCATAAATTAGAATATGCACTCTTAAAACCATTGATACGGAAGAAAATAGAATTCTTCATATACAAAATTGTGCAACATTTCAAAAGCCTTTTTTTATCAGTAGATAATCATACGGTAGCCTTTGTCCCAATCCAAACCCAAGAACCACAGGTAAATGGAAGTCCTCAATGCACAAAACTATTTTGTGATAAAGCAAATTGTGCAGAGAACTACACAACCAATACCAGGAGAATATAATTATGGAAGTTAGATGCGCATATGGATCACCTAAGAACATGGAATGTGGAGGTACCTGAGATTTAGCAACATCAGCAGCTTCTGCTCGCACTTTTAACTCCTTCATTGCCAGATAGTCATCCTCTACTTTGGCAATGCGGTTGACAGCTGCATGAAGAATATGACCAACCAGTAACACAATCACAAGAACGCCAGATGACATCATTATTGCTGACCATGGTAATGGCGGTGCCTGCTTAAATCTGGCAAAAGAACATTGCTATTAGTCCAAAGAATTCATAGAATTTTAATGGAAACTAATATTAACAGTCTTATTCAGATATCTACCTGCAATGCATTTCATGACTCCGATGCGGATCACCAAAATCAAGGTTACTAATATGGTATAGATCTGTATCTGTTGTGTTAGGACCATACATATTGATTGGTGAAGCGCTATTGGTTGTGTCATATACATTGACCACAATTGTCTGCTTGCTAGCTAATTGTTGGAGTAGCTTCTCCACCAAAGATGGGACATCAAAAGCTGCCCCAAGGTATCTGCAGACAAGGTAGAACAATTAGTCAAGAAAAACAATAAAGTAATCAGGTAAAGCTTAGCATGCCAAATGTTTTGCAGATCCATGAAGCAACAGAAGTGACATTTACCCCAAAGCTGCCTTAGTCCGCTCTTCAGGAGTGGCATCGGGTGGAAGGTTTGTCTTATATACAGCAAATGTAAGCACAACTCCAAGGTGATTAGATTTCAACAGCTTGAAAGGAGATGTCAGAACTCCCTTCCCAGATGCTCTTGCCCGCAATATGTTCTCACGATCCTCCTGCATAGTCAACAGTCAAAACCTTCTCTAGTAATCTAGAAAAAAACTGAAAAAAAACACTTCTACCAGAAGATTGAATTGTATTGAAGTCTATTATACTGCAATACCTACAAGATCAAGTGTGCATAGGCATGCATCTCATAGCTTTGGAACACCAGAAAAATGGCATCTGAACATACTTCATTATAATGGCATGGCTAGGTATCATAAAATCCTAAAGGAAGTCTAAAATGCATACTGAAGTTGAAGAAACATTCATAGTTCACTACGACAACCACCTGAAGATCGAGATTTCCAATTTTTCAAGGAACATACAGTTTTCCTACTACCAGTAACATTTTGAAACCCTGAAACTCTGGAACCAGCTTTTCTATACCAAAATGCTACATGTGAGTAGACAGAAAAGAATACAAGAAGAATAAGAACAACCACATGGCCAAACTTTTTAGCATTTGGAACTGTTTTTAGTATATGTAGTACAAAGTTCTTCGTGTGCATGCATAATCACATAATATGTCCAACATTAGATCCCAATGCAGGCTTTCATTTTCATAAGTGGAGCATATTGCTCCTTCCACATGGAGGACCAAGAACGCAAAATATGAAGAAAATAGCCAAACAGGACAATCATAGAGGGGTTACTGCATGAGAATCAATAATAAGGGAGATCTGAAACCAGCCTTTCCAGACATCATATCAATAGACACAATGTGAGACATGGTATCTTGACAGAAGATAACAGGTGCATATTCATCTTGTTCCGGAGCTGTATCAAGCTTCTCAGGTATATAGTCGTCTTGGACCCGTGACTGGTCTTCAGTTCCCATTCTCTTTATAGTCCATCGTTGTTGTTTTTCAAACTCTTCCCGCTCCGAGTGAAGTACTTTAACAGCATAGGCAACACCACTGGTCAGAGGTCTTTCAAATGCTGTCCTTTCAGTGTACTCGGCGAATGTTTTCTGCAGATAATGTCTCAAGAAATCAAAATGAGCTGAAGTTGTCATAGTCCACATTAAACTTTCAATGATTATGCACAAGTATTAATGTCTATGTAGAGATTACATGCAAACCACACTCTCCCTACGTTTCAAAAGAATCATTTCTCATTTGAAATGCACCTTGAGGCCGACCACAAACATCACTCACTTTGTGGCTTACCCAAAATATTCATCCCAAATTCACTAAAAATGACGTCTCTGATTCATGAGGACATGGGAGTTCAATACTGAGATAATTATCAACAAAATTAGTTGGATCCAATAGAACGTACACAGATGTGCCGCAGGTCAACGCATAAATGAGTAGAGCCTAGCAACTGTTCACACACATATGCGCGGGTAGAGAGAGAGAGAGAGAGAGAGAGAGAACCTGATCAATGGCAGAAGGCTCCTTCCCATGATGAAAAGTAGAAACCAAGATAGCCAATGCATGAACGTGGTTCATGCTGACGTTGAACTGATCCTGCAGCATTCTGGCCCTCTCATCACACATATTAGCAAGCGTCTCCTTCCTCCTGCTCCCGTTACTGTCATTCATATGCCATAAAATCCAACAAGAGACGAAAAATCCTACCAATACCCACAAAACAAGAAGCATTTTCCTCCATTTTACACCACCCTTGGAATTTTCCCGTACGAGATGAACCTGTTGCTGCTGCTGTTGCTGCCTCGAATTCAAACTTAACCTTCCGTGGGGACTAGAAACCTTTAGATTCGCAGGCATTTTAAACAAAACCCAACACAAACATTGCCGCAAGAAGGGCTTGTTTGGCAGCTTAAGATTCAGAGAGTAAATAGCAGAAAAATTCATCCAACTATCAAATTCTTCCTCGTTTCTGCTACAAAACTCAATCTTACACAACGTCGAAAAAGGCCCTTCTTCCTCTTGGTCTCTCAATCAAAGTTTCGAAAACCAAAGCACCAATCTCTCCTCTTGACCTCCAACAACTATTTCTTCCCTTTTCACACGAAAAGAGCAAATTTTTCCACTTAAGCTTCACACCAAACTAAGAAACGCGCTTGGATTTTCTACTCCAACTCTGTCCAAGAACCAACAACCAGAGACCAGAGAGAGAGAGAGTTGTTCCTAGATGGACCTTTTTCATCAAAGGGTGTGTTCCTCTTTTCCTTGTTTCTAGCTGTGCCTAGACTCTGTGGAAGTGGGCATTTGTTTCCGAAGTTGGGCGCATCACTCTCTCACCATCCCTGTGCTGCCTGCTCATTGAATCATCAACAAAAGGAAAATAAACACGCTAAGAAGGGCAAAAAATATATACATAATCATTGTAATTATGATCAATAAAATCAAAATGAGTGGTAGTAACCATATAACCTTGATAGCACAAAAATAGTATTGTTCTTCGCCTTTTTGTGGTTGTGAAACTGAAAAGGACTCCACCATTACTGAGAGCTCAGCTGTGTCCCGTGCCTCCTCATTTCATGAGAGAGAGGTTGCAAAAGTCAGTAGGTTTCGACAGACAGATTTGCGAGAGAGAGAGAGAGAGTGTGTCGTGATCCGAAAGTGGCCAGCTACAGTTTGGTTTGCAGCTGCAGACATAGGGGGAGTGAATTCAATGCACCTGCCAAAAGATCGCCGATTAGTCGGCGACTTCCCAAAATTATCCCACTGCAGCAGAAGCGTATCGAATCGCTTGTCTTCCGACTCGGTACGGATCAATTATTCGTAACCACAGACTGGGCTCGTAGTTGATACGGTTCAAGCCGTAAGGCCCAAGGGGTCGGTCAAGTGCACCTATCTTGGTCCGATGAGGGTTTTCATATAACCACAATTATCAAAAAACCAGCCAGATTATAATCGCATGAAGAGCTCACTTGGCGAGGGAGTCGACTCACGAGTTGAAGGACATGAGTTTGCTACATGCAGAGTTAATCCGGCTTCGCCCCCCCCCCCCATTGTACCAGGAAAAACTTATTTGATTAATATCGCGAAGTTATGCAATTCAATATGGATCAAGAAACAGGTCAAAACAAATGTACCATCATCAATTCAAATAATAAACTTGATCCTTCTGAGTCAGACCGAACGGTCCATACTCATGTCTTGAACCGGTTTAGATCAAGAGCTTGAACCGACTCACCCGAGTTATCTAATAAAAAATGGTCAAAGAAAGAAAGATGGGTGGAATGTCTTTTCTAATGCCTTTAATTTAAACACACTTTGGTGTTTTCTGGCTTTGACCAACCTCAAACCAGAAATTACGCAGTAATTATTTGCATCGTTTTATTTTTTAAATATAAATATCACATTCTTTATGTTTTTAAACTCCAATAAATATTCGAGTAATTAATAATCAGAAAAATCTTTTTGAGGTGGCATAGGAAGCCACCATTCACCTGGCTAGAGAGTGACACAAAAAAGAACCTTCAAGTTGCTGGACAAGAGTTCAAGACCAGGGAGTTTCAGGGGGAGGGACAGGTTAATGCCAGTTAAGAAGTCAATTTTTTTTTTTATAAAGATGGCTGAAGCCTAACACACACCCATACATGCACCTTCTAGGAGTCAAGCTCCCCACCAGCACGAACAACACTAGAGCGCCTTATCTTTGAGTTGACGCTCTCGATGGCAAAAAGCTTTTCAAAGATTTAAGATGCTTAAGATAATCATAAAGAGTAATAGCTCACTTGGCTAGGAGATCGACTCACAGATTGAACGGGTTGAATTCGACACACACCTGACTTCAGCTTTCGTGCCGGACCCAGATTTATATTTTTGTCTTAATAAATTAAAAAATAATAGGCAAAAACAAGCAAAATGATACAAGATTGGATTAAAAAACTACAAGCAAGAGACAAATCTTATTATGGTGAAATAAAAAATTGTGAAAAATACAAACAAGTAAATGATTGATGAGAAAGCCCCAGCCTCAGTGCAATTATTTTAGTGAGCCGGTAGGGGGGATGTGGACAAAGTAACAATCAATATTTTTTGTGATGAAAGCAAAGTTTTGGTGAAAGAGTAATTTTCTCATACTGGCTTTTTAAATTAATGGGATTTAAGATATCAGTGGTATGTTCTAAGCTTTAATAAAAGGTCTTAACTCTCCAACTTGTTTATAACTTTTTTCCATTTGCAGACTTTAGCACTTTTGATATGGTCATTATCATTAAAGATGTGATCAAGTTGGATTAGCCACTGGACCCGTTTGGGAGCTGGTCCTCATGCAATGGTTAATGTGCACAATTAGACATGGCGGATGCATAGCGAGACAGACGGTCGGTTTGAATCAGAACCGGATCCAGAACCGTAACTGATATGGGGATATCCCAATTAGGTTATGGTTCCTTCTCCCATAAAACTAGAACCTGGAAACTATAACTCAAACCACCGACATTGATCCAATTTTCTCTAAGTTTTTTGGTATTTTTAAACCTTTTATTGTCTTCTTTATGCTTTTTGGATTAACCGGAACCATAACCGATCTGGTTATTACAAGTAGAACTAGAGAGAATCCAGTTTGGTTTCGGGTGAACTGGAACTGACAGTTTCAAACCGCTGAGATCTATTTATCCTAAACCGGACAAGTCTATGCATAACCATGCCTATACAAGGGACAGGGAGTGAGATAAGAAGACCCCCCTTTGCCAACTTTTACTGATTGGAATGGATTTCGTGTTGGTCGTGTAGACCCAAGTAACTACTTAATGGATCGGATCCGTGTATCCCGCTCGGTCTGTTTGGATATGCATGTGAAATCTAACCCAGTTATTCAGCACTGGGCTGGATTCCACCATGATTTTTGCGGGATATTGGCACCCAACTTAAACCCGAAAGGTGCTCCTACATCATTTTCAAGTAAAATCATTTATTTAAAGCATTTAGAAAATATATTTTTTGGGTCAGCTATCCATTTTGCAACCCATTTGTGTCCGTGTCTTGGTCACAGATCAAGTTGGTCTGCTAGGCATCACAGGTAATACGAGACAAGCCTTGGAAACCCGACACAAACATATGTCTGTGTCTGCCTTAAGTAATTAAAAGAAATGGGTTGTGAATGGTTTTCCTGCTTTTTGGTGCGAGCAAAATGACACGATTTAAACACGAAATAGTGGCATATTTAACAACCAACATGAGCAGCAAAAAGAACAAAAAGCCCAAGATGGTTGTCTGGAATCAGACCCGGATCTAGGTTCCAGTCAAACCCAAACCCGTTAAGACCCTTGGCCTTGCACAAAGTGCATGGTGAGATGCACGTGATTTTGCCCAACAAGTTGCACACTTTCTACCTCGGGTTCATCACCTTTATCAGGTGGGGATCCGATTCGGAGCTGCATTTTGGATCTTGACTAGATCCCTAGTCCCCACGAAGCAGGACATAAAAGTAATTGGATACGGTTGAGACATGCCAATCCTGATCCAAGAATGACTTTTTGTCCAAATCTCAACATGAATCCAGCATAGCCACTCTGCTTGAATCAGGTACAAATAAGAAAATTGATAAGATTGAAAATCAAGCGATCTGATATCCGAATCTTAATTCAAGAACCATATCCAAAATCGCTAAGAAATGATGTTATTAAAGAAGAACATTAAAATTATTTACTTAAATTGTGATATAAAGAAAAAATTGTTACAAATATTTTATCAGCATATCTTTCACTCTTGTCAGGTTGGTAGAGATCCCAAACTTAGTTAGATCTAAGACCATGCTCTGTCATCCCTAATCTGGGTCTGGGTCTGGGTCTGGCCCAGCCTAAACTTATGTGCATCCCCCGAGAATCTAACTCCCCACAAGCAGCAATGGTATCAAAGCACCATGCTGGTTGAGCTAGCCCATCCGCATGATAAAGGTTTTGAGTAAGAACTAAGAAGCTGGTGTTTTGTGTTGGACATGGGAACTTAGTCCCAACCTGAAAGTGAGCAATGGCTTCGATGAACGATACGGGTCGTGCACATCGGGTTCATCTGGTTCGCTATACCTAGAGATGGGTAATTTAACTTTTGCTTGGGGTGTCGAACCGGACCCAAACAGGAACCACCTTTGAACAGACCAGCATAAAAGAACTAGAGACCCCTATGGATCTGTTTTGATTCTACCTATTAGACGGCACCAAAACCCAAACTGGAACTGGCGGTGCGAGGTTGTTCATCAAACTAGATCCGAAATCGTTTTGGTATCAGAACCTGAAACTGACGGAAGAGAAGCCAGACCCGATCCGCATACGGTTTAGTTCTTTTAGTTCTCGATCTAAGTTACCGCCATTCTCGAGTCGGTTGTCCTAGAATAATCGGCCAGGTCTAACGATACGCATCTCCCTGCAGAGGATTAATTTTCTCCGGGAAAATCGGCGAGTTGAAGAGCAAACTCCGCGCCTTGGGATTCTACATCCATATCCATCTTCTTCTTTTAAAGAAATAGAACTCAAATAAAGAATAAATTAGTGATGAATAAAGAAGGGATGGACTGGATGGTGGCCCATGCACGTCTCGAACTCGCCACCTCTCGCCACCGATAAGAAGCCCAGCTTTTATAATTCGGACACCGGAAAATGAGGAATCGGGGAAACCAAAACGATCGCCGCTTTTTTCATGCGCATCGTTTCCCTAGGCCTTGTTGTGCCCACAACGGTGGGGCCTGCCCAAGCTCCCAAGGTTCTTCCTCGCCAGCCGGCACGTCACCGTGAAATAATTCTAGAACCGGAAATTACTATTTTACCCTTCTTTGGCATTAGATGATCGAGTCGCTGGCATTTTTAATGGGACTACGGTAGTGCCTTTCTGTTTTCCGAAAAAGACTAAAACATCCCTAACCTGATTCTCATCGTCAATTTTATTATCAAGAGGAGATTAAATCCCTAAGATGTGATAAAAATATACAAGTAAAACACATCTAAAAGGTCAATTTAAGCATCAAAACCATTGTCATTAAATTATCAATATGTTTTTTATTAGTAGTCAGACTGCATGCACCCATAGCATAGCTTGCTCACCTAGTAGGAGCCTCAACAGAGAAGATGATGGCCATGAGTTTGGCATTCTAGGCACGCACACATGGCTTTTACGTAATAAGAAAGAAGAAAAAAAATGCCTTCTTTTCCTTTGTGAGACAAACACCAATTAAGCATCATTACGGATTTGGTTCCGAAATGAAACCAATTCAAATTGAGTTTCCATTATTTTTGTCACATACTCCATAGCACTAACCTTCCCATGTGACTTGATATCTCGCCTTTTATGATAATTTAGTTTGCTTTTCCTCTTTGGTTCCATATCATCTCTAATCCCTGTTTCTTCTTTAGCCACCTAACCGTCGCAATTAAAACCACATTCTCGAGTTGTTAAGATTCAAAAGAACCAAACATGCTCGGAATTATCTTTCTCATGGCCCTTTGGGAGTGCGTTACTTTGGGTATTTGGTACAGTGTAGAGGCTGAAGCCTACGCACACTTAGGTATCGAACCCATGACCTTGGACCCCTAGCCAATGTCTCTCATGCTACATATTTTAACAAGCTTTTAGAGGCAGGGGTGTTTTGGTCTATAAAAGTTTTAAAATCCTCCATGCATTTGGAAGCAATCGGTTCTGATGCCCTGCTGTTATCCAGCCTGTAGTGGGACTTTTCAGTCATTCGCCAGAAGAGAAAAGGACAGCAACTCGGCAAGAGGGTCCCCATAGGTGCGGGCCCACACCAGGACGGAGATGGACAACTGACAATGAAACACGTGTCCGTAGTGGGGCCCGGGAAGCATCGCCGTCTACGCAGTAGGTCAGCGGTGCTTCGACACGTGTCGTGATTACGTGGATTATCCCGCTCCCTCGTTTTCATTTATCTTTTCTTTTTAATTGCTTGGTCAGTTTGGGTGGTGGGCCCCGCGCATCGAGAAAAAGGTAAACGGGTCGGATAGGAAGATTGAATCCGTTCCCTAGTTAGAGACTCACAGTACTTTCCACCATAGTGGGGATTGGAAGATAAGTTCTAGGTTCTTTATATATATATATATCGAGAGAGAGAAAGGTAACATAAATACATAAGTTTTTCTATCCATAATCTTGTATAAACCTTCCTCTTTTTTGGTGATATAACCAAATTAAAATTACTATTACACTTAATACTTTTTTATTTTTTATTTTATCACTTCAATTACTTATTTAAAAAGATGAGAAAGTGGAAATGTTTATGTTGAATGACAATATGCATTTAGCACTATAAATATCATATATATATATATATATATATATATATATATATATATATATATATATATAATAAACTAGTATAAATCTTTAACATTAGATTGACATAATCAATCGTGGATAAATAAATTAAAAGTATAGCCCAAGGTCCGTGGGCTACAACAAAGCCCACGGTTGTCGCCCCACCTGAGGCTGAAAAGATTTCTCATCAAGACGTGTAAAATTGCATAAAAACCAGCTCACTCATGATTCCTGTGCCATAACACAAAGCCTGTGGAATAACCATGGGCTATAATAAGAGCCCACCGCGACTATAATTATAATAAAAAGATCAAATAATAAAATATTGAAAAGACAACCAAACGCATGCCTTATTTAGAAGACAGAGACTACAAACACCTTTAACATAGCTTACATAAAGTTAGAAATAGATTGTGGAGAAAAAGAAATAAGAAATTAGATGATGATCACTTAAAAAAGAAGATAAAAAAAGTATTAAAAATAAAAGATACGTACTTTAGCTGAACAATAGGGCTCTCAACTCCCACATTGCAGTGGCGAGTTGGTTGGTAGGCTTTGGCCTCTCTTCATAAAAATCAAAAATCTTGCTTTTTTAATATAAAAATGAATTTTGTTTAAAGTTTATTTGATGGATGGAAATCAAAAATACTATTTAAAGTAAAAGACGGAGAGAAAGTACTAAGTATCCATACTTTCTTATGTGAAAAAAATGATATCATTTACTGGTTGGAAATCATCAAGATAACATACATTATTTCATTTTCTTTTCCTTCGGAAATAAATAGCTGGATCTCTTTGTATTAATGAATTAATTTTGCTACGAATTAATTGCCATAGGGCTGATCCTAAACGAGTTCAGTGCCTGCAATAACTCGTCATAGAGAACAGCTCATTAACTACATTCTAAGAACTCGAGTCGGGCCCAAATTGGTCCAAGCCCATCCGCAGCCCCTTCTTTTTCTCCTCTGCTGTGTCAACCGATCTGCAAACCCAATTGTTGGTATCATTCATCGCCTTGATTCTGATGGCCCCAAAATTTTAAAAAGTGACACACATAAGCCCACTAACATGTCCACGCTCATGCATGTGCGCGTATAAACACACATATGACACACACACACACATATATATATATATATATATATATATATATATATATATATATATGTCATATGTGTGTAAAAAAGAAAAGTATATCATTCACATACATTCATTTTATAAAAGACATATATGATAGTGCAAAAATATATGTTAGGATCCATGAAGTAATGATAGATTTCTTTAAGTCTAATATTCGATTACATCAAGGACCAACTTTAAGTTTATATTTATTTGTATTGGTTATTAACAAGCTAACAAAACATATTTAAGATGAAGTTTCTTGGTGTGTTATTCGTGTATGACATTGTATCAGTGGATGAGTCAAAAGAAAAATTAATAGGAACTATCGAGAAAAACATTAGAACGTATAGACTTTCAACTTAGTAGAAAAAAATATATAATATATGGAATCCAAGTTTGGTCATTTGGTTACTTTAAATGATATAAAAATTAAGATTAGCGTGCATTGTATCTCTTATAAGGAAAGTTTTAAGTACCTTGGGTCAAATTTTTTAGAATGATAAAAAATTAACGGAGAAGTTACACATAGCATTAATATACGTTGATTAAAATAAAGAAGTACATAAGGTATTTTATATGATAAGAATATATTATTAAAATTAAAGAGTAAATATTATATAACAATAATTTAACCCATTATGCTTTATGGTTCTTAGTTTTTGGTAGTTAATTATCAAGATGTACAAAGATGTCCGTCACATAAATGAAGATGTTGAGATAGATAAGTATAGATGATAAAATAAAAAAAATTATTTAAGATGGTTTTGATACATTAGAAAGACAACCAAAAGAAACTTCGATAAGAAGGTATGAGAAACTAAACTGTAAAAATAAGAGGAAAACTATAAAAGCATTAGAAGTAAATAATAAAGAATGATTTAGTTATTTTTAGTTAAATGTTAGCATGACACATGATCAAGCTCTATGAAAACAAAGAATTCATGTAGCCGACCTCATCTAGTATGAGAAAAGCCTTAGTTGTTGTTGTTGTATATATATATATATATATGTGTGTGTGTGTGTGTGTGTGTGTGTGTGTGTGTATAAAGTTATAAATATGTACACCTACTCATGCTCATATCAACATAAATATTTTTATACTTTAATTCGCATGATTAAAGGTGATCTTAATTAAATAAGTAAAAAGTATCATTGTATATTTGTGTACGTTCATTAAATGCTTTTTGCTAAATCACCTTAATCTTCATCACAAAATTTGAATTGTTGAAATGATAAAGTAGATTTGAGCATGAATGAGATATCATGCTCTCTCTATGTATATATATTCATACCATAAAAAAAACAATGCTTGAATATGAGTAAGGTTAATAGTGAATAGGATCTAATCGTAATATATATATGAAGAGAAAGAGATACAGATACAGGGCGGAAGGTGTCTAATCCGTTGTCTAAGGTGCATTCTTAACTTAGAGACTGGTGGGCCAAGCCGTGGCTTAAGACAAAAAAGCCAATATAAGAAGCTTGTCTGTTACGGCCTCTAAGGCACAAATATACAATTGAAGAATGCATATTACTATATGCACTACCTGGATATGGTAATTTAAATAAATTCATCTTGGTCAAAAAGGTTACTCCCGAGAGCAGTTGACATTGTACGACCCATACCCAAATTTGTTAGCTCAACATATATATGTATTCTCCTACCATATATAATGTGGCATTTGGATATTTGATATAATGAATATCCAGTTGCCCAATTTAGACTCTCAGTTGTCCTTCTAGTTCTATAAATATAGTTCTTTTGTTTGGGGCATTTACAATGACTCGTCACAAACCACGGCGGCAGATAAGGATAACGAGTCAGGTCACTTCACTTTCGGATCAATAATACATACATATATATACACTTTCGGATCAATAATGCATACATATATATACTCATCCGTGCTTAAATTAATTTAAAGATTTTCACCACTTGATCAACATGATCAATAATAAAGATTTAAATTTAAAAATATTTAATGTACTATGTATATTAATTATAAAGTATGAAAAATATAACATTAATTTCTATTTTTAAATTCAAATATCTATCGTTGATTATGTCGATTGAATGATAGATATCTTTAAGTGAATTTGAGCATGAATGAGTGTTCACATATACCAATTTCTCTCTTTTTCTATATATACATATATGTCAACTTAGTTGGATAATGTCCTTTGGTCCATGATCTTACTTAACCATCTCTACTGTTTGATCTTTGAGATCTATAATATAAATTTGAATCACCTTATATTCAATTCACATGGTGCATTGAATACAAAGTACTAAAGTATAATAATTTTTTTAATTAAAATCTCGACCGTCAATGTCAAATATCAAACAATAAAACTATTTATACAAGATTATACACCAAAAGATATTATAAAACTGTTGTACTTTAGTACTTGATTTTATAGATAGATGTTTAAGATTTTAATTTAAAAATAATAAAACAAAAATTGTTTTTAAAATTAAAATCTTAACCATCCATCTTACACACATCTATCTATCTATCTATATAGCTGGGTGCTAAACTCTCACCTAGTCACAAGATTTTTCATGTCAGTTTGGGTTTGGTCTAAAATTGGCACCCCTACTTGAAAATAATCATTACCATGCATGCACAACCACAAGTACTATCATAAATGATTATTAATGATGTACCTTCTATTATTTCACATTGAATGGTTGGTCATCTTGTTCATGTATCTATTCTGCCATTGTATGATATTTAGTACTGTTGAACATTAGTGCTTTGTTGGCATCTAGTTGAATATTAATAGTTGTTTGTCATTATATATATATATAGATCTTACCCACTACCTACACACATTCTAGTGATTAAATCTTACCACCAACATTGGTCATTCATGCCCGCTTTGTCTTTCGTTCATTTTTATAAACTTTTTTAAAATTATGCTCATACCACTAAAAGTAATGAGTAAGGATGTAAAAGGTGAACAAGATCCGCTTTTCATATATATATATATAAAGAGTGACAGAGAGAGTATACACTCTTAGCAATATTGTCTAATTTTGCTACTATAGCTTTTATCTCATTGCATAATATTGCTATTCCATAAGTGCCGAATCTATCCCACTAATATGGTTATGCGCAAGAACTTAGTTAATAGCCGGTGATTTAAAACGGTAGAGAATTTCTTTATCCCGTGGAGTTAACCGTCGGCTATACTTTTTGTTTCTTTTTTCGCAATGTAGGTGTGGTCGATGTCTTGCCTCACCTTAGCATAGGTCTAAGATTGAGCTTCTCTCATTTTGCACATTTTGGCTCATGTTATCAATCCAAGAATATCAAATGGCACAAGTTATATGAAGGAGACGGCAAACGGGTCGAGGATTTAATGCTGCGGATTTGGATCAAGTATTAGCGATCGCCACGGTGGTGGCCTAAACCATATCCAACTTTCCAAAGCTTTTAGATCTTGGTTGGATATTACCCCGTCAGATCCAATTTGCATAGCCGGACAACTCAAAGTACAAAAGTTTGTCGATAAAGTAAACCACAACCAGGCTAAGCTGACAAAGGGAGCCACGAGCAGTTCATTGATTTGGATACTGATTTGTATTTTACATTTATATATATGTTTATATGTATATTTTTTTATATAAATATACACATTAACTTCTACTTTAATAATATAAAATACTATTTTTTGTATTTTACGTAAAATATATAACATTAAATGATTTTCTTTTTAAAATGCTTTTATACATTGAAATGGAGCGAAATGGGACCGCGTTGTAACAAAAAAAAAATTTGAGGAGCGAGTGTGGGTTTGATCCCTCAAGACCTGCATAGAGTGAATTTTATGGCAGAATGGGTACCCATGGAGTGAAAACCTGTCCCACCCTACCCCGTTGCCATCCCTATATTTAACTCATGATCTTCAACTTGTAAGTCGACGGGTGAGCTATTTTGCTCAGGATTAATTAGCTAGCCCTCCTCCTAGTGATGATTTGTGAGCCAAATTGTGGTGCATTTACCTTTGTAAATTATGTTAATGTTCATGGGAAATATGAGTGACATTATTTTCTCATTATATTGCATTATACTGCTCAAAAGCAAGGGGCATCCGGCACTTTCTTTTTCTAATTAAAGCGTTACTTTTGCTTTGAAATATAATTTATTTTGTGGCGCTGTACTTCGTGAATCTTTTTTTAATAATTTTTAAGGAACATCGAATCAGGTTCGCCCATTTATACATAAATATGGCGAATCAGGTCAATGAATCATCCCAGTTTGGGTCAGGTCGTTTTATGTTAGGGTCAAACCATAGTCAACCCAGACCTGACCCACTTTTTGTCAAATGTTTTCGGGTTCAACCTCACCCTATTCTCTCTCTCTCTCTCTCTCTCTCTCTCTCTCTCTCTCTCTCTCTCTCTCTCTCTATATATATATATATATATATATATATATATATATATATATATATATATATATATACACACACACATATACAAAGAGATATAACAACAATAATCAAGTATTTTTCATACTAATTAGAGTTAGCTACATGGATTTTTTAAGGTCATAAAACTCGATCATATCCTATATTATTTGAAGTTGTTTACAAGAATTCTTTAAGGTCATAAAACTTGATCTTCTACAATATTTACAGTTAATTTAAAAAAGTCATATAAATCTCTTTTTCTCTCTCTAACCCTATTCTCTCTCTCTTTCTCTTTATATATATATATATATAAAGGAAGAGACATGACAACAATAAAGTATTTTCTCATACTATTTGAAGTTGTTTACAAGAATTCTTTAAGGTCACAAAGCTCGATCTTCTGCAATATTAACAGTTAATTTAGAAAAGTCATATAATCTCTTTCTCTTTCTGTATATATAAACATAAAGAAAGAGAGAGATAACAACCATAACCAAGTATTTCTCACGGAATTTGGCTCTATCTTGTGCTAATATTAGCAGTTAATTTAGAGAATCCATAGCTTCTCTCTCTATATATCGTGGAAAGAGAGAGAGAGACTTGTAGCGCTAGATAATTATAGCTGGCATCACCATTGATGTGACGAAGGGCGTGTGCATTTGTGCCCACTCCGGGTCAGCCATGACTTAACCCGATTTATATCTGGATTTTCCGGGTGGGGTCTCTAAAAATAACTTGTCATATTTGTCCATTTTGGGGAGCTGGGTCCTACCGGTCAGTATTGCAGGGCAAAAGGACTCTCCCAAATCAATGATTGCTCTGCCAAGCGAGGAAAAATCTATCCTTCCCTTTGCCCCTTTGGGTCGTATGCATAGAATGGTATCATTTTTATGAGGCCTTACGTGCACTTGGACATATTTAATAGCTGCATTTTATTGACTATATTTGGTCCTACTAAGAAGATGCCTCTCAAGGTTGTTAGCATTTAAGATAGTGGCCTTGGGTTGTTCGAGGTAGGGGTGAGCAAACTTCGGTTTAAACTGAATTATAGAACTGATTCGAACACAAATTTTTATTTCGGTTTATATTTTTTATAAAAGATCGGTTTGTCGGTTCAGTTCAGTTTTTATGTTGGTTCAGTTCAGTTTTTAAGGTTTGAAAACTGAATAAATAACCCCCCCCCCCCCCCCCCATATATATATATATATATATATATATATATATATATATATATATATATACATATGTATAAATGTATATATATGCACATATGTATACATATATATATATATATATGTGTGTGTGTGTGTGTTCTTATATGTATATGTATTTTATAAACAGATACACACACATATATGTATATACATAAACATATACAACATATATACATACATACATACATATATACATATGTGTGTATGTATATGCATATACATACTTATATATACACACATATATACATATATAAACATCTACACTACATATACATATACACATATATGTATATGTATACACACACATATATATATCTGTGTGTATATATATGTGTATACATATGTATACAGTATATATATATATATATATATATATATATATATATATATATATATATATATATATATATATATATATATATATATATATATATATATATATATATATCTCCATACATATATGCACATATATATACATATACTTACACATACCTATCTATCTAGCTAGACAAATATATAGAATTCAGCCATAAACCGAATAACCTAACCAAACTATTTCAGTTTGTGTTCAGTTTTAAAATCTAAAGGTTATTTGGTTTCAATTATTTCGATTTGGTTCGGTTTTTGAATCAAACCCACTGATACACAGCCCTAGTTCGAGGTGTTATGCGTTTCTCTTTTTTGAACAACGGAGAGCCTCAAGCCAGATGCATGCGTAGGTATTGAACTCATGGCCTTTAACTTGTGAGACAACCACCTAGTCAGCTGAGCTATTGCTTATGCCTTCATTTTATCATAATTCTACCTCTTTATATATATACATATATATGCGTTTGTGTGTGAAATTAGATCTTGCCCTTTGATTGGTTTACTTATGACCATCCATTGTTTTTGGACAGTATGAGTGTAATTTATTATTTTTAATAAATTTGAAAAAATATGAAAGATATTGTTATTGCTCGTGCCATAAAAAAAACAATGAGTCGATAGGGGGTGATTGGATCATGCCCACCGCACACTCTCTAATCATTCATACCCATTCTTTTTGGGTGGCATGAGTTTAATAATAGTATATTTCATATCTTTTCAAAATCCTTTAAAAAATTATAAATTATATTATACTATTCAAAACTATTAAGTTTTCAAAATCTTTTACAAAATATAAATTATACTCATACTACCCAAAAAAATAAGTGGGCATGTAAGAGGTGAACATGATCTGATCTCTTTCTCTCTATATATCTCTCTCTAATATATATATATATATATATTCTTTACGTAAATATTGTTGGTCTCACTTTTAGGAATCATAAAACCTATACAGGTGCACATAAAGAAACCACTATATCATATGCTTGGCACATGACGACATTTTTCATCACCTTTGCCTCTGGATACAACATTTTCATTTTGAGGTAGAATAGGATGAAGGTAGAGAGTGATGGTGGTGATGGCATTTTGACCAACATCACAAGGACACACTGTTTTAGTGGCGTGTCCCAGAGACACGAGCATCATGTGGCAAACTGCACACTGCATCATATTTGCTATTTTCATTGCAGCCATTGTTCTTTACAGATACCACCAAGTAAAAATTTCATATTTTTACTGCTAAAATGTTCGAAAAGCAGATGAGCCATCGAGTCCATTGAATCCTCGTGTGTCCTTGTGACACATACCTTAATAACATGATGTGCACTATATTGCCTACAAAATGGAAATACAACACATGAGGAAGACTAAAAGCGAAAGTAGCACACATGATGAAAGTACATTAAAGCTATCCAGAGTGCATGAACTTTATGGGTTTTGCTTTTGCCAAAGATATAGATACAAACCCAATCCACATCCTGTACCCACAACACAAAGGGAGGGAGGCTGGTAAAAGAGCCGTTTGGTGGTTGGCTACGAGCCGAGTTGAAAATGGTCTGTTCGAAAATGTTTGCGAAGTGGCTCACCATTTCGTTCATGAGCCGATCTAAATCAAGTTGAAAGAGAAATTAACTTAAATTTTCTAAATAAATGATCCTCCTTTTACCTCAATTGTTTAGTGTAGAAAGCTTAAAATGCCATTTAACGAGCTTTCAGAAGCCAAACCAAGCCGAACATACCATGTTCATGTACAGCTAATATTGTTTGAAGATCGAACACGAACGCGAACAAGCCGAATGTAGGGATGGCCCTATTCACAGAGAGTTGGGCAACCAGGTCAGGAATGCACTCCACACAGTGCACCTTTTGGCCACGTATTTTGTGTAAGAAAAAGACAATTGACAGCAAGAAACCACCTCAATAGAAGGACCCATTTGGTTGATGATGATGCAGTGAGTAGGGACACTCTTAATTGGTATGGAATGGACACACAATGACAGCAAGGCACTGGCAGGACTTCATGCAAAGAAGGAACCGTGCATTTGGGTCTGGTTTAGCGATGGGAATCTCTACCCACCCTGCTCCTCTGCATGGGGCAGGTTGTCAAAGGGGGAAAACCCGCCACGCTGCGGGACAGGATAGCATCTAAGGTAAACCCACCCTGCCTTGTTTAACGATCTCCACTATTCATGCATTATAAAGATTAGTCAATGTATATACACACATATGTATACACTCTATGACCAGATTATTTCTACCTTCTACATTCACTCATGCCACTCATTGTTTTTCGGTACGGATATTCATGAGAACTTGCGTCAAAGGAGATGGATTTGGGAAGTGAAAACAGAGAAATCTTTGATGAAGATTGGGGGTGAGGATGGGATAGAAAGTCCCTGTCCCACTAACCCGGCACCGACCCTTTTCCTAATTGATCCTACAAAGTTTGACCTATTTAAAAATAAAATAAATTATAAGAAAAAAAAAGTGTTACTTTTTTTTAATTTATAAACTAGTTTTCATTTCCATATGTTTTAGCATCTCTCTTTTTTCTGATAGGTCCTCACAGGACCCATGGAGATACGAGAATGGAAATGAGAACATTTTTAGTTCCAGTTGCAAAAGGATGGGGATGAAAACTTTGATCCCCGGCTCCACTCCGCCCCATAAACATCTCTACTTTTCACTAGTGAGGGCTTTTGGATTTTTTTCAAGGTAAGAACCAATCACTCTACATACACACACACACACACACACACACACACATATATATATATATATATTAGGATCACTTTAATTTATAATAATATAAAATATTATTGAGTCTATTTTCTGGTTTATGGAAAATATAAGAGGTAAAAAAAAATCTTTAAAAAAATATTTTTATTAGTTGAAGTTGAGAGAGGGTGATATATCAAAGTGGGTGCAGGAGAGGTGCAAGGTTTGATCTGCAAGACCTGCGATGGACGATGGGGTTTAATAGTAATTTTCGGCATGGGCGGGTGCTGGTGAGGTGAAAACCCGTCCTACCCCATTGCCATCCCTAGTCTGGTTACACCTGACCTAGAAAATTTTCTCACGCGAGGCGAAGCTCAGCTAGGTGAAATTCAGGTGAAGTGATCCATGAATATTTTCGAAGAATTTGGACCGCTTGTACAGACTTTTTTTAGTATCTTTTTTCATAATTCCGGCGAGGCGGCCACCTCGCTAATATGTCTGCTGCTGATTAACACCTTAACAGAGACTTTCTAAGATTTAGCATCTTCTCTTTCAAGAAAGAGTGGGGAAAACAAGTATGGATCATTGGTAGGGAAAATGTGGGTGTTCTTACCAGTCAGAAGAGCCTTCATTTTGTTTTTGCATTATTTATATTTCTACCACATCCTTCTTCATGCGTTCCTTCCTTTTAACCAACCTTCATAATACCTACATGGATGATGGATCACACCAAAAAAACAGCTACATAAGTCATGCAATTGTTTTGGCAGGACAGCATCAAATTCATGAAGATTAGTTCCTTATTTAACCCATTCACAGCTTTCCTCCGGTAACCGAAAACCTCATTAGTTTCGAAACCATCTTGCTGCTCTCTGATACAATAAGCTAAAATTCTTCAATGAGATGGAAACCCTCAAGCTCTTCAGTGTCTCCCTGCTTGTTACCATGTTCACGATTTCTGCAGCTCAACAGACTCCTGCGAATTTGACCGATTTCGAGTCTGCAGTCGGCAGCATGAGGGACAGATCATACTTTGCATTCATCATGCTCCTGCAGATGGTAGGCAGACAGATTGTGAGCCCGCGCGACGGCATCACCTTCTTGATTCCCAATGATAGGGAGTTGGCAAATGCTAGGATATCTCCTTACAATGTCAGTGATTTCATACTAAGCCATTCTATGCCCACTGCTCTCTACTTCAACAATATGCTACACTTTCCCACTGGGACACTCATTCCCACGGGTATGCAGAACCTGATGATAGACATCACCAACAACGGAGTCTATGATTTCTACGTCAACAACGCAAGGATCGTCGCCCCAAACGTCTGTCAGGGCACTAGGATCATGTGCCATGGCATTGATGCAGTGATACAGTTCAACAATGCAACTACTGGGAACACACTAAAACCAAGCATAATTCCATCTTTTCCCACCAACACTGTTCTCCAGTCCGAGACAACCTCTCTAAGCCGCATACCGCCGGAATCATCGCCTTCGAATGACATTGCACCTTCACCCATGACTGAGATCTCATCCGCACCTATCGTAAATGTACTTTCTCATACAAGCTCAATTAGCGCAGGAACTACCATGAGCTACAATGGTCCGTTGCTTATCATGCTGGTTAGCCTAGTGTTGGTTATCTGAATGGAACTTATGCGATTTAACCAAGAAAATATCACTTCGCTTTTATATGAATATATTTTTGTGGTCAATTTATAAATATGAACTGCACCTATGCGGAGGGTCACATTTTTACATAATAGCAAGTCTCAAGATCCTCATCTGACAGCATCAAACCATTATCTCTTGCAAAAGCAATTCCATCAGGGTCTGTGGGTGCGCACTTGCAAGCACATGACAAGAAGAAGCAAATTGCTTGTGAAATCTGAGCACAGTGGAGCATGAATGCATGCGTTCGCATTTCTGAATCAAACCTAGTATTTGTTTCAGATTAAGTAGGTCCAATGCCATCCAACAGAAGTCTAGAAAGCTGCAGACATCCGAAAACAGCAAAAGCAAAAACACAACATAATCAGAAGAACAGCTCGTATTTGTGTATGCATATGCGTATCCCTTGATTCACGAAATAGAACTTGACTCAATCGACAGCAATGGTAGGTCCGATCTGGCTACATAAACGCAACTTAGTGCCCCATAAGTCGATACAGATGGAAGAATGGCGAATGCAGAGAGAAAAATGCGAGGAAATATAAGGATAGAAGAAACAACATTTTCAGTGGTGAATAACAAGAAATATACAGGACGCCTATTGACCATGACTCGGTTACAGTACAGAGCTGATGACTAAAGCTTTTCAATCCCATAGACATGAATTGGTAGCTGAAGAGTGCATATATAAGATAAAGAATTCTATTTCCGACCTTTCAAAGAAACCTATTAACACAATAAAGTTGTCCTACCCTTTAAATTTATTACAGTTAACTCTTCAAACACTAAACGAGAGTATGACGATCTGTCGATACACCACTTTAAAGTTGTCCTAAGTTTTAAATTTATTTCACAACTCACCAAACGCTAACTGAGAGTATGACGATATGTCGGTACACGACTTTGCCTTTCCCCCTTGCTTGACGGGACATTGTATGTCTTAAGAAGATCCTGCATCTTTGAGAGTATCTGCGTTTGAGAAGGGTCACCACCACCGGACGATTTTGAGGCTTCCTGAAACCTGATCCTCTCGAACAGGCAACGCTTCTCTGCTTCTGCCTCATTCAGCCTCTGCTTGAGATAATTGCTGGCGAAATCCTCCTCTGCCTTCTCAGATGCTCTGCCTCCCGCATAGCCTCACTGGCCTTGATCTGAAACATCTCAGCCTCTGCCTGTTCAACCTGATTATAGACTCAAGTTCCTCTACTTGCTGCTTCTTCCACCGTCTACCCATTTCCATCTCAGCCAGTTCACGCCTCTTGTCTTTTAGTTCCTTATCACATGCTTCCAGAGCTGTGCGAGCCTTCTTGTATGCACGTTTCTTCTCTTTGGCCACCATCTCCATTTTCTTTACTGCCTCATGCACCACATCTAATATTCTGTTACAAGCCTCTCGAGGTGCTATTAAGCGTCCAGTCTCTTGGGCATCAGGGTTCTTCACCCCTTCCACCTCTAGCTCTGCAGGATTGACATGTCATTTTAATTGGCCCAACTGCCGAGCCTAATTTATCTTTACTAAATCTTCACCAATTTGGAGTTCACTATTCTCAAATTTCAATAGCATAACAAAAATCTATAAGAGAGGAACAAAATAAAACATGAAGTGACATAAAGAACAAGGATATGACTCCAAAAGGTGCGAGCATGAGAGATACTGGTGTCATGCAGGATATGGCAAAAATCATGGATGCAGGGATGCACCGCTATATAAGGTATTAATTATGCATAATCTTATATCATTGATAAACTCAAAGAGAAGTAGTTTTCCTAGATTCTCATTATTCATTAATAAAATGATATCCGATATTTGATGAAATTTAACAAAAGAAAACGGTTAACAGTATCTAGCCACATAGGACATGTATTTAAGAGACCTTCAGTGTTCTCCTAGTGTTGTATGTATTGCGATCCCTTCAGCAGCTTTAGAAAATCATTAAGCTGACAATGCAACATATCATGATCTAATGGTAGCGAACAGTGGAAAAGTAAAAGAAAAAAGAACTCTCGGCTCTAATTTGGCCATGCACGAGGTGCAGCCATATGCAACACCATGTGGCTATGGTAGTAAATGCTAGAAAATGATCTCTTATCACGGTAAGGACCCCTAGATAACTTGTGTCTGTAATACCGATACGCATGATATCATGGTTTACTTAATACAGAAATACGCTTCAAGTCCGATTACTCAAGCTATGATTCATGGGCAGTCTATTTAAGGTGGAGTACTCGGACCATGCACGTGCCTTGTACAGGAACGGGTATGCTTGGCTACACTTGAGTATGGGGTTTTACCGTTTTAGAGATGTTGGATTTTGGGTACGTCTCAATACACATACCTGTAAGCTATTAAAAATTTTGTATAAATGGGTAAGTCAACCCATATCCATAGGAATCCACTTGATCCAAAAACCTTTGTTTTGATGATGATGCATTGGAACTGTTATGAGACGTGACTTTCTTATTTTGAGATGCTCCGTTTCTTGTTGGAGTTATATGTCATATTAAAATTTATATGTTTAAGTTTAATATCCTTTACATTACAACAAGTAAGCCTTTTCCCATACTAGATGGGGTCGGCTACATGGATTCTTTGTTTTCACAGGACCCTGTCATGCGCAACGCTAGCAGTTAACTAAATATAAACTATATCATTCTTTATTATTTCTTTCCAACACTTTTGTGGTCTTCCTCTTCCTCTTTTAACATTTTTACAATCTAGTTTTTCATATTTTCTTACGAAAGCGTCATTGGATTATCTTTCTAGGTGTCCAAACCATCTTACACGATTTTCTCCCTCATTTTATCCTCTATTGGTGTCACTCCCAATTTGTTTCTAATAACTTCATTATGTCTTTCCTTGTATGACTGCTCATTCATCTCAACATCTTTATGCTACTGACATATGACATATGATTAATTGCCCAATACTTAGAACCATAAAACATAGCAGGCCTAATTGATGTTCACTAATAATTACCTTTCAACTTCAATGGTATCTTCTTATCACATACAATACCTGATCCCCCTCTCCATTTTAACCAACCATCATTAATTCTATGCATAACATCTCCATCAATTTTTTCATTACTTTGAAAAATTGACAAAACTTTCCTTGTGAGAGATGCAATGCGTGCCAATGTTAATTTCTATATCCCCTGAAGTACCCAAATGATCAAACTTACATTCCATATATTATGTCTTTATTCTACTAAGTCGGAAGATCCATAGTTCCAATTTCCTATTAACTTTTTCCTTAGATTCATCTACTAACACAATGTCATCTCCAAATAACATATACTAAGGTACTGCATCTTGAATATATTTTGTTAACTCATCAATGACCAATATAAATAAATATGGACTTAAAGTTGATCTCTTATTTAACCCAATATTAACTTCAAAGGAATCTGCCATTTCTTCACAAATCCTCACACATGTTTTTGCACCATCGTAAATGTCTCTTATAAGATTTATGTATGTCAATGAGAAACCTCTCTTTTCCAAGGTTCTCCAAACAACTTAATATCTTTTACATATGTTGCAATATTTAATTTTGTGCAAGTTCAGTTTCTTGTATGTATATATTTGGGCATAGCCATATCTAAGATTTTAAAAAAATGTATCCTGTACCAGCACCGCATGCAAAGTAGATTCAAGGGTTTATTCCGAAAAGGAAAAAGGACCAGAGTGACTTGACGTGGTTTCCAGTTTCAATCTCACTCTTTAGGTTGTTCAACAAAATATTGATCACATCAGATCAATCTAATTGATCAGAAGTACAATGCCACACACATGGATGCAAAGTCACATATACCTCGTGCATCTATATCCCAAACAAGCAGACTCAAGGAATTTCATAGGTTTTAGGACATGTATAGTGGTCTAAATATACTACACACTCATCTTGCTATTCGAGGTTGAAGTGGCTTCAAGTCCGTTGAGCCCCATTCTTGATTATCATTTTCAAGCGGCAACATCTTCCATTACATCCCCTTGATGCATCTGTATTTTTTCATTCTAGGCACACTTGAATGCTTGGCCTTTCAGGTATATCGTTTAGGCAAATGAATAATGTGATTTTTCAGACAAGTATAAACATGTTTATACTCAGAAACTTCTTTTTCGATATTGAGGCTCTCACTCAATATCGATGGCCAATCCTAATTGTAAATAAAGGGCTGCCTGTTTAGAACCCTTATCCTGCACGACATCTGATTCTGCAGCACTGCGTTGAGGTATAGCAGCACTATGTTCACTCCACCATCAGCACACCTTGTGTGGTTTCTTATTTACTTGTCTAATTTAGCAGATTTATGGATAATGAAGCAACTATGATTACCACAAAAGCAATGGAATGATCTGAAAGCATATCACGGGGGAAAAAATTAAAATTGAAAAGTAGTCTGCCATTACCTTCAAAGAAGAGTAACATCAATTTGCTCACAGACATCGAGCTCCTTTATCAATGCCTTGCGATCCCACCTCGGTGCGCAATGCTGGATAACATCCTTCACTCACCCCAACAATTTCGACGTCATGTTACAAGCTTGGCAACGGAACAGCATCTCTAGCGATCCAGCCACATCCTTCCGGCACGGCTCATTGCCGATCTGCCCAATTCTGGTGGCGCAATCGGTGTGCGTCCAATGCGAGCATCGCTTGCATACTCTCCGCGGTGTTGCGGCCCGCCTGAGCCCTCGAGGATCTGCCGGAGTTCTAACTTGATTTCCTCAACCAGATCCTCCGGTATCGCTTGCATTCTCTCCGCGACGGCATCCAACCGATCCCCGGCAACATCCCGGAGAGAAAGCCGATCCGAGTTCGCCGTTCGCCTAATGACCTCCGGCCCCACCTCCTCTCTCCCGTCCTTCTCTTTCTCCGGCGCCCGTTTCCCGCCGGAAGAGAGCTCCAGGCCACCGCCGGCCGCATCCCCCAGGCCGTTGTGCACTGTCCATGTCTCGCGCGAGCTATCGCTCAGTAGGAGTATCATGTCCTGGATCCGAGTTCGAGGCCGGATTCAGCAGCTCTGCAAAGCCCGCCTCGGAGGAGATCAGCCAGAAAGAAGTCTGGAGGCCGGCGTATACTTTAGAGAAGAGAAAGGGGGAAATGAAATCATCGGTTGGGTTAGGTTTCTCGAAACGAAAGATTCTTCTCACTCCAGTAACGCCATGGCCGCCGTCGCAGAAAACTTTTTCGCCCTTGAGAGAGAGAGGGAGAATTTCGCTTCCAACCATCTTCGTCGAAGTCTCGTCCCAGAATGAGAACACTGGAGATAATATCGCGCATCATATTTCTCAGTGAGTTTTGAGATCTCAGTAAGTCGTACACTTTTGCGATAGACGGATGATGTTAAAAGACGAAGGGATCAAGCAAAGAAACATCTACATCGTCAAAATAAACGGTTGAAATTTCAAGCAAATGTAAGTCGATGTATATTTGAACTGATTTTGGTGGAGAAGGGTATACCCCTCTGCCCGGTTTTATACCCTTTCCAACTCGAACCTTAACGAGATGGGTACGGGTTCTCTTTTTTTCCAATGAGTAATAATGGGGCAGGTATGGAGCATATACTGATGAGAAAGTTCTAATCGACTTTTTTAAGAAAATGCTTGGCTTGAGCTCGAGTTTGAAGTTGTATGATCTTTGATTTCCAGGGTTGGACTTGAGTTCGAGTTACGTTGGAACAACTCGAGCTCAGCTAGTTTGACCTTGGTGTAGCTAAGATTGATTCGGTGAAGCTCCACTGCGAATCGAACTTACTGAATTCATATCTGATTGGACTCGATTCAATTGAGCTCGTGAATTAGCTCGAGTTTTAAAATCTCAAACCTCAAAGTTTGATGTGAGTTGATCTAATACATAAATTTTTTAAAACATAATTAAATTTTATACTTACGTTGTAATGCTTGATTCGGATCACGAGCATGCCTGCTTTGGCCTCCTCATTGTAACCCAAAAGATGGGTAAAGATCAAATAGAACACCAATGGACAAGCCCGATCATTTGGGGACAGGATGATTTGTCATAGTGGTGACTTCATAAATAAATAAATCAGTAATGAAGAGGTAAATTTGTTTTTTAGGTTACAAGAGGAGGCCGAACAGACACCCACACATGAACCCTCTCTCGGAGTCGAACTCCCCACCAACATCAACAGCTCCCTGACGTTGAGCTAATTCTCAAGGTGCAACAAAGAGGCAATTTAGGCACAAGAAGCAAACGGTCACCTGGCTAGGGGGTCAACTCACAAGTTCAAGATCACGAGTTAGAGCACCTGGCTTCCGCCTCCCCATTGTACCCAAAAGGGAGGCAGTTTGGTCTGGTGCCGGCTAACTTAGAATGATAGATTCACAGTAGCCCAGCTAACTCGGCAGAACACTCAAACGAATTGATGGGGGCTAGCCAGTCTTCCTCTGGTCAATCAAATTGAACAAGAAACAGATCCTGATTCTAGCTTTTCCAGAGTTGATGTTAATATAAAGCATGATAAAGGAGTCCCTTCATTAAGCAGCAGAAATAGAGTGAAAGGCAACGTTTTGATGAGCGAATCTGCACTCATATTACAGTATAACACAGTTTCAATTTTAAAGGAAGCTTGTGCAGCAGAAATACAGTGAGATTTCTTACGCTCTTGAGGAAGAGTTTCAGATGTTACAGCGATTAGAACTCGTTCTTGCCCTTGTCACCATACAGTCTGAACAGATGAAATGCAGAAATGGAAGAGAGAGCAATCATGCTAACACAGACTAGATAGGAAGTAACTAAGCCTTCGCCAACTTGGGTGGAGAACTTCTCATACAAATTACAAAGCTTTATCCACCCAAACTGTGGTTGCCCTTTCTCAGATAAAACTGCTGATTGTGTGGCTGCTGCTGCTGCTGCGAGTGTAACGTAAGCCATCACCTGCATAACTTGGACATGCCCATCGATCAGTTCGCCAAGACCACCATAAATAGACGAAGAGGATACTCATCTAAGGGAAAGGAAACTATAAAAAGGGTAATGATTTTACTCGTATTAGTTTCCATATGTTTTGCTTGGTCCTGTTCTGTTGCCAAACCATAGGAATTGATCATATATTCAGAAGTTCTGCTGGTGTACATGGTGAATATACTTTGCAGGAAATATGAAATTTCTATTGAAAAGAATACCAATGTCATGAGAAGTAGAACTCCCAATAGTGCAAGTTGATTATAATCCATTATGATGGCTCATTTCAGTTGCTATAACCAGAGAATTCGATGCATGTACATGAACATAAGAATTATAGATCACGGTGAGAAAGATCAATGATGTTTGAAAATAGCGCATTGTCAAAGGCGAACATATCCTGAAAATCCAGAAATTGAAAACTGTTACCTATATTGAAAATATTGCGACTATACAACCACGGCTACTAAAAGTATCATATATTACACATTTCCACAAAATGATTTACACCAACGACGACATAAAGAGGATACAAACACACATACACACATATTGCCTGCGGTGAGGATTTTCCCTTGTATAACTGGTCCGAAGCCCACATGAGAGAAGGTTTTGTTCAGTAACTGACAGCCAAAGTTCAATTGTCATGATCGTTTACCATGAACGGGATTTTTTCGATTAAATATACCAGACACCATTAGAATGCCAAACCTAAGAAGTAGCAGTAAACTTTGGCTATCAATTGAAAATGCTTAACCTGTTCTGAATCAAGAGTTGTCATTTTGTACTAGAAAAGTGAAACCTATTTAACTTAATCGCATTTCCATGAACAAACCCAATTAATATAAGTATGCAAGAGATACCACAGAAACTACCATGGTCCAGTATAATATTCATGGCCTAGTATTGGCTGTAAGTCCACTAATGATCATAGTCATTCCAAACTAAAGCAGAAAACAGAGGATCGGACACCTAAAGTCCTCAATTACTTTTCAATCAATTTCATTCGAAATCTTTGAAAAGGGATGCAAAAATTTAATGTTAAATACATGCGTAACTGATACCGTGTTCCCAAATTCACCAGAGTTGGAAAAGAGCGAACCTGATCGCCCGAGAAAATAACCCAAGCCACTGGCTTGTGGAGCAACAAGCTTCTGCTTCCCCTACACATGCTTACTGAGCACCTTACACCTTGAACCAAACAATAGGAAGCCACCATTCCATTTGCAATCACTAGAAACCTGGAAATTAACAGATTGTTGAACTGAACTCATATTCAACTAAAAATTCAACCATAAACAAGAGAGACTCATTGAAACAATCAATCAAGCATATGATCAGAAAAAATTACTGCACTCCCATAACAAGGAAAAGCTTACACCAAAGCTTTCATGTCTGTGAATCTAGCCCTCTTCTCAATGGTTAAAATCTTCTTCACTTGGCTATCTGTCCCCACAAGCACGGCCACAAGCAACCCAAGTCCACATATCACCCACCTAAGAACAACTTCAGCAATCTTCAATCTTCTCTCGACAAACTTCAAACCATGAGAGTTGCAGACACCAACACTCCCCACATTGCCTTCGTTAATGGAGCTCATTTTCATAAAAAGACAGCGCAATTCCACCAAAACTACAAGCCTTTCATCTTAAAGCATCAACCTTATATGTAATCCATCACCATTCACCAACAAAGGAGAAAGGCACTATCATCTAACAATAACGAGAAAGTGGTTTAGAATCCCAAGAATAAAAGATACAAAAGGATCCTTAGACTCTTAACTAGTTTTATGAAAGGCGGAGAGAAAAGGTTAAGGTTTCTTCGTGAGAAAAGAAACGTTCTTTGCAACGGCCACGGGAGGACACTGAGTGGGAGTAAATGCGGCATTCATGCGCTCATTGTACTTTACCTTGACTAGGAGGGCGCTAGTGGGAGTAAATGCCGGCGTTCATGCACTCATTGTACTTTACCTTGACTAGGAGGGCGCTGCATGCAGAGTGCGATAGAATCATGCCCCCTGTAGCCTATGATAGTTCCCAAGAAATTTAATTGGTATTCATTGCTCTCTTGCAGACAAACAGGCAAACGCACTTCGTAGACACAGCCGGTTTGGAACCGGCTCGACTGTTCGAACCGGAACAAAACCGTCAAAGAACAGGTGGTAACGGAACTCGTTCGCAGAACAGGTGGCGTCGGGACCGGTCGAACGAGCTCTGGAATCAAACCACCCCTGTTTGAGTACAGTTCATGGTTTACAAAAACTCATCTATAACTGAAACCGGAACCGACGGTTCCAAAATATCACAATTCTAAATATATTTTCTGAAATCCTTTATCGATTTGGCCGATAGCTCACGGTCGCAGTTGGTAGAGAGTTCAACCCTTTTCAAAAAAGAAAACTTTAAGTATTTTGATTGACAAACTTTATCACATAATGCTCTATGGCAAAACACTATTGTTTAACGTAACAGTTCTGAAACTAACTGTTCCAAATCTCTGAGACAGTTCGGTTTCGATTCCAAATTCAAGACAAACTGGAACCAACTATTTGAAACCTGAAACAGGAACAGGCATGTGTAGGCACTTGTACCTAACTGGCTATTTTGTGTGGCACACACACACACACACTCTCTCTTTCTCTATATAATTCTTAAGACAGACAGAAATATGGCACTTGTACCTCCTGGGTATTTTGCATTTATTGTGGCAGTCCTTTTGATGGAGGGGTTTTAACATTAGTATCTAGTGCGCTTCTATTCTCTTTTTCTCTCAAAAATTGCCACTCCTCTCTCTGTGCATGGTTGGTGGGAATACTTTCTCAAAAGTGGGCGGACCAACTTTGTCCCTGTACTTTTTCTTTAAGTTGTTTAGGGAATGATGACAGAAGGCACTGACGAAAGGGAGCAGTGCAAGGAGGCACATGGCTACATGTTTGCTGCATTAATATAAGTACTACCATGCATTAATGACACCGCTGTTGCTGGAAGAAAACAGAAGCTTGTGAACGGTAGGTATTTTTACATATGCTCCGGTTTCCAGATTCCATTAGACAATATTTACCATTCAAAAGTTGCAAAGAGCAGGAACTATGAACAGCAATAAGCATGAGAATTGTTTTTGAATGATGACTCACAGCCGTTGTTAGAAGAAAACAGAAGCTTGTGGTACTAAATTGTCCTCGATTTCCAGATTCCATTAGATAATATTTATCATTCAAAAGTGTGCAAAGAATAAGCAATATGGGCAGCAATAAGCATGAGATAAAACTTTGAATCTTGATCTGAACAATTTTTCTTCGATATGCGAAATGGGGTTGTGCAGAGAAACCATACAGTAAGAAGGGAGGTCCTTGACGCTTACCTCCAAGCCAAAATATTACCATCTCCGAGAACTCCTTTCACAAACTGCATTTGCAGAGACAGAGTTCCCCTGTATAAGAAAGTAGGATCGAAAGACGAGATCGTTTGTTGTAAATCATGAAAAGCTAAAAACGCATCCTTGATGCAGGGGGCAGGTGATCCTAATAAGCTTCATTTGTTTTATGATTCACTGGCTACACTGAAGCTATTTGAGCATATGATGCACACCATTGATGCAAAACCCTTGTCTTATGAGTTTGAGCTTTGATCTAGTTGTCCATCTTGCTAGTTCTAAAGCAAGAGAAATCAAGCTCGAGAGCCGGTGCTTCAATCATTAAAGAATAGGCCGTCTACGGTACTATATCTGCAATTCCATGTTGTAAGAAAGTTACCGTTGATTACTAATTGATAAAGTTTTCGTTCATTGTTTTAGCATTACTTAATGATCAAAAGATGTGTATATAATTTCTAGATAGTTTGATATCCAGTATAGATTCAAATTTCGATCTGTTAAGTTGGTACATATTGGACATAACCCAAGTATATATGTGTTAAGACAGTACATGAGTGTCCATCAAGGACTGTTTGCTTGTATATATTTAGTCCTTGCAAGTAAAAGAAAGGACAAGTTAAGTGTTTGAATGAGATCCTTTACAAACTTGAACGTGGTGAATGGAGTTTTTAATGGAGCATGAGATGAGATGAGTGGTGGTGACAGAGGTGGTAGTCGGTAGTGATGATGATGATGACATGGCAGATGGTAGTAAGACGGTGGTGCAAGGTATTGGTGGTGAAGGAAGAGGCAGAGGCAGAAGCAGAGAAGATTGTGTTGATATGGTGGTGCAGATGGCAAGGGGTGGTGGTGGAGATGATGCAGCTGCCAGCGGTGGCTCGATAGATGTTGAGACAAAGCAAAAATTGGATACTACATGTGACTCAAAATTTTGGTAACCTCAAAAGTTTGTCTTACAAGTGTCTACGAAACTTTGGGGCCTACACGTTTATCCTATAATGAATTTTAAAAATTTAGGAACCAGAGGCGGTTGCCTTAATGTCCTTATCTAGTGCCTTTCACAGTTCGGTTCTAGCCTCAACCCCGAACCAAACCACTATTCACTGTTCCTGATATTTAGAGAACTGAACCAAACCGACGGTTTCAGTTTGGTTCAATTTTGAATCACAGTTCTACTTATTTAGGATTTTACTAAATACTGAGTATTATGTCATCTTATTATTTGAATCTACGGCCTAAATTTAACATGTATATGATGTTATAAAACTTATCAGGATATATACACATATATACATACATATACACATATATACATACATATATATATATATATATATATATATATATATATATATATATATATATATGTGTGTGTGTGTGTGTGTGTGTGTGTGTGTGTATGAGGTTATAAAAGTCACATATATAAACTTATAAAGTTATCAAGATTTATATGTATATAAGCATATAAACTTATATGTATGTATATATATATATATATATATATATATATATATATATATATATATATATATATATATATATATATATATATATATATATATATATATAAAATATGGTTCGGTTTGGTTCGAACACTGGAATCGTAAACCAAATCGCAAATTATTTTTCCTGTTAGAACTGAACCGAATCAAGCTGCTTGACACCTAGAACTGAACCAAACCACCTGGTTTGGTAAGAATATGTTGTGAGACAATTTAGTTGCCATTATTTGTAGGATTATGACACAAGATCAAGCATAAAGCTGACCACTAGAGGTCCAATCGAGCCCAGTTGATCACGAGCATAGGAACGTTCAACAGTTCGTTTAGAAATTGCACATCGATGGTTCGAGTTTGAGCTCCAGCTTGACTGGACTTGGATATCAGGCTTGAGAATAGCTAGAGCTATAATTGGGAAAACTCGAGCCAGGCTCGTTTCTTTTGCAAACTTGAGCATAAGCTCGATTAAACTTGTTCTGATCGTGCTTTGCATGCTCGAATTCTATTTAAATCAACTTAGCTCATGAATGTGCTCAAAATTGAGCTTGAGTTTTCTAAGTTTTGAAATATATAAATATGTATAAAGTTCAATTAGGTTTTGCAAGCAACCGAGCCAAGTACTGGTGAACTAACCTGGCTTACTGAAACATCAATTTGATCGAGCTTTGATTGAGTTCGGAAAGACCGAATCAAGTTCGAGTTACCGTCCCAGATAGGTGACGAGCTGCTCAGCTCACTCACACCTCTACGACGGACTTACCCAAGACGAGCTTAGGTTTTCCTGTCCCTGTTCTGTTTTGGTTCCCATATAGGTGGAACAGGAACCAAAAGGGCCCCCCCACTTCAAAGCAGTTCCATACCTCTCTAACAATGTCCCTACGAGAAGGCCATTGCCTCTTTTCTAGGGCTGTTTGTTCAGTCCTAGCTTAAAACTAAACCAATATAATCAGTTTTCAAATCTTTGGACAACCAAACCAAACCATCGGTTTTGGAATTGGTTCGGTTCCAAACTGTGGTTCATTACATTTTAATATGCTAGCATTTGATGGTTATAATGTAAATAGACTGTATAAATAATGACAAATCTCGTGGAAGAAACTTATCTATTTCTGCTTCAGCTTATTTAATTCTGCATTTTTGCAATAATTTTGTATTTTCTTGTTCCGTCATCCCTTACCTTGAATTAGGCATTCCATTGCATGTTTCAATACATAGATAGACTTTTTATAGCATACCTCACATATATACATACATATACATATATACAATTTATCCTAAACCGAACTCAATTGAATCATATAGCCAGTCCGGATCAGTTTGGTTAACCGGTTCTTTGATCAACTCTACTCTCTCTAACATCTCTTTGATCAACTCGATTGAACCATGTCGCAAAGAGTTTAATATATGCATTTGGACCATTTCTAGTGGTCATTTCGGAGAATGCTTGTGATGGACCATTCATGCTTCAAAGATGCAATACATCACCCTTTTGTGTGCTTGATGATGACAACTCTTACAGAGAAACCTTTGGTGGGGGGGTTTCGAAACTGTGCCATCTGCTGGCAGTGCCTTTGTTAGGCAGAAATTTAGCAAAAGTAGACTTCCTAAGTACTGAAAGATATTAATATTATGACCACATTATTGTCAAAATGACTGGAGTTTTCTCTCAGACACCAGCAATCACAAGCAGAGGTCAGCGGAGCACTGGGATTGAGGGGATGCATTGCCACTGTCGATGCTTTCCAATTATTGTATGTCTTCACATGGTTGAAAGGGCAGTTCCACTGTTTGCAGCCAATCTGTATCATGATGTGCTGTTATTATTTGCATAGTTCTTTGGCAGACAATGGTTTCGAACCCGTGCTATCTGCTGGGGCAGTACCTTTGTTAGGTAGAAATTTAACGAAAGTAGACTTTTAACTACTGAAAGATATTAATATTATGACCACATTATTGTCAAAATGCCTGAAGTTTTCTCTCAGCCACCAGCAATCACAAGCAGAGTTCAGGGGAACACTGGGATTGGCACTGTCGATGCTTCCCAATTATGGTACGTCTTCGCATGGTTGAAAGGGCTATTCCACTGTTTGCAGCCAACCTGAGTATCATGATCTGTTATTACTATTTGCATAGTTCTTTGATAGACACACAATCATGGCTACCAATACTAAGTCTAAGCAGAAAGTACTTGTGACGATAAGTTTCCATGCATCTGATAAATGAATTATTGATCGCAAAAGGATCCATTTCCAGAGAGAAATGGATCACATGATTGAGCATTATACAGTGTTCCCCTTAAATCTGTAAGTGATGAAAACCTTCTGGATTGTTAGTGAACTGCTAATATTACATTGTAAAATTCAGGCTTTTGTGATCGATACTAGCTTCTGAATATGGTGTTGTTACCATAAGAAGATATAAAACGAATTATCGTTAGAAAATAAAGTTCCAAAATCGTTACGATGCACTTGGATCGACACAAAAAAGGCTTACATACTACCGAATTCACACGAAGTTTGATCATGAATACTTAAGCAAGCGTAAGCATTATAACACGGTTCGCATTCCGATAGACAAGGCTGATTTTGACAGTGTAATTTATATTAATCCACGTTATCATAAAATAATAATATCAATCTATGAAGACTACAACAAATAGGTTGAATTTGGACAATTTTGCAAGATATGAAACTCAGAAGCTGTGTCCATAAAGTATTGATAAATTTGCGATTCTTTTAAATGTAGGATTTGAGGAGTTGTATTCTGAATGAACTTATCATCTGCGTAAAAAAGAAAATGTTTTAGAGTGAACTTATTTGCAGACATAATATTAAGACAAGAAATTTGAACCAAGTGACAGAAAGCCAACGGAGCGAAACTTCTCGTTTATCTTCTTCTACTTCTTCTTGCCTTGATCGAGTGGTAGACGATGCTTGTGGGGGGATTCTGCTTCATTTACTAGTAAGCGTGGCATCATTTACAGCAACAGTAAATACTGGAATTGCAAGTGTTGCGCAAAGCATGTGAACAACGAAATCGGTTCTCTGAAATGCAAAGTCAAGAGAAAAAAAGAACACAAGTTTCACCTAGTTTGGTCAGAGATGCCTACCCTGTTGACAGACGAGAAGAAGATCTTTCACTATGATGAAGATCAACATACAAGTAAGATAATCTCTCACACTACACACAAAAACCCTAATCCTCTGTATCTCCTCCTATGATGCTCTCTCTCTCTCATATGCTGGAACAGATAATTAAGTTAAAAGAAGGTTTGAATGCACTCAGCGACCAATAGAGACCTCTAGACTTTGTGCTCAATGCAAATCTCACCTCAAGCTTTTTAAGTCCGGTCACAACATAATTCACGTTCATGACAAATCCAGTAAACTAGAATGCTCAAAGTCAGGATTAAGGTTTTGAGAACGATGCCGACACCAAGATTGGCATTTACATACTGTTTATCGTACATGAAAATAATTGGGTGTATATATATAAGGAGAGAGGTAGTTGATAAATGCATAATGTGTTTTGATGCATAATCTTGCATAAATATTTTACACCGTTTAATTGACATGATCAACAATAATAGATATTTTAATTAAAAGTATCATAGTATTTTTTTACTTGTATTTTGATAAATTAAATGCTTTTATTTTATCTCCTCAACTGTTAGATTATGTATCGAAACAGATAAAGCATTTATATACTATCTCTCTATATATACACATATATACATGCACACATGTATACATATATATATATATATATATATATATATATTGTGTTGTGAAATCTTTGAAATAAAACCAACTAATAAGTTACTCCTAGTGCAAACCGCCAGTCATATTTACTGTTTGTGAAGGTCGAGATGGATCACATTGGGATGAATTGCTGTTGAAAAAGAAACACCAACCGAGGTATAAAACCAAGCTATAAAATGCCAATGGAGTAAGCAACAAATGCTACCCAGCCATTAAATGCCATCAGCATAATTCTGCCGCTCTTTAGTCTTTAGGAGCCCCTACTTGTTCTCTTGGGACCCACGTATAGTGGAACTGGAGCGAACTGTTTTGCTTATCCGGAACCATGTGAACTCAACGTTTGTGTAAGCTTATGTATGTCGGTTCGTACTGCAAAAAGGAAAAAGAGATTCACTTTGTACATCGGTTCTCAGGATCCTTACTGGTTACAAAGCAGTTCAGTTCCCGATCCAAAATGCTTCATGTAGATCCTTCTAGACTCTCTCTCTCTCATATATATATATATATATGAGTTAATTGGTAGCATGACACAAACTTTATAGAAACAAAGAATCCATGTAACTGACCCCGTCTAGTATGGCAAAAGGTTTAGTTATTGTTGTTATGATTTCATTGCCTTCCTCCGCTTCAACCTCTATTCGCTACCATCTACCATCTTCACTTACTTTCTCCTATAGTCAGACCACCCTCCACCCATCAAAACCTTCACCACCATCATCAAAACTACCTAAAAAATATAAGTGCATATATATTTTATATAAGTAATTTTTTTTAGGTAATGATTTTGATGGTGGTGGCAATAGTTTTGACGGCACAAGGTGGTGGTTTGGAGTAGGAGGGAAATAGCTGGAGGTTGTCATGGAAATAGCCAGAAGTTGTTGGTCACCAACAGAGGTGTGGTGGAAGCCAATAAAAAGGGCATGTGCGCATATTATTTGTGCATGAAAGGCGTGTACACATGGACCACGCTCCTTCCCTCTCTCTCTATAAATATTTGTGTGTGTGTAAAAATCAATTCAAACAAGGAATTTGTGCGGAGTCAGCTGATCTAGATCAGGTGACTCGTTCCGAGTCCAGAGTCCCGCAATTCACAACAATTGAGACACAGTGTAGGCTTGAGCAGGACAGGCCTTAATGGTCGACCCATTTTGGGGGTGATCCGGTTCGGGCCGATTCCTGAGTGCATTTACCTAAAAGCCATCCATAGAGATTTTATTTCTTCGAATATATAAAACTAGCATGCGTGCATGCAAGTGCAATTTCTCATGACGATAATGGCTCTACCTTCTCTTGTGACTTATTTCCTCACCCCTACATATTTGTTTGGTCTACAACTTGTATTTGAGATATCGACAGGGTGAAAACTCCACGCATTGGCAGCTCATTAAGACGAGTTCAGCAACGTTTTGTGCTGAGATCCCCCTGCCAATTAGCCAACTAGTGGCCTGCTTCTTTTTTTTTGGTTTAAGAGTGTTTTAATTTTTAAACAAATCCCTTTCTTGTTGGCGTTGATGTTTGGGAGGCCAAAGCCAGGTACGTGTTCACCGGGTTTTGAACTCATGGCCTTCATTTTATGAGTTGAACCCCCTGCCAGGTGAGAACACTTTGATTGATATATTATTGAACTAATTAACTTAACACTTTTCCATTATAATTCAACTTAAGATTGGTACCAATTTACAACCAATTGGCAATTTAAGGTTTTGAACCCCCCTCAAACCCAAGAGAGGGCACATCTTTTAGCCCTTCTCAAATACATCATAGCATATTGGCTACAACGCATAGCCCACCATAAAACAGTGGGCTATTCGCGTGGGCTTTGAGCTACTAATAACTTTGAAAGCTGGGTCTGAGTCTAGAACTAATGGATCGGGGCGTGTCATGCCCATTGACAACTTGAGTTTGGTTCAACTATAAATTGGTTTGAGTTGGATTGGATCTGGATTTGGTACTAATATCAAACTCTGTGTCTTTTTGAGTACGAACCTCATGTAGTCTGCACATGTCTAACCTATTTGGCAACTTTCAAATGCAATGCATTTAGTTGATACTTTCAAAATGCTCTGTAAAATGTTTTTCTCAATAACATTTTTTGGAGACCCTCAACTGAAGGTCAAAGTTATCTCCCTCACCTTACTTTTACCAGAGGAACTATTTCTGGGTTTTTCTTAAAATAATTTAAAGAGAGATGAAATTTTGAGAAAAAGCTTATTTCTACCAGTGCTAAATGTACCTGACCACCTCTGCCCATGACTCACAAAGGTTATTGAAAATATTTTTTTTATGCTAAACAACACGGAAACACACCCCAACCAGGGCCGTGCAAGTTGTGTGCGCGGGTGTGGGTCGAGATACACAACATGCTTGCTTGAAGGAAATTCACTACTTATGAAATGAAAACTTAATTTTTTGAATATATTTTATTCTTAAGATCTATGTGTTTGATTTGTAGTTCCAAAAAAAACTGGATCCTAATTTTTAGTGCTCCTAGTTTCACCCAAGCTTCATCATTGTCAAGGATGTCATCAAATTTAGAACCATCACTATTCTGGAACTACAGTTTATGGCTCCATTTTCGGTAAAAAAACATTAATATTTTACTATCACCCAAGCTCGTACTCACGACTTCACATGAAAACCCAAGAGCCTTCTCCCTCGTATTACTATTTTACTATTGCACAAAAACCTAAGCATTAGTTGCAGTCGTAAATCAAATATAAAATCATAGTTGCTTAAAACTATGATTATCCGTTCGTGCAAGTCTAGTCCTACACTTTTAGTACCTGGAGCCTAGAACTACGAATCAAACACACTCTTATTTGCTCCATTCAGCTGTAATTTCTTTCAAAATGGTTCCACTTAGATTCTTGCTCAGTTCCAGTTGGGTTCCATATTTACTTTCCACTTGATTACGTGACACTTTCTATTCGACGACATTGATCCTTTCTTGTTGTCCCTTGCTTAATTTTTTAGATTGCAGATCTGCCAGCTTCGATTCTCCCGTCCCGCTTCCTTAAATGGTATGTATGCTATGGACAAATTTCCGAGAACCGACATATTATCAGGAAACCTCTTGATTGTACAGCAATAATCATTCATATTAGTGAACGTGACATTTCTTTAAGCACACGCGCACGCGCACGCACACACATATTTTGAGCCTCATTTTATACTTCCTATCATCCTCTCTCCCTACTAGCCCATACTCTACAATAAAAAAAAAGTTGACATAAAAGAAATAAGAGAAAGACATAAAACACTAAAATTATATATATATATATATATATATATATATATATATATATATATATATATATATATATAAATATATAGCTACATATAGAGAGAAGGAGAGAGAGGGTAATTGAATCCTATCCCCAACGTCTCCATCGCCCATGATGTCTACTCATCCTTGACCATTATTTTTCATAAACATGAAATAATAACATTATCTTTTATCACTTTCTTAAAACCCTTAAATCTTTAAAATATTTAACCCAACATTAACATTGTTCACTCGCAACCCATTATTATTTTTCGATCACATGAGCAAATTAACATTATTCCTCATCGTTTTTTAAAAATCCTTAAATCTTATAAAATTAAACTCATATGATTGAAAAGCAATAGGTGATGAGGATCTAGTTTTTCTATATATGCATACATATATATACATACATACATACAACACCAACATCCAGATATATATAATTAATATCAGCATATCTTATGGGCTTTTTTTTTCTCTCTCCCTCTCGCTTTTCACCCATGACCTACACCAAAAGTTAAGGACATAAAAGAAAGTTAAGGGAAAGATAGAGAGCATAAAAATTAAGCCTGAAAACGAGAGTGATTCTACTAAATTGCTCACATCCACAACTTCGTTTTTTACCTCTTTTTTTGGGTAAACTGGTTTTCACTTTTTCTTTCATAAGGTAATTCTTTTTAACACCAAAAAAGGACATCGATACGACGATTGTGAACCTACAACACCATGCTGCTTGCCCTTCAAAGCGACACAGAAGAGACCAAGCAATCATTTCCTAAAGAAAAACAGGCTCTGAAGGTGCGTATACGAGCTCATGATAGAGGGACAGAACGCCATGGGTTTTGCGAACTCCAGAGGCCCTTATGTACAAATCTGTGTTCAAGAATCAAAATCGTTCGGAAGATTAAACTTCGTTTTCTGCTTGTGGGACCTTCACAATCAATTCTTTTCTTACTGGTAGCTCGAAGAAAAGAGAGGTTGAGCCGGCTGGTTTCATGACTGCGACAAACTATCAAATGTCACTGTTTATCTGTCCATTTTTTATCATCCATTCCAGTGTGTGTGAGAGAGAGAGAACCCGTGACACCATTAGGTTGAATCTGCAATAATTATATAAATAGAAGCATGAAGATACAACATAGGGAATCGCTCAGTGAATCATCCGATTTATAGACTCCCCTTCTGTCACCAACTTATTTATTGTCTTGTACTGCTCTCCCTCAAAGATATCAATCTGCAGTACACCACACATCTCAATGCAAATCTTTAATCTTTTTCTTCCCTATCATACGGTTCAACGAACGGAAATCATTTCTTATGGGCTACCCTTTCCTAAGAAATCAATTCCACCTTAGTATTTTCTCTAGAAATATGCCAATAATCATGGAAAAACAGCACCAAAAGTGAACTGTTGTGTGCTTTTCCTGGTTTACCAAAAGAAGTAACGATGATAGGATGAAAGTCTCGAGTTCGATACCCGGGGTATGAATTTCCGGTACGGTATGGATCAACAACCTAACAGCCGAACTTGGCTGTAAGAAAAAAAACTGAATACTTTCAAATGTCAAATCACCCGTCTCTAAAAAATCAATGATAAACATTGTAATGTACCTTTCTTTCTTTCTCCGTACAATGACCTCCATATCAACCCCCCAAAAGAGAGAGAATCCATCAAACCGACCCTCAAACCCGATTAGGACCAGTGCAGCATATGGCGCCGGCGGAGTTGAACCTGGGCTTGTACAGGAATCTCAAGGATAGTGTAGATGCTAAGCCCGAGTCGCCCAACTCCGATCCGAGTCTCTCGTAGTAGTCGATTGAGAAGAGTGAGAGGGACAATTGCACCTGGTCTCTGGTCCACGGGCACTTGTTACTTGTGCTCACCTCGGATTCCGGTAGCCGTTCGAGCAGGGGAAGAAGGCACATGAGGTAGAGCCGGCGGTATCCGCCCATGGCGATGATAATGGATCGGATTTGGTTCATCTCTGCAGCCGATACGTCCGCAGAAGCCGATACGTGTCGGTCGCAGAGGTGCTCCCAGGTGCTCTCTTCTGTGCATATACTTCTCCATTGCCTGCAAACACATGCCGCAGCACACAGAGAGCGTGCATCCAAATGCTTCAAAATCTCTACTAACAAATCATAATGATCACCAAGAGCAATTGGGCAGTTTGATTCCTGCCTACCCTTCTTCTCCATTGCTCTCTCTCTCTCTCTCTGTCTGTGTGTGTGATAGCTCTCTTTGCCTATTCACCACATAACAGAAAATGCAAGCCCTAGAAGAAATTCGTGCAACCAAAAACTATTGTTTTCTCTCAGCAAAGAAAGTGTTAGGTAGCAATGGCTCTAGATACAGCAGGGATAAGAAAGAGAAAGGAAGAAGGAAATGGGGAGGGAGAGAGGGACGCGCGTAATTCCATGCAAGAGTTTGACTTGCTTGTATGTCTTTTAAATGGGAAGAGAGGGAGGCATCCGGTGAACAGTGGATGAATCCAAGAGCATCGTCCAAATGAGAGAAGTCGTTGCCATTAATTTCTTTCTTATTCCGATTTCCTCGTTTCTGTTTGTAGACGTGTAGATTTTTACCAAAGTGGGCTTTCCCATCTGATTGGCTCCATTAAGTGAACTTATATATATACACACACTTATTTAATTATTTATTGTAGCTTGGACTCAATCTCAATTACACCCACAATGTAAAATTGTGGGTCTCTTTTCAAATGATACAGTCTCCTACTATTTTATAGTGATTGAATATAATATTCTCAAAGTAATAATACTAGTTAAATATAAGTACATGTGTATACATATATAGCGAATAAGTGAAATGTCAAACTTTTACTTATGCTAGATCATCAATAGCAATTCAAACTGTCCATTGAATGAATGGTGTAGATTAAAAAAGCATAAAATGAAAAGGTATGTGATGTATTTGATTTATTTAAAAAAAACAATTTCATTGTTTGCTTTCTTGATCTAGTTCATTCATCTCTATAAGAATCTAGTAACTCTCTCTCTCTCTCTCTCACACACACACACACACACACACACATATATATATATATATATATGTTTGATATAGCTACATACTCAATAAATATAGAGTATTGAGTACCACATACTCTCTCTCTCTATATATATATATATATGTGTGTGTGTGGGGGGGGGTTATGTATATGTGTGTGTTTGTGAGAGGGTCTGTGTGGGTGGGTGAGAGAGGAAGAGAATACATTTGCGCGACACATTTTAGCTCAAAAAGACAGCAGTTTTGAGATTAGAAACCATATGGACTTGAGCTGCTTATAGGAAACCATCCAGCCGATCATTTTACACAAGAAAAGAAGCCTTCTAATGAAATCTCTCTCTCTCTCTCTCTCTCTCTCTCTCTATATATATATATATATATATATATATATATATGTGTGTGTGTGTGTGTGTGTGTGTGTGTGTGTTTGTTTGTTGAGTTAACCATTAGCATGACATCCATTTAGCTAATCCAATCTAATACAAGAAAAAGACTTAATTATTGTGGTATATATACACAAGAGGGCTTCTCATTTTCTTTTATCACCTAAGGAAGGTATTGGCCCCCCCAAAATGGATCGGGGATTTAGATCCCTAGGTAGTCCTTCTCAGTATCCCCTTTTTCTTGTGAAAGAACACTTGGGACTCGAGTAATATAAATAGATTACACACACATGTGTGTGTGTGTGTGCGCGTGCGTGTAAGTTCGCATTCCTAGAGTTCTCAAAATCAGAAATTCAAGGGGTAGAAGATTTATGGTCACTCTGACTCTTGAAATGGATCAGCATTTGGTGTATACGAATTCATATGTGTGTGCGTGCAAGCTTTGTGACTCATTGCAATTCGGCTGGATGAACATGAGTCCGTCAATCATTACGTTGTTGAATTTGAGACTCTTGAAAAGTCTACGAATATATGTATCACAATTACATCATTTTAAACATGTATTTTTGACTAAGTTCGATTCACATGTAGATAATATGCAAGGGGAAGGTTTCGTCCTCAACGGTTAAAGAACTGCAACCAAGTGCTGCCCTAAATGGTGCTCCTGATACATAACTATTAAGGACAAACAGTTCAAATATGAACCATCCCAACTTTATTTATTTGATGTAGATGCCCTAACTCCAACTCTCATATACACTTAGTATGGACAGTGGCAGGCCCACTTTAGGGCAAGGTGAGACATGCTCTTCACTCAAAATTTGAAAAATTCTTACAACCATCATTATATTTAAAAAAAATACAAGTATTTTATGAACGTAAAATACTAGTGTTCATCTTCTGAATTGCAAGTATGCCTCACCCCATAAAAATTTCTCGATCGGCCACTGAGTATCAATCTTGCAAATCACAACCTTTTGAGAATAGATTGATATGTCCCAAATAGTTACCAAAAGCACCATACTCCGAAATGTCATTTTGAAGTATTGTATGATTAAACATATTTTTTAAATGTTTTAAGCTTAACGGTTAAGCTCATGCTTATTTTGTTTGGCTTGCACCTCACTCGACGTTGAAACTATACAGAGAAAATGAGCACAAACCGTCTCTTTTCTCGGGGCCTTAGGCTCATTTTCAAGCCATGGCTGCGAGGTAAAGATAGATCCAAAATATTAATTTTTGATACTTTCCTTCTTGCTTCTTTGCGCAGTGCACATTGATGGTACACCATGGAAGGGTGCTAGAATGCTGCAAGCCACACACACACACACACACACACACACATATATATATATATAGAGAGAGAGAGAGAGACGTCACTTACCCGTGTTTGTCCCTCTTGGACTGATTTCTTGGCTCTTGTGCGTGTTCACACCCGCACAGCGGCTGTGATTCCCACATGCAATTACATAAAAACATAACCTTCCAAAGGGAAACTGCAGGGACTGCAGCAAACCCTGTTCACTCATTATATTCCTCCTTCCATCTAGAGCCCCTACCTACACAGCAGGGTCCTGTGCATTTCTCCTGACCTTTAATATTATTATTCACTTAATTAGCATCATGCAGTCTATGTGATAATTTCCTATTTTAGCTTTAGCAAACTTTTCTATCCAAAAGTTTCATTGATGCTTTTAGAATTATTTCTCTCTCTCTCTCTCTCTCTCTATATATATATATATATATATATATATATATAACCCAATCCTACTCACAAATATCTTATCATTGTTTTTTAAGAATACAAATATACTTTTGAAGATTATAAAAATATTTAAAAATAATAAAAATCAACCTTATTATACTCATATCGCTGAAAACAATGATTGAAACATCAAACCACTCTCTTTCTTTATATATATAAAAGAAAATTTGATCCTATTTTTCATTGATACAATCACTCATGATTATTCATTATTTTTCAATGATATTAATATAATTTTAAGAGTTTTATAAAATTTTTAAAAAAAATATAAGGTAATGTTATTGTATTCATGTCTTCAAAAAATAACAATTAGAAAGTGTCTTTATATATATATATATATATATATAAAGAGAGAGATAGAGAGAAGTGGTTGGTACCATTACGCCCACTTGGCTTGCCACGGACTACACGAAGAAATGATAGATGGGACTTGACTGCGACTGTGTTATATCAATATTCTTGGATTCATGTTGCTGGATTAATTGATGTTATTTCAAAACAACAAACCTCACTTTTATGTGTATATATTGATGATATTGAAAAGCAATGAGCAAAAATGAATGTGTATGTTAATAACATGTAGATTTTTATATGAATAATGGGATCATGCTTATCACTGATGTTACTCATGTTTTACTTTTACTTTTACTTTTTGATAGTATAAGTATAATAATATTATTTTATATATTTTTTAAAAAATTCTTAATCTTTTTAAAATTATACTCACCATTAAAAAAACAATTGATGGATATGAGTAGGCATACCATTGGTTGGACATGATTCGATTTTCACATACATATATATGTATATATATGTGTGTGAGTTTGGATAACTAAGTGAAGGTTCTATGTAGCATATTGCAGTGCATATTAGCTTAGGTAACTTGATGATATGTAGTGTACCATATATGAAACAAAATACCAAGATTGTAATTTGTTGCTTATCTTAACATATCGTATCATTGAATTGGGAATCGTCTCTGAAATTATGTTTGATATATATGTCATACAACGTTGATTCATCGATAATTACAACCTTGAACTAAGCACAGTGTTGCTAAATTATATTTTTAGCACCAAAGTTCCAATTTGCAGAAATAAATGACATGTATCTGCTCCAGGTAGCCCCAGAAAATAACGGACCACTAATAGGGTCTTCCTCAGTGGGCCTAGACGCCACCCCTTTTTTCCAATATCGGGTCAGGTAGCACCCAGCCTGGTCTGTGAACTAGGTTGATACCAACCCTGCTATGGTCCAACTCTTCACACCCAAACACCCTGTGAAAGATACAACAACTGACCTGGCTGGGAGGTCGACTCATAAGTTAAAGGTCATGAGTTTAACTCCGATGAGATGCTTCTCGCTTCAACCCCTTTGTTGTATCTCGTCCTCCCGCTCCCGTGCAAAAAAGAAAAGTTTATGGTGCCTAAAATTGTCTTTGATTACGAGGCTTGAGACAACGGAACTGCTTAGGTTTAAGCGCATGCACGATAAAAGAAAGATGGTACGATTTCACTTTTTACTTGATCATGAGACCTAATTGTATCCTGCCTCTTAATAAGAGGCTCCCTGGAAACTCAAAAGGCTTGCTTTGATTCCGATATATATTTTCGTGCATTCTTTGAAGGGAATAGGACAAGTAGACTCTCAGCGCGTCAAGGGACCTTTTGTCTTTGTGCCTTACCGGCACAGGTGCCAATATTTGACCGTTGTGAATGGCTCCAGCCGTTCCTTTGGGTGGTGCGCACACAAACTTTGGGTTCAGTAAAGACGTTGAATAGCTAATTTGTTCCATTACTTGATGCCCAAGAACAACACAAATAGTGATTCTTAAATGAGAGAACTTTCGATCTTTGTGAGAGTACATTAAGAAACTTCATTGCTTGATGAAGTCGGTTCAAATCCAAGAGACCATCAAAGAGCATATTTCATAGTTTTGGTTTCATAGATCTGTTTGAGAGGAATGTGTTAATTTTAGGTGTTGGAGAGAGAATTCAATGCAAATTAATTTTTTTTCCCGGTTTAAATCTTATGAGGCCCAAATATCTACCCAAGAATCTCACCCACAAGAACTCATCCTAAACCGATGCGAAAATTCAACTAAGACAGTTTGATTTAAGTTATCTTGTGCCTAAACATATTCTTGTCACTTATTTTAGATCTAACTTCAAGCATTTAAAACCCTTATATAAAGTATAATATAATACGAATATGATACTTATCTAGCCTTAATTTGTTTAGCATCTAAAAGCTTTTAGCCTGGTCGTTTCAAGCCCAACTCCCTTCCAACCATTATCATACACTTGGACCGGAACCAATCCATATCCTTATCCCTTTGTGTACACACACATCTCTCTCTCACACACACAAACCTTAAATAAATCCTAAGCCTTCACTTGTAGATGCCAAGTCAACCATCAAAATCATCTCTCTTTCATACACACTTCCATCTTTATTCCTCTTAATACACACATATGTGTGTAAAACCATATCCTCCTGCTTGTTACATGTTCGCTCATGTCCATCCATTATTTTTCAGTGGCGTACATATGATTTAATTTTTTTTAAGATTTCAAAAACGATAAAGGATAATGTTATTACATTCATACTTTTGAAAAACAATAGTCGGTTTTGAGCGAGCAGTGGTGGATATGATTCAATCACTCTTTTGTGTGTATATATAGAGAGAAGGAGAGAGACTTGATCTTATCCACAACCGGTGTTGTTTACTCATATCTAACAATTATTTTTTAATACTAAAATATTTTTCAAATACTTCTTATGACCTTTCAAATTAAACTCATGCCACTAAAAAATAACTGTCATGTATAAGTAAACGGGTCAGTAGTGACTATCATCCGGTTTTCCTATATATATAATCATAATCCCAATAAAGAAAAAGGAGTCTCAATATCCATTCCTTTCCAGAAAAGATAGAAAAGCCAATTGGGGGGAAAAGCTGATTGTGGGGGAGCATCTAACGACCCCGATGGACATGACAGTATGGATCTTATGTTCGATAGTTTTATGAAGAGTACACTTCCCTTTAGACGTTGGCAACATGTCTTGTTTGTGTTGGATGGACCAAACCCCAAAGCCATTCAAGAAATTAAGTTAGCCCCTTCCCTCTGCACTATTTTGCATGTAAGATATATATATACACATATACATACACATTTATACATATGTACATATACATATATATATATATATATATATATATATATATATATATATATATATATATATATATATATATATAGAGAGAGAGAGAGAGAGAGAGAGAGAGAGAGAGAGAGAGAGAGAGGTGTACTGTGATTTGGTGGGCACCATTCCCTCAACCCCAAAGCCTCTACACATAACGTCCCAAATGATAAGGGAGACAGAGAGAATGTTCCCAAAGGCATGACTCGATCACCCAACACACCCTCAGGGTCCCTCTTCACCTTATAACAACCTCTCACCTTACTTTGGCCCTACGCCATACAGGCAATTTTTATCTTTGTATTTGCAACTCAGAGAAACTGGAACTCGCCCCAGTTCGGAACTCCAAGGTTAGGACCTTTCCAAGGATATGCAAGTAGGGCTGGCAAACAAGCCGAACAAACCAAACTGAGGATGTTCATGAGTTAACATGGTTTTCTATCATATATATATATATATATATATAAGTGAATCTCAATTATCTTCTTCATGTGAGGATTTCAATCCAGTGATGGGTACTGAATCTGGATATGGAATTCTTGGTTCTATGAGTTTCAGTTGTTCTGATACTCTTAGGGGGTGCTTGATTACGAGGCTTGGGACGATAGAACTAGAACTACAGTTCCAGTTTTCCTTGTAATCAAATATGGACTCAGTGACCAGTAGCCCACTCTTAAGGTAAGCTGTTAGAACCATAGTTTTAGTTCTGTGGTTCTGGTCTCGTAATCAAACACTCTTATGGTACCATTTTACGGTTCTGGCACCGCTACTACTTTCCCTTATTAGAACGGTTATAAATATGTATGCAACAACAAAACAGAATCGGGATGACTCTTATAGTTATTGTTATATTTAATTTCATTTAAAAAGAGCCTTAAGCTGGAGATAGGTCAGCTTAATTTGGGCCAGACTGTGCTGATCATGACCATACAGATCCGAACAGACAAATATGTCATATCAAGTCCTGCAGGTTTTATGTGAATAACTTAAAAAAAATTGGAGCTGGTCCAATCCAACCAAGATCCATTGGCCACAAACTTCATATCTGGATCTGACAATATCTACCCAGCGTAGCCACATGAACCCCTCCGTGCACCCTGCTTTTCTCAAATGGATCCAAATAGTTCTGGCCAAACCTAGCCAAGTGGTTTCCAAGCCCAGTCAGGGTCAGTCAGCATCTCCTCAACCACTTGGACCCTTAAGTCCAGCTAAGGCTAACCAATTTGCTGAAGGCTCATGCTCATGAATCAACAGCCAGCTTACTAACCCCGGTTAGCACGACCGCAACACACATAAAAATCTTAGTTTAGAGCATGACAACCTTGGACTTGTGCAAGCACATGGTTGAATTCTGTTTTGGATGGTGCCTTACTACACCTTATTATTGATTATTAAGCAAATTAATTAATGAATTGACAAATCTAATTCCTAACACTGACTGGATATTGGTTTTGGATACCAAATTGGATTTGGATTTGGACTTGGATACATGTCATTATTTGATATCCCTACTTGTTCTTCTTGAACCTATGACAGATTTCTATTTTCTTGATCAAGTTAAGCAAGCTTCTTATTCCTTGGAAGCAATTTTCAAGGTTTTCCTCTTTCTATAGAACTTATTTATTATTTTTCTCAAAATATTATGCCAATTTTTGCCATATATCCCACTTTTCCTTTGCAGTTTCTACAAAATTTAGGCAAATTTAGAAGCAATCTTCATGACGATATGGTTCATGAGGGAAATTAGGCACTCATATGATCTTGTGGTTGGTGAGGTTACTTTGCCTCACATGGACTTGTAAGTGACTTCCCGCTGCATCAACTCTCTCTCTCTCTCTCACACACACACACACACAAGACAGAGGAGTTTCCTCTGATGCAAAGTTTAAAATGTACTAGATCGATACCTAATAATGCTTTGATGCTTTGCCCTCTGCAAGCTAGTTACCTACTAGCTGATTCATGCAATCTTTTTCCATTTTTCAGTAAGATGGTTCATGCAATCTCTAACATTTGCTCACTTTCATCTCTCAGAGAGCAGCTGCACTGAGGAACCACGTTGGTGCCAATCATCTCCGGAGGAATCGATCAGAATGCAAGGGCACCATGTGTCCAACACGCAGTGTATGTCTACTGCAAGAGATTTGTGTGCCTATGAAGATTTCTTGAAGATTATGTCACCTACAGCAAAACCTACGGAATACGAAAACAAGAGGCCTCCATAAACAAATCCAAGAAGGAAGTTTATGACCAAGATAGAAACCACTTAAAAATGTGTAAATGTTTTACATAAGAATCGATGACAAATATATGTGCTAGTTATGGTTTCTCTTATCTCGCTTCATTTCTCCATAAGCTAAGACTTATCTTGTAAAACTAAATAATTATTCGCTTAATTACATTACACCAACCAAATCTGTTTTAAGTTAAAATGGTTTTTGATTTTAGCGTGCACGCACACACACATATATATACTTGGACTGATTGCATAAAGATCGAGTTCAACACACAAATCAATGGCATTTAATTCATATGATCTGCATTTATTGATGTGAACGAGTAACTTGATCTACGTAATCTGTGTGATTTCATAAACGATCCTGATCTTTTTAGTAAAGTCTTGCTTGGTTAAAATGGGGAGGTTCATAGGGTATTGTATGTGATAAGAAAATATCATTAAAGATATTATAAAGTACAGTTATACCATTCGAATGATTGCATAGACAGTCCAAATCTTCTTGTAAAGTCCAATACTAAAATGAAAAAATGGAGAGACTCATGGGGTATTGTATGTGAGAAGAAAGTACCATTAAAGATATTATAGAGTATGGTTAGGATGGTCCATATCTTCTAGTAAAGTCGGGCACCAAAGGGAGTCCAGGTTGGTTAAAATGAAGAGGTTCATCGTGTATTTTATGTGAAAAGAAAATATCATTAAAAATATCATAAATTATGATCGTGAGTATTGAGTATCTGATAGAATTGGGTGTGACACTAATAGATGTTAATACGAGGAGAAATCATTTAAGATGATTTTAACACATAGAAAGACAATCAAATGAAGTTTCAGTAAAAAATATAAGAAACTATATTATTAATGATATAATTTATTGAGTTAACTGCTATCATGACACATTATTGAGTTCTATGAAAACAAAGAATTCATGTAACTGCTCATCTAATATGAGAAAAAAGCTTAGTTTTTGTGAAATCGAAAGGATCTCACTTTAGCATATATTTAGCTTCAAGTTAAAGCCATTGAGTTCGATTCGTGTCTAACCCTCCCCTTACGTCTCTAATCAGACGAACCGGAACGAGTTGAATCGGCCCGATTGGTGGAACAAAATTTGAAGCCAACGGTGGAAGATCGCGCCCGCGCGCTTGGCCTCCCCAAAAGAAGAAAGCGTTTGAATTCCGAAACACAATAATTTTGCAGACAGAGCTGAAAACCATGAAACCCTAACCACACGGAAAGCGAAGAATCCGACTGAAACCAGCGGAGCTAATTCTCCGGTACCCGAAAACATGGCCTCCGGTAAGGCAGCCTCTCGATACGCTGCTTCGGACTCTCAGTCCTCCTTCTCCTCTTCCGGAGAATCGGATTCCTTTGGGGCTGCCGAATTGGGAAAATTTCCGTCCCGTAACTCGTCAAGGGCCCTTGCCAGGGTCAATTCCTACGGCGTCCCTTCTGTGACTCCGGCAATAGCCAAGAACGAGCATAACTTCGTGTCGCTCGTGAAGAGGTTCATGGAGAAGAAGCCGAAGCCGTTGAAAGCTGCGGGTACTCCGGTGACCCTCACGATCCCTTCTGATATCATCTCGGGAGATCTGAAGAAGACGGCGGCGAAGGCGTCTAGGGTGTCGAACCTCCATCGGAAGTTCTTCGAAAAGGCTTCCGATCATCGGCCGCAGACAAAGGTTTTCCTGTTACTCTTTCTTTCGTTTCTTTTAAGTGAGGGCGATCTGATCCGAAGAATTGAGTATTATTGATTCTTTTGATTGTTTCATTTGATTATGGCAGAAGGCTTTGCCGGAGGGCAAGGAGAACACAAGGACGCTAGCGATGGTGCTGAAGAGCGAAAGGGATCTTCTTTGTAGAAATAAAGAGTACGAAGTGGAAATAGACGCGCTTAAGTCCATGCTGACTGAGAAAAATGATGAGGTACGTGGCCTCCTTCATATTCGTACATCTGATGATTTCTGGTTTACAATTCCTGAGTACCATACCGTTTCATGTGAGCACTAGGAGAATTTTTGGATATAGGAAATAGCGTGCCATTTGTAGCTTGTTTCATGCCCAATTTTGCTCTTTAAGCTTGCACTTGATACTTATATGCAATCCTCTGCAATTTAGTATCTTTTCTTTTCATGCAACTATATCCTCTTTGTGATAGTCTGATACGTCCGCCAGTGATCTGTTGCATTGACTCCATCTTGTGAAGGAGAGGATCATGAGTCGCTCCTTTTATTTTGATTATTTCTTGATGTTATATATTGACTTGTTTAAGTTTATACCCAACTAAATTCTTGCAGATTGCTGAATACTTTGTATGTAAGGTCCAATTTGATGTTCAAAACTACATCACTTTGAACTATGGTGCGGAATTTAATTCATTTACTTCTCTACAGTTTCTAGCGATCATTTAGTGGAGGAAAAAACATGTCTTAGCATTTGGGGTTGTTAATATAACATCAAAGTTAGGTCATGCTGCTATTTTTTCATTTTTAGTTGGATGAGGTTGACATATTTTCTTATTTGTCCTGATTATTGACGGGCTTCACAGTTGGACAAATTGAAAGGTCTCTGTCTGAGACAGAGGGAAGAAATAAGAGCATTAAAGGCTTCAATTTTGTTCCCTGAAGTTTCTACGGTGCAACTGCAAAAGTTGCTAGAGAAACAGGGCGTGGAGCTAAAACACGCTAGAGAGGTCATCCCAAACCTTCAGGAGCAGGTTTCTTCCCTTACCGATCAGATTCAATGCTTGGCAGAGGGCCTTGCTGAGGTACTTTCATATAATTCATTTTCAAAGCTTCCTTAGTCCAACACTAAACAAAAATATTTTGTTCCCCATTCTGTTGTTGTTCAGAGTAAGCATTGACAACTGATTAGGATAGTCACCTACATTTCTGTGTTGGTTTATGAATATTGATTCCTGCCTTTTGTCAGTCGGGCAGTTGGAGTCACTTCGCGTAAAACTTTCATGATATGAACCTGGACCCTAAGGCTTATAACACGCCTCAGCTTACGTAAGGGAAATAATGCCCACGGGAATTAAACCCTGACTGCACCATATGACAGTGAGGCCTGTCCACTGTGCTAATTCCCTTGGTCCTAGATGTCCTACATTGCAAATTCAGTTGAACTCATCATATGCCATCTTGATTGGCATAACATACACCACAGCTTTGATGCTTTAATGTGCTTATGGTGCACAAACTGGTCGGATTTAATTTGGTAGTTTTCGGTATCAAAGTGATATGGCCGAGTATAAAGCAACCCATGTGAAGATGTTGCTGATAGGTACCGCTTTCTTCTCAGTTGTTCCTGCTTTACCTAAAAATCAAGATGTATCTTGAAAAACTATTACTAGTTACAGTACAACTGTGGACTTTTGTTTCCATCATTAATAGATGAAATTTTGACATATTTTCTTGTATGGTGAAACGCTCCTATGTTTGTGTATTTTTACCTTGCACTTTTTCTTTTGGGGTGATTGTTTATTTCTGGACTCGAATTGTGTACTTAACTTTCAAGGTAATCTTGTATTGCATATGCAGGTGAGAGCAGATAAGCATGGGGGCAGAGGTGATTCTGAGGGGACTCCCAGTTGGTCTTCAACACCAGTTAGCAATCAAGAGTCAGCTAACTCGCTGGTAAACATGTCACTTCACTTCCTGGTTAGCCTCCATTGTGCTCTATCATGTGCCTGATATTCATAATTCAGAAATATGTAACCTTTAACATTTTAAAAGTTCCTGTTTATTTTCATTACAAAAGATTTGTGTTATGTCAGGAATTTAGTTCAGGCCCATCCGGGGAACCAGCATCATCTGGTAGTCCAGATGACAGGATTCTCAGCGACATGAACCCTTGTTTGACACCTTACTATGCAAAATCAAAATCACAGGTAGGTAAACTAATGTCTGTTGCTTAGGTCATGTCTCTTTCCTTTGATATATTATTAATGGTTTTTCCCTGTAGGATTATGATGAGATAGTTGGTTATGGTGCTCCACATGACTATTTTGACAAGTCGAAGATGAAGCAGAAGCAAGACATGGACATGCCCTGTCCTGTGGGAGGCTATCCATGAGTTCTGAGTTCCCAAAACGGTTCAGTTTGGGTGGGTTTAAGCGTGTAACTAGCAAATCAGATGGAACCGAGAGCCCTTTCGGGAAAACCAATTCCTCATAAGTTACTGTGATCCATCTGAATCCAAGAAATGCCAATAAATTTTGAAGCAGTTGTATAGAAATCCAAAATTTTCTAGCTAGCCAGGCTCTTCATGCCGCTACCGGACAACTCTCCAGTTCAAGGTGCTCGTGTTCGCTTCATAAAATTACATACCTTGTGTAATGCTGCTACCAACGAGGTGGAGCTGGTGCATCAAATCTAATGGTGTCTGTTCAGCAGAGATCTATATTTTGTTTAGATCTGTGATATTTGTATTATGATTTCCTGTGTCAGCTTGAAACCTTTTTGCCGGCAAACCAGTACTCTTCTGCTTTGTTCGTCGTGTCGGAAATCCATCAACAGACATAGTTCAGTATTTTTTTCCTGTATTAGTAGTGATAGTCCAATGGTAGCAATTTTGTTCATGGGATGTAGATGGTGATTATCCAAGTTGATATTGTTCTAGTTACTTTCTTCTCCGCTCGGTCCCCTGATCATGCAATCCTATTGGGGGTTTCCTCCATTTTGCGTGGCTTTTGAGGACCTTCACTGATGTCAGTTGTTGAATGAAGATAATGAATGTCGATCCCCTTATGGATAAGTAGAAATGTTTTTTGTTCCAATTAGCAAGCTGGGTTTTGGCTGACTGCTACCAGATATGCATGCCTCGGGGTATCGATCTCTATACCGAAAAAGTCAAAGGTGCTTTTGATAGGGTGCAAGTGAGCTGAGCTGCTCTCCAGTCGAGTTTGTCTCGGTAAAAACTTGAACTCAATTTGACTTTGTTGAGCTTGAATCAAGCTCTAGTTTCTTGCAAGCTTACTCAATCTCGCCAATACTAGGGTTGAGAATCTTATGAGCTATATATATATATATATATATGTGTGTGTGTGTGTGTGTGTGTGTGTGTGCATCGAGTCAATGTTGAGCTCATTCGAGCTCAAGAAAAAGCAATATAATTAGATGCTATTGCAGCCGCAGACCTTCAAAATAGATTATTTAAGTTTTATTTTAGAAATAAATACTTATCAATATTTTCACCAAAGGAACGTGGACTACTGGCATTCTTGTGTTGTATTTTCGGTAGTGAAGACGTACATGACGTTTGGATAAACATAAACATTATGCCTGGGTTCAGTGGGAGTTGCCATGTTGTCTCAAGGCAGAGAAGAATATTCTGTGGAAGAATTCCCTGAGGCCATACGTGGAAAAAATGCTTCAAAAGAAGATGAGAACTTGGCGATGGCTACCAAATTCACCAACCAAAACGCAAATCACAAGGGTCAACAAGTGGCACAAGAGTGCCGAGAACCTGGCAATTTGAATCCAACGAGTACTGAATATAAAGCCTACATCATGTTGAGCACTGCAACCACAAATACAATCAGAGAGAGAGAGAGAGAATGGCACGAAAGTCCTTAGACAAGAAAGGAACAAAGAAGCAAGGGTGCACTCTACATGCAAGTATTTCGAGTTTTAATTCATCATCAAAAGGAAAATAGCCTTTCTACCTATTTATATGCTATGATCCCCTTCAACTTGGTACTTTAGGTTATATAACTCTCTATTGCTGAAGCTATTAAATTGGAAAGAGTTTATCTCCGTTCCTTTGCTAATCAATGATTGAACACCAACCTTCCCCCAACCCCGCTAAAAGAATTCTAACAGGGGCAGTTACAAAGGAAGAACTGGAGCAAGTGATGCCGATGCATGAGATAACGAGAGTCATGCAGGCGTGTCTCCCGGCTCATGCCAAGATCTCGTGCGGAGCCAAGAGAGCCATCCAAGAATGCGTGTTTGGATTCATTTCTAGTGTCACCAACATCGCTTGCGAGCAGTGCCAGCAAGAGCAGAGGCAAATGATGACAGGGGATGACCTTCTCACTGCCCTCAGGAGGCTCTCCTTAAACGAGTACGCCGAGCCACTGGGTGCCTACCTCGACCACGTTCGAGCAATGGAAGTGATGGAGATCCTCCCCGATAGCGGTGAAGATCTGCCTCCATTGGGAACAACCAGTGGTAGTTGTGGGACTTATGATACTGATGAGAGTGACGTTGAGGGTGGTGATCTTGAGTCATTTCCTTGATCTACGCAGTTATGGTCCATGATAAAAAGATCCATATTGCATTGAGAGAAGTATATATATAGAGAGAGAGAGAGAGAGAGAGATGTTTCAATCTTAATGTCCTTTTGAAAGTTGAAGTATCAGTGTTCATGATCGACCCTTGTAGTTTGCAATTGTAACTGTTTCTTTGGAAGACCTGCAATGTATGAAAGTTTCTTATTTCCTCAAACGCTCCCTTTATCTGATTTATTAACTATGTAGAAACACCCAAAGGTTTTGCATGTCAAGAATTAATATAAGATGTGTTCTCTACGAGAATTTCTACCCTCCCGTATCGCCACAGCTGCAGAATTAAGATAGGGTTCTAAACCCATGTCTTAATGTGGACATTGTCGGTTCCAAAGTCGCCTGGAGAAGAACCGTCGAACAGAACCGGAAACTGGAGAGAACACGTTTTGAATTTGGTTTCAGCTTTTGTGGAGTCCGAACCGTGTCGCAACCGAAATTGGCGGGTTGGAACTGCTGGTTTCATAACTTTTTAATATTTTTGTTAAAATTTAATTATTAAAAAAAAATCGGTTTAAGACCTAAACTGTAAATGGAAGGGACAATTCAAAACCAACACTAGAACCGGTCTAATCAGCTTCTACTTTGGTTCCTGGTTTGAGGCAAACCGGAATTAGCGGTTTGAAAATCGAAACCTGTCATGTCAATAAGCTATGCATAGTTTATTGTGAAAGGTTACCAACTCGAAGCCCACTGGCACCAACATGATAAACAACGGAACAAAAAATTTTCAAACTCTGGATGCATCACACTAGAACTTTATCTGAAGAAGGTTCTCTTCACTAAGAAGTGAGAATTAGTGTCGAGACTCGACGTTGCAGATTGCCCTGAAAAAGACACCGAGTCACAATCCGGCGAATCTTTTTGCAGCCAAGCGCGGCCATTCACACAACCACAACTGACAAGAACAAAAGAGGATGAAAATAAGGAAAAATGTGTTGTATGGTGAAACAAAGAAAAAATTCCTTCGATCATTAAAAAAAGAAAAAGGTGTTAACAGTGAAAACCAAATCGATACGGAAGATTTCAGGAGGAGATCAGAAGGATCTAAATACAAAAGAGGTGATAGCGGATGGTGGGTAACGGAAAATCATGCCCATGATCAGCTTATTAAAGCAATCAAAAGTGAGCGACAGTGGCCGGAAAAATAAATTCTCTTAACTACTCTATATAAAAGAGACCATAGGATTATCACAAAAAACATACAAAATCAGTAGTTCAACCTTAGTTCCAGTCTTTCATTTCATCCTTATTAGTTTTCTAAATTAAGATTTTCTTGTGTCTTTATAGCTTATACTTGTTTTTCTTTCTTGTTTCTTTGGAATACGTCCTTTTTATTAGATTAGTTTTTCGCTCTCACTTGTGTTGCTCTTTGCATCTGAGTTGGATCTGCACTCTTCAAGACACTTTCTTATTTGTATTGTCGTCCATCAGGTTCTTCAAGGAATCGATTGAAATACTTATTTGTGGATTTCAAGGGAGCTAATATTGTACAGAAACTCCTTCGAGATTGGAGGTCAATGTTATCTAACACGCTCTGACACAATTTATTACTCTGTGGATACCAAATCTACTTGAACTTGACCAAGATCTTATGCCAATTCAAAGAGTGCTTGACGTTCCCAAGTTTAACAAAAGGATATCTCGATTTATATATTAGTATCATCCCTAAGAAAAGGAAGGTGTCCTTTAAGCTAATGAAATTCTCATTTTCAGTGACCACTTTTTAAGCTATAATATCCCTAACAAAATGCTCCTTTTCTCGATCCTGGTGGGTATACTCTCCTCCTCTGTATTGGGCCTGATTTCTTTTCTACTATGATTGCTAGTTGGTCCATTCAAGTTCTCTCTCTCTCTCCCCCTCTATATATATATATATATGTGTGTGTGTGTGTGTGCGCGCACCCATACAAGTAAAATGATGAAACTTTTCTCAAATTTATCCAACTACACATCTCCCAAAATGAGAGCTGCAATTCTTCGTGCCATGCCTTTGGGAAGTTCTTCACACCATAAATGTGCACACACACACACATATATATATAGAAAGAGAGAGAAAGAAAAAGAGATTGAATCTTACTCACACTGTTCACTGATTATTATTTTTCATAAAAATCAATATAATAACATCTCTTTTGTATATTATTAAAAATCCTTCAATTTTTTAAATTATACTTATACAATCATAAAAGAATAAGTCAACACGAGCGAACATGTTAGAGGTGGACAAAATCTGATATATATATATATATATATATATATATAGATAGAGAGAGAGAGAGAGAGAGAGAGAGAGAGAGAGAGAGAGAGAGAGAGAGAGAGAGAGAGAGAGAGATTCATGAGATATTCTTTATAACATCTTTCAGCAAGTAGCTGAAATGGATGTTACAATACGAAGCTATTCTTCCAAAGGAACCTACATATGTGGAAATTAGGGGAAATTGCGTCCACATGTAATCTATCAGATTACATAATCTGACCATTCAGATATGAAGGAGGTGTGGTCCATTGTGAAGCTAGGAATTCTACGCAACTTAACGGGATTGTCCTTCCCACCGATTAACCTCGCCGGGTTCCCTACGGCCGTAGTCCTGGCTGGGACCTCTTTCAGCACCACCGATCCCGCCCCGATCTTAGCCCCCGAACCCACTTTGACATTACCCAAAACATATGTACCTGCACCTATGAGGACCCCGTCTCCGATTTTCGGGTGCCGGTCGCCGCTGACCTTGCCGGTACCACCTAAAGTGACATTGTGCAAGATCGCCACGTTATTCCCGATCACAGCGGTCTCACCAATCACGACCCCTGTGGCATGGTCAAGAAGCACCCCTTTGCCGACCCGTGCCCCGGGATGTATATCCACAGCAAAGACCTCGGACACCCGGTTCTGGATCACCAAGGCCAACGGAACACGGCCCTGGGTCCATAGCCAGTGAGCCACCCGGTGAGCTTGAATTGCGAGGAAGCCTTTGAAGTTGAGTAGGCACTGGACATAACTAACGCACGCCGGATCCCTCTCCTTGACTGCCTTCAAGTCCTCTCGGATCGCGTGCCCGATCTTACCGTCTTCGAGGAAGGCGTCCAAGAAGACCTTGGCTAGGCTAGAGTCCACTAGATGAGGTGTGGAGAGCTTGTGTCCCAGATGGCTGGCTAGCGCACTCTCTAGTGAGTCATGTGAAAGTATAGCATGCATGTAGAAACTGCCCAAGATCGGCTCTTGCTCAACATCCCTCATGGCTTCTTCCTTCATCTTCATCCATAGGTCATCCTCTTCTTCATCTTTTGCTTCTTGGAAGGCCCTCGATAGCTCGACAAATCTGTAGATGGTCGCCGGATCGGCAAGTAGAGTTTGTTCTGTATCAAACGAGAGTTGCGACGCAACCAGTTCAGACCGCAAGCACCCGACACAGGCTGCCATTTTCGTGAAGACTTTTCTAGGGAGGGGTCAGCATAGGGAGGACTCTCTAAGAGGGGATGATCAAACAAGAGAACTCGCGAAAAACTTGAAAGCCCTCTTAGAGAAGTTTGGAATTGGTTGGGGGGGTTATATAGGAAGAGAGAGAAGTAAAAGGTCAGAAGAATTTGGCCAATGACTCTCTCTCTCTCTCTCATTAGGACTGGAAGCTGCTGTTTTGTTTTGTACAGTTGTGGGCACCGTCAAAGTTGAAAGAAGAACACACGCGTCAAGTTTGGAAAACTTGACTCCATTATTAATTGGTGAAGTTGACCAAGATATATACAAGTATTACTGAGAATCCTTTTGTATTTCTTCATCGTAATAAAATAATAAAGGTTGCGTTTGCTTCTTTATTAAGGATTCATATTCCTCTGCACTTAGGGCGTTAGTGATTGGCAGGACCCTTTACTCGTCTGATGGGTGGCGACCAGTTCGACAATTGGGGTGTGCATACCCCTCTCTCTTTATATATATATTGATCCCTTGTTGGATCATATCTAAACTTAAATCTACTGAGACATCTCCATTATTAGAAAGATAATATTTGGTTTTAAAAGTAAATTATATTATTATATTTTTCATACTTTATATTTACATTTAATACATAACAATATAATTTACCTTTTAATTTCAAGTCTCTAATTAGATTGATCGAACGATAGAAATGCTTAAGTAGATTTAGAACATATGTAATTCTCTCTTTATATATATATTTGTGTATACTAAGAACAAATGAACACAAATGACACCATATTGGAAAGGAATTCATTCCGGAAGAATCTTATCTTGAAGAAAGAAAATTTGAATTTTCGTGGAGGAAAAAAGGAAAAAGTGATGCATAACAGTCTCTTTGTACTAAACTTTTCCTTAATATAATTTTTAAACCTCATAAAAACCTTCATATACATCACGATTCCAACATAATCTCTATGAAATTGACAATGTAAAAAAAATCTCATAAAAACATATATTTGATGCTTATATATCTGGTCAACCTATTTATTGGATTTCAAAACCTCCACATAAGCTTTCCATTTTTTTTTGAAATTTACGATGAAGTCTCGTCTGATTTGAACTTTGCTTCACCCTTAAACAGTGGCGGATCTGGAAACTCTTTTTGAATGAGTGAATAGTCCCTCGAATGGTTTTGGGGAACACAAGACTTTAAATTGATTTTCAAAATTTCGGATAAAACAAACGCCCCCACTTCGACTCAATGTAGATTCACCAAAATTTTCTCTTAACAAAAATAATTTGCATGATCGGCATCCATATTCTCTCTCAATAGACTGATTTCTAAAAGTGACGGGATCGTCCTACACTCGCGCAAATTAGCATTTGTTGTTGTTCGGCAGTTGTCATGCTGTGAAGCAAAGGCCCTTTCGTTAGACATGATGGCAACGTCTAAAGGCCATGGTCTCACTGCATATTAAATCCTATGAATACTCTCAAACCGGCAAATCATATTTCATATTTGCAATTAGATTTTCAATCAAATCTGCAAAGCCTTCAATTTACACTATGTTGCACGAAAACTAAAACAGAACACCGAAAGCTGCAAATCTTCTAACTTAAGAAGCGGGAAAAAGTAATATATATATATATATATATATATATATATATATATATATATATATATATAATAAAAATTAATAGAGATATTACATATACAATCAATGCATGTTAGTTAAAATAGAGAGATGTATCAATTATTGTATGTGATAAGAATTTACCATTAAAGTTAAAACATAAATATTATAGAGCATAAATTAAACCTGTTATGTTGTATGACTATCAGTATTGAGCAGTTAATGATCAGCATGTACAAAAAAATTCATAGCAAAAATAAAGATGGTGAAATGAATGACTGGTCACGGTATACCGTAGACGTAATTAGACTATTAGAAATAAATTGAGATTTGTATCAATATATGATAAAATAAGAGGAAATAATTTAAGATGATTTATACAAATGACCAAAGAAACTTCAATAAGAAAGTATAAGAAACTAGATTGTGAAAATGTTGGAAAAGTAAAATGAAATCCACGAAAGAGTGAAATAATAAAGTATTATTTAGCTTATATTGGGTTAACAATTAGCATGATATATTATCGAATTTTATAAAAATAAAGAATTCATGTAGTCGATCCCATCTAATATGAAAAAGACTTAGTTATTGTTGTTGATCGTAAATTCGAGTTTCTAAAAGAGCTTAGCTTCATTAGTACAGAAAAAGAAACAGATCGGCTAACTGCCTTCTCCAAAAATTTGACAACCATTTGGTAAATATAGCGAAGATGATGCTTGCCTACGTAATTGGATGCATCCAGAAATTGGGAGCGTAGGGTGACGTCTGGTGTGACGCTCCGGACGCGTTGCGAGTCTCTTGCCTTGCTTGCACTCCACGAGAACAAGCGGGGCCCACACTGATTTTGTATTTTAGTGCCTCCCAGATTCAATAATCCAAAAAACGAGACCAATTATTTTAGCAATTGACGTCATCGCCTATCTAAAAATTTGTCAAATTGGGAGCTTTAAGAGGGACGCCCCCCACCGGCAGCCAGGCCAACTTGTTGCCCGCACGCCTAGCCATCATACTAAAATCCAACAATTATCCTAAACCCTTAAGTTTAATGAATGTATGAATTTGAATTGCTAAAATTCATACATCTCATACTATTTTGAATTTGATCAAAAAAGAAAAAAGAAACCGATTCGAAGAGGGTTTCAATGATGATATATATTTTTATTTTTTATTTGATGTATTTATTTTATTTTTTATCGAAATCAAAACAAAAAATAAGGTCAAGTTCTCGATGAGAGAAATTTGGTAGATGCACTTTTTTTTCGTCGAAAACTTGACTTTATTTTTTATTTTCTTATTGTTTGATATGCTTATTGATTTTCTTCTTTCTTCTTATTATTGTGTTCTTCTTTTTTATTATTATGATTTTTTATTTTATTTTATTTTTCTTAATTTTTATTCTTTATTCTTTTTTTCTTTCTTCCAAATGAAACATTTGTCAACGAAGAAAGAGATCTCATGAGATAGACCTTTGTTGGAATTGTGTTGGAGAGGAGATATTAAGTGGAAAAGGAAAGAAATTTGCTAGAATTGGATGAGACATGAGAGAGAATTTATATGAGAATTAATTTTAGTATTGTTTGGAAAAAGAAGTATGTGGATAGTAAAAGGGGTGCACCCACACTAATCCCCTCATTTTAATTGTCTTGAGTAAGCAAATGTACTAGTATCTATGTATAGCTAGTCTTCAATGGTGTTTGTGCTCACCCTGCTTTCTTTTTTTGGTCGAGTCGTTTGGGCATGAGTTGAGATGAGGAGGCAAGATAAGATGAGTGAGTGGTGGACACGAGAATTTTTTTTTGAGTGAGGCACACTTGTATTTTGATGCATCATTCATTAGGGGTCCTTATATTTTTCAGATTTCAGGTGAGACGTATCCACTCATCCTCAAGTGTGGGTCTGCCACTTTAAAATTAGAACTTACTTCCTATGTGATGTGACTTCAAACCTAATCGCCCATTTATTAAAAAAGAAGTTTTTAATAAAGTTTAGGCAAGCATGTTTGCTGACATAAATATGCATAATAATGTATAACCCAATTAAACGACCTATAAGAGCCAAGTCGAGCTTAGCCAAACACCACTACATTCATATTTAGCTCATTTTAGACTTGCAAAGTAAGTTGTTTGCATTTACTTTTATTTCTTAATATACTATGAATTGAATATAAGGTTTGGATTGCAGCCATAACTGTGAGTCGTCTTACAAGGTCATGAGTTCAATACCCAGGGTACACGTCTGGCTTCAGCCTCCCCATTGTACAAAAGCAGGACTAAGTCGTTTTACAAGTTGAAGGTCATGAGTTCAATACCCAGGGTACACGTCTGGCTTCAGCCTCCCCATTGTACAAAAACAGGACTAAGTCGTTTTACAAGTTGAAGGTCATGAGTTCAATACCCGGGGACACGTCTGGCTTCAGCCTCCCCATTGTACAAAAACAGGACTAAGTCGTTTTACAAGTTGAAGGTCATGAGTTCAATACCTGGGGACACGTCTGGCTTCAGTCTCTCCATTGTACAAAAACAGGACTAAGTCGTTTTACAAGTTGAAGATCATGAGTTCAATACCGGGGTACATGTCTGGCTTCAGCCTCCCCATTGTACAAACAGGACTAAGTCATTTTACAAGTTGAAGGTCATGAGTTCAATACACGTCTGGCTTCAGCCTCCCCATTGTACAAACAGGACTAAGTCATTTTACAAGTTGAAGATCATGAGTTCAATACCCGGGGTACACGTCTGGCTTTGGCCTCCCCATTGTACAAAAACAGGAGTAGATTCAAATTGGAGAGGGAGGGGACTGAAAATTAAGTAGAATTCGGAGTTGTTCTTTTGAACATTCGTAAACCTATTCGAAGCCCATGATCAAAATCATATTGAATTTGCTTTGCTAAACTCCTGATGAGAGCTCGACTATAATTGGATATCGTATTGCAGCTGTTTGATTACCTAAGAAAATTGACAAACGGGAAAATGATATCCAGAAAAGTGGTTCCTGCTATTCACAGTGTCAACGTTCTTAGAGAAAGTTGAGAGTAGACATGGCTGGTTCCAAAGCGGCTCAATGGTCCCAACCACAACCTAACTGAGCCAAAAACCGATTGAAACAAGAACTGATGAAATTGGAGCCGAAACCAGAACCGGGAACCATTTAGGTTCTGGTTTCACCTTTCATAAAACTCGAACCATCTGTTTCACACTGTCAGTTCTGCTATTTAAAAAAAATCTTTTTAATAATTTCAATCAATTTTAGACTCAAACTAAAACCAACTCCAAACCGCTTTGGTTACAGCTCCAGGTTCTAGGAAAACTAGAACCGCCCGTTTCAGTGTGTCTAATTGAGACAACTTTGTGAGTTGTAACACAAAGTAGGACTTTACTCTCTCTCACTATATATATATATATATATATAATTCTATTTGCCTACCACTATTTTTTTCACTCATATTGGATATTTACTTTTTGGTAGCATGTAATTTTGAAGGTTATAAAAGATATTTGAAGAATACTTATGATATTCAAAAGCAACAGTGAGACATGAGTAAAAAACATTAATAGTGGATAGATAAGGTCTCTCTATATATAAAAGTATATTTGTCGATGTGCTCACTGCACCTTTTTATTAAGAAAAGACTCAGTCACCGGCTCATGAATTATTGATCTGTCATCTTCTAATTTTGAAGAACCAAGTCCAACTTGGGCCCAGTAATTGTAGTTTGAAGAGGTGTCCTGAAAGAGGTTCACCTCATGAGAAAGTCCAATCCGGGGGCCACTCCCATCAAAACAAAGAAAAAAAGAGGGAATCTCAATTTTACCCTCTTCTCATGAGAACCTTTATTTATATTTTTCCTAGAGAAAACTTTTCGGGTCTGCATTAAGCCTCTGTAAATGAAAAACCAATTTTAGGTCTTGTATTTTTTATTTTATCTTTTAATATTATCACACAAACTTTATTCTTTAAGACATCATTATGAATACCGGACTCAAAAATTCTTTTTGGAGTGAGGAACACTTGTATTTTGGGTAAAGAATATATCTATTTCACTTCTACAAAATTCTTATAGTAGAAAACTTTTAGATTTCAGATGAGGTATATGTCTCATCTCGCCCTCAAGTGAGTTAATATCCTACTCTTTATGTGGCTACACATCCATCTTAACATCTTCTTTAGTCACCGACTTCAAAACCGGTCATAAAACACTTGGTACTATGAAGTATTGTTAGTCTTAGCGCTGCTTTGGTGTAATTATCCTCAATTTGTCATTAAAAAGACAATTATCTATCTCTTAATTTCTCAACCCTACATTACTTCTTCGTGGAACATCTCCCAATTTCTCACCTTGTTAGAACTGGCTTAAGTGTTCAAATATTTCTTGGGAATGCTTATCAATTTTAACTTTAACATTAACAAGAAAGCCAATTATTTTCTTAGGATTCGAAATCATGCTAATATATATATATATATATATATATATATATAATATATATATATATATATATATATATATATATATAGGCCTGCCTGTCCGGGTTCCACCAAAACTTGATACAGGAACTGAACCAGCACACCTGGAGCCAGATATGGTTCCGATTACATCAGTTCCGGCTTGCTTTTGGTTTCGGTTTCAAATGGGGTGATGTTCCACTTTGGTTTTAGTTCTATATGGAAAAATAAGGTGGGGATTTTAAAATCGGAACCAATAACTATGTTGCAATGAACCATATTGAACACTATCATAAAACTCAATCTACCGTCAAAAGAACTAGGGTGTGTTTGACATGAGGTTCCAGGAGCATTAGACCTTGAATTTTGGTACTTATAGGTTTAAGTTATGTTATGCATTAAACATAGAATCCATTGTTGGAGTCAAACTATGGTTGTGTAAGCCCAAATTTAATAAAAAACTTCCACGCATGAAGAGAAGTGGGCCATTTGTATTAGACCCAAGAGCTTCAAACAACAACAACAACAACAACAACAACTAAGCCTTTTCCCATACTAGACGGGGTTGGCTATATGGATTCTTTGTTTCCACAGATCCCTATCATGTGCCATGTTAGCAGTTAACTCACAATAAGCTAGATCATTCTTTATTGTTTCTTTCCAATACTTTTGTGGTCGTACTCTACCTCTTTTAATACTTTCCAAATTTAGTTTTTCTAAACTTCTTAAAGGTTCTTCTTTTGATCTTCTTTCTATATGTCCAAACCATCTTAAACGATATTATCTCATTTTATCCTCTATTGGTACCACTCCTAATTTGTTTATAATAACCTCATTATGTATAAGGTCTTTTCTTTTATGACCACTCATCTATCTCAACATCTTCATCACAGACATCTTTTGTACATGTTGATGATTAACTGCCCAACAATAACCTCATTATGATTAACTACCTAATTACTGCTCTATAATATTTATCTTTTAACTTTAATGGTATCTTCTTATTAGAGAGAATACCTGATGCTCCTCTTCATTTTAACCAACCAGCATTAATTCTATGCGTAACATCTCCATAAATTCTTCCATCACTCTGAAAAATTGACCTTAGATATTTAAAACTTTCCTTTTGGGGGATGCAATGTATGTCAATTTTAATTTCTATGTCCTCTGAGGTAACCAAATGATCAAACTTACATTCCATATATTTTGTCTTCGTTCTACTAAGTCGGAGGCCTTTGCTTTCTAATGTTTCTCTCCATAGTTCCAATTTTCTATTAACTTTTTCCTTAGACTCCTCCACTAATACAATGTCATGTGCAAATAACATACACCAAGGTACTTCATCTTGAATATGTTTTGTTAACTTATCCATCACCATTATAAATAAGTATGGACTTAAAGTTGATCCTTGATATAACCCAATATTAACTTCAAAGAAGTCTATCGTTCCTTCATGAGTCCTCACACATGTTTTTGCATCATACATGTCTCTTATAAGGTTAATATATGTCAATGGGATACCTCTTTTTTCCAAAGTTCTCCAAAGAACCTCCCTTGGTACCCTATCAAAAGCGTTTTCTATATCAATAAATATCATGTGAAGGTCTTTCTTTTTTACTCTAAAATGTTCCACAAGACGTCTCAAAAGGTGAATCGCTTTAATAGTAGATCTGCTTGGCATGAATCCAAATTGGTTCTCTATTGTACTTGATACTTGTCTTAACCTACGTTCGATAATTCTTTCCCATAATTTCATAGTATGGCTTATTAACTTGATACATCGATAATTTGCATAATTTTGAATGTCTCCCTTGTTCTTATATATGGGTATAAGTGTACTTGCTATCCATTCTTTGGGCATCTTTTAGTTTTTTTATATTTCATTAAATAGTCTTGTGAGTCAAGTGATTCTTATTTCTCCTAGTATTTTCCAAACTTCTATAGGAATATTATCTGGTCCTACCGATTTACCACCCTTCATATGTTTAAGAGTCTCTTTGACTTCATTCTTTTGAATACGTCGGTAGAAATTGTGGTTTATATACTTTTCTGATTTAACTAACTCTCCTAAGCTAATACTAACATCTTTATTTTCATTAAAAAGATTATAAAAATAGTTTTTTCATCTATTTCTTATATCATCATTTGCCACTAGAATTTTTTCATCCTCGTCTTTGATGCATCTAACATAATTAAGATCTTTAGTTTTCTTATCTCTAACCCTAGCTATTCTAAAAATATCTCTTTCATCCTCTTTTGAGTTGAGTTTTTTTTTATAAGTCCTCCCAAATTTTAGTTTTTGCTTCACTCATGACCTTTTTCGCTTCCTTTTTTGCTTTCTTATAAGCTTTTAAAGTTTCACTAGTTTTCTTAGTATAATGTAATTTGTAACATGTCCTCTTTGCCTTGATTTTATTTTGTACTACTTCAGTCCACCACCAAGCTTCTTTCTGTGCCGGTACACCTCCCTTAGATACCCCTAACACATCTTTCGCCACTTTCCTAATATGTATAGTCATATTGTTCCACATATCACACGGTGTACCAACATAATTCCAAACATCTCCTTGAAGGACTTTCTGTTTAAATATATATTCTTTCTCGCTTTTGAGGTTCTATCATTTAGTTTGAATAGCTTGATCCACTCTTTTCTTATTTGTCCATTTTTTTATTTGTAAATCCATAACTAAAGGTCGATATTGGGTGGTTAAGCTGAATTACCTTGCAATCTTTACAACACACTCTATCTTTTTTTCTACAAATAAAGTAATCAATTTGTGTTTGTGATAAGCCACTCTTATAAGTAATTAAATGTTCATCTTGTTTTTTGAAGATTGTATTGACTATAAAGAGATCAAATGCCATAGCAAAATTTAAAATCTCCCTATCTTCCTCATGTATATCCCCAAAACCAAAGTTTTAATGAATCCCTAGACCCAAGAGCTTCGCATCAATTTTTTCTCATATTACTATTACACCTCGCATGAAAACCCAAATATCAATACCATTCACGAATCAAACATGAAACCAAGATTACAAACTCTAGGTCTGTAGTTCTATAAGGGCTGACACCACGACTCAAACACACCACTAAGTACTAAATGTAATTGCATTTATTATGGACTAAGAAAACTCTCTCTCTCTCTCTCTCTCTCTCTCTCTCTATGTGTGTGTGTGTGTGTACGTGCACGCACACTCAACCTCGCAAGAAGCATGTGACTGGGATAAAACTTGTGGGAGGGACACAGACTTGGCCGCTCCCACAGTTTAAGCAGGACTATGCATCTCCAAGTCTCTAAGCAAAGGTACCCTACACTTACTTTGAATATGAAGATGGTGCAAGACTTGACCTGGGACAACCAAATCCTCAAGGGGCGCAAACTTTGACTTGACTGGCTTTACATACTTGGTGTGCAGGTTCAAGTCTAGCGGGCTCTTCTAAAACTTGGAGCTGCCACCACCCTTTGAGAATCACAAGAACGCAGCCTGCTGAATCGTCGGTAGTACCAGAGGCTATCAAGATCTCAATGGCAACACAAATAAGTTTTTTCCTCATTTCGTGTCACACTTATTAAAGAATGCCATGATCTAGGTGTGGCAATTTTAGACCCGAGCCAAACCCAAGAATTAAAATCCGTGATCAGGTCCGAGGTTAGGCACCAGGGTCTGGCTCAGCTCGCTCTATGTGACCCCACAAGAATCAGCAGTTGACCCATACCCAATCCAATATGTATATATAATGCATACTATATATTTTTGTACTTATGAAAATCTATAGTTAACATTATTATATATGTTTATATGTAATATACATACATAAATAGACACATATACACTATATTATGTATATGTATGTACTTACATGTGTGTATGTATTGTATGTAATGTACATTATATTGGGGTCAACAAGGGCCTGTTTGAGCTGCTGAAAAATCAATATGGAACTGAAAATTCGGGTCCATTTACTCTCGTATTAAAAAACGTGTAGAATATTTGGAACTACCATGGTTCCCATTCATGAGCAAAACGTATGGAACTCTTAACTGAGGGCATCTCCTTCCGCTCAAGTACATTTGATTCGTGCAACTGAGATGCTAAGTTAAAACTTGTATAATATAACTTATATATTAAGAGTTAGGGTACGCATAGCGTTAGCTCAACTGGCAGGGCTCTTGCATTCCCATGATCCAAGTGGTGAGTTCGGTTCCCTGGGTGCGCGTGCATGTGCACTGGTCAAAAAGAAAAATAGAAGAAGAAAAGAAGAAGGCAGTTCAGCCATTAACGACTTTATCACAAGTCTAGATCAAGATGTATCTCACTTTATTGGGGTCCAACCGTCCATGGGCGCTTTTTTATTTTTTTTTCTTGTGAGATGATCAGGGTGGCAGTCCAAAACCCATCACACGGGCACCGGCCCACTCTGCCCCACCCCCATTATTATTCCCCTATCCGAAAGAGCGAGAGATGCTACACTTTTATTCATCATAAACCATCCATTTTAATTCACACCATCAAATTGAAGAGATGGATGATTTGATAAAATAAAATAAAATAAATGTTTTTTAAAAAAAGTGTAAAGTATATCACGTACTTTTAATCTAGATCATTTATCTTTTTAATTTAACATTATGGATTAACATAAATAGTCTAACAAGAATGAAAGTCTGAAAATGTGGAATGACATGGATTGGCTTTGAATCGGTAGCGTCATGAATGGAGTGACAAAGTCACGGAGAGAGGGTTCATCGAATTTTACAACTTGGTATAGTAAGCTATAAATATCATAACTAATGAGCTTGTGTTGGTATGAAAGCATGAAACTTGAAACATAATTGTTTATTTATTATAAAATGTTTGTGAAACATAAATGTTTTAAACTTCTATTATTGGGTTTATATCTTATATTGTGGTTAGCACTTTGAGTGCACATGGTGCCCTAGTAGGTGTTATTTGAAAATTATACATCAAGATGATACGGGTTAGTCGAGAGTTGTCCGTAGTCCTCGACTTTAGTAGTAGAACTTTTGAGGATTTTGTTGGTGAGCCCAATTCCGTATTTAATATTTTGTCATTGATTTTTGAGTTGATATTTCATTTTTATTAATTGGTTCTGCATGGCTGTATGTATGTTATGTTCATACCCGTGCAAGACACCTCCATGTGGTATATTTGTGATCTGTATCATGGTCAAATATCGTACGGGTGTGACAATGCCTTCCCCTTGGTCCTTGTTGCTTCCAAGAAGAGCAAAAGGTGGACATGGCAACTTGGAACCAATTTTTGAATGCACTCTTCCTTTACCTTAGTTTCTTTTTATTTTTATATATTATTTTGCAATTTCTAGGAACAGTATCCCTTGTTTAGATTGCTTTAAGGGAGGAGCATGGCCAAGTAATCGAAGCAATAACATAGAAACGAAACCAAATGCGTTAATGCAAATAAAAGAGACGAAAACAGATGACAATTGATAAGGGACTGGATCGAGGTCTGTGGCGACGAAGAATCCACGCAAAAGATCCCACTTAGTGTTGGAAAAGGATCAGAGTGGTTAAATTTGATTTGGCGATCAAGTAAGCAGTCGAATAGCTCCCTCTCCATTACAATCATTCATAATTGTCGATGGCACACGTATACAAACACCTACTCCTCTACAGACGTCATTACCACCCTGTTGCTACCTCCAAAATGCTGAGGTCGTGGACTATATGCAATGCTGTCCTGTATCATGGTCATACAAGAATTAATCAAACATATCAAGAAGAACGCAACCAGGATTTTCTAACATTACAAGATCAAATGGTCAAAATTTGTTCTAAATACAATTGAAGAGAACTGCATTGGCATTGTTCATACAGTACATGAGCGTCTATCAGATCTTAACCTCCACGTCCACCCCAGCAGGGAGGTCTAGCTGCATCAAAGAATCAATGGTTTGTGCAGTTGGATAAAGGATGTCAATGAGACGCTGATGCGTCCTAATCTCGAAATGAAAACGTGCATCCTTGTTTACATGAGGAGATTTAAGCACACAGTAAATTCGCTTCTTGGTAGGCAAGGGCACAGGTCCCATGGTCTTTGCATTGGTTACCCTAGCAGCATCCATTATCTATTTGCAGGAATCCTCGATTAAAGGCACCCAATAGGACCTCAGCTTGATTCGTATCTTCTGCTTTGGTGCCATCTGAGCAAAAATTTCACTGTTAAAAGTTGAGCGACTGGAGGTTCTTATCAGAGACTGTTAACAAGATGGGGCATTAACTACTATTTATAGGGCATGCCAATCAGCTGCTGTCATATGCTACTATCAACAGCTTAGCCATTGTTGCGGAGCTGCATTAGTTGCAACGTTCTAAAACAGGCTATCAACGACGAATATACTATCAAAATAACAAATGTATACAAAATCACGGTTCAGTGAGCAAGAAATGTACCTGTACATGAACCAATTTCTATGAACTCAAGGGATAAAGAAGTTCAACAACTTAAAATGAAAAGCATTTAGCATAAAAAACTCGGAGGATAAAAAAGAGATACCTAGTTCAACATGCTAGTCCACTACCTGAATCCTGCAATATGTTTGAAGTACAGTACACTTGGAAAATGAGATTCCAAATTTAAACACCACTCACAAAATTCACAATTCACAATATTCTTGGCTTTACTAAGGACTATATTGCAGCTATTTCACATCTTAGATCTTCAATGCAGTGATCAAAAGATTCCACAGAATGTACTATAAAGGTACCACCCTTTAAGAAGCAAGATTCTATTTTGTTCCATCCATAAATACACCTATATCATAAACTTCTCGTATTGCTTTCATTTTAATGATGATTGCATGTACTTTGTGTTGGAATGCCAGAATCTTGTTATTAGTTAATCACTAGCCAAAAACACCTTTCAGATTTATCATTATCGGCTCTTACTTGAGGCTGTTTACTAGAAGAACCAAAAACTCAGATACTCAATATGGACAAGTCATGCCCCCACCAACTAGCAACTTGAGTAGCAACTGAGCTCTTTGTATGGTGATGCACATAGCAGCAGTTGATTATCATACTGAAAGGCAGTTATTCTGAAAAGACGGTTTTTATTTTTTCACATTACCTGACCTTATAGTTTTAGAATGTTTATTTAAGATGGAAAGCAAGGAAGTCTCATTTTTTAAAGAGGAGAAGATGATCAAGTGGCTTTCCCAGGAACGGGTCCTTCTAATCTCTTTCCTCCAAAATCTGACTATAACTGGGTGTTATGATCATAAGCATCATGTTCTACATGACGACAGCGGCTATTATTAGCACAAGAAATATAAGCCATGACGAGGCATATGGAACAAGACGGAGATAATAGTAACCTCCACCAACCAATGTAACCACAAAGAGTAATAGTCTAATAGAGACTACATTTAATCTCTATTGATTCTCAGCAAGTGAAACATGCTTTATGCTTTCATTTTCTTTACGATATAGTTTTCTTCTTAAGAAACCAACAAATAACTTTGTGTGAATGTTGAGGAAAGCCTTAAACTTCACAAATAGCGGCACCACCAAATAATCAGTACAACTCCAAGCTGTTATCTGTAATCAAATTGGAATTCATACAAGACTTCATGAGATGCCCTTCTTTTCAGGGGGTCCCCAACTGGCTGCACACGTCACACATCAAACTCCAGAAGTACATGTTAGGCCCAACTATGTAGCTGCATGATTTATGGCCCAATCGCCAGGAGATGTATTTTGTGAAAAAACAAAGTGGTTCAACCAAGAGAGAACAGCTCCTTTCTCCACTATGGAGCTGCATTTTGAGATACAGGTGTCAGAAAGAAATTACAAAACATGGTACATGGTAGGAATTATCCTACAGTCTTACCGTCATCGATCCTTTCCTTTCCTTGGTAACTCAAGTTCTACATGACTAACGCAAAAAGAATACTTATAAAAGAAATGGAAGGGAAGTGCGATCCAGGAGAAGGAAATAGAAATACCTTTTCAACATGTTCACTTAGAGCCAGAGGAGACGCACCAACCTATCATTATTAAAACTAAAAAAAAATAAAGATTGAGAAGAACGCGAAGGTTTCTTGAAAAACATACAAAACCCACCTCCGAATCAGCGGAATCAGGTAGAATTTCATCTTCCACAACGTCGGAAGCAGCAAAAACTCTCGGAGAATGGCGCAAAGGAGAGGAAAGAGAACCAAACGTGCGATTGGTGTTCTTGAATTGCGGTTTCGAGGGAACAGAAATAATGCAGAAAGATTTGGGGTTAGTGGAATCGGGTGAACTGCACAGCGAAAGGGAGGAAACGGCCCCAAGGAGCGAGGCAGCCATCGGCGGTCGGTGTTGCTTCCTGCTGCGAAGCACTCAGTTTAGAGTTATCCAAACTCTGAGTCTGATCTTGTAGACTTGAAAGTGGGGGATAAGGGGTGACAACGGTCTAAATCGGATCTGGATATATTAGACTCGAATCCGATATACAGGCAAGTCATTCCATACCCCTTAGAGGGTTTTTTTGGAAAAATAAATAATTTTAATCACAATGGCCATCGGGAGTTTTCTCGTTCGTTCCCTTTGGGGAAGGTTTTAGGCTTCAGCTTTTCGATGCCCTAACGTGCTCGATCGGAGTCCCAGATCGCTCCGATCTATCGGCTCCCGCAGATCGGACTTCGCCGGTGTCGGGGGGATCATATCCATGGGCCGATTGCGAGGCTTCCCCAACTCCGTGGACGAAGATCCGCACCACAGGTGAGTTTCCCGTCGTCGCTCGTTTAGAGTTTTCTTCCATCCATCGCGCACGCGGGGAACTGCAGATTCCGGCCTTCGGGAAGGAGACTACGGCTAGAATTAGGTGCCGAAAACCCTGAAATTTGTTCCCTTTTTGCCAAAGTCATGAACAACCCTCTTTCTCTTGGGTGCTGGTCGAGAAATACTATCAATCTCCCTTGATAGCATAAGAAGGGATGCTATCACCACTACCACCAAGTCCAAAACATCCTCTTCCTCCTCAAAGATCATCTTCTTTTTCTTGTCTCTTCCTGTACAAGGAGCAACCTCTTTTTTAGTCTCTGCGAGGTGATGTCCACCACTAATCACTTTCTCACAAAAAAATAACACATTTAATTTTCAACCTGTTTTCCTTAAGTGTAGTTTCCCACTGTCATCCCGGATAATCGATAATCAGATCGAGATTGTGAGTCCCTAATACCCCTTCCCACCATCTTAATCTTAATAAACCCGAAAATAAAAACAATTTATAAATCCGCTTCATAAACCACCAAAACACTCAAATAGACTATTATAATGAAAGATATTGACGTGCTTCATATATTATCCTTTAAAAAAAATAACACAAAAAATACCAAATAGATGGACAAAAATAAAAAACTATACCAGATCGTTAGTGTTGGTACTGCTGGAGTGATCGTGGCAGTCGAGACCCTTGAAAACTGTTGGAGATGCTTCACCCAAGTTGGAAATCGCCTTAGAGCAATCGGAAGACATGGACAAAAGCCAAAAATCCCACATAAACGTGGGGTTGATTTGGGCCGACGAACCTTTTATAAAGGTCCAGGGCATATCGGCCGAAGGACCTTTTATAAAGGTCCAGGGCATATCGCCCATATCGTAACGATACGTGCTGGATCGTACGATACGGAATGATAAGTTCTGTCTTGCGATACAACACTATACGGATCATACCTTATCACCATGCGATATGAACACCACGGGGTTCGAGTGTACCCCTCCAAATTGTACATGAATGTGAAATACCTCTTAATATGAGCTCAATATGGGGTCCATTGAATGGAATAAGCTTTTAACATTCAACAATGTCCTCGGGTAAGGTGTTGAAAATTAATTATCAAGCCAAGCTGGGCAAAAATTAAGCAACCATGAGCTGGTGCTCATTTTCAACCAATCATTTCAGTAGTTTAACAGCATATCTTATTGTCCACTTTTGTACTCAATGACTTGCAGATCCAAGAGAAGAAGGGTCACTTCCAGTGGAGAAAACTTAGAGAGCAATAATTCAGGTATGTACATTCTAGTCTTTACTATTTTTTTACTTGAAGTTTTTTTTGAGGCATTGTTTGCTGCACATCTGTCAAAAATGGCAATTAATTTCATAGATACTGAATGAATCAATGAAGCCCATAATTATGTTGGGTTTCATGGACTATTAGTAATTAAAATCCCATTTATCTTACCCTTTAGTCCACGTTTATCTAGCGCTCTTACTGACTGCCAGTGTTGTGTTCTATGTCATTCCAACTACCAGCATAATTTGTTTTCTCAAAGTTTGTCCAAAGCGAGTTTATATTTCACTTTGCTGTGTTGCCAAGTCTGTTATAAGATTATGCATAACCTATTCTTTATGCTTGGCTATAGAGTACAATTTAGCATCATTGCATGCTGTTTTGTTTGTATGTATTCATCATAATTTGTTTCATCTCAGTTTCTTTCTTTTCATTTTTCTTTGTTTTGGATTAATTGGAGTTATCCCTTATTGATTACTTTGACATGTTTATCATTTCCTAGAGGAATTCATGCTCAATAATCTGACTGTAGTCACTGTACAGCTTGTAATAGTTTATTTTCTTCACATCCTTTTCTATTTATGCAATAGGAACATCTGAAGGAAAACGTGCTTTATACCACTGTAACTATTGCAATAAAGACATATCTGGGAAGATTCGGATCAAATGCACAAAATGCCCTGATTTTGACCTATGTGTGGAATGTTTCTCTGTGGGCGCTGAAGTTACACCTCACAAAAGCAATCACCCTTACAGGGTTATGGTTAGTCCTGACCTATGAGTTATTGATTATTACCTCATATCAGTTATCCTTTGGTGTCTTTTGTGCTTTCTAGAGATTCTTGCTACATTATACTATTGGTTCTCTGTATTGCACTATAACATTATTTTTGCATCATGTGGAAGCGGACAGTGCACTGGGGTCGGTTGGTCGGAATTTTGGAACTGGAGTTATTGAGCTTGCTGGGCTGTGAAAAGCCAGGCAAGATAGTCCAACCTGCTTAGCGCCTTCTGACCAATTTAACCAGAAATTGGCTATAAGCTGAGTTCGTTTGCATGTGAGACAACACATAGGTTCATCGTGGTGCTAACAGTGTGGCTAGAAAATCCTGCCAGTAAAGTATGTGTCCCACATACATTGTAACTTTTGAAATCCAGGTCTGGCCTATTATCTTTTGGGCTGGCCAGCATTGTCAGACTTGTGCATTGACCTTGAAATTGTGGTTCTAGCCCTATACAGCTCCAGGTTTCCAAACTGATGGTGACTCGCTTTCTTCTGGTGAAGAAAGACTTTTCAGTTTGCCAATGCATGTGTTGTAGTGATGACGTTGGTTATAATTAATTCAGGAGGATTGTTTAGATAACCTAATGTTTATGTGTTTACTTTCTTCCTTTGCCTTGCTTGAATAGGATAATTTGTCTTTCCCACTCATTTACCCAGACTGGAATGCAGATGAAGAGATACTACTACTTGAGGTACTTCCAAATATCCCACTTGGTGACTCCTCTGCATGTGTTTCCGAACTAGTTTTTCTTTGACTTTGTTAAACTGTCTATATTGTAAATTAGTCAAGGCACTATAGTCCTGGGAACATATATTTCGGTGGGTGGTGAGTAGCAATGTAACCCAAGATATCCATCACAGGGAATTGAAATGTATGGATTGGGGAATTGGACTGAAGTTGCTGAACATGTTGGTACAAAAACCAAGGCACAGTGTATCGAGCACTACTATACAGCATACATGAATTCTCCATGTTTCCCTCTCCCGGTAATTTTTTTCTTGCAAATTCTTTTGGTCGATGCTTGTCTTTCTTCCTCCTTCAAGTGTACATTTTTCTACTATAATTTGACATCTTCACTTTGTACTACATAGGATATGTCACATGTTATGGGAAAGAATAGAAAGGAGCTTCTTGCTATGGCTAAAGGACATGGTGATGGCAAGAAAGGTTTGCCACTGCAACACGTTTTATGTTTAAGAGGCTAAAGCTAAAGTGTACATTTTTCTGTTGGCTGAACTTCTGAATACGTTTTTGGTTTTAACTAAAGCCGTAGTTTTGTCTTTTATTTGGTTTAAGAGGCCACTGGGCTCATGTATATTCATATATACGAATAAATTTGTATATTCTTATATATAAATTTGTTCATAATTTCAAATCTTAAAGAGATCTAAGTTAACTTGTCAAGCTTATAGTTAGCCAGTTTTATGCTTGATGTTGGTGCAATTATTAAGTTGTGAGCTTATGAGATTAAAATGTTTTCATGCTTTTCCATTTGCTAAATCTTTAATCACAATAAAACATTAGATCTAGAGTTGAGAAGGCAACATGAGGCCACAATTTTTTGAATGAAAAGCCGAGGACCTATAAACCATAAGCATTGATCATGTCTGCTTGGTCTCTAATTCATGTTCTTTTGCTTTGCCAATTTTGGATAATGCAGGAGTTTCATTGCTTGGTGAGACCATGCCTAAAGAGTCTCCATTCTCTCCAACAAGAATCATGTACTATGTGCCTATCATGTTGAGTCTAGTTCATTTTTATGCTGTTGTGCTTATACATGACTACCTGGTTTCTTTTTCTGTTAACCATTATAAATTTCCTTTGAAGGACTGAAGATTCTGGAAAAGAAGCATCAACTGGGCGTTTGTCATCTGGTCCTGGTGAGTTGTTTATAATGATAATTCTTAGCTCTGGATATGTGGAGATTCATTCTAATGCCATCGTGCTCTGCATCAGATGTAGGTTCTGTAGATACCAAAATACATGACACTAATTACAACAGCACAAATACATCAGCAATTGATGCTGGTAAGAAAACATCAAGTATGTCAAAGTTGAAAGATACAGATGGGGTCAAGATTGATGCTCTAATCTCATCTGAAGGTATGGGTGCTGTGATGTTTCTTTTAATCATCAAAGCGAAAGAAATGTGTTTATGAGTATCTATAAGCAACATAAGTTATGTTACTAGCATGGAATTGCATAGTTCCCTTGCAGTTTTATTGTAAATAAATGCTTGTTATGTTTCACGTGTCAAGTATATCTTCTAATTATTTTATGGAATTGCATCCTCTCTTCGTATAAAGGAGGAGGGTTGTGTCAAGTATATCTTCTAATTATTTTATAAACTCTGCCCATGTAAGGATCACCCTTGCATTGCCGGTCCCAAGCTCGAATAAAGAAGGATGGTTGTGTTAGGCTTCCGACAGCCAGCGTAAAACTTTGTCAGATTTTTATAACATGAATTACAAAAATTATGAGCATTGCTTTGGGGTGTCCCCGCCTAGCGACGTGCTGCAGAACCCGAATGCAGTAAGAAGTAAGCAAGGGCCACTACATTTTTGCCCGAATGTAGTGAATCAATTGCAGAGAGGGTTCCCACATCATGGACGGGTGTGGGTAAAGAAGTTAGTCCCTCTACATTGCCGCCCGAATGTAGTGAAAAATTTTCAGAGAGGGTGTCCGCATTTTGATTATGGACGGATGCGGGGGGTAAGGAAGCTAATCCTAGATAATAAGATTCGTATTGGTTCTTAGAATATCGGAACATTATCCGGTAAGCTAATGGAGGTGGTAGATATTATGATTCGGAGAAAGATTCATATTCTATGTTTACAAGAGACAAAATGGGTTGGAGAAAAAGCAAAGGAGATAGAGGATACAAGTTTTAAATTATGGTACTCTGGTAAAGAAAAGCTCGAAACGGAGTTGGTATTATCATAAATAAAGATTTAAAGGAGAGTGTAGTAGACATACAACGATATGGTGACCAAATCATAATGTTGAAATTAGTGTTAGGAGCAGAGGTTTTGAATATAGTTTGTGCTTACGCACCCCAAGTAGGACTAGAAGATAATATAAAGACAACTTTTTGGGAAGAGTTAGATAAGGTGTTTTAAAAGATTCCACAAAGGGAGATGATTTGTTTAGGAGGAGATTTAAATGGACATGTCGGTAAAGAGGCATTAGGATATCAAGGGATTCATGGAAACTTTGGTTTTGGAGATATAAATGAGGAAGATAGGGAGATTTTAAATTTTGCTATGGCATTTGATCTCTTTATAGTCAATACAATCTTCAAAAAACGAGATGAACATTTAATTACTTATAAGAGTGGCTTATCACAAACACAAATTGATTACTTTATTTGTAGAAAAAAAGATAGAGTGTGTTGTAAAGATTGTAAGGTAATTCCAGGAGAAAGCTTAACCACCCAACATCGACTTTTAGTTATGAATTTACAAATAAAAAAGTGGACAAAGAAGAAAAGAGTGCATCAAGCTATTCAGACTAAATGGTGGAACCTCAAAAGCGAGAAAGAAGATATATTTAAACATAAAGTCTAGCAAGGAGATGTTTGGAATTATGTTGGCACACCCTGTGATATGTGGAACAATATGGCTATACATATTAGGAAAGTGGCGAAAGATGTGTTAGGGGTATCTAAGGGAGGTGTACCGGCACAAAAAGAAGCTTGGTGGTGGAGTGAAGTAGTACAAAATAAAATCAAGGCAAAGAGGGCATGTTACAAATTACATTATGTTAAGAAAACTAGTGAAACTTTAGAAGCTTATAAGAAAGCAAAGAAGGAAGCGAAAAAGGCCGTTAGTGAAGCAAAAGCTAAGATTTGGGATGACTTATATAAAAAACTCAATTCAAAAGAGGGTGAAAGAGATATTTTTAGGATAGCTAGGGCTAGAGATGAGAAAACTAAAGATCTTAATTATGTTAATGCATAAAAGATGATGATGAAAAAATTCTAGGGGCAAATGATGATATAAGAAATAGATGGAAAAATTATTTTTATAATCTTTTTAATGAAAATAAAGATGTTAGTATTAGTTTAGGATATTTAGCCAAGTCAGAAAAGTATATAAACCACAATTTCTATCGACGTATTCAAAAGAATGAAGTCAAAGAGGCTCTTAAACATATGAAGGGTGGTAAATTGGTAGGACCAGATAATATTCCTATAGAAGTTTGGAAAATACTAGGAGAAATAGGAATCACTTGGCTCATAAAACTATTTAATGAAATATGGAAAAACCAAAAGATGCCCGATAAATGGAGAGCAAGTACACTTATACCCATATATAAGAACAAGGGAGACATTCAAAATTGTGCGAATTATCGAGGTATCAAATTAATGAGTCATACTATGAAATTATGGGAAAGAATTATCGAACATAGGTTAAGACAAGTATCAAGTACAACAGAGAACCAATTTGGGTTCATGCCAGGCAGATCTACTATTGAAACGATTCACCTTTTGAGACGTCTTATGGAACATTTTAGAGCAAAAAAGAAAGACCTTCACATGATATTTATTGATCTAGAAAAAGCTTATGATAGGGTACTGAGGGAGGTTCTTTGGAGAACTTTAGAAAAAAGAGGTATCTCATTGACATACATTAACCTTATAAGAGACATGTATGATGGTGCAAAAACATGTGTGAGGACTCATGATGGAACGACAAACTTCTTTGAAGTTAATATTGGGTTACATCAAGGATCAACTTTAAGTCCATACTTATTTATGATGGTGATGGATGAGTTAACAAAACATATTCAAGATGAAGTATCTTGGTGTATGTTATTTGCAGGTGACATTGTATTAGTGGAGGAGTCTAAGGAGTCTAAGGAAAAAGTTAATAGAAAATTGGAACTATGGAGGGAAACATTAGAAAGCAAAGGCCTCTGACTTAGCAGAACAAAGACAGAATATATGGAATGTAAGTTTGATCATTTGGTTACTTCAGAGGACATAAATTAAAATTAGCACATATTGCATTCCTCATAAGGAAAGTTTTAAATACCTAGGGTCAATTTTTGAAAGTGATGGAAGAATTGATGGAGATGTTACACATAGAATTAATGCTGGTGGGTTAAAATGGAGAGGAGCATCGGGTATTCTTTGTGATAAGAAGATACCATTAAAATTAAAAGGTAAATATTATAGAGCAGCAATTAGGCCTGCCATGTTTTATGGTTCTGAGTGTTGGTCAGTTAATCATCAACATGTACAAAAGATGATTGTGACAGAAATGAAGATGTTGAGATGGATGAGTGGTCATACAAGAAAAGACCGTATCCATAATGAGGTTATTAGAAACAAAGTAGGAGTGACACCAATAGAGGATAAAATGAGAGAACATCGTTTAAGATGGTTTGGACATATAGAAAGAAGATCAAAAGAAGAACCTGTAAGAAGGTTAGAAAAACTAAATTTGGAAAGTATTAAAAGAGGTAGAGGACGACCACAAAAGTGTTGGAAAGAAACAATAAAGAACGATCTAGCTTATTGGGAGTTAACTGCTAACATGGCACAAGATAGGGATCTGTGGAAACAAAGAATCCATGTAGCTGACCCCGTCTAGTATGGGAAAAGGCTTAGTTGTTGTTGTTGTGCATCATCTCTTCGTATTCTTCTTTTGTATGTGCCTATCTAATTGTCTAACTTTTAGTTGTTTGGATATCTAACATGTCAGTGTTCACCTGAATCTGCCCAATAAATAGTTGCCATGTTGGTGACAACATTGGGAATGTGTTAATAAGGGAATGAAGCAGAATCAGAACCATGTAATTACAGCTACAAAACAGAAGCACGTGAAGATGCATACTTCTTAATATCTTTAGAAGTTAGTGTCATATTGGTGCATATAAGTAATATTGATGAAAATTCTGTAAGATAATTTAATTATTGAAATTACCATGACAAAGGCTGTATCTTGCATCTTTCTCAAAAACAAAAATGAAACGGGCCATAATTCTTCAGGTCATCTGTATGTGTCTTCTTGTGTTCCACGAGATACACCTCCAAATGGCATGCACACTTGAGATGGATCTATACAGTGCTTATGGTATGTTTTTTAACGTTTTATGATTTCATGTAAAATACTTAGGTTGGAATTTGCTTGGATGTTTTGGCAAGAATAATGCCTCAGGATTGGGTGAAATAGTACTTGAGTTGGGCTTGGTTCCCTGCATAATATATGGATTCCATTTTTGAGCTCATATGTAGAATTTGTTTTGTTCCGTGTAAGCACCTAATGGAGACCCAATTCATTCACATCCCTACTCAGGATGCTTACTTACAGAATGTTCTTATACTATGATCCAAGTATGCTATATTCATTTGCCATTTTTTATCCTGGCTTCTTTAAAAGTTTTAAGCATTGGTAATAATGTGCTTATGGACCTTTGCCCATTGCCTTTGACAGCTTGACACCTGGAGAATAAATGAAAACATAAAAAAAAAATCAATATTTTTTCATTTCAAATGTTGTACTTTATATCGATAAGTTTTGCAATCAAGCAGCATGACCATCCGGTTCTTTGGATTTTGGAGGTCTCCAAGTTCAAGTATTTCCTAGATGTGAGAACTTTGGAGGATTCTCTAAACTGCATTGTACAGTAACCCTTTTTTGTTTCTTGAGAAGGGAGGTGCTTCTTGATATGTACTGTTTCAACAAATTTACAGCACCGAACAATGTTCAGATGCAATTTTCTTAAGCTTCTTCCTTTATTGGTTGTGTTTCCCTAGATTGCTTCTTGATATGTACTTTATTCTTAAGCCTTTTGCTTCTCTCTTTAGTGTCACCCGTTGGCTTGCATGAAATTAGGTGTTAGTTGACGATTGTCAGCTTGTAGCTTTCTACGTGATTCAGTCAGGTATTTGTTCAAGTTTTAAGCAGTTGAGCGTTGTTACCCTGCAGATCATTCAGAAAGGAGTCTTGGAGGGAAAAGACCTAAAGTGACAGGAGATGATGGCCCCTTGCTGACTGAATTGAGTGGCTATAATCCCAAGAGGCAAGAATTCGACCCCGAGTATGACAATGATGCTGAACAGCCTCTATCAGAGATGGAATTCAAAGATAATGATTCTGAAGCTGAACGGGAACTAAAGCTTCGGGTGTTACATATTTATCTGTCAAGGTATGCCCAATTCCAAAACTACAGATTATTACTGCAACCTAAAGACGTTTAGTCTATCAAGGTTTGCCCATTTCAAAAGCTACATGTTGTTGCTAAAAGTGCAACCTAAAGGGGTTTAGAGTTAATATTTTTCATATGCCAATGGAGAATGTGTCTATGTACTTCTTCTACCTTGTCTTCTGTTGACCTTATTGTTATATCTACTTCTACCTTGTCTTCTGTTGACCTTATTGTTATATTCACATCTGATAGCACCTAATCTGGATATGGCTCATCTATTTGAAACTTGACACGTTTATGTCTATTATAGTCATTTGATCTGTACTCATGCTTGGCATAAGAGTTTGTCTTCTTGCGTGTGAATGCATGAGTCTATTTACTGGATATTATGTTTTCATTAGCTGTATATCATTGACATGCTTTACATTTCTAGTTTGTAGTGTGCATTCTAGGACATCATATCTAGATCCTTTTGTAACGTCCATACACCACGTGATCCTCTTCATCCAATTTATTGTGTCCTGTCCCTCCACGTCATACTATGTGCCCCAATCACTGCAAATGTTTCAGTGTGACAACTGTGACAATAATGATGTAGCAAAATGATAAATAACGAACATAATATTATCTACCCTTGTTTAACATGTTCATTGAAGTGTTCCTGTGATATAGCTATTAATCCTTTATGTCAATCTCCGTTTGTTACTTATGCCATATTGGGTTTTGCACAAAGACCTATCATGTTGGTCCCCTGGAAAGAAGACGAGTCTGCTTCATTAAATTAGTGTGTTCTCTATTACTTGTGAGTATGTCGTGACAGTTGCTGATAGCATTCGGTACTACTTCCAAGGTACTAGGAATTTGATCATAGTACATATGAAGATCTTTTAGGAAGCCAGATGTATTTTTTAGTTTTAAGTCATAAATGCTAGATGGGCCATTCTTGCTGGATTGATTGAGTGAGCCGCTGCTACACTTTTATGATATATGTGGAACCATTTTCAGATTGCAAGTCATAGTGTACTGAATTATGTCATCAAAACAAGAAGAATCATCTTGTTAAGGCTCCACCAATCTGGAGTAAAATGTGTTATACAGGTTCTTGCTGTTATTCTGTTGCCGTAAATTACACTTGACTATGATATTTATGATAGCCATGTGTTCTCTTGCCAGGCTTGATGAGAGGAAAAGAAGAAAGGATTTTATTTTGGAAAGAAACTTACTTTATCCTGATCCATTGGAGAAGGATCTCTCCTGTGAAGATAAGGAACTTTACCAGCATTGTAGGGTCTTCATGCGATTTCACTCACACGAAGAACATGCCAAGCTGATTCAGGGTTTAATCCTTGAACGTAAAATTCGCCGAAGAATCCAAGAATTGCAGGTATTGATTTTTAATGGAATTCTATGTTTCAGCTTATTTTGTGGTAAAATAGATTGCCTGTGTGCTTCTCTCTTCTCATAAATTTTCTTCTGTCCAGATAAAGTTGAAGGACAATTCTTTTAGGGAATTTTGCTATTTTGTGATTATTTGAATGATGTTCCAGAGAGAGACGCCACCCATCGCTTTAACTACTAATGGATGATCTTTTCCTGCACATTGTAATGGAGTCTTCTTGACATCCTTTCAAGTTTTGATTTTAATCATTTGACATGCTAACTAGCTAGATGTGGTGACATTTAGATGACAATTCAAGAAACTGGTTTTATCTTCCAATTTATTCTTTTAAGGTGGATGCCTTTTTTTGAATAGCGTTAGACCCTAGTATATGATATTTTTAAAGAGGTGATTCGAGTTTCCAGCTGTCAAGCTGATGATGCAATCTTTCCAGAAATGACAATAGGAAGATTGCCAGTCTGCAACCAAGAACATATGCTTTGGCATTTTCCAGAAACAGAAAAAAATCGATGCATGCATGTTGTTTCCATAGCACTTCACAAAATGGAAAAGTCTCAGTACCATTAATTACTACTATCTTTCAGCAGTCTTATTTTCAAAACATATCGGTGAAATGTGTTGCTTACCATAACATCCCAAGATACACCCATCTTACGTTTAACATTGCCCAAATTACATATATTTGGTTCCGGATGTAGGTATACATCCTCCCCCAGATAAGTTTTATCTTACTCATGTTTTATTCCTCGATCATGTAATGTTCTTGCCTGATATAAGATGCCCTTGCTGGCAAAAGCTATTAGAAACAAGCTTGCCAATAAAACTGCAGGTACTTTTTGTTAGACAGAATCAAAAGATCACTGTTGTGCTTGGATATGATGTCTTCAGCAACATACTACATGATGGTGGCTAAATTTCATCATCATATTTCCATTTTGCTAAATAGCCTTAATTGCAGAACTAACTTTTTTGTGGCATTGGTGATCACTTCTATGTGAATTTGTCCATTCTGAGATCTATTTTTGCACTTTAGGAATACAGGTCTGCAGGATGTCATACGTTGGCTGAAGCAGAGAAGTATGCAGCTGAGAACAGGAAAAGGGAATTTGAAGCAAGCTTGCTGAAAGCGAAGGAAAACAACCAGTCAATTGCTGGTGGCAAAGTACTTCAGAACGCCAATCACTTCAGTAACAGAGAAAAGAAAGAATCAGATGGAATCCCCAGCATTGACAATCATAAAATAAAAGACATTTCAAAGATTGAGTCTGGAGGAACAGATGCATCATCTACAACAGCAGGACGATTTGCAAGGTTACTAGATCAATGGGATATCTTCGGGCTTCCTGGAGCAGATCTCTTGTCTGTGACTGTAAGTATGGCTGGTTCCCCATTCCAAGAAACAAAAGTATGTCGTCTTGCCGAAATAAAATTAGTTGGATGACTCTTTCTTATACCATCTGGTTTAACTCCATTTATACTTGATGGAATTCCTCAATATTCTTCCATATGGGCGTGCATCAACCAATTACTTAGATTTGTAGAGTGAAGTGGATAATCTGATGCTGCTTTTGACACCCTCCTTGACCTTTATGATTGTTTTGCTCCCTTCCGATTAATACTCTGACACTTCCAGGTGATCTAATAGTTAAGATGTTGTAACCAGAACTACTGGTCTAATAACTTTGTTTGTAGATGTGACAAGCGTTCAGTGTATTACAAATGCACATCTTCTGTGCTACCTTTGTTCTCTAGTTCGTTTAATGGTGTCAATCTGTATGTAGCTTTGTGCTAAGAAAACCGGATCATATTTAAATTTCTTAATATGCTTAAATAACTGAAGCACTAATGTTTTGTTGCAGGAGAAGCAATTATGCTGTCAGAACAGATTATTGCCGGCTCAATATCTTAAGATGAAGGAAGTATTAATGTTGGAGTCTCTCAAGGGTTCTTGGTAAAGAAATCTGATGCATACGGAATTTTCAAGGTTGATCCCAGCAATGTGGACAAGGTCTATGAATTAGCCACTAAAATGGGCTGGGTTCAAGGTGAAGAGACTGCAACTAGTTGGCTTCTTTGCTAGCCTTTGAGTGTAATTATTTATTTGTTGTACCATCTAACCGTAACTTGCTGATAGATATCATCCCTGAACCCCCATTGAAAAATAGAGGTAACATTCTGGCAGTCTCACCCGAAGTTGGGTTAGATGGACTGCTCTCTATAGTGTACAGATCTGATCGCCTTTGGTTCATTTATGTACATTAGTTTCTAAATAAAATTACTTCCTTGGACATGATGCTATTGCCACTGTGTGTGTGTGTGTGTGTGTGTGTGAGAGAGAGAGAGAGAGAGAGAGAGAGAGAGAGAGAGAGAGAGAGAGAGATTAATTTCACATTCAGATCAGAGATCAGAGTGAAAGTGAAGGGCGAAGAAAACTATTTCCGACCATTGCTCTAGTCACAAAAGCTATTCTTTTGACCGTGGCTATAGGTGCTACCTTTGGCCATTGTGACTTTAGCTGAGAAATTCGATCAAAATTCAACCTTGGTGGGACTGCTGGTGCTGGCTGAAGTCCTCAACACGACCTGAGCCATTGCCACGATAAAAATCATAAGGGGACAATGACATTGTCATGGTGAGAGGTTAAGCAACATTTTCTTTGAGGCATATGGATCTCTTAAGAAAATTTCTGGATCTTGAGGATGCTATGGCCCTTAAGAGTGTTTCAATTCTCAGGCCCTTTGTATTAATTAGAATTGCAGGATTGGACTCACATGTGCTTGTAATCATGGTTTCAAGAATTCACGATTTCATGTTTAATTAGTGAACAGTAATGATATGATTTCATGTTTAATTAATGAACAGTAATGATGCTTGGCACAAGACAAGAGAGAAGGTGCTTGAATTTTTATGTGAAGCTCATGGGTCTAATTCATGTGGCCCGCTTTCTTCATGATTCATGTCAACGATGGGTTTCTTGTTTGATGCACAATAACATTTAATGCTACGAGCATCAAAAGTTAAGGTCTATCTTTCCTTAAACATTGCACCAAACACACTAGCGGCCCCCTCTTGCCTTCGCGATTGAGTACAACAGTCGTTAAAGAACAAGGAGCCCGTCTCTCGTGTCCATGAGGTTGACGAGTTGAAGTCACGATACATCTCATAGGTTCTGCCTAGCCCCGTCATGCATCAAAACCGGAAATAAAAACCAATCACCTTAAATGTTGTTACGCGTTGTTTAGTGTTCTATTAATGTTTACCTCCATAAAAACAAGATCATGTTTTATCCTCTATCAGATTTAATCTTTTCGATTAAAAAATAGAATTCAAGAAAAAGTTGGTGTAGAATGGTAGAAGTAATTGACTTACTAATTACGCAAGAGAACCCCAAAGTAGTCTGTCACAGATAGCCAAGGTGAGCCAGGTTCATTTGCTTGGCCAATGTAACTTCTAAAGGCATACATTCAAAGTTTCCCCACGCCAGTTTCAGAGTTATGCACAAAAAAACAGCGATAGGTTCCTTTATGTAGGTATAACTATGAGGAAAATACTGTAGAGAAGGACAATGTAATGGACGACAGGCGATGTTGCCATCTTTGGAATTATTGGGGGTATGAAAGCAAACGGATCAGGTCTCTTCTAATATTGCTTTACTAAATCCGGCTAATTCAACAATCTGGTGCAAGATTTTATTCGCATATGAAGTAAAAAAAAAAAAGCATTACACAAAAACAATATTGTTCTCTTTTTACTTGTTTACCTCTAATGGGCAGTTAGTCTCATATATAGAGAAACTCAATATTGTTAATCTCTATAGTGACTTTTTTCTTTTTAAAAAAGTTATAAGAATGTTTGATAAAATATAAAAAGTCTTTTAATACATTCATGTCTCTTAAAAGTAAAGAGTGGACAGCAATATCTTCTGTTTTTACTTCCCCAAAGCCCCCGGTAGCACAGTTGCAACAACGACTAGAGCTACCTTGTGGGATGAATGTTCGAAAGAAATATGACAAGCCACCTGCTCCATGCTCTATAGTCTGTGCTTTTTAGTAGATAAGGTACTCCTACCTCTGTAAAGTTCATTCGGGATGGGCTCTGTAGAATGAATTGGGTTTGCTGGTGTCTTGGGGAGGTTTTATCAAATAGAATTAGCTCGTATCTCCCAACGACCGTAAGACTATACCCCTCTCTTCTCTTTATATATATAAAAATAATATGGTAAATATGCATACCTATTTATGATTAAATATTCTTAAAGATCTTATCATTTGATGGTTGAGAACAATAATTGCTATTTGAACTGAAAAGTAAAAGAATATTATTATACTTTTTTAGATGCATGATACTATTTTACTTTTTCTTTAAAATTCACTTATTGACTTTAAAATGAAAGGTCGAAACCTTTAAAGAGATTTGAGCATGAACTATTCTCTCTCTATATATATATGTTGGGAGTTGTTAGCTTCTCATTCATGATAATTTGGATCATCGTTACAAAACTAGGTGACCCGGATAAAAATAGCAAAAGTATATACATACACATGCATCTACATACACACACGCATATATATATATATATATATATATATATATATATATATATATATATATATATATATATATATATATATATATATATATATGTGTGTGTGTGTGTGTGGAGAGTTACTAGCCTCTTATTCATGTTACACCATTTATGATAATTCATATCATCATTGAAAAAGTTGATGACCCAAATAAAAAGAGCAAAAATATATATAGACACGCATACACACACATACATATATATATATATATATATATATATATATATATATATATATATATAAATGAGAGTTGTTAGCCTCAAATTCATGATGATTCATTACCATCATTAGAAATATGAGTAGTCTAAATCAAAATGCAAAAGTACATGCACATGTAAATACATGTATAGATACATACATACATATATATATATATATATATATATATATATATATATATATATATATATATATAGAGAGAGAGAGAGAGAGAGAGAGAGAGAGAGAGAGAGAGAGAGAGAGAAATCACATCATGCACACCACTAACATGTCCACATTCAGTGGTATGAGAATAATTTAAAAAGTAAAAAAAAATACGTGGGACAATATTATTATACTTATGCCCCCAAGAAGTAACAATAAAACATGAGTGAGTAACATCACTTGTGGGTATTATCCAATCACTATATGTATATATATAGAGAGGGATTGTATCATGCTCATCACGGTTGTTGCCTACTCATGACCCACTATTGTCTTTTGAAAGTACGACTCAAAGCAATGGTGAACAATAACATACATATATATATATATATATATATATATATATATATATATATATATATATATATATATGAGTGGTTATGTCATATTTTTTGACACATGTATACTCATGAGTGTCTTTTATCAAAGAGAATCTGATTTCACGGTAAACTTAAGAGATGCATTAGTTTGCATCCATTTGCACGGTGAAGTTTTGTGTATGAGAGCCTGTTTGTTTGAAGTGGGATTGGGTTGTAAATTGCTAAAATTCAACGCAAACTATTCTAGAGGGATTTTGATTTCTAAGGATCAAATTAATTCTCTTCTTTGTGAAACTGGTTTCTCGATATTTCTACTCAAATTACGTCCCTTGGGGATTCGACATGGCTAAAAAGAAGTCCATTAAAAAAAAGAATTAACAAAAAGAACACTGTCTTAACGCTTAGAGGATGAGCAAATTTTCCATTCGAAATAAAGATTAAACAATTTTTTTTTACATGATATGAAGAACTTAACCGCTAACTACTCTCCAACCACTGTCATGGAAATCCACATCCGTTCTTTAGAATTTCCTATTATTTTCTTTACTCCCACTCGCCATGACACTCCTCTCTCCATTAAAACAATGGCACTCCCATGCGAACGTTAAACACTGAACTCTATACGCTCTCCGTATTTATTGTTTCCACTCTTTCATCATGCTCTTATAAAGACAATTCTTCAGATTCCTCAATCGCCAACAAGAAGAAATTAATCAGAAGACGCTTGTAACGCACATGGGTTCATACTGGTTCAGTATTTTCTCAGTGTTTCTGTGGTTGGTTTTGTGCACCCATTGGGTTGGCTGTGAGATTGCTAGAGATTTCATTACTTGGAATGATTTTAGTATAGAAAGAAGCAGTTTCGGAGAGTCAGAGACGGGAAATGGAGAGAGAAGCAAGGTTTTGGTCGTGGCTCAAAATGGAAGAGGGGATTCTACGTCGGTTCAGGGTGCCATTGATTTGGTTCCTCATGGTAATCAAGAGAGAGTAAAGATATATGTATGGCCTGGGATTTATAGGTAAGTGCAGAAGCAAATTAAAGTGTGCTTAGAGTAAATCTCTCTCTCTCTCTCTCTCTCTCTCTCTCTCTCTCTCTCTCTCTCTCTCTCTCTCTCTCTTACTGAACTTTCTAATGTGATTTGTTACTCTTTCATTGGTTTTATATTTATTATGTTATGATTCTGTTCTTTTACTTTTATCATGGGTATTGAATTCCCTTTGTTCCAGTTTGCTCTCATTTTCGAGTCTTCTCTTCTTATCCTTTTCCGGATTTGGTCTATCCTTCTCTTGCTAGATTTTGTGTTCGGTATCATCTTCAGAGATGAAACTCCTCTCTCTCTCTTTCTGTCCTAGTATTCAAGTTAAGATTGGTAAGTATGAAAAGCTATTGAATTGTTTTTTTATTGCAGAGAGAAGGTGGTGGTTCCAATAACTAAGCCATACATTTCATTTATCGGCAATCAGAACGCAGAAACTATAATTACATGGAACTCCACGGCTTCAGAAAAGGGCCCCAATGGACAACACATTGGCACCTTTTTCTCTGCTTCTGTTGCCATTGAATCTGATTACTTCTGTGCTACATCAATTACTTTCGAGGTAATTCATCTGATTTTCTCTTTCCATTCTTTTCACAAAACCCATTTAGTGCAGATCACTGGGACACCCAATTTAATTATCATTTTATAACTAAACTCTTCGTCGTCTTTGTTGATCTGAGGAGTTCAGAACTCGGCTCCGAAGGCAGTCCCGGGTGCGCAAGGAATGCAAGCAGTGGCATTGAGGGTTTCAGGGGATAAAGCCATGCTATTCAAATGCAGGATTCTGGGCTCGCAGGACACTCTGTTCGATCATATGGGGAGGCATTATTTCTACAAGTGTGAAATTCAGGGTGCCATTGATTTCATATTTGGCAATGCAAGGTCTCTCTATGAGGTATATGAGAAGCCATTTCATGCTTATATTGAACTACAGAATGCATGTTCAGAAGCAATAATTCGAACTAATCAAAATGAAGAGAGTGGTTGAATGGCTTTTGAAGTCCCTTTTCCCACGATTTTAATGGATTCTATCAAACAGGGTTGCACTCTTCATGCAACTGCTACAAGTTTCGGGGCGGTCGCGGCATCGCAGAGGAACTCGCCATACCAAAACTCTGGTTTCTCATTTCTTAAGTGCAAATTGGATGGATCCGGAATTCTTTATCTTGGAAGAGCTTGGGGAAGATATGCACGGATTGTTTATTCTCTGTGTGACTTCGGTGATATCATAATTCCACAAGGATGGTATGATTGGGGTGACCCTTCAAGGAGAGGGTAAGCTTCCTTCTACTTTTAATAATTTCATTTTTTCTTAATTGTGACTCTTCAAAAATATTGTCCTAACATCTCATATTTTGAATCTCAATACATCATTTAATTCCAGAATGCATAATAAATTAAACACAGAAGGACCTTTTACTACACATTTAACTTGTCAAGACTACTGAACTTGACTTGAGTATGGTTTCACATATAGCATGTTTTCTAATTGTTAAGATTCTTTATCTTTATAACTTTAAGGCCATTGGTGACACAATTGTAGCTAGCCGAACCGGGTTCGACCTCGCTTTAGCGAGCTCCTGAGCAGTCGATGATTTCATCTTGCAATTACCCATAGAACTAGCCGAATTCGGAATATAGTGCACGGTAGTATCAAAAGTTCAAGTTTGTCCTGTTTTTTCTGGATAAAGAAGTTCATTCTAGCAGTAGAAATATCTCATCTTGAATTTGTTTGTCTCATTTTCAGGACAGTGTGGTTTGCGGAGTACAACTGCAGAGGGGGAGGGGCAGACTCTACAAGGAGGGTTCCATGGTCAAGGACCTTGAGCTATGACGAAGCAAAGCCTTTCATGACCAATAACTATATCGACGGCAAACAATGGCTTAGATTGTAAATATATCACCCTATTAAACACATTATTTTCTTTCTGTAATTACCCAAATCACCAGAATCTCCATTATTACGAATATTACAGGAAAAAAATTTATTTGGTAACGAGGGAAATTAATATGGTTTTATACTTTATATGGACTGATCCTATTGATGGCAATCTTTCTGGCCTTTAGCAAACTTTTAGTGAAAGCGGCTGCTGCTTAGGGGGGGAAGAGAAAGTTCAGGAAGTTTTTGGTGATTTTGTCATTTATCGTAGGCGGTTACGGTAATATCCGTTTCTTGAGGGAAGGGTGTTGTATTGAGCGATTGGTCGACGTGGCCACGAAGCATCATAGCCGTTATGGTGATTGCGATCCGGTATCTCGTTGGTCCATGTTGGTACGGGAAAAGACGACGGCTTCTCATCATTGCTGTTGCTTAATCATACTGCATTTAATCACATCACTAATTTTCATATAATTTACAAAAATAATAAATTTTAAATTATTATTATTGTTTTTGTTACAATGAGGTTGAAGAGGCCGAAGCCAAAAAGAGTTGAACTCATGACCTTCAACTTATGAGTCCACCCTAATTAGATGAGTTAGGGTTCACTTAGAATTAGGATCCGGAATCAATTTCATTAAAAGTTCCATAAAAAATGTTAAACCAAGAAAAAGAAAATGAAACCAACAGCTTGGAAACGCCGATTATGGTTCCAACCTAGCTCAAGTTCCATAAAAAGCGAAACTAGGATGGAACCAGGTGGTCCTTAATCCTGGGTCGGATTTGACAAGTATCGATTCTAGTCCGGTTTGGTACTGGTTGAAACCACCCGGTAGGTTCCAAACCGACCATGTTTAGTTGTGCTCATTAATATTATTATAGTCATTGTTGTTATTGTAATTAGGCATTGCATTTTCCCGCTTCATGACATCATTTCGTGTTTATGCCAAAAAAAATCAATCCAAGCACAACCCGATCCTTTTGCCATATCGGATGGACATAAGTGCAGATGTTTGGAAGTCATGTTTATGTTTATATAGGTTTTTGTGTTACCATATGGAATTGCCTTGGGTTTCACGTCGTGTCAAAATAGATATAACCGAACTTGATTTTTTCTTCACCAGTTTGGGTGGACATAAATAAAGACAGATTTTTGCTTAGGAAGAATCAGCTCATCTGGCAAAGCTCTCAACTGAAATTATCAAGACTGTGAGTTCGACTCCCAAAGCATGCATACCTGGCTTCAGTCTTCCATCGTAAAAAAAAGTAATAATTTTCAGGTTGTGTATGTGTCGGGTTTCGTGTTATGTTTTAAATTACGACCGTAGTTGTTAGCATGATGATTTTCCTGATAATAACTCGAGCAAATAAAAAGGATTAATCGAGAAACACGTATTACATTTCAAATTGTAAAATTATGTTTGGGCCTATTCCATGAGCTTTACTGAACCAAACAACAACGAAGACAGTTTTTTTTTTTTTTTACAAGAGGAGGCCGAAGCCTAACACCCCCCCCTACACATGCATGCTCTGAAAGTCGACTCCCCACCAGCAGTAACGGCGCTCTAGCACCCTGCTGTTGAGCTAACGTTCTAGGTGCCAGAACGCCGTTACTGCTGGTGAACGTGGATCCCCGACAAGCCAAATCCTTTGATAAAGATCAGATTGGCTTACAATGACCTTTCAGGTACTCTAATTCCTTTCAATACATCTTCTATTCAAATTATTGATCTTGTGGCAATAGATTGACAGGACCAATTCCGAAGGTTATAGGCCACAGAGTCCCCAATATCCAAATTCTCATACTTGCACTGAATAAACTCAGTGGATCACTACCTATTTCTCTGGCAAATGCTTCCAAAATGGCAATGATCGAGCTATTCTCAAAAGATTTCAGCGGTCCAATCCCACTGGAGTTGGGGAAATTGTCCTCCCTCCAAATTCTCCACATTGCAGGAAACCAACTAGAAAATATACCCAACTCAGATGAGATTTTGCTGATAAAATCCTTGAGAAATTGCAGCCTTCTTAAGTACTTGGACATGTCACTGAATCCTTATCTGAACGGAATTCAACCTTCTTCAATGGGCAAGCTGTCAAAAGAACTTAAAAAGCTTGAAATATATGGGACTGGAATTTGGGGTAGCATTCCAGCTGAGATTGGCAACCTCACCAGCCTATGTTATCTACTATTGCAAGAGAATTACTTAACCGGAGCCATTCCATTAACAATAGGAAGCATCAGGCAGCTTCAAAACCTACATCTAGACTCTAACAATGTAAGTAGGTTCATTCCAAAAGAGTTCTTCGGGGTGGAGTTCATTGGTGAGTTTTCTATTATGGGAAATGTACTTTCTGGTTCGATACCATATGCAATTGGAAACTTGACTAGCTTACAGAAGATACATTTATATTTTAATCAGATATCAATCATATCATCAACGATATCTTCAAGTTTTGGGGGGATCAAAAGTTTGCTGGAAGTGACATTTGCCCACAACATGCTGACTGGTTCCCTTAAGTGCAATAGGCAGCACATCACTAACCAATTTTGACCTTTCTGAAAATCATCTATCGGGAAACATTCCGAGCACTCTGTCAGATTTCCAATATCTCCCACATCTCAATTTGTCAGGAAATAAACTAGATGGTCCTATTCCCAAGTCATTGTATATAAGATGGTAAGCCTACAGATCTTAAATCTTTCATCCAATGCATTGGTTGGTAATATACCAAAATCCTTGGAGAAATTTCCAAATATTGTCTCTTTGAACCTTTCATATAATGCATTAGAGGGGGAGATTCCCATTGGTGGAGTTTTCAAGAATTTCAAAGAAGATTCTTTTCTAGGGAACTATCGGTTGTGCAGAGCAAAAAAATTTGGAGTGCCTATTGAGAGAGAGGAAAAGATTCTCATCTTTTCATACTCCCCTTGTTTTGCATTTCCACAATGCTCTTAATGGTATTATGCAGCTGCAGATGAGACACCAGACAGAAGGCACATGCTGATTTCGTATCTAGAGCTTGTACGTGAAACAGCCAACTTCAGTGAATCCAACTTACTCGGCAAGGGTAGTTCTGGATCAGTTTTCATAGAAAGCTGCCTGACATAATATGTGGCGGTGATGGTCCTTAATTCACAATTTAAAGGAGAAGCCCAGAGTTTTAGTAAAGGGTGAAACACTATCCAAGATTCGTCATAGGGATCTTGTTAAGATCATTACGAGTTGCTCCAATCTTGATTTCAGAGCTTTGCTTTTGCAGTTTATGCCCAACAGAAGCCTAGATAAATGGCTGCATTCTCATAGGAACTTTCATAATATCCTTTGAAGACTTAATATAATTGTCGATGTGGCATGTGCCAAGTATCTTCACCATGATTATTCAGAGCCTATTTTCATTGTGATCTGAATCCTCGCAACATACTGTTGGATGACGACATGACTGCACATGTCAGCGACTTTGGGCTAGCAAAACTGATTATCGCTGAAGACAAGACTTAAACTCGTACTATTACTCTAGGAGGTAACCTCCACAAGTGGGTGAAAGAATCATTCCTGGATATCATTACCAATATTCTGGAAGGACATATACTTAATCAAGAATGAATCAATAACAATGAGGATGGTAGAGAAAGGTGTGAACCAAGTTGGAAATTTCATTGCCTTCAGATGATCATTGAAGTAGGTCTTTCTTGTTCGAGGGAATCTCCAGAAGAAGAATGAATGAGAGAAGTAGCAGCCAGTTAAATAAGATCAGACATGAGATAGTGTCAAGTTTAGTAGAATTGATTGCAGATGATATCTTAAAAGTACATGAAGAGTTTCAGAATTCTACTGATTATTTGAAAAAGAAGTGTTGGAACAATTGCATATTTATCTAGATTCTAGACATGAGATGTATAAATTGGCATTAAAGGACAGTTTAACCATAATAATGATTTTTCTCTTTTGCGTACAGAGCCATAACTATGGAATTCGACCAAGCAGCTACACCATTCCACTCATTTGCACCTTCTTTCAGGTATAGTTGATGTAATAAAAGTGCCACACAAACTCTTGCACGAACTGGATTATTAATTGGTTATATGACTCTTTCTTGCAGCCTCAATTCAACTATATTTATTGGGATTAATTATTACCTGTCAACACGGTGTCAGAATGCAAATCTAAACTGTGTACAGCAAAGGTTGAACAAAGCCAAGCACAACTAGACCAAATTTCAGACCTGATTATATTTTGAAGATGACGTATAGAACAGCCCTATTAAACTTCTTCCTCTGTTAAACTTCAGATTTTATAACATTTTGTCTGAAAGAAACATTTAAACTTTTAACTATAAAGTAATCTTTGCATAGAATAATTAAATATATCAAATATCAACTCATGCCATGAAATACGCTTCCATGGGATACCACAGTTTTCACTAGTATAATTTTGGTCTTCTGTCCCTTATCTGCATTTCGGAAAGGGAAGTGCTTGCAAATGTAGATTAAGTGAATCATAAATTACCAAAATCAGTCTTAAGCAGAAACAATTCGAAATGCTAGATAAATCAAATGAAAAAAGAACAGGAATTACAATTGTACATTTACTAAATCCAGCCAAATGAAGTTGATCCGTTAGGTTGTATCCTAGAAATCCTCTTCTATGGAGCATCCCAAAGTTGTAACTATATTTATTGGGATTAATTATTACTTGTCAACACTCTGTCCGCTACATTGCCGCCCAATTATAATGAAAAATTTTCAGAGAGGGTCTCCGCATTTTGATTATGGACGGATGCGGGGTGTAAGGAAGCAAGTCCTAGATAATAAGATTCGTATTGGTTCTTGAAATATCGGAACATTATCCAATAAGCTAATGGAGGTGGTAGATACTATGATTCGGAGAAAGATTCATATTCTATGTTTACAAGAGACAAAATGGGTTGGAGAAAAAGCAAAGGAGATAGAGGATACAAGTTTTAAATTATGGTACTCAGGTAAAGAAAAGTCTCGAAACGGAGTTGGTATTATTATAAATAAAGATTTAAAGGAGAGTGTAGTAGACATACAACGATATGGTGACCGAACCATGACGTTGAACTTAGTGTTAGGAGCAGAGGTTTTGAATATAGTTTGTGCTTACACACCCCAAGTAGGACTAGAAGATAGTATAAAGACAGTTTTTTTGGAAGAGTTAGATAAGGTGTTTCAAAAGATTCCACAAAGGGAGATGATTTGTTTAGGAGGAGATTTAAATGGACATGTCGGTAAAGAGGCATTAGGATATCAAGGGATTCATGAAAACTTTGGTTTTGGGGATATAAATGAGGAAGGTAGGGAGATTTTAAATTTTGCTATGGCATTTGATCTCTTTATAGTCAATACAATCTTCAAAAAACGAGATGAATATTTAATTACTTATAAGAGTGGCTTATCACAAACACAAATTGATTACTTTATTTGTAGAAAAAAAGATAGAGCATGTTGTAAAGATTGTAAGGTAATTCCAGGAGAAAGCTTAACCACCCAACATCGACTTTTAGTTATGGATTTACAAATAAAAAAGTGGACAAAGAAGAAAAGAGTGCATCGAGCTATTCGGACTAAATGGTGGAACCTTAAAAAGCGACAAAGAAGATATATTTAAACAGAAAGTCCTTCAAGGAGATGTTTGGAATTATGTTGGCACACCCTGTGATATGTGGAACAATATGGCTATACATATTAGGAAGGTGGCGAAAGATGTGTTAGGGGTATCTAAGGGAGGTGTACCGGCACAAAAGGAAGCTTGGTGGTGGACTAAAGTAGTACAAAATAAAATCAAGGCAAAGAGGGCATGTTACAAATTATATTATGCTAAGAAAACTAGAGAAACTTTAGAAGCTTATAAGAAAGCAAAGAAGGAAGCGAAAAAGGCCGTTAGTGAAGTAAAAGCTAAGATTTGGGAGGACTTATATAAAAAACTCAACTCAAAAGAGGGTTAAAGAGATATTTTTAGGATAGCTAGGGCTAGAGATAAGAAAACTAAGGATCTTAATTATGTTATATGCATAAAAGACAAGGATGAAAAAATTCTAGTGGCAAATGATGATATACGAAATAGATGGAAAAACTATTTTTATAATCTTTTTAATGAAAATAAAGATGTTAGTATTAGTTTAGGAGATTTAGCCAACTCAGAAAAGTATATAAACCACAATTTCTACCGACGTATTCAAAAGAATGAAGTCAAAGAGGCTCTTAAACATATGAAGGGTAGTAAATCGGTAGGACCATATAATATTCCTATAGAAGTTTGGAAAATACTAGGAGAAATAAGAATCACTTGGCTCACAAGACTATTTAATGAAATATGGAAAAACCAAAAGATGCCCGAGGAATGGAGAGCAAGTACACTTATACCCATATATAAGAATAAGGGAGACATTCAAAATTTCGTGAATTATCGAGGTATCAAGTTAATGAGTCATACTATGAAATTATGGGAAAGAATTATCGAACATTGGTTAAGACAAGTATCAACTACAATAGAGAACCAATTTGGATTCATGCCAGCCAGATCTACTATTGAAGCGATTCACCTTTTGAGACGTCTTATGGAACATTTTAGAGCAAAAAAGAAAGACCTTCACATGATATTTATTGATATAGAAAAAGCTTAAGATAGGGGTACCAAGGGAGGTTCTTTGGAGAACTTTGGAAAAAAGAAGTATCCCATTGACATATATTAACCTTATAAGAGACATGTATGATGGTGCAAAAACATGTGTGAGGACTCATGATGGAACGACAAACTTCTTTGAAGTTAATATTGGGTTACATCAAGGACTAACTTTAAGTCCATACTTATTTATAATGGTGATGGATGAGTTAACAAAACATATTCAAGATGAAGTACCTTGGTGTATGTTATTTGCAAATGGCATTGTATTAGTGGAGGAGTCTAAGGAAAAAGTTAATAGAAAATTGGAACTATGGAGAGAAACATTAGAAAGCAAAGGCCTCCGACTTAGTACAACAAAGACGGAATATATGGAATGTAAGTTTGATCATTGGTTACCTCAGAGGACATAGAAATTAAAATTGGCACACATTGCATTCTCCAAAAGGAAAGTTTTAAATACCTAGGGTCAATTTTTCAAAGTGATGGAAGAATTGATGGAGATGTTACACATAGAATTAATGCTGGTTGGTTAAAATGGAGAGGAGCATCAGGTATTCTTTGTGATAAGAAGATACCATTAAAATTAAAAGGTAAATATTATAGAGCAACAATTAGGCCTATCATGTTTTATGGTTCTGAGTGTTGGTCATTTAATCATCAACATTTACAAAAGATGTCTGTGACAGAAATGAAGATGTTGAGATGAATGAGTGGTCATACAAGAAAAGACCGTATACATAATGAGGTTATTAGAAACAAATTAGGAGTGGCACCAATAGAGGATAAAATGAGAGAACATCGTTTAAGATGGTTTGGACATGTTTAAGATGGTTTGGACATATAGAAAGAAGATCAAAAGAAACCTTTAAGAAGGTTAGAAAAACTAAATTTGGAAAGTATTAAAAGAGGTAGAGGACGACCACAAAAGTGTTGGAAAGAAACAATAAAGAATGATCTAGCTTATTGGGAGTTAACTGCTAACATGGCACACCATAGGGATCTGTGGAAACAAAGAATCCATGGAGCCGACCCCGTCTAGTATGGGAAAAGGCTTAGTTGTTGTTGTTGTTGTTGTTGTAACACTGTGTCAGGATGCAAATCTAAACTGTGTACAGGCAAAGGTTGAACAAAGCCAAGCACAACTAGACCGAATTCCAGACCTGATTATATTTTGAAGATGACGTATAGAACAGCCCTATTAAACTTCTTCCTCTGTTAAACTTCAGGTTTTATAACATTTTGTCTGAAAGAAACATTCAAACTTTTAACTATAAAGTAATCTTTGCATAGAATAATTAAATATATCAAATATCAACTCATGCCATGAAATACGCTTCCATGGGATACCACAGTTTTCACTAGTATAATTTTGGTCTTCTGTCCCTTATCTGCATTTCGGAAAGGGAAGTGCTTGCGAATGTTGATTAAGTGAATCATAAATTACCAAAATCAGTCTTCAGCAGAAACAATTCGAAATGCCAGATAAATCAAATGAAAAAAGAACAGGAATTGCAATTATACATTTACCAAATCCAGCCAAATGAAGTTGATCCGCTAGGTTGTATCCTAGGAATCCTCTTCTATGGAGCATCCCAAAGTCGTAACTAATGCACTAAACTGATCTATCCTGCTAAGTTATCGTGTTCAAAATTACTTCCTACCTCTTACCCATCCACCCGAATATGGTCTTATCATCAATTTCCCACCGAAAGCATCTAAATTTAAAGAGCACAAGACATCTTGTAACGAAAAACTACAGGCATCGTCATTTAATGAAGCAAAATTCACAGTTTCAGTTCCCATATTCATACGAAAAATCAGAAATACCAACCATGGCACCAAGTACCTTGTATACAAGCAATCCAGATCCACCTATAATGGCAATGATGAGAAGTGCAGAGAGTGGATTCTTCAGAAGCTCCAGGATTGGTTGCATGATGGTGTAAATAGCACCCGTGCTTACTGTCAACGCGTACAAACTGTACCTTCTCATGTTGTCCCAAAATTCTTCCATTAACGGTCCTTCTGGACCCAAAGCTAGAGCCTTCTCCTCAAAACCCATCAAAGCTACTGCAAACCCAATAGAGATTGCACACAACAGTGTTCTTCTAGATGACCCACTTGACAATTTAACTGGCTCATCTAGAAAGCTTTCAGTAGAAGCTGGCTTCTTTACATTATGGGGGTCTCTGAAAATACGTTCCTTTGAAGATGATTGAAGCAATCGGGTCCTTGTGCGTCTGAGTTTGTTAAAGATCGATGGTGAATTGAGAGGTTTCAATGGTGCGAAGAGAGGGTTGTTGGGTGCCTCGCTGGGAAGGAAACTTTTGGAGGAGATAAGTGTGGTCTACACAGAGGAAACATATCTCTGAGTTGGTTTGGGTGGCAGAGAGAGAGAGAGAGTGTGTTATATACCGGTGGTTCGTGTTCTCCTTATCCTGTCAACGAGGGGCGTCAACGCGTCGCCTCGTTGTTAATTTAACTTCCATGATTGAGACTGACCCAAATGGATTCATTCGGTTGTTTAATTTCAGGAAGAAGCCCAGGATTAATATACTAGTGTCAACCATCGGTGGACTACTGAAAATTCTTCATGATTTCGTATTCAAAATAGGGTATATGGAGTTCCCTAACCATTAGATCTTCGTCTCTCCCAACGTCACTAATTTATAAATTGAATGCAACAAACAAAATAGGATGTGAATGCTGAAGTTCTTCAGTAGGAGACCACTTTTTGAGGAATCCACAGACATACCTGATAGGGAATGTCAATGTGTTGGGTCGGACAAAAATCTGATTGTACTCAACCTGTTAGTAACACTTCGAATTGATGAACTAATCGCAAACGTACTTAGGTATGATTTGACATTGATCTGATCCATCACATTCTGTACTTCTTGAGTGCAAGCATGCACCAAGTCAGTGGTGGACCTATTCACGGGTGAGAGGAGGCAGACGCCTCACCCGAAACCCAAAAAAATCCAAACAAACTATTGCAAGTCTGAAATGCTGGATAATTACGTACACCTCACCTGAATTCACCTTCACTGCACCCTATGTAAGTTTATCCGTCCGTCAGAGTAAGGCAATGAGCTGGTCACTGTTAGTTCAAGCAGATCCTTGCCGTTCAGACTCCTAAACAATTTGCAAACAAGCCAAAGTGGTCGTAATACCATAAGTAAAAACCCGTTTCTTAAAAATCTCATATCCTCTTTCATATCTGTAGTGTTTGTGCGAAGCAGATGGTTTTACATTTTCAACATCATCTCCCAATGGTGCCACGATATCTCAGCACAACTACAGGTTTGAGAAAAAAGCTGTGTCCGAATGCAATATCATAAACGTTAGTTTACCCGTTTGCACCCTTGTATAGGACCCTTGGCGTGTGTGTGTGTATATATATATATATATATATATATATATATATATATATATATATATATATATATATATATATATATATATAGAGAGAGAGAGAGAGAGAGAGAGAGAGAGAGCATGGTATATAAGACTTAGGTACAAGCATATCCAAACAATCAAATATGTTAAATTTTGAATATACTTTTTTGCAGATACATTTTATTCAAATGTCACTTAGCTTTTTGCATTCAAATTTGAAGATAGATGATTGACATTTGTTTAGATATACTAGCACCTTGAGTATACTAAGGTCCATGACTCTCTCTCTCTCTCTCTCTCTCTCTCTATATATATATATATATATATATATATATATATATATATATATATATATATATGTATATAGTATTAAAAGTATAATCTTACATAAACATCACCACTCTTGAGAATTTAAAATAAAAATACAAATATACTTTTATACTTTGGATTTAATTCATCATATACATTAAATGCAAAGTGCTATATCACTTCAACCATTGATCTCAGACATCAATATGCAAGATTGTGCACCAAAAAACATTTGTATCATTTATATAAAGAATCATGTGTTCAATGAAAACTGAGATCATGTATGAGCAATTTCAGAGTAACTGGTTTGACGGAGGTGGGAAGAACAACCAAAATAGTACAACACTCAGTTAAACAAATGCATTACCATGCAAAGAATATGTCATGTTAGATAACGATACGCGCCAAGAGCAAACATGAAGACAGCAAGGGAAACCCAAAAATACAAGCCATTGAGGTCAGCGTACTTTCTGAGATTGGGTCAAGCAATTTAAGTGTACTTGTTACAAAATGCAATGTTATATTATTTTATATGCCGTTATGTTACAGTATAATTAATCAAGACTTAAGAAACTTTCCGCAAAGAGAAAGAAATCATTAAGAAAAACTCAGAAGTTGCATGATTGCTCATCAATGCATGCGTTTATCGCCACCAAACCCGTCCATGTTGTCTCTGTTCTTGCACCCGCCTGCACAAGTAAATGTTAAATGTAACGAATAACTTGAAATGGAGAACAACACCAGATCGATTATCTGCCAGTAACCACATACTTTCTGCACTTTTTCTTTTGGATTGTGCATGGGTGTGTGCGTCTGTGTATGTGTGTGTTGCAGGTTTCCCTACATTAAATAACACATACGTTTCAAAAAGCGAAGAGAAGGAAAAAGGTCTACCTCTGGTGCTCCTTGGAACGTTCAATGAATTCCTTTGCAATATCACGCCCTTGATAAGATGCAAGAACAGGCCTTATATCAGTTGGCCTGTGCCTAGCTACATCTACATTCCAAAAGAAAGATATTAATCGCGTAGACATGCAAACTAGTCATGCATAATTATCGCCAGAAATGCATGTGATACATGCCTTTAAATATGCAACACCAAGATGTTATCTAAGAGGCATATACTCATAGCTAGCAAGATAGAATATCTAATGTGGTGGAGCTTTAAAATGTTTGTATCACGCCAAAGGACGCATGATAAACAAATGGTATTATATCCCAATTGGTCTTGCTGTTTCAAATACACATTTTGGAAATGTATATAGTTTCATATATCTTGCTATCAGCAAGAATGACATAATCAAGATCATACTTCACATACTTTACGACAAAAATAAAGTGCAAATAAATTATCCATGAAAAGAAACAAAACAAAGATGGAAAGTGGAACTAGGAAGCTTACATTCGAGAAATGGGATGAGATCCAAGAGTGCTGTATCATCTGATTCAAGCTTCCAGGGCTTAATTTCAATTGAATTTTCGGGTTGAAGACTAGTTTCAAGTGCATGTCCGCTTATGTACATTACATGTGCAGGGTCTCTGTTCAACTTCGATAGGTCCTGTCAGATCGAATCATTCCATAAGTGATCATATCAAACTTTCAGTTCTTTTATAAATGCAATTCGACTTTCTGCATAACCCAGCTTGTCAATAAAAAAGAATAAAAGGGAAGGCCGACTTTCAGGCTTCACAAGAGTCCTGGAGATCCTGGACAACAGAACAAGGCTTTTGCCATTTGTTGATGTATTAGGTAGGATTTGGCTTTTACGATTACGTACATGTCATGTTGACATGATAAAGGGTGACTGCACTTTAAATTCTCAATACAGAAACTGGACCATCTCACCCAAAATTTTACTAAAAGGGGCACCCAGACCGCAAGCTCACATAGTAGGGCACTCGACTCACAGGAGGAAGGTCGTGAGCTCGATACCCAGGCCATGCACACCTGGCTTCAGCCTCCTTGTTGTAACAAAAAAAGATACTAAAGGGATTGAGGGGGTAGACTAGATAAACAAATAGGACAAAGCTCCCAAAAAAGATCTCAAGAAATCGATAACTATTGCTGTTATGCCAGGGGCTTAGGCAGAGAGTCTTCGCCATCCACCCATATGAAGATCGCAACCTACAAGAGAAGTTTCTCTCCATTCTGTGTATAATCAGCAAGGTTATCAGAGAAACTGCCAATAAGAATACAATTGGGAAATTTTCACTTAAAAGAGAAAACAATTCCTCACAAATTACCAAACTTCTCAATCCAGAGCTGTTCCCTTTGTATCTCATATTGATTAAAAAGACGTCTTTCATTCATTTTGTAAGAGTACCAAAACAAGTAGACGAAACAAATACCACAATATAATGCAATCCAAGCAAAAAATCCTCTAAATGATATATAACCCAGATCTTACCCTATAGTGCTTCCCATTGATATATCTCGTTGCAGCTCTTGAAAGTCTAAACCTTATACAGCCTTTGGTATCCAGTCTCTCAATGATTGGATCAACATACTGCAGAAAGAAATAGTGGCATGTTATCTTGACAAAAATTATAGCCTATAAAACAATATCAACTAAAGTATTACCATATTCAACTGATCCGAATAGACAACTATTTCATAAAATTGTGCAAGATGTTCCAGGAAGGCATCAACTCCAGGTCTTTTGAATGTCCTCCAACCTCTCTCACGCTGTATGGAGCAGAATGGGTTAAAATCACAACGGCAGCAATAATGTATATCATAAAATTCCATGAAAATTAACAATAAAATCCTTCCCAACTAGGGCCAACAATTTGATTACAAGTAAGTGGCCTCTTTCCTAACTACTTGCAAAAGAAGATGAATTTAGTTATGAGTGACAAAACGAATGATTAAAGACATGCTGCAGTGTTTATGCAAGAACAGAGAGCGTGTCACTAGGTTTCAGTTTTATGGGAGACATGGAAGGAGGCTTTTCGTCTTAAACTTGAAAGCACTTTTGTCAGATAGGAACAACTAGGAGTTCAATTGAAGGGGACAGTGGCAACCTCAACGATTATCTCAATCAAATTATGAACCAACTTTGTTATCTTCTCACACTTTAATCCCTATTTCTATTGTGTGAAATTGTTGGCAGGTTGAGTATTTTATTATTAGGATAGGAGACAACGAAAGCAATAAAACAACTATGACTCCTAAGGATTTGGAAAGCAGAACAAGCACTATATAAGACACAACCGAAACACAATTAGTCTGCCAATCTCAACAATCAATTAGCAGCCTCATCAATGCTACATGGTATAAACACTAACATTTGAATGCAATGTAATGTAATTCTTTAGTTCCTAATAACTTGATATAATTTATGGTAATACTCCCAGTGCACAAAAAATACCAAGCTCACTAGAAAGTGCCCAGTCATGCCTTACATGCAGCATTAGCGTCAAAAGACTGTATCTTTGCAATTAGTAGCAGAAGAAACATCAAAGACAAATGTATTAAGAATTGCTATCCAAAAACATCATAGACCTAACACTTACCTTCCAGTCGGAATGTATCAACGTTTCATTAAGATCAAGCACTAATGTGAAGACATGTTGTTCTTGTGGAAGCAGATCTGGAAGAAGTTTTTCTGAGGATGGATCTGTGAATCCCTATTTCAAGATAAGACAAAATTGTCACCATGAGTCATCAGTGTATCCAGTAAACAATGGCAAGGATGAATAATCCTCTGACCTTAACATGTTCCTCGATTGACCTCCTCAGATCCAGATATAACTCAACGCATTTAGCAGGCACTGTGACAAAAAAGCAAAAGGCATTACAGATGCCACAGGAAATTCCGACCTTCATGCTTATTTGTTCAGGCATATGCTGAGGATCAAACCAATTGCAACAGAAAGAATACGTGAATCATTAACGAGTTTCGCCATAACCTTCTGGAACAACAAGCTTTATGTTTCAGAAAAAGTCTTCCCAGAATACACAAATATGTGAGCTTAAAGAAATCCCTGTTTAGGACTCCAAAAGATGCATCTAAGAAACAACTAGGGCCCTGAAAGACACACATTTCCATGACACGAACACCATAGTTTTATAATGATTCTTTTGTAATAGGCTCAACTCTTCCCTCAAGCCCCCAGGTCCTACCCTTATATACACATGAAAGTGCAAAAGTATGTGCACAGCCATGCAAGCACAAGTAAGAGTTAAGTTGATGAGAAGGCTTGTAGAATACTATTAGAGAAAACCTGAATAAAATTGCATGGTTTAAAACCATGAATATGACTAGACAAAATAAAATCTACAAAACCAATACCTAATAATTGTTCTTCAAAAAGAATAGATATACAAACAACAACTAACAACAACCACTAAGCCTTTTCCCATACTAGACGGGGTCGGCTACATGGATTCTTTGTTTCCACAGAGCTCTATCAAGTGCCATGTTAGCAGTTAACTCACAATAAGCTAGATCATTCTTTAAGCTATTAAAAAAGAATAGATGTAACGATTGATATTTGAAATTCAAAATTTCAAAGAAGTACCTATCATGGCAGTTGAATAAAGGAGAGCTTGAATTTTCTGCATCATAGACAAAGAAATTTTTATTCCGTCAAAAGATAACAGAATGGCTAAGCTATTAATGAAAAACAAACAAGAACTGATGAAGGGATTTAAAATCCTTATGAATTATATGGACAAGACTAGTTGTCGAGAAGGCTAATAAGATGGATGCAATAGTTATTTAGAAAAAAGAACTTGATACCCTTATGAATAGGGATGCTCACAGGGAAGGGATCTCTGTTGCCTGTGGGGACCCTCCTCAACCGGGTAGATTCGGGGAGTGGAAATGGGACACAGGGATAGGGAGACTGGGGAAATCTCCAATGGGGATCAGGACAAAGATAGAGAAAGCATGTCCCCACCCCGCGAACCCAGCCCCAACCCTTCTCCAATTGGTTCTAGAAAATTCAAGCTCCTCTGAGCAATAGTTTGCTTCGATTGAGGCTGTTTAGGCCGGGGATCCGGTCTTCCCCCCTGATGGACCCCCATGGGGGATGCAGGGATGGGGACCAGGAAGGGGTTACTTTGATCCCCGGTCCCACTCCACCCCACCTTATGAACATCCCTCCTCATGATAGTGATTAGAAGGACACAAGTGCAAACAAACAAATTTTTGCTAAAAATGTTAGCGTGTGGAAAGAAAATGTATCATTTTCATTAACAATAACAAGATAAGCAGGACAAGACAAATGGTGATCTGCAATCCATAATCCTTCCTTTCATATTAAATCCTGCACAAATACCCGATGCATGAATAACATCCTGTTGCAGCTTCCTAAAGTCAATAAAGTGTAACACATTATTTAAATATTGTGATAATCTGACCAATCACAATCATGAGGAAATTCTATGGCCCTTCTCTTTCACTGATGTAAGTTTCCTAATCCTAACATTAAGGCTGTTGTTTTGGAGCAATGATAATTAGGAGAGAATGTATTCCCAAATTATTTTTCAAACTGCCTCTATTTATGCTGCTTGGGATATCCATTCATCCTCTTTTGACACATTACTTGATGAATAATGACCCTCTGTGTATTACATCTTGCTCATGCTGGAATGTGGGACAAAATGGCATATAAATTACTCATAAGCATGATAACCTAGGGACATTTTGGCATTAGGAAAAGTTCCTCAAATGCCATATCATGCATCTTCTGAAACTTCACAGTCTTTAAGAAAAAACGTTCAAGTTTTCTGCTAGACTTACATCTACATAGGAGGCCTCCTCGACTACAGTATAGCTTGCAGATTCCCTCAATGCAACCGTCTTCTTGTCTACCTCCTCAACAGTATAAACTGCAAAGATAACAAACATGTCATTGGACAAGACAACAATGTCAATTTCAAGAGATGATATGTACAAAAGAACATTTGAATTTGCAATCTCAACTTTTGGCAATCCTGAACAGATGCATACCAGTAGCCAACTGCATAGAATCAGTGATAGTTTAGTTTTAGCAGAAAGCATGAAAGATCTTATGCAAGAAACTGTTTTCCGTACAATGATGGAGTTTGACTGTATCAATGGTGGCTTTCTGAGACATAGCCAGTTTGGGTGAGATTGAATTTAAAGGAAGAGAAGTATGATTGCCTTCTATTTGAAATTCTGGTTCAGATTTCCGACTTCAATTCTGATTCCCCCCACATATACAGAAAACAGAAGCTGAATATCAATGTCATAATCTCTAAGAAGTAGATACATGAAAAGATGAACGTTTTGAATTTGTTGAAACTTTGGCAACTTATCAAAAATGCACCCTCAGTGAAACAGTTTAACGAAGGCAAACAAGAACAAGCCCAAATGCCAAAAAATCAAAACAACGTTGGTATTAAAATTAAATTGAAACAAGAATTTAAAGAAAATCGGAAGACAATTGGTAAATGAAAGAAAAGTTAAAAGATTAGAAATGGAATAACATAAGAATAGCATTCACCAATGCGCCCTCAAGAAAAGCATTTAAGGAAGAAAATACAAAAACATGCCGTCAGGTATCAGTTTGCATACTGTGTCCTCTCAAAGTACATTCACCAACGTGAAGCTAAAACTTTACTACAGCTTTGTCAATCATGAGAGGTAAACAAGGCTTCACATTTTCATGGGGAAATTGACCAATCAGCAGATATCGGTAGAGCACATGATTGATGGAATAGTTTTTTCCGCAAGACTAGATGATATCTTAGAAAATTATTTCTCCACAGAAACAATGTATCCAAGTCCAGCATGAGAAAACGATACCAACTTGATCCTAAAAAGCAAACTACAACAGTGAGGTTTCACCCACGTCCACCATTAGAGAGAGAGAGAGAGATAGAGCACCACCCACCAGCAGTAGCGTAGCCGGCAAGAGCAGCAGAGGCGGTTAATGAGCCCCATAACCCATACCTCAAAAAGCTCCATGATTTCTTCTCATTGGATTGCGCAGATGTTGCCGGATCACCGAGATCAGCAGACGCAGAAGAAGAAATGATGGGTTTCTCCACCGAGGACGACGAAGAATAAGAAGATGCGAGCGTAGCCAATCTTAAAGAACACGAGGGCGCTGCTTTTGACAGATCGAAGAGCAACCTGGGCTTCCGAACAAGAGCAGCCATCATGGTCAGCGAGAGAACGAAGAGGAGGCAAAAATTAGGACTAGGATTCTATTCAGGGTTTTGAGGGGGTTTCTGTGGTTTATATGAACGACCTCTCTTTTATGTTAAAAAAGGGAAATTGCGGCCCGTCGTTTTGAATCAACGTGCTAAGAAGAAGCTACGCGGACCGCGACACTCTACCATCATACACATTTATATATATAAATTAAGAGAGAGAGTCCAGGTTTAAGGAACTTCTGACAACCACATCGAAAGCATTACAACCATTCAATTTCATGGTTGATATTTGAATTTTAAAAGAAAAAGGTATATTCGTGCTTTTTGCAAGTATAATTAATTAAAATTAATTTTTACTTTTTAATTAAAATCTCAATCATCCATCCTTTAATGATGGGTTTCCTCTTGTTCTCGGGTTTCCAAATCTAAACTTCTTTTATACAAAAATAGTGATAAATTCATAATATCTTTTGGTACATGATCTTTGATAACTATCTTCATTCTTAGATTTTTTACCTAAAAGATTAAAGTGATAAAGCAAAAGTATTTAATGCACATGATATATATTACATTAATTACAAAGTATAAGTGGAGAAGGTTTTGGACAATTAAGGAATAGTTGAAGGATAGTAACTGATGATTGAAGTGGTGGAACTATGTGAAATATTGCAGATTGAACCATATGCTCAATTGAGCACATACCACAATATCTCTCTCTTGGATCAAAGGGAGAATTCTGTTATCAAATAAAAGAATACAGTTTGCTAGAACAGTCACCTTACACTTGAAATTTTGGGTATCCCACTTACACTTCCTATATTTATAATGAAATTCAAGACCACATGAAATTATCAGTTAACATATGAGGTTATTCACTAAGAGAAGGTAGAAGGTGAGCGATTCACTACTCGTCCACCAATTTAATAGCTTGTGACACTGTTTGTTCTGCACTGCGTACTTTGCCTTCAAGCAATCGTTCATTTCTTGCTATACGTATACACCATTGTTTCAAATCTAATAGAGGTAGATGATCCTATCAAGCTGCTTGATCACAAAAAAAAAGTAAAGGAACGAGAACTGTGATTAGCGTAATATAATGGGTATATATGCATATTTGACCCCTTCTCAAGCACATCGAGTACTCCACCATCTTATGCAATCCCATTGACAATCAAAATACACAGTCAGATTCATGGAGACCCATTCCACCGCCGAAGACTTTATCCATCATTCTCCTTTGAAAACTAGGGTTAGAGTGCCCTACACTCCATTTCACTCCAATGGGTCTACGGTCACTTAAGTTGAGTTGTTACTTCTGCCAACAACACATTATTATGAGATGGAGGTAAGTTTAGATGGATCCAGTTCTACACTTGAGTTGCTTGATCACATGTTATTATGCGGTGCATCACTGCTTCCGATTCTCTCTCTCTCTCTCTCTCTCTCTCTCTCTCTCTCTCTCTCTCTCTCTCTCTCTCTATCTATCTATATATATATATATATATATATATATATATAGAGAGAGAGAGAGAGAGAGAGAGAGAGAGAGAGAATCATGCGTTATGCATGTATCAGGCAGGGGTGGCTTAACCCTGATCATGTCCTAAAACGAGAATTGGATATTCGGTATCATGTCATATCCAAACTTGATAGACAATCTTGATCATTGAGTCCTACTTCTCATCTAACTGGAAACCATGGATCTGAATCGGTGATATATGTTACTTATGGAAACCTATTTGTTTGTTTTCTGCGTTTAAATCCAGATTTAATGGAGCCAAATTGATTAGGTTACTTCAAATCGATTACCTAAACAGGTCAGATTCAGTTTTAAATTTTGGAAATTTGGATATTGATTTGAATCAAGGACCCGACCCAATTCCGACATTGATAAGGTGAAAGATTGACTAAAACCTATAGGGCTTCAGTTTCCTCCCTTACCTGGCAACCAAACGAGCACAATTAGAGTTCCCAATAACTGCATATCATGGTCAATTAGTCCAAAACAAATCTTTTTCAAGCCAGATATATAATCCAAATATATTGCAGATCATTCAATCAGACAAAATTTGAACTGGATGATCCTTAGGAGATGGTGTATGGTTCTCAATAGCAAGTTAATTCGTGTTTCAAAAGAGAGTCAGTTCAAACCCTCGCTGAACTGCATAATTTTGGTTAGAGATTCCCTCTCTCATGCTCAAATAGATATCTAGTTGCTAATTTAATACATCAGAGTAAATCCTTTATATCTAAGAGAATATCCAACAAAAACCCAAAAAGAGTACTAAAAGGAAGTGGAGCTAGAACACAGGGCACCCCGGAACCACAATTCCGGGCTCAGTAGGGCATGAAGCCAAGGGACAGTGATCCAACTGAGTCCCCCACCACTTGATATTTCTATTACCCATTTGCAAAGCAAAGTAAAGCAGCACACCCATGAACGCAGTCCCTGCATCCAGTGCAGCTGACAACACATAATTGTACCTCTGCCACCACCTCTTCCGGTACCGGAAAATGAAGAAGTTGAATATAGTGCCGGTGATCAGCCAACTGGCAATGTTGGTAGGTGTTGCTGGCGGCATCCCAGCGAATCCGTAAAGAATAACAGGTATATTGATCAATTGAATCCATTTCTTCTCAGGTAAGAGCTTAGTCAGGAGCCATACTGGAACAGGCAGCAGTGCCCCAATCAAGAACAACCAGACCAAGTTGGTGTACATGGCACCCGGGCCGAATAGCCGTCGGGGGCCAATCAAGCCCCAAATTACAGAGGCATCAAAGGTCACTCTGTATTTAGGACATGTCCATGGGCTATCAGGATGGAGTGCTTCCACGTCACAAATGTTATCGACCTTGTCTAACATCCACCATGCTACCACTAGATTAACAGTGCCTGCAATTAAAGTTCCAACAAGCTGCAAAAACATCATCATAAAACCTTATTAGAATAACGTAGAACTCTCAGTCAGGCAATTGATGGTGCTAAATTTACATGGTTGTGTGTGTGTGTGCGTGTGTACGTATATATGCACAGACACACATAGACAAATATGTATGTGTACATGTATGTATCATACCTGAGCTGTGTACATGCATCTTGGTGGAATCTTCATGTAATGGCCGAGTTTAAGATCTGAAAGGAAGGACAAGGCATGAACCGTGCTGATTCTTCCGTAGATTTTGAAAAGCAGGTTGGCAATTGGCCTTCCGGGAAGTATGTATCCAATCATAAACTGGGCTATGATGTCATATCCAGGTTGCTGCTCAAAACCAAATTGTACGTCATATATGTATGTATATGTAAACAGGTATATATGGCACAAGCGGAGGCAGCTAGCGCTAGCTCCATCCGACCTTCCAATCCATAAGATTTTACTTTGAAGCCAAAGATGACTTTGTCATACTTGACGGTGCTCGATGAAGCTAGTTTGGAGCTAGCTCTGTGCTCAGTGATTCTATATATGTATAGTATACATGTATCAGTTTTATTTCTTCTTTTTTTCATGTAGATATATACCTGGTTTGTAGTTGCTTGAATGACACCAATGGGGAGAGTGATGAGGAAGGCCAAACCAAAGCCCAAGAGCATTCCCCACCAAGGTAATTGCACATCATCCTTCCATATGAATGACATCATGAGAGAGAGAACTATACTACCTACAAGGAGAACAAGGAACCACCATTGAGGGACCTCTTTGTAGTTCTTCATCAACCTAGCATGGATGTCCATTTTTGCATTGTACATGGCTGATTTGCTCTGTCTCCATATGTCACTGCACAACCAAGAAGAACAATTATTTCAACACTTCTGTCGATCGCATTCGAAGATACGATACGGATACAACACATTGACACAGTACGAGATGTGTATATGAGTATTACCTTCCATGAAAAAGAAGCACATGGGTCATGATCGCGGTGAACCTAGCGAACCCAGACCCAATTGATAAAGCGAAAAGAGGGCTCATGTAGAGCTTCCCATAGTTATCATATGCAGTGATATTCAGTTCATAGTTCCGAGTCAAGATTTTGTTAGTGTCATACTTGTGACCTGTTGCAGTGAACAACTGGCTCGAAAAGATAGGGAATTTTCTCGCTTCGTATGTGTCGAATTTCCAGTAGCAAATCGGGATAATTATGTAGATGAACATGATGAATCCTACAGCAATGTTCAGTATAGAGAACCATGGTGTAACTAGTGGACTGCCATGGTATGCTGAGATGCCAGCCCAGTCTAGGGTGAATGCACCCACACCCAGTCCATGGTAGCCCGAGCCCACTTGTTGTGCGGTGACGCTGTTTGGCCAAGCCCAGCACACCCACGAGAAGAAAGTCAAGATGGGAAAGAGGTAGCCTGGAAGTGCATAGTAAGCGAAGCTCGCCACCATGAACACCAGAAAGAACTGCATCCGGGTGTGCCCTTTTCTTCGTGGGTCATGCTCATGGAGTGCCCTGCAAATCAAGCAAACCAGATTGGTCAGGTTAGGAAGATGACTACTTAAAACAGGTATCAATGGAGAATAAGAATTAAAAACTGCAATAAACATGTTAAATCGATGATCTTGTTTATCATGGGGTTGGTACTAAAGTCGAACATTCAAAAAGTAGCAAAAGGAAAGAAAGATAGAAATGACCATTCCTTCTCTCAACTATTGAAGATAACCCTAGCTAGCATTTCCATCATAGACGTTGATGAGCATATCATTGGGAACCACTCATGGTGCGCATCAACTTCATCATCGTGGAAAAGCTAACCTTGTTACTCCCATTCATGGGGTCAAACTGAAATCAACGGCTGACAGAGTACAAAGGCGTTTTTTGTCGTTGCATTTTTTATTAATTTCTCATCAAGGTAAATAGGGACTGAAAACAACTAAAAACCTAAATTTAGAGTCTCAAAGTTCACCTCGCTAGGGAGCTGAACTCACAAGATGAAGTCACGAGTTCGATTTCCTGGGGAGTATTTGTCGACTCGTATAGTCGATTGGATCGGCTTCAATTTTCTTGAAACAAATCGGTTTGGTTTCTGAGTGTGAGGTTCTCAATTATTAATCAAAATTAACGTTTAACATGTGATTCCTTTTGTGTATATATAAATATATAAAACCTGGATCCTGCTGACACTTACATTTCATTCGTGTCCACTCTTTTTTTTATGACATGAATATAATTTCAAAATTTATAAAAAACTTTAAAAAAATATAAAATATACTTTTATTATACTCATCTCACCCAAAAAAAATAAGTACCAATATCAACATAATCCATTCAATTTATATATATATATATATATATATATATATATATATATATTTATTTATATTTATTGAAGCTGAAGAAACCAAAGATCATTGAGTCAATAGAAGTCATTTTTTCAACGTGTGGCACAATGCTTACATAAATGTGCTTTTCCCGACACTCGCATAATTGGTCCATGGTGTGGAGAAGGCGATGGTGACAAAGCAATAGAGCATCAGCATCTACAGAGGATGATGTTTGGAACAAGATAAAGATCATGATATGGGGAGAACTTTCCGAAACCGGTGGTTCACATGATGACTGGGCCCACACTAGGGCCTTTTGTAATCGGTCACCGGTTATGATATCTCTAAAAGATTGTTTTATACATACGTACATACATATATATATATATATAAGAGGAGTATATGCTTAATTTCATTCATGTTTAAATTTACTCAAATATTTTTACCGTTTAATCGGTGTAATCTATAATCGAGATTTAAATTAAAAAATAAATTATACCATTGTGTATTAAATGTGAATTATGAAAATTACAATAATATAATTTGCTTTTTAAATTCAAATCTATACCGTTGATGAGACAGTAAAAATGGTTGAATAGATTTAAACATAAACCATATACCATTATCTATCTCTTTATATATATATCCCGCCGATCGCCATCATGACGACAAGCTGAATTTTATACTTTACTTAAGCCGGTAGTTTAATCAATCCATGTGAATTTAAGCTTAGTGTTTGAGTCGTGCTTAACTTATGAAAAGGAGGCATTGCCGCGCATCTAATAGACTCTCTCTCATGAAGATATTAGCAAGAGGCCAGGGATCTGGTTCTCAATTGAAACGTCATGAGTTCGATAACCCGGCGTACATTGGTTTCAGCTTCTCCATTGTGCCATAAAAAGAAAAGAGAGGCAGAAATAAATCAGATATTGATCAAGTTACCTAAAGAGGGAGACTTGGGCCAAATTGGCAGGCCACCACATTTCTGCTGGTTCCACCAAATACCTCCTTAACAGTCCCGCCCATCCATAACCTAAAACCTGTCAATTTTTAGTGTTAGATAAAACAAGATATGCTAATTACATACATTTTGGAAATCCTAAAAGAAAAAAATTCTTTTTTTCACCTTAAAGAACTCATTTATTTAAAAAAATATTGAAAGATCTCAAAAATTGAAAATTCTTTGCCAAAAAATCCTTTCTAAAATTGAATGTGGTACCAAACTAGGGTTTAAAGAAGGCTGCACATTTCTTATTGAGGTAAAAAGTAGAATTGGGCTTCCAAAAAGAAAAAAACAAATTGGTCCACCAACTTTATTTAATGCCTATGATTAAGAAAAGAAAAAACTTTTGTTTTAGTTATTAAGGGAGAACGAAGCCTTAAACACATGCACTCTCCAAGAGTCGAACTCCCTACCAGCAACATCCGCGCTAGAGCGTCCTGCCGTTGAGCTAACGATCTCGGTAAAAAAAAAAGAAAAAAACTTTATTTGGTAGAAAGCGACTCCATTGACGGCTCGACGACTTATTATGCACGCGGTCTCATTCTTTAATTTTCTGTCAAGGGTTTGTCAAGACTTACAAACGCAGGCGGAGCCGTGGTTTAATTTCAGTCAAAGGTATTTCAGACCGAGCAAATTTGTTAGGACAACATAAGGTCATCATACATCAAAAGGAAGAATTATAATATTTTTATTTGTTTTTTTATTACATAATTCTATGGTATTCCATTTAGTTTTCGAAGATTTTCGTGTATCATTAATTAATATTATGATGAAATAATCTGGATAGGATCTAGATCAAACAAGGGAAATAGAGTATCAATTATCCAAATGAATCCAATTCAATGTTCAACCTTTTTTTCTTCTTTTGGTACAATAGGGAGACAGATGCACACCCTGGGGATCGAACTCAGGACCTTTAATTTGCAAGGTGACCCCCTACCTAGGTGAACTATTGCTCATTGTGCTCAATGTTCAAAAGTTTCAATATGTTGGCAACCCTCAAACTGGTAAGTTCTCAAACTTGGAGTATAGAATCATTAAGTTCCTCAAAGTAAGAACTGGGAATTCCTGGCCCATGGAGGATGCGATGGAAGTACCTACCAAGGAGAAAACCAAGTACACAAAGCTAGGCTCGACCGAGGTGGATCGGGTCGAACGTACCCCTCAATCACGACAAAACCGGACTCTAAACTTACCGATCGGGATTCCAAACACGGGAAAGGGACAGGAACAATGGAGTTCCTGATCCCCACCCTGTGGGGGTGCCACCTTGATGATTTTGACGGTGGCTTTTCTAAATCAATGGTCCACCTCGATGATTTCGATGGTGGCGTTTCTAAATAAACGGTCCAGATGGTCATCGAGATCATCACTCCTGATCAAAACGAGTCATGTGTACAGGACACGACACGAACCGAGATGCAGTACGAGTTGGCAAAAGAAGTTCACAAATATTAAAATAATACGACTAGAAGACAGATCCCTTACTATTTTACTGCTAAAATACGTTTAGATATTTTCATACTGCAAAAGATAAGATTCTCGAAGTAACATCCCCCAAAAAATAGAAGGTTGGCAGGACGTGTCATGGGCGTTGGGATAAATTTAAAATATCGTGTCTCTGTGATGTATTATGGTTCTGATGCACACGAATGAACTCTCACGTGCTGCAATAATCATTCAGCAGAGTGACTACTGAACCAGGCGAATGAGAGGGTACCTGTGTAGTGAGGACGATGAGGAGGCAGCAGACGAAGTTGAGGCTCTGCTTGTAGTATGCCTTCATCACGGTGATGGCTCCAATAGAGTAGGCGTCGCCGCCACCGTAGGAAACACCGCAATTCGCAAAGATAGTGATGATCACATGCTCCTTCACGTTGAACGGGCCGGGGTTGAGAGAGAACCGGTGTCCGAAGACCGAAACTTCTCTCTTCGGCAGTGTCGCCGCCATGAACTTGCCCATCGGCAGCACGACGATCTGTGCCAGGATGGCCGAGATGGTGAGAGGCTGGGTCCGGTAGGTGAAGAAGGTATTGACGAACATGAGGAAGATGCAGGACCCGACGCCGAGGGTCCAGGCTCGGAATGTCATGACCGGGAGCTTTGGATCGTCGGTCTCCGGCACGACAAGCGCGACCTCCTCGACCGGGCACCGATCGGCGTCCAGCCCATTTGCCGCGTCGCCAGAGCCCTTGGCATGGCTCTCTAAGCTCTCCATTATGGGAATTGAATGGACCTTCCTCTTGGTACTGAAGGCGTTTTAAGGAAGAAGAGGGAGGGGCGAGCGTGCGGAAGGAACGTGCGAAGCACACAAGGCACAGGTAGACATGGGCAGTCTTTCAGCAAGCGAACAAGGACAGCGGCATAACGCGTGTCCGTATCTGCCAGCGTGGATCCTACGTGGACAAACAGCTGACGACGTCAACGTAAACGTCAAAGGGCTGCATTATAAGAGAGAGAGCGATAGGCTGTAAATGAATACATGTCATGTACCTGATGCCTCTGCATAAGAACCTTCTCTGTTTTCTGCAAGGGAAGGATTATATATATAAAAGGAAAGAAAGAGAGAAAACATTGTCTCACGCTCATTCATGCTCTAATCTTTTTGAAGATCTCAACTATTTTTTAAAATCAAAGGGTTAAATCTTTTAAAATAAAAGCAAATAGTATCAAATGTATTGTATGAGATTACAAAAGTATCACATTTTTACTTTTTAAAATTTAAATTTTAACTATTAATTTTAGCTATTGAATAGTTGAGATTCTTGAGGTTGTTTAAACGTGAATTAATTTCTCTATCTTTACTTATTTGTTTATTAGTGTGTAGGAGAAATCTAGTGTGGTTCAAAACCATGCTACATTGAGATTACGAGTAATCAACAACTCATACAGATGATGAAAATTGGCCAAATTAAAATGTTTTAAATAAAGTTTAGCACTTGAGTATAATGAAGAAAGAATCTTAATACTAATTCCCCTGCCGCTCCGCGTTAGCATGGCGAGATAAGCCCATAACACAGTAAGATACTGTAGCTTGTATGCTTCTCTCTCTCTCTCTCTCTCTCTCTCTCTCTCTCTCTCTCTATATATATATATATATATATATATATATATATATATATATATATATATATATATATATATATATATATTAATGTTTGTTTAAATTCTATTCTAATATTTTTAGCATTTGATCGGTATGATCAATTGACAGAGAATTGAATCTAAAAAGCATAATCTAAAAAATAGATTATGCTTTGTAGATTCAAATCTCTAGCGTTAATCATATCGAGCGGATGGTGAAAATATTCGAGAAAATTTAAACAACATGGACCATTATCTCTCTCTTTCTCTCTCTCATATATATATATATATTATAGCATGTATACCTATGTATATATCCACCCATTTACGCATGCGCACATGTACACACATATATAATGTGCGTACGTGTGTATAACTGACTCAAAATCAACTTTTGTGAGCTAGGTGTCAACAGGTCAAAGAAATGGCTAAAACCTAATCGAGAAAGGCACGATTCAACTGTACACACACACACACACACACACACACATATATATATATATATATGTGTGTGTGTGTGTGTGTGTGTGTGAGAGAGAGAGAGTAAGTGTATGTATGTAGATATAATAGTTCATCTACACTCATTCATACTCAAATTTAGTTAAAATCAAATCTACTTAAAATCTTGAATCGTTTGATCATTGAGATTTTAATTAAAAACATAAATACTATCAAATGTATTGGATGCCCTCTCCAATAGTACTTTTTTTTTTTAGTTTAGACTCAACCATTAATTTTAATTATCTAATGATTGAGATCTTTAAAGATGTTTGAACACCAATATATGTGCACATTTACCACATTATATATAGTGAGAGTTTAATAGCATTTGGATATGTTATAGTCTTCGGATTCCGAGTTTACAGGATGATTTGATATCCCTAATATGGGGACATGAGCTAACAGCTTGGACGTGCTAATTTAGCAAATCTAAAATTAACTCATATATATATATATATATATATATATATATATGGAGAGAGAATGGAAGTTGTTAAACAAGGTTTCATTTCAGATTCTGCTAGAAGATTTGAGTTATTCGCGCAATCTCACATACGATATAATCAGCCACACGTCCATTGACTCACATATCAATGATATTTAATGCACAAGATATACATTTAAATGTATGCACTGTGTGATATAAATGGGCGACTAAATTTGTATTGATGGTGAGAACGGTCCACATATTCTAGCGAAGTGTGGAATGAAACCTAGTCTAGCATCTCTTAGTTTCTCTCTCTATATATATAATTGAATATACTTAATCTTATCGCACACCACATTGATCTTATCACTTATGTTTCACACATATCACATGATATGTTGCTACCTGCATCATTTGCTACGTATACATTAAGATAACTATTTACGACCTTCAAATTTTTATTATTTTCAGAAAAAAATCTTTGCAGTATGCTACTTTGAATCTTGACGCATACGATTGATTATATTTGTGGGAATGGATATCAAACTTAATGCAGGCTGATGGAAGCTAGCACTGTGAACAAGAAAGGAAATGATGAAAATCACGAATATATATGTAGAGTTGACTGTGTGCTATTGATGAGGTAATGTTTGATGATAACGAAAAAGAGGGAGATAAGAAGAAGGAAAGAACGAGACAGTGGATGTCTTTGTTTTCTTTTGGTCGCGCGAATGGATTAGAGTCTTCCTAACCATGCAGCGGCAATGTATGACGTTCATGCATCATCTTAGGGGAAGCAGTCTTTGGATGACCGCATGGCCTGAACCGAACACCCACAAGAAGATTCCATGTTCGGGTCAAGGGTTAGGCACCCAGGGTCGATGCATTTGGAACTGAACCGAAAGAAAATCAGGTTAAGTTCGGGTTGACCCAGATCAGATCCGAACTCTAGTCGAAATGTCTTATATTTCATATAATTATATTTTAAAATGTGTACTATATATAACTATATGTATATATATATATATATATATATATATATATATATATATATATATATATTCATTTGTTAATGTATGATATACATAGATAGACGCATTCATGTGCCCACAAACACAAACTTACACATATGTGTCCGTGTGTATATAGATGTATTAAGTATGTTATGTATTTACATTGTTATATTTATTGTACACATATATACTCTTTATTTATTAGAAAACTCTTAAAAAATTTAAGTTATATTCATGCCACTAAAGAGCAATGAGTATGTGAAAGGTGGACGTGATCCTCTTTTCCACACACACACACCCAACTAAACAGTTGTTTTATATAGGGGTTGTAACCGGGGTGACCTGGACTCGACCCAAACCTGACCCAGGTCTTCAAAATGGACACAAACACTAAACTGGTTGGGTACGGGTCTACCTGTTTTGCCCCAGACACCAAGCAACCTGACCCGTCAACCCAATTTGCCATCCCAACATCTTCTGACACGATATTCACCAACGTCAACGGTTTTTTGAGACAGCATAGAACTTTATAATTGAAATATAATGGAAATCATCATTCCGATAGATTGTTCAGCAACAAGTAAAGCCTAACGATTTTTTTAAAAAAAAACCTGGACATAAAAGAGGGCCTCTTTTGCTGAAGAACAAAAAAAATCACAACTTTGGGTTTAGTACAAGGAAGAGGCCGAAGCCCAATGCACGCCTCGATATTGAACTCATGACCTATCAACTTGTGAGTCGGCCCCCTAGCCATTGTAAGATCATTCATGCTTATCGAGACTCGGTCTCAGGAATCATTCGTGGTTTGATCAATTTGGGCCAATTAATGGAGCCTGTCCTAAAGCGATATACTTCCCTTTTAAGTTGAGATAAAATGTTTGTCATACTTACTCGTATCATAAGTGTCATGATTACGTTACCAATAACATATAACGCTTAACCTTAATATAGTCACAATAACAACTAAACCTTTTCTGATACTAGATGGAGTCAACTACATGGATTCTTTATTTTCACATAATCCTACCATGTATCATGCTAGCAGTTAACTCAATATAAACTAGATTATTCTTTATACTTTCTTTTCAATATTGGCACGCTCAGTGGGACTTGAGTCTTAAAAACTTGTTCTTGATCCGGTCATGTTTTCAAACTCCAAGTTCAAAATCGTGATTCTAAATTTCTTTGTACTTCTTTAATCTTTTGTTTAGGTCGATTATCTTTCAACTTCAAATAATGTTAAGTTCGAAGAGCTTCTAAAAGGTGTTGAGTAGGGCCTCGTGCTCTACAAATCGATTTTCAAAAATAATTTCAAAAAACTCTTTTAAAAATCGAAAAGATAGGATTGCTTCTCCCTAGAGGGAATTGAAAGAGCTAAGGATTAAGCATAAAATTGCCGCATTAAGCCAAGAGGCCGATGCGGTGGAGTCTTGCTCATCTCATTACAAATAACCGAGGTTTCATAAGAGAACCCATCACTCCTTAAAACCCAGAATGACCTCTAGGTTTGAAGAGGAGGAACCAATACATGAATCTTTCACTCTTAAGGATAGAAAGTCCCTCCAACAACTATTAAAGGGTCAATCAAAAGAGGAAAAAATATACTCACTATGTGATTTTTTGCTTTCTAATTACCAAATGGATAGTGATGACGAAATACCGAGTTTTTACCGGTATGATAAAAATAGGGATTCTCGATCCCATCTCCAACTCTTTTTTAGGAGGGCCTTTAAGAAAAAGAGGGATTCCTCCAAGTGGATATACTAAGACATGAGTTTTGTTTCAAAGCTTATGTAGAGACTCAAAAATAAATCGCAAACTACAAGTGTGCGAGCGTGCCAGCTAGTTTTCTTAAACTAGCAAAAATTTATAAAAATTTCTGACTTATTGACGAATGCGAGTAAGTGAACTCTTTTTACTGTAGATCTTCTTGAACCGATGCTCAAGGGTTGATGTAGGCATTTGAAAATTGTTTGAGATCTAGTATATTTTAAAAATCAGATTTCAATTCAAATGAACTTACAAAAAAAATAGTGAACTCACCTCTTGACTCAACATCTCAAGTTTTAAAAAACAGAAATTGGTTTTCTTTTCAGAGACTTATTTCCTAATTTGTTTGGACATTTTGCGAATCTCCAAAAATCTTCAAAATTTTATACAATGTATATCAGAATATGGAGATTCTCAAACTATTTTCACTTTGATCCTATGTATTGTGGATATGTGGAACTAAATCTGAAAATGTTCATTATTTTGGTATTTAGGACAGATCTGTGACAGAGACATATAGGCTTAGAAAAATTATTGTTATAATACCAGATGCCCCTCTCCATTTTAACAAACTGACATTAATTCTGTGTAACAACTCCATCAATTTTTACATCACTTTGAAAAATTAACCCTAGTTATTTAAAACTTTCCTTGTGAGGGATATAATGTGTCTCAATCTTAATTTCTATGTCCTCTTAAGTGACCAAATGATCAAACTTAAATTTTATATATTTTGTCTTTGTTCTACTAAGTTGGGAGCATTTACTTTTTAACGTTTCTCTCAATAGTTTCAATTTCCTATTAACTTTTTCCTTAGACTCATCCACTAATACAATATCATATGCAAATAACATTCATTAAGGTATTTTATCTTTAATATGTTTTGTTAACTCATCAATGACCAATATAAATAAATATAGAATTAAAGTTGATACCTGATGTAATCTAATATTAACTTCAAATGAGTCTGTCATTCCTTAATGAGTCCTCACATAAGTTTTTGCACTATCATATATGTCTCTTATAAGATTTATGTATGTAAATGTGATACATCTCTTTTTCAAGGTTCTCCAAAGAATCTTTCTTGGCACCCTATCATAAAAAAAAATTAAATCAATAAATATCATGTGAAGGTTATTCTTTTTTACTCTAAAATATTCAATAAGACGTCTCAATAGGTGAATCACTTTAATAGGAGTCTATCGGGCATGAATCCGAATTGGTTCTCTATTATACTCAATACTTGTCTTAACCTATATTTAATATTTCTTTTTTATAATTTCATAATATAACTCATTAACTTGATACCTCGATAATTCAAACAATTATGAATATCTCTCTTGTTCTTATATATGGGTATAAGTGTACTTACTCTCCATTTTTTAGGCATCTTTTAGGTTCTTCGTATTTTATTAAATAGTCTTGTGAGCCATGAGCCCAACCTCTCTTAGGACTTTTCATACTTCTATAAGAATATTATCTAGTCCTACTGATTTACCAACCTTCGTATATTTAAGAGTCTATTTAAATACGTTGATATAAATTGTGGTTTATATACTTTTCTGATTTGCCTAACTCTCATAAGTTAATATTAACACCTGTATTTTCCTTAAAAAACTTGTAGAAATAAATTTTCTATATATTTTTTATATCATCATTTACCACTAAAGTCTTCTCATCCTCATCTTTGATATTAGAAAGATCCTTAGTTTTCTTATCTCTAGGCTTAACAGAGAATTATTATTTGTGCATTGACTTTAATTAGTCTTTAATAGAGAAAAAAAGATCACAAAAACTTCCCTTCTTTATTTCTGAAATTAGTCCCTCCTTCTCTAGCCATTTTCAAGTTCATCGCTCTCTTTTGGATAATTTCAAAATGTCCCTACCTTTTAAAAGCATTTCAAAAGTACTAAACCATGTATGCCCTTATTATTTACGCCCTTATTATGTAACTTAGTTCAATGTTACACGAATCTGAGGTTATGTTTGCCGTATTATTTACATCCCGTAAGTTTATGATTCATCATTTCTTTTTAATTACTTTTTAGTATTTTGTATATTTGACCATGTATACAGATTCTACACACTTGATGGTTATTTTGGATCATTTGATTTCATATGAAGCACCCAAAAAGTTTTATAAATATTTGAGAATCATTTTACACTTGGGAAAAATAATCTATATCCAAGAATTCCCTTTCAAGTCTACCTTATTGATTCCTTTTAATTTGTTTGTATATGCAAGAAAATTGGCTCTAGAGGAAAATTTGGTGGGATTCATCCAGGAAATTGGACACCTTTTCTTTGAACTAAGGAGGTGTTTGATTGTGAGGCCATGTTTGCAGAACTGTCAATGTAGGCTCAGTTCGAGCCGCCCACCCTAGGTCGGCCTTGTAATCGAGTAAAACCAAACAGAAGGAAGAAGAAAACCGTAAGTAATCTTCAGCACACCATCGACTCAGATCACGACCTAAACAAGAACTCGATGATTGATGGAGAAGGAAACTTCACCTAAGAGGAAGCCATAATGCAAAACTTTCTGCACCAATCTGTCCTGGTATTGATCATTAGGTACTATTATTTTGAGAAGATAAACACCCATCTGCTGTGAAGATAAAGCTAATTGTTTCGAAAGTCAGATTTTCTTGGCTGTTGATGAATACCTCTACCAAAAGATGTTGCTGGCATTCATCTCTCCTCATCCAAAACATTCAGCTGCCCAGTCACTCAGAAGTTACCGTAAATGCTGAGAGAGGCGCTTATCAATAGGTACTGCCGGAAAATTCCAAGTTAGTGCATGTAACTTGATGCACCGCGTGGTTATTGGTGGGATTATCCATCTTCATATGCAGTTTGGAGAAGATATTGGAAAGCAACCACATTACGTTGTTATCTTGTTGAATGATGTCTGTATCTGGATTGCTTTAGACTTTTGTTAGATCTGGTTCTCTAGAAGACTGGCTCTGTAGAAAGTCTCAAAATTTGCTTACTGTTTGTTTACTTCCACTTCATTTGCTATAACCACAGTAAGCAAGTGAATGAGGTAAGCGTGGGTCTCTGAATTTAAATCGACGCACTCGATCCTCCTATACTATGATCCATGAGACAAGGTTTTGAGTATTGATTTGAACTTGATTCTTGAATCCAAGAATACACCGAACTTCGAGTTTGGATATGTATCATTCTATCTTGGATCTGATTTAGGGCTACTGGATCCCTTTCGTATCTTTCAAGCATCAACCTTTAGGAGTTTAGGATCTAAGGCAACAATTCAAGTATCTTCATGCTGATCACTTTAAAAATCACCTGCACTTGAGAATTTCCTTTTAATGGGAAAATTCAGGTGTTTACGGTTTTTCATACTAAATCATAATGCCTCAAATCTTTGTATCAACAGGTTTCCTCTACTTATCTCTTGGTGTTCGTACGATTATTGATCTCACAACGTCCACAGAACATATCTATTTGACTATTGAACTGTCAACTATGTTTGTTATAGCTGTTGCAAGCTGCTAAAAGTTTGTTTACATCGGCTGCATATGTGGTTTATTTAAACGTCTTTAACTCTTGTAAAACTAAGTCATTCCTTCATCCCAACCTGCAATGCTTAAATTTTAGTTTGGGATGCAATGCAGAAAGTTGTAAAACAAACAGCTTTTCCTGTTTAAGCATATTATGTATGAATTTTAAACTTCTATTTAATTCATTGAACATGGTTTTATAAGTTGATACTGACAATTGCGTTCTTTTTTTTCTCTGCAGTACATTCCACCAAAATTCACAGGCCGTTTCAAGTCACATGAAGAGAGCAGGCAATAGCTTCAATAAGTAGTTGCAGTGGTCTCACTTGGCAAGTTATATTGCACAAGACCCATGAATCTGTTTATAGAAGCAACTGCTCTTTAACGTATGAGAGTAAAGCAAAAAAATTTCTCTACTTTAATTCAATTACCTCCACTGCATCTTGGTAATTGCTCTTATCTAATGAGTTGATGACTTTCTTCCATTTTAGAGTAAACGCATTTGCCTACTCCTTATCAATTTTACAATAAAAGCTTCAATGTTTTTGGTTATATATGATTTATAAAACAGTGTTTCACATCTATAAAAATTATTTGAATGATATTTACTAAATTCAAATCATATTCACTGCAGATAATACATGGCATTTTGTTTAGAGTACATAACTCTCTCAGACACCTTAACACTCAAACATAATTCTTTTCCTTTTCTCCACTCATAATTTTAAAGGCTGCATAAAAGATGTTGACCATGACCACTTAAAATTTTATGTCAAATTGTTTGACATAACTGCTTGTGAAAGAGTGATCAATGTTGGCCTCCCAGCGCTTCCTGAGATAAGCTGGGAAGCCAACGATTCAGAAGATACAGAAGAAGAATTAGATGGAAATCCTTCAGAAGACTGTCTGCCATGCATCGACAACTCTCCTTGCAAAAGGGTAAAAGCGTCCATCCCCTCTTATAGTTACTGTTTCTATGTTGTTTCATTGTTAGAGGGCAACAATTATTTTTCTTGATGACACACTTCCTTTATTTTCTTTCAATGAACAGAAATTTGCATCAATATGCCGGGTAGAAATCTTTACATACATAATATATCCCTCTCTTATAACTCAAGTAGCATTGTTATAACAAATATATTGTACCAATACTGCCATCGGATACATTATCCAATCACAACATAATTGTGTATTGGTACATCCAATCAGCAAGTCAGTGGAAATCCAATCACAACTACCATGTATCCGATGGCAGTATTGGTGCCACTCGCCAATCACAGCTAAGCATCCAATCAGCAAGTCAGTGGAAATCCAATCACAACTACCATGTCATGTTGTCACCGTTACCACTCGCCACCAGTCAATGCTGCCATCGGATTCGCTACCAACAAAATAAGACTAGCCACCACCCAATGGCACATCAAACACCTGCCGTCATCACCATGAGTTGTTGCCACTACCACTACCACACACAATGGCCATCTATTAATTACATCTTTGTTGCCATCTATTTGCCAAATGCTAACTTCCACCACCCTAATTTACTACACATATGTAGCAAAATAAGACTAGCCACCACCCAGTGGTACATCAAACACCACCATGAGTTGTTGCCACTACCACTATCACACACAATAGTCATTTATTACCACATCTTTTGTTGCCATCTATTTACCAAATCCTAATTTTCACCACCCTAATTTACTACACATATGTACGTGCATACACACATACGTACATTACGTACACTCATGTGTATATAATATAGTGAGATAGTCACTCTTGTTTAAATAGATACTTAAATCTACTCAAACATTTTCACCATTTGATTGATACCTTAATCGTAGAGATTTGAATTTTAAAAATAAATGTATTGTTATGAAAAATATATTGATATACTTCATTTTTTTTAAATTCAAATCTTCATCGTTCATCTCATGGATCTAACGGTGAAAATGTTTGAGTAGATCTAACCTTTAATGAGTTTGAACGTGCATCACTACCCCTCTCTCTTTGTATGTAACTATTATTTCTTTTACTTTTTAAAGAAACCGATATCCATTGTGCTTTGGGGTTAAGTTTTTAGAAATATGTATGCATGTGAAACCAAGGGGGTCTTAATAATTAAGTAGGTGTCGTATATTGTGCATCAAAACAAATTGCTATTCGTGGACATCTTTTCTAGTCATTTTTCTTTCATGATTTCTATAGGTAAAGCCATACACCGTCAAGCCGAAGATCTTCAATGCTTGCTACGTTTCGATGCGTCGTCCTGTCACCAACGCAGAGCTATCAAAGGGCATACGATCTTGGAGATTCTTTCATTAAAGGGCGTCCAGATGGAATTCTTGAACGATGTTTTATGATTACTATGGGAGTGACGTCTATCTACAAGAGGTTCTATCTGGTGAGCTTTTTTTATGCTGTGTCGTATAAATTTGATATTATATTTCTATCGCCATCACTTTTTGTTTTCTCTTAATTCATTTTTAATTGAACAGTTGCCTTCTATATTTTTTTGCATTTAACAAACAAATATTTAGTATTCTGAAAGAAGAAAAATAAATAATAAGTAATGTTTTTGAATAATAAATGAAAGAGTTTGGTATATATCTCTATTCTTCTGTCTTTTAAAGTTGTTAAATATATGAAGCAGCTATAGACTCTTTTACAACGATCAAATGCATGACTTCTTTTTTGTATTTATACTAATTTGTAAGTTTTCCCTTTATCTTTATGGTCACCGTCTTAGTGGCACCATGATGGCTTTGGCATTTTAGCTTTTACTTCCTTTGAGGTTCAGTGAAGATCTTTCTTGCAGAGTATACCACTGAGTTTCGGAAACAGGTTCGAAATTGCAGCGCGTCACAGATGTTACCCTTCATTCGTCTTATACCAACAAAGAATATGATGGTAAACTTAACACGACTTGTCATGGACGTTGCAGAATGATGAATGGTGGATGAGATTACTTCTCCCATGATAACAAGCTCGAAGAAGGTGATGTTTGCGCTTTTGAGCTAATAAATATAAGAGTGTCTGATTGGCCTAAGAGAAAGAGGTAGTGTGCATTCATTGTGTATATATTCATCTATGATTTATCATATAGTATGCTAAGTGTATTATTATATAATTTATTTTCTAGTTGATATATGCGTGTCTCTGTGTGTGTGACTGGAATCGGAAGGTATGCCAAATGCCATTGTGGGCCAAGCCATGATCAGACACTCCGAACAAGATGGTGTGGATGGTAAAGGCAGAACCACGTATCACCTTTAGAAATAGACTAATCAACTTTCAAAAAGGAACGGCATTCGTTTTTAAATGGTGAATATAGAGGATTGAAAGAAACTGGCGCAGCTCAAGAGTAGCTACGTTCTTAACATTTTCTTTTTCTTGGCTATAGATCACCTTTTCCATCTCTCACTCTCTCTCTCTTTCTCTCTAGATGATCTACGTCATTCATATAATCATACAACGATGCAAATCTATCTTCGCATCAACATTGATGCAGAGCTTGATGAGTGGCTTCATCATTACTGTCACATTGATCGTATAAATGATAGTGATAGTCTAGCGCAATGTCTAACACAAAATGTCGCTAAGCTTCGACCTCTCCTTGTAACCAAACTTACCGTAGATGATCATTATCATTAAGGTGGCTGCAGGGCAAGCTTCTGTCAGAATGGAAGGTCAAGCTGATCCAAAACAGTACCGTGTCCCTTCTCAGCCACATACCAAATTTGAAGGAAGTATTTTGCCAAAAGCAGTCATGGTACCCGGTAAGATCAAACGGTATTTTTGTATCAAGTAGTGAAATCTTATTCCGGCTGTTAAACAGTCGTAATTTGTTCACCAACAGCCGGAATAGCACTATTTTCCGGTAGCTAAATCTTATCTGACTGCAATTGGTGCAGTCAGATATCTACCGAGGGTGTGTTATACATGAGAACTCGTGTCTGCAACGCGTCTGCTGCAGGAAAGGAAGGGGCGTATCTTATCTAAATGAGCTGATGCTTGGTTGGTTTCTGCATGAGCTTATGCTTGTGATAAACTAAGACAGGAATATGTGTAAGTCAATTGATCGTCAGAGGTAACGGATCTCAAAATCTTTTTAATACGGGGAAGGTAACATATTAGAGTTCTTTAGGGTGGAGTGAGCTATGTATTATTGCCTACTCAATCATGGGATATTGCTTTTGTGTTGACATTTTTAGTGTCTACGTAATGCTAATTATTTAATGAAATGCCAAACTTTCAAAGGAACATTTTAGTAGACATGGCCAGTTTTGGGTAAGCAGGAATCGATGATTTCAAGCCACCAAACCATCAGGGTTCCTGTTTATCCGAAAAAGAATTGAAACCGAGCTGGAATCAAACTATTTTCAGTTTTTGGCTGAAACGGTTCGAATTTGAGAAAAAATATTAAAGATTTTGAACAACACCACCTAAGTCTTTTCCATACTAATGGACCGGCTACTTGAATTCTTTGTTTTCATAAAGCTCAATAAGTATCATACTAACAATTAACTCAACATAAGCTACATCATTCTTTATTGTTTTCGTGTAACATAAAGAACCAGTTTGAAGCCACCAGTTTTGGCTCCATGAAAGGTGGATCGAAAGCCAAACTGGTTGGTCCATGGTTATGAATCCAGTTTTAATGGTTTCGGTTTGATTCTGGTTCAAACCGGCAGAACAGACCATGCCTATGTTTTGGTGCACAAGTATAACTTTTATTAAAATTTCGAAATGTTGGTGTCATTTTGTGCTACTAGACAAGTGAAAACTTGGAGCTCTAACCTAGTATTGAGCATCTCTCACACACACGCACAAACACACACATGATGTAACTATGTTTTGCCAATGTATGTCTTTCGTCATTAATCCGGCTGTTTCTATGTCCAAGCTATAGCCCATGATCTTATTGCAGTAAATTTGGTTCCTTTGGGTTTTGCCTTCAAGGTAAATCAATGGGTTTTGCCTTGAACGTAATTCCAAAGGCCTGCATCGGATACCATTTGTCTACCAATTACAGTTCTATATATGAGTCGTACGTCGAGCTGTGTTCTTGAGCAAAGGTTGATGGTCTTGGAGTTTGATCCAGTCGTTGTAGCCAACCAATGCATGGGGGCCTCGTTGTCTCAAAAGTATGACGCCACCCACCCAGAGCGTTGGCTGAGCGGCAGGCGGCTCTAGCACCGTTGCTAGTGGTGGGAAGTTCGACTCCTAGAGGGTGCTGAAGTCTGGTTTCCTGTTTAGTTTGTGTGTGTGTGTGTGTGCATGCATGCTATATTAAACGGAGTTAGATTTAATGTAGTTAAGCTAAGAGAAAGCATGGGCCTTAGATTTAGAGTCCTAGTCTCTACGTTTTTTATTGGCTTGATCAATGTAAGCATCTTGATCAGTTTAATTCATCAAAGAAATAAACGTCTAAGAAAAGCATAAAAGAAGGTTTCTGTGTATCCAATTTCAGGATGAGTTTTTGAAACAAAATGCATTTGAAGTTGGATGAGAAAAATTGGCTGAATCGAATCAAATTGAATCAGAAAATCTTAAAAAACAATCTATCAAACGTTTAAACGCACGACTTGAACGTATTTGTCGCCTCATACTTTGTTACATATAATACGTACATACAGACTTACTACAGTATGTGTGTGTGTGCGCGCATATTTGGGTCAGTGGTTATGAAACACACTGTGCATGGCAGTCCCCTGACATCACTAACCCAAGTGAGTTGCACGGGTCTGTCCTTGTGTGGCCGTTCGGCATTTGAGCCAAGTAAAAACTACTTGATTGTGTGTGTGCTTATGTGTGTGAGAGAGAGAATCTGATATTTTCATTTTGGTATAAGATGCCCAAGTCAAGGCATCGAACTCGGGACGCTTAATGTGTGGGTCAACCTGCTACCCAGGTGAGCCGTCGATCCCGATAGTTCAGTTGGAGAGAGAATCCTTGAAGACTAATATATATATAAAGATATATATAAAGAAAAAGAGAGAGAATCCTACATTATCGAATTTGAAGACCAAATGATGAGTCTGGCATGCTAGCTAGAAGAACCGAAGCTAGTAGCTAGCAGCTAGCAGCTAGAATATAGGGCCACGTATAACCTCTAGATTCGTGTGGGACCCGAAAGCTAGAGAGAAAGAAGTCATTCTTTTATTTTCTAAAAGGACAACAAATTAGAATAAAAGGATTGACAAGTGGGCCCAGCAATGGTATACGAAGTTTATTCAGTAGGGGTACTTTTGGTATACTAAGATGTAAAAGGACCTTCCCGATTCCTCTTTACTTTGATCTGGGGTGAGGGTATTTAAGTAATTTCAGAACTGAAT